>CM020025.1:78811740-80011740 GCA_009769605.1 Bucorvus abyssinicus
TTTTCATGGCATTATCCTGTGCCCAGCACCTCTCCAGAGACATCCGTGCCTGCAGCAGGCGGAAAGCCCTTGGGCCAGGCAGGCTGCCCGGAACACTCCTGGCCCGTGTTCCAGGGCAGGCTGGCAGCAACCTCCCAGCCACCACTCGGCACCGGGAGCCCCTCACAGCTCCGTCACTGCTCGGGAAGGGGTGGCAGGGGCAGCACAGCCCTGACACCAGCACAGGGTCCCCAGGAGGGCAGGCGGCTCAGCCCTCAGGCACCCACCCAGCCTTGCAGGGTCAAACCGCTGGGGAGGTGACACTACTGTTTGCCCCAGATCAGCATGGGGGCAATTGGCCTCCTAGAGCCAAAGCCAGCTGCTAGCACAGCCTGAACCATCCAAGGGGCACCTCAGTGCTGCAGGGGGCCTCCCCCCACCCCCGGATTAGATGCTACATCCCCCAGGACCATTTCCATGGCCTGGCAGACCTGTTCAGAGAGCAGGACACAAGCACACCACACACCCTCAAAGCAGCTGCCCCACCCCAATCCCACTGAACAAGGGGAAGGTTTATCATCATGACTGCTGCTGTGTTAAACTACAGGGCAGACCACCTTCCTCCAGCAATCCCCTGGCCACCTCCAAGGCCCCCAAAGATCTCCTGAGCTAGAAAGTGGAGACGGGACTCTGCACAGAGTCCCAAAGCTGCTCATGAGCAGCGATCCTGACTGCCTTTCTAAAGCACCCTCGTTTCCCCAGGCACCCAGCTCTCTGTTCTCCAGCAGCAGCACCACAGCCCCCAGGCTAAACTAAGCCTGAAGCACCATCCCTTTGTACCCGGTACCCTTCCAGGAGCTGCCTGACCCTCTGGCTCGGGCACGGCTCCCCCTGGCCAGCCAGCCCCGCTGGCCCTCCCTCAGCACTGGAACCATTAACTCAGAGCTAAACAACCTTGACGAACACCCAACCCACCCCAGGTAACCACGCCAGTAAAAGGGAAGCTCAGTTATGAAGTCCACAACCCCAGACAATACTTCAGGAACTCTTACAGGTTTTGAAAACATTTACACCCAACCTCCAGCCCAGTACCGGTACCTGCCTGTTTTTCTCTGAAGCTTTAACCCCGCACACACTGAGGACCCTCCAAGCACCTCTCAGCTCCTCACACCAGACTGCAGCACCAGCAGAAACCTCCACCCACTGCTAGGAAGCTACTTATAGGGATCCCAGCTGCATTGGGGCTGTGCTGGGGGCAGGACCCCTCCCTGGCAGCACCTGAGGGGCCATTAACAGCACAGGGGTGGGGCCCAGCCTGACCTCTCGAGCAAACCCAGTAACCTGCACTTAGGTCCTGCTGGAGGGGAATGCTAAAGGAAATATTTTAGTCCCTTTACATGCAAACACACTGTCACTGTTCAGGGTATGACCAGGAAGTGATTGCTGGGTCACCTTGGGGTTTTTAAAAAAAAAGCTTATCAAGAAGAACCCCCTTCTCTGCCCTTCCTGTGCAACGGTAGGAAAAACTGTGGAGAAGATGTGTGCTCTCTCTTTGTAGCTCTGCTTCTCAAACCCGCATCCTTCCTTCCCTGCAACTGCATTTGTACCTTTTACTGCCTTGAAATTCCCACATACAAAGCACTGGGCAGTCTGAGTATCGCAATATTCTCCTGGATGGCTAAAACTGAGCCCTCTGAGACAGTCAAAGTCCTGAAACAAGATTATAAAACATGAGATTGTTAAAAAAAAAAAAGAAATTGCCGTTCAAGTTCATACGGTGCCTCAGAAACCTTGTGAACAAGGATGTTTCTTTCAAGTCAACAGTTTGACTTTATTTACCACGTTTATGTACACACTTTACTACTACATTTATTTACATATAAACACAAACCATGTTTATTTACACAGTTCTTTACTCCCTCACCAGCAGAGGGTGTTTGTGATGAGCCAGTGGCAACAGGACAGTAAATCAATGCCCAGAACCAACCCCCAGCCACAGTGGGTCCACCCCCAGCAGAGCTCCTGTCCCTGCTGGCAGCCAGGGCTGCATGTCTGGATGGCTATGGGAGATCAACCACAACAAGCTCCACGCAAGCGAGGCAAAGCTTTGGAAATAGGAATTAACCAAGCGTGCGGGGCCAGCAAAGGCTGCCCTGAAGTCTCCATGTGGCTCCTCACACAAAGCAGTGACTTGACAGAGCTTCTTCCTCCATTTCCATTCTGCATTAATTGTTTGTGCTGTGGAGATACTCGAGGGAACTTGCACTGAAACCAGCTGAGACAGGAACAGCTGTAACAGGGGTTGGGGAAAAGAGCAGCTCTCTGGCCTGCACAGGGCAGTGTGACACAGCCCCTTGCCCAGCACCTGGGACCAGCATAGGGGGGCTGTGCACGTGCCCCCCCGGTTTTCAGGGCTTCCCTTCATGTGTCAGTCTGCCTCTCCTTCCCTTGGCGTAAGCCGATGCCCTGGGTGAGGGATCCCACCTTCAGCCCCATGCGATAGCAAAAGGGTTGTGGCACGGCACCATTTCTCATCTTGTGCTCTTTCAGCATTGTCACACGTATCGGACTCTTTTGAGCAGCGTCAGGCTCCAAGAGCCGGGGTCAGTGACTCCCGGCTGCACGACGTCATTCCCAGCTGCCGCCGGCGCTGTGAAACGCAACCCGATGGTTCTGTGAGACCCTGTGAGGGACGGCACGGCTGGAACACCCACTCCTGCCTCCCACCTGTGGAGTGCAACGGCCGGAGGGCTGACGGGCACTGCTGGGCGTCCCCGAAGCGCTGTGAGAGGCGTCCTGGCGATGGATGAAACAACTGCAGGAACAAGCGATGGGATGAGAGGAAACGGCCTCAGGTTGGCCATGGGCTGTTCTCCACCTAAGAGAATACACAGGTGTCTCACAGCTCCTCCAAGACAAAGTGTCCGAGAGACCAGCCTCACTCACTGGCGCACCACAGACGGGAGTAGGAGAGATGGAGAGAGAGAGAAAACGGTGAACAGACGAGAAAAGAAGGGACAGAGGGACAAACTGTGATATGTAGCCAGCCAGAAGGACAAGGAAAGACAGGAGGAAGGAGAGAGGGATACAGAAAACAGGGGACGGACAGGGAGCAGCTGAGACCAGGACACGGTGACCGGGAGAGGGACAAGGAGCAGGATGCCAAGACAGAGAGAGACAACAAGAGCAGCAGAGAGAAGGGAGAGCTGGAGCCTGAGAGAAACAAGAGGGCCAGAGAGATGGAGCGATAAATAATAGGGACAGGGAGAAGCACAAAGGGTCAGAGAGAGTCAGAGACGGACAGGGAGGAGGACGGGGACAGCGAGAATAAGAAAAAACAGCAACAGCAAGAGAATGGTGGAGAGAAAGAAAGGAAAGGGGAGGGAGGAGAGGGACAGGAAGGCAGGGACATGGAGCAGCACCTACAGGCGCAGAGAGGAAAAGAACAGCAGGGAACAGACCAGAGACATTGTGGGGGAAGAGACAGATGCAGATCAGGACAAAGAGATGGAAGATGCAGCGATGGGCTGCAGGAGAGAGATGGAAGGTGAAAAAAGAGGAGGGAGGGGAGCAGGAGAAAAGCGCAGAGAGAAAAAGAAAAGGGAGTGGTAGAACAAGAGAAAAAGAGGGAGCAGGACGAAAAAAAAGAAATCGCAGCAGCATGGAAAGAGCAAGGCCCAGGGGAGAGTCTCTCCTCCTCCTCCCAATTCCTCTGTTCTTCTGTCCAAGGGAACAATACCCATAGATGTTTGTTGTACATTTGTGTTTGTTTTAATCTTAACCGCACAAACAAAGCCAAGTAGGTCAGGAAACAATCACCTCCCCTCTACAAAGACTTCCTCTCCCCCTCCCCAGTCTCCCTTCCCACAGCTCCTGACAAAGGCACACACACTGCCAGGCTGCTCCCAAAGAACACGCTGGCTGTGGAGCCAAAGCCCGCTGTGGGGCTTGTGAGGAATCCCCAGCCCCAGGCTCCTCCTCGGTGCTCCCCAGCTCACCTCAAACACTCCTCCGGTTCTAGAGGCAGCCCGCACAGCACCTGCAGAACCAGCAAGAAACACTTCACTGAGCTGCCCTGGGAGTCTCTGCTCTGAGATGCTGACCCAGCCCCCAAGAGCCTCACCGTCTCAGACCCCTCGTCAGTGGATGGTTTCATCCCTCCGAGCCTGCAGGCGGCACCTGCAAAAGCCAAAGCAAAAGGCACGTGCTGAGATGCTGCCCCAAACCCCAGCCTGCCCGCAGCCATCCCCACCTCCCGCTCCTTCACCTGGACCGCTCACCTGCCCGGCCTCTGCCCTTCACAGTTGCCACGTGGAGGCTCGGGTCTCACCTGCAAAACACAAACAACAAGGGACACTTCAAACTTCACTGACAACGTGACACCGGAAAAAGAACTGCTCCTGCAGCTCACTCATCATCATTCACCTCGTTTGAGTCCCCTCCGGGGCCGATATCCCAGTTCCCTCATTACTTCGCATCTTCAAAATAAAAAAAACAAATCCCAAATACATAAACCAGCTATGCAGCCACCACTCACCTCTCCTCTCCGACACCACGTGCTGCCCCACCTTCTTACGGCGCTGCGCTTGCCTCCTCCAGCACCCTTTGGCCAGCGGGTCATTCCTCTGCACCTGCAATAACAGCACTGAACGAGTCACCCGGATGCTGATCGACAGCTCCACAACCCCAGAGCTCTGGTTTCCATTCACAAACACCAGCCAGAGTCCAACAGTGGCCTGACGCGTGAAGCACAGGAACAAAACGTCCAGCTCTGCGCATACAAGCTTCAGCACCTTGGAGATCCCGTCTGCTCAACCACCACTCCAGCAGCCTCTCCCACATGGTGCCAGCCATCTCTCTGACACCCTCGCCTGCTGCTGAGGGCTGCAGGCTCCCAGGGGGACTGTATGGGCTGTAACTGGACAGTCTGGGCACAGCAACACTAACGATGGACAAGGACTGTCCTTCTTCCCCTGGCTGACACCGCTCTGGCCCCGGGCAGAGCAGCTCCAACCCCGGCACAGGGAGACTGACCCTGCACATACACAAGACAAAAGACCTGACCTGGTCTCCGTTTCAGGGCCCCAAACCAGCTCACCCTGCCCGCTATCGGATCCCCCTGGAGTTCCCCAGACCGGACCTGCCGTGCCAGTGCCGCAGAACGTGCCCGGCCCCGCGGCCCCTCACCAGCCTGGTACAGCTCCCGCTGACCCGTGGCCCGGAGCGGAGCCACCGGCCCCGCCGCGGGTCTGCGCTCGCGCAGCCGCCCCGGTCCCGGCCTGGACCCGCTCCCTCGGATCGGGGCGGGGGCAGACACGGGCCCGGGGCGGGGGGCAAGAGCGGGGCCAGGAGCACAGGGGCTGTGTCAGCGCGTTCCCAAAGCGACACGGCAAAGAGCGCGGAACGGGCTCGCAATGAGCATCCCCCCAGTTGTGCGGCCGCTGTCCCCAACAGCCTCCCCGTGGCGGCAGCACCTCAGCCCTCCGCACCGACCGCTGGAGGAAGCTGCCCGGTGGTTCTGCCCATGTCCCCCAGCGCACGGCCCGGGGAGGAGACGCAGAGCTGGGAACCTGCGGAACGGGGTTCTCCACCCCCCGGAGTCGGCCCCCACCATGGCTGTACCCGCCCCTGCGTGGGGCTTCCCGTCCCGCCAACGCCGGGCGGCCGGCGGGCAGCAGACACCCCCGCACCCGCCCAAGGGGCTCACTCACCGCAGCCACGGGCTCAGCCCGCACCCGCCGCCGCCGCCGCTTCCCGGAGCCGCGGCCTTGCGCGCCGCCATGCTGCCCCCGGGCAGCGCGCAGGCGCCCCAGCGGGCACGGCGGCCCCGCATAGCCGCCGCCGCCGCCGGCGGGGAGCGCGGGGCTCCTCCGCGGCCGAAACCCGCACGAAACCACACGGAACCCGCCACCAAACGCCGCCTCGCCGCAAGCGCCCGGGAGCGGCGCGTCTGCCCGGCCGCCGGCTCCGCGGGAACTACCGCTCCCGGCGTGCTCCGGGAGCCAGCACGGCCGGCCGGAAACCCCGTGCCCGGCACCGCAGCTCCCGGCAGGCCGCGGGAGGCCCCGCCCCTGCCGCCGGACCGGCGGGGACTCCGATGTGCCGCGCGGCACCGGGCAGGCCCCGCCGCACCGCCACGGCTCCCGATAGGCCCCGCCGACGGCCCCGACACAGAGCGGCCCCACACTCTGTGGTTCGAGAGCGGAAGCGGCTGTCAGTCCTCCGAAAGTCGCACTCTATGGCTCGGCGATCCTCCACGCAGCCGGCGTTGCCCGTATAGGCGCCGCGCATGCGCAGCTCTCCCGGGCTGCAGTACCGGGACGCGTTCAGCAGGCGGCGAGCACAGACACGGCGCGTCCCCGCGACAGCCGAGGGTCGCCAGTTCTGCCCCGTCCAGCTGCAGTTTATTCAGATCCTCCCAGTACCTCCCAGTGACCACCAGTGCCGCCCAGTCCCTCCCAGTCACCTCCCAGTAACCCCCAGTCCCTCACAGTTACGCCCCAGTCAGGTCCCAGTGCCTACCAGTTACCTTCCAGTGACAGCCAGTTCCACCCAGTCCAGCTCCAGTTGATTCAGATCCTCCCAGTCACCCCCAGTGTCTCTCAGTGCCCTCCAGTCCCTCCCAGTCACATCCCCATGATTCCCAGGGCCCCTCAGGCCCTCTCAGTCACCTCCCAGTTCCTCCCAGTGTCCCCCAGCCCACCAAGTCACCACTCAGCTCTTCCCAGTCAAAAAAGACGTGACGTCACAAAACCCGCCTGTGACCTCACAAAACCGCCTGTGACATCACACAACATCTGTGATGTCACAAAACATGTGACATCACAAACCGCTTGTGACCTCACAAACATACTGTGACATCACAAACCGCCTGTGACGTCACAAACTGCCTGTGACGTCACAAGACACCTGCGACGTCACAAACCGCCTGCGATGTCACTCAAGACCTGTCACGTCACAAACTGCCTGCGACATTACAAACCAGCTCTGACGTCACAAAAGATGTGTGAGGTCACAAAAACTGCCTGTGACATCACAAACCACCTGTGACCTCACAACCCGCTGGGCGCCGTTGCGATGACCCGCGGGGTCAGCGACCCGACAGAGCCGGTTCCAACGACCCGGCGGGCGCCGTTTCGGTTTTTTCCGGACACCTTCTCTGTCCTGTGGGCTCCTCAGTGGCAGACGGGAACGTGCCCCTAGCGCAGTTATTTTGCAGAGCTCATTTGGCAGGGTGCCTTCCATCCCTAAATTTTGACT
The DNA here is from genome assembly GCA_009769605.1 of Bucorvus abyssinicus. Classification (NCBI taxonomy): domain Eukaryota; kingdom Metazoa; phylum Chordata; class Aves; order Bucerotiformes; family Bucorvidae; genus Bucorvus; species Bucorvus abyssinicus. The sequence continues at coordinate 78,818,980 of CM020025.1, forward strand.
TTTGAAGTTCTGCCGCTAACTAACGATGCTGCGGCACCAGAGATGCCACCTGCCCTACACACCGTTGCGAGCATGTCATGGCAATGCCAAAGAGACACTCGGGCTTTTAGTCTCCACCCGTGTCCCTCTCAGTCCTGCTCAAACACGGCATCTCTCCTGGTTAGATATTCCTGAGCGTCCATCTCTGCAGAGCTACAGCAGCACCCAGAGTCACGCTCTGGGAATGAAAGATGCAGACTGAGTATTTTGGGGAAGGAGCACAACTCCCGCTACTTCACAACTCCACTTGGAAGTCTGGAAGATGAGAAGTACTCCCAATTTATTTTACCACTGTAATTTAAGGGTACATGTATTTTTCTTATTTAAAACCAGAAGTCCGGATCCATAACTACCCCTTATATTTGCTCTGAAATAAAAGGAAACATGCGCCCGGTTTTGATACCTGCAGCATAACGGTAGGGAAACTCTGGAATTGTAACGAACATTACGCTTTCTTGTAATTCATTCCAATAATGTTACTATTATGGAAAATTGTGTTCGTGCCACCAAAAAGTGACGGAGTTCATGCTTGACCCCTTAGAGCTGAAAATGCTCGTTCCAGCCCGAAGTTCTCCAACAACAGCTTCAAGTCCTTTTCACAATCTTCTACCGACGCCTCTTCAGACACCGTTATTTTGCTCCCAATTCCACTTGACGCAATCCGCCAGCTGAAACACGCCGACCGCCAGAAGAACGCCGCCTTGGCTGAGCTTCACCCCAAAATGACGTTTCTTGTTCCCAGCCGCACGTTGCCTTGCGCAGCACTTGCTGGCTCTGCCGCGTCGCCCGTGGACGCGCTGGAAAAGCCGCTCGGAGGGTTTGTTGCGGGTTCGGCCGAGCCAAGGGTCGAGCTCCACCGCTCAGCGCTGCGGGATGAACGGAGCCTCTCGGCAAAGCGAGGTGCGGCAGCGCCGTTTGATGGCTCTTCTGCGAAAGGACCGCTTGAGCGCACAAAGCTCCCTCCGCTGCCGCGACTCGGGACGAGCACAACAGGGCTTTTTCTGAGGGCTTCTTTTTCAATCACTTGGAATTTCTGCGCTGTATCTTAACAGCGAAAAGTTTATGCGCTCACACGCTCCTCGATTCTGTCCCTCCACTGCCTCTCACCACAGTAATACGGATTTTTGTCACCGAATCCAACACAGGCAAAAAATATTCTTGTTTCCCTGTTCGCCACAGGTTTTACTGCACTTTTATATTCTGTTCGCCAGAAAGACTAATGATAAAAAGACATTGTAAAACAAACAAACATAGAGCACCTGCTTTTAAATTACTTTTGCTCCTCGTTCTTGACTCCAAAAAATGGTTAAAACACAAAGCTCTTGGATAAATCGTTTCCGTTTCAAGGAAATCAGCAGTTGCCAACTGGAAAATATTGACATTTTTGCTTGTTCTATCAGCTTCTAGATTGCAAATATCATCTTAAAACCAGAACTGAGCAAAAAACCTTTTGGGAAGCTACAAAATGATACAGGATTTCGTGGCCAAGAGAGAAAACTGGAGAGATGAGGTACTTGAACTCTCACCTCTCGGTTAGTGTGGCAGCGCAGTAGCAGTGTGATGCTGAACAGACAAAAATGACTTCCATTCAGTTCAGCAATCCCAACTATTTTGGCTCTAATTAGGCAAAAGAGAAAATGTAGAAAATTGGACAAAAAGTAGTGATTAGCTGTGGGAACAGCTGGCGATCGATCATCGACAGAAATTTAAGGATCGCCAGAAATTCAAGATATAATCGCTTTGGTAAGCAAGAAGCCGTGGGACCTGTGAGCAGCTGCAGAAGACACCGGAGAAAGAACATCGTGCAAGAAGCCGTAGGATCAGTGAGCAGCTGCAGAAGATGCGGGAGAAAGAAAACCACCAGTTAAAAAATAGCAGGCAAGAGCTGGGAAATAGCAGACAAGTGCTGGGAAATACAGGGAGTAAGGCTGAACTGATAAGATAATGGGAAGTTACTGCTTTAGTGGAAAATCACTGCTGGAGAGACAGAGGGTATATAAGGCTTGCTGTGGCACTAAATAAAGGTCTGCGTTATCACTTTCATAAAGTGCGTGCAGTCCGTCATTATCGTTCCCTGACAAATGGTGACCCTGACGTGATTTTTCCAACGCCGAGGAAGAACGATCCTCAGGGGAAGACTGCGACCGACACGAAGCGGCGCAGGGGATCAGCAACCGACACGAAGCGGCGCTGGGGATCAGCGACCAACACGAAGCGGCGCTGGGGATATCCACAGGGACCTTAAAAAGGTGAGCACCTGAGGCGCAGTATGGGGCAGGCTTCATCGACTCCAGAAGAAGCGGCGATAGCCAAACTCCTGCTGCATATCCTCTCTAAGAGAGGGATTAAATACGAAGAACATGCCGTCCGGCGCCTGTTACAGTGGCTCCGGACGCAAGGCTTGCCAGCAGAAACATCAAAGGCATTCGACCCTGCTGTGTGGGACGAAGCGGGCAAACTCTTGTGGGAGGCAGTCTCGCGCGGAGATAAAAACGCAGAAGGGCTGGCAATTACCTGGAAACTAATGACTGAAGTAGTTAAGAGCGTGAGAGCAGAAAGGAGAACTGCGGCGGCTTGCATTCTACAATGTCGCGGGCCCGACGGGCCTGTGTGCTCGGTCAAACTGTACGTTGCAAGGATTCCTATCAATCTCCTGGGAAGAGATGTGCTGGGACAGATGGGGTGTAAATTGACGACGACACCTTTTGCGGAGCGGTCATTGACAAGCGACTCGAAGCAAAATGGCAGAAATAGGAAAAGCGGCGCGGGCGCCCACGGATCCCTCGCCCCCCCTCCGGCTTCCACACACTACACAACCTGCCAGGCACCCAGCCTGATCCGGGCACAGCCTCTGCCCTGGGCCAGCCGGGGGATCTCGACCGCCCGCCCCCTCCGCCTTGCTCTTGGTGTTGAAGATCGGAGCCTCTCCCGCTGCAGCTGCCCCCCTCCTTGGCCGGTGGGCAGTGTGCTTCTGTGTGCTCGGTATGCCGTTTGTCCAGTGCAGCGCACCGAGTGGCCTTGATCTCTTAAAGTGAAAAACAAAGCGATGTTTTCTTCCCGCTTGCAGGATGGCAGTAACGGTGGGATGGTGTTTTGGTTCAGTGCTTCTGACTTGCTGTGCCCCCACCGTGGCCCACAGGATTTAGTGGTGACCTCGGTCTGTGCAGCAGACAGTATCAGCGAGTTGTGTCCGAAATGCAGGAAAGCATGTTATCTCTCTCCTGGAAACAGAAAAAAAACCAGCTACATGCTGAACACATAATTCCTACGAGTCCGTGAAATTCTCCTGTCTTCGTTATAAAGAGTGGAAAGTGGCGTTTGTTGCATGATTTACGGCGAATCAATGCCGTCCTCGAAGACATGGGGGCCCTGCAGCCAGGGCTGCCCTCCCACCTATGATTCCAAAAAATTGGCATTTGACAGTTATTGATTTGAAAGATTGTCTTTTTTACTATTCCATTATCTGAACAAGATGCACCTCGATTTGCATTCTCGGTCCCGTCAATCAACATGGTCGAGCCACGTAAAAGGTATCATTGAACTGTCCTCCCTCAAAGCATGAAAGACAGTCCCACTACCTGTCAGTGGTATGTGGCGAGGGCTTTGAGCCCAGTGCACAAACAGCTACTTCATATTGCGATATAACATTATATGGATGACATCCTTGTGGCTGCAAGAGAAGATCGATCATTCAATATCAAGTTGTCAACAAATCCAGTCGTTACAGGACTTAACAAACGAACTGATTGTCAGTACCAGATGGAATCCGTTTGCCAGATGAACTTGGGGCTGGCCACAGTCGTGCAATTTATTATTAATTGCATCCTATCTCTGTGGTATTTTCCTGTGTATTGCTTGTTGTTTACCTTGTTTGTGATAAAGATGAAGTCAAACGACCACCAAACAGCGACCCCAGTAATGAAATTGGGCATGCGTGAAGTTGCAGATTATGTAATTGACAGGTGGAGTTTGGGACGGTCCACACATACGTACTGGCCACACATTGTGTGAGGGGTGGCTTTAACCTCTGCTATCAAGGTAGTGCTGTTTGAGCACAGGGGCAAGGTAGTGGACCGGTACCTACCGATGCCTCATCCCAAAAGCAATCTATGCTGGGGACACTGTGGATTTGAACATCACTTGCTATATGCCCTTGCAACTTTAAGAGTACCACAACAAGTCAAAACAGACAATGGACCTGGGTATAGTGCACAACACTTTAACAGATTTTTGCAACTTTGGGAGATTTGACATGTTACAGGTATTCCCCATTCCCCCACAGGTCAGGCAATCATTGAACTAGCACTCTGAAAAATATGCTTAAAAAAAAAAAAACCAAACAACCAAAAAAAACCCCAACAAACAAACAAAAAAAACCCCCAAAAACCAGAAACAAAAAGGGGGAGCAGGAATGGACAGTATGAACCCTCATGAACGACTGGCTAAAGCCTTATATGTACTCAATTTTCTAAATCGCTGGCATGAATCAGGACCTGTGTTTGTTAAACATTTTATATCCATGGGGGGAAGCCACAGACAAGTGGAGAGAAAAGCTTTAGTGAAAGTGAAAAATTTGGAAACGAGACAATGGGATGGTCCATTTCCTTTAGTAACTTGGGGAAGAGGCGATGCTTGTGTTTCCACAGCTAGCGGACCGCGGTGGACACCAGCACCATGTGTGCGACCGTACATGTCATCATCGGATGGATCCAAATAGCTGTGAGCAGTGCTGCCTGGATCCCACCACAACCAAAGACCGACGTCTGGATAACGTTTAGCAAACATGACAGGTGAAGGCTCCCTTTGTCTTGCGACAGCATCGCCAGAAAATCCTTTCTACACCTGTTTAGTAGGCCACCCATTGGATGATTATTCAATTATCATCCCCTTCAATGCTGTGGGTTGTCCCTGTAGTTTAGGTCGACTAACTTTATTAACGCCAAACACATCTATGATTTTAAATCTCCGAAGGTCGTGACGGTCATCACGAAGCTTACACACATAGAGCAACCAATGTGATGACCGGATTAAGTTCTGGAGTTGTAGCAAAGTAATCGCTACTTCTTTTTATGCCCGGGGTGGCTACTGCCAAAGCCCTGGCGATATTCAGTAAATTAGGGTGTTGGTTAGCAAAGCAGAGTAATGCTACTTCACGAGCTTTGAGTGGATTATTATTAGACACCAATTCTATCAGACATGCCATGCTTCAAAATAGAGCAGCCATAGATTTTTTATTGCTATCACAAAAACAAAAAGGGGGAATTGTGGGAGACTTTAAGGAGCAGCAGGACTTGTTGCTGTCAGATTTGTAAACAAGGATGGACATGAACGGACAAGTACAGACATGATAGACGGTGACTGAAGACAAGGCAGAGTGACCGAAGACATCCATTAAATAATTAGGGATTGACAGGGTGGATTAATTAGCATATGTTTAAATATTTTATGTATTCTTATTGGTATACCGTGTTTTATGTAACGTGTGCAGAAACTAGTGGACAGATCACTCCAAGCAGTGTTGGTTCTAAACAAAGAAGGGGGAGATGTGGGAACAGCCAGCGATCGATCATCGGCAGAAATTTAAGGATCGCCAGAAATTCAAGATATAATCGCTTTGGTAAGCAAGAAGCCGTGGGACCTGTGAGCAGCTGCAGAAGACACCGGAGAAAGAACATCGTGCAAGAAGCCATAGGATCAGTGAGCAGCTGCAGAAGATGCGGGAGAAAGAAAACCGCCAGTAAAAAATAGCAGGCAAGAGCTGGGAAATAGCAGACAAGTGCTGGGAAATACAGGGAGTAAGGCTGAACTGATAAGATAATGGGAAGTTCCTGCTTTAGTGGAAAATCACTGCTTGAGAGACAGAGGGTATATAAGGCTTGCTGTGGCACTAAATAAAGGTCTGCGTTATCACTTTCATAAAGTGCGTGCAGTCCGTCATTATCGTTCTCCGACAATTAGCTCAACTAAAAAGTCCAGGATGAAAAGGCTCAACTACACGAGGGCGGAATAGGAAGTTGAACCTCTATTTGGAAATGAGAAGAACTAGGGAATAAGAGGTGGATATATTTATTAATGTTTTCACTGTTCTATCTCAACTTAAAATGTTTTGATTGCAAAGTCTAGGAAAGATTAGCAGCTGGAGGTTCTGTTTTCCTTGTCAATTATTTAGTGCCTTTATGGGGCGGGGGGGGAAAGCCAACAAAACCCCCCCTCAGAACCTGGCCTTTGACCTCTGATTTCCTCTATTGAGGAACTATATAATTAATTTATAAAATGGAGCAACTCTTCTTTTGTCTCTTCATGATATCAGCGATTCGCTGTGCCAAGAGAGCGACGGAACCCCAAGTTGAAATGCAGTGGAAATGAGGAAACTGGTCTGTGGTACAAATCCCTTTGCGTGTCTTGCTGAAGCAGCCTGGCAACAGCCACCCGAGATACTGGGTCGTGTCAGAACAGCCTAATCCGCTTCAGCAGTGAATAGCTTTGCTGTTTGTCCTTCGCTTCACTGATGCAGTTACTACCCAACAGAAAGTGGCACGAGGCCCCCAGAAGAGGTGATGTGACTCCAGATGTGGTCTCAGAGCTCCTTTACCCTCAAGAGTCCTTTCGAAGGAAGAAGTGAGAGGAAAATGAAGAAACAGTCTAGATGGCTCTGTCAATCAATCTATAGCATAGCTGAAAAAACCCATGTTTTGTCAGCAATGAGCTGGTGGTCTTTCAAGGCGATCCTCATCCCGCTGCTGTTAATATTACATTCCTTTTATCTGCCACGGAGTTGGATTTAATGCAATTCTGGGATCTGTTCCCTCAGTACAGGTAGTCTCTTTTCAGCATAATATATAAATCCGTGTCACAACTGAAAGACAAAATGATGAACGCAAAATAAAACATAAAATTACCTTTTATGGCCTAACTGCTGCTTAGGTGTTATTTAGAAAGCATCAAATAAAATAGCGTAGGAATTTTATAGCTGCCTACGACATGTGAATGAAGGGAACAAACGTCAGAGACTCCCCACCTCTCTGCACTCCCAGTTGGTTAACGCCCAGGTACACCAGTCCGAGCATCACCTGCGCGCCTTTTGCTGCCACAAAAATGTAGAACTCATCTTCCCGCGGACTAAGGAGGCCAAATCTACGTCAGGATTTGGGTCTCATTCTGCAAAGCCATCAGAAACTCTTTGCCTCCAGGTGAAATCCAGAGAGAGGCAATTCTGACTTTGCCATGATTTCATGGGACACTTTGCAATCCAGCCGTCATGCAGACCTTGGAAACTGACTTTTGATAGCTCGAGAACGATCTTTAATATATCACCTGAATCTCTGGGAATTCCCATTGTGTTGGGGACAAACAGGTAAGAACCAGCACTTTATGAACAGAGATCCCCACATCTGTCATATTCACTTAACCTCTCACAGAATCTGCATCTGAATAAAATTTATAACTGCAAAACTTTTCTGCACAGTAAGCTGCGCAAAACATCACCTCTTTTGTAATAAGCGTGGGATGATACAGCATGACCTCGCGAGGGTTTTTTCTACAAACGAATCCCTCCTTCTCTGCAGTCTGTCCCCTTGATCTCCCCAAAGCAGCCAAGATTAGATAATGGCACATATTTGATACCCATCACCACAAAGATACGAGGACATCTAGCGAGTGAAATTCCCAAAGATAAAGCGTCGCACTAACAACATCTTCTACCTTACTGTTCCCATCTCTTCGAGGAGTGGAGTATGCCAACAGCTGGATCTGTGCGAGCAGGTTTTTCTACAACACATCCAGTACTGGGGGGGAAATCATTCCACTGACGTAAAAACAAACAAAACAACCCTCTCAAACCTGCTGCAGGACACCATTTATACAAGGTTTTGGACCACACTTTAACACAAAAAAAGGCACAAGGTACCGATGGTTGCAGTTCTGCTCGGACTCTTTTGGGAAGCATTAATGGTGCTGCCCATAATTCACATGTTTTTTGACAGCATTAGAAACAAATGGACTCGACAAAACCATGGTGTTGTCAGCCTTCTTTGGGGACTTAGGAAAGTTATTTTATGAGGACATCATAAGCTATTTAAGCACAGAGAAAAATAATGAGACCTATTTCTTTAAGAAATGGGATTTTTTTTTTTTTTTAAAGCAGTGTATTTAGAGCTTGATTTGTGGGCACCTCACCTCCTCATCCTTCCCCTCCTGTTTTGCTGCACCTGCCACAGCAACCTTCTCTTCAGACCCAGCCTTGAGGTTCAAGGCATTGTAGGTCTAGCTCAGAAAAAGTGTTCTGCCTCTCCTGAGAGAGAGACAATCCAATCCTTAATGGTATATCCTGACTGTCTACTTACATCTGAAGGCTTTCAGTCTCGTTGGAAGTAATGTTTTGAACAGTGTTACTGCCAGGGACAAACAGGTTTTCTGGGCAGAGCAAAACATGATTTTCAAAGTGTAAGTTAAGAAAAAATCAGGACCTGCTGATTGCGTTTTGCATCAACCTCGACTGCCTTCTCACTTCCACTTTATAGGCCAGTGAGGAAAACGGCAAATGCTGGAGCTGACAAAACCAAAGGTTAATACCTGGGAAGGATGGCTGGAGATGGCTTGGAAAGCGAGCAAAATGATCTGTAATACTAGGAATAATGCACACACCTAATTCCACCTGCTGGGCTGGAAGTGCAGGTGACTTCAAAGCACTCGACAAGGGCAGGTGCTTAAAGTCCAGACAGCAATCTGAACATTTTGCTGTAAATTTAACTTTTACTTCTAAACTAGGTATCAGTCTGGAGATATGGAAACTATGTTTGCCACCTCAAAAAAATTGAATTATTTTCCACCTCCTCCAGATTTGGCTGTGTCTTCTGAACCGAACAGGATGACAGATATATTTGTCAGGTTTTTTTTCTAAGGTAAGAAAACAGCAATAAAGAAAACTGCCATTTTTTCCTCTTATAACAAATTCAAGGCTTCAAAACATCAGTTTTAAATTAAAAAAGCAAGCTAGAACCCATGCACTAAAACCAAGTAAGCACCTGCTATATTACTTTCTAAATTATTCTCCTTATAAGCCATTGCCAATTAAACCTCAGGGTATTTGTTACTTTCAGAAACAACAAAAAATGGTTTCACATTGCTTATTTGTTCGTGTACACATTTCTCCTCTTAAAAGCCAATTTGTAATTCTCGTGAGTTTTATGGTGATTTGGAGGTAAGATGCAGAGGCAGCTCTGTACATCTCTGCAAATACCTTTCTCCAGACGCAGCATCTGTTGCTGTAGCTCAGCTCTAAATACGTACATATTGTCAGGTAACGTTTTCTCATCCACAGCAAGGCTTCATTTGTTTTCCTGTTTCAGATCTTTCCTATTACTTAAAATATCAGATGATTGCATTGCTAATCGTGCAGTTAACAATTGGCCTTCCTCCCCTTTGTGGATGCAGAAGCTACGTCTCTATTCTTGCAAACAGCCTCCTGCTAATCTCCTCCAGCCTTCCCAAAGATATTGCTGCAGAAGTTAGGCTGCTCAGTTTGCTCTCACGTGCTGAATACCTTAAAATAAATAAATAGGACCTTACAATCAAATCATTAACACTTAATAGCCTTAAAGTGTATTTTCCTTCCTACAGAGAGCACAAAAGTCTATTCCGTAACGAACAACAGAGGAAGCGTAATGAAAGTACAAGCGAGGAAAGAGTTTCCAGAGACAGTTGGTATCTACATCAGAGATCTACTCGATCCAATACCTAATTGCTAATTCAATGTCTAATTGCTCAGCAGGACATTATGTACTTGTCTGCGAAAGACAGCAGTCGGTTCGAATGGCTTTTGCAAGGGCTCCTTAATGGCACAGTTCCCCGCCTGGCCATCTCACTAAGTGTAATTATTACAGATGCCATCTGGAATATTGAACAGGTATGAGCAGCCTCCTACCACCTGCAAAATGTCCAGCTGCCTTCCGAGCAGTCCCAGGACCTTTTTCCAGACAGCGATGCTGCTCCTGCTGAGTGACTGCGTGGCCATCACACCAGCACGCCAAATCTATCAACCTGTAACAACAACCCGGGCAAGACCATACGAGGCAAAGCCACCCTTTAGTCCCTCCTCTGTGGGGTCTGGAGACAACTGGTGGGAGTTTTTGCTTTTCATGGCAGCAGAGGCAGCTCCTGATGGAGGGTATTTTGCTCTCAGGGTAGAGGGCAAAAGTCTGGAGGAGGCAAAATTATTTCACTTTGAATTTGTTTTCAGTATCTTAACAGCTGATTGCATTTATGGGCTGATTTATTCCATTTCCCTGAGCCTGTGGTGGGCAAAGTGAGACACTTGGGTTCTACAATTGTAATTACTTTCTTTTAGCAATTGTTAAACCCTGAAGGACGACCTGATCAGGTTTCAACCTGGTAACCTCACTTTATTTATGGCTAGCTGAATAGTTTTGTCCGTGCAAAACTCCTCTGCCTGTAGTTTTCTTACTATTTTGTTAATTTGACTTAATAGAATAAAAATCATTTCAAAAGAGCATTCATATTTTACTATTTACTCTTTGAGTTATAAGATGGTGCTGCTGCTGTGACTGCTGAGAAATAAATGCTGCTATTTACATAACCATTAAAAAAGGACATAGAGAAGCTGCAGCATTAGTGCCAGCTTTCCATGGCATAGGCACACGGGCTGACAGGTGAACTGAAATAAAACACACACAAATAACTAAATATTCTTGCTAAGTCACCAACGTCCCGGGAGGTTAAAACCTCCCACCTGCTGTTGTACAGACATTTCCCTTCCGCTGCTGCAAAGACCCTTGTTTCTCTAGGTGGAATGGGACACTGCGTGTGAGCACCCACCACAAACAGCTGCAACAGAGATGATTCAGTTAGAAGCTAAGCACTTGCAGGAATTTGCTGCAACTAGGCGCCTGTGTACACTCCTACCACCCTCTGCTGGGAGCCAGGCCGAGGAGAACAGCCAGAGGCAGAGGTCTTGTGATCGATGAATTGGGAGTGCTGCATGCTGACTACGGTAGGTCTGTTTAAAAACACAGTCACGTTGTAAACTGGGGAGGGGGAGGCAGGATCCCCAGAATCACTATGCAAGAGCTACCACTACCCCATATATGATTCAAGCAAGGAAGGTCACAGATCCCAGCTTCCCCAGTCACATTTTGCTGTTGCCCTACTCACATCTAATCTAGGTGTAAGAAGTTACAGCTACAAGAGAGAGCCTGGCTGCTGCACTGACTTTGCTCAAGCGACGCTCCTTTTATTCCTGTTCACTTAAAGAGTAGAAAAGCTCAGGAACAATACAAGGCTCCTTTCTGTAAACCAAGTTATTTTTACCAGAAACTTTCAGAGGACACTACTAAACCCCTGAGGCAATATGTATTTCCTTACATATCATACAGTGTCTTGAAAGATCAAAGCAGACAGAAGCCCCCCTCAGTCATACAGTCAGCTTGGAAGCCAGGACAGGTGAGGACTTGGTTAGAGCAAGTGGTCACTTCACCGCACGCGTCCCAGAGCCCAGAACCAATTGCTGTTTGCAGCTCTGGCTCCCGTGGCTGTGACAGGGCTAACACCAGCACAGATCAGCAGACACGCAGCTGGAGCCGCTGCAGCGCCATGAAAAGTGCCAGTTCAAGCCCGAGCTAGAGGAGTGAGATTAAGGAACAACTCATTTCTTGCATCCTTCCTTTCAGATCCTCTGTTGCAACAGGAGTACCCAGAGAAAGGCTCCTCCTGCATGCAAGCATGCCTTCGCTGTTCCCTGGGGGACATCTGCCTTTGCGCAGTGGTAACTGAATGTGACCCACCTCTGCTAAAGCAAAAGTAGCACCACCCCTTCCAATGCTGCTTCTCTCAATAAACGTTCCACAAAATGCCTTTCACAGAGGTTTGTGTTTCCCCAGCCGCTCTGTAGCATGGAGTTTAGTAGTACTCAGCATGTCCTTTCAGAAAACTGGAGGAATACTCATCTTTTCTGTAAGACGGATGAATTGGCTCAAAGGAAAAAACTAAAATATGTAAAACTAACTTTTATCACTGCCTTGTTTAAATGCTATACTACAGGACCATCAAGCAAAAGGGACTGTGACACAGTTTTGTTTCAGCAGATTATGTAAAATCCCTGTTTTTATTAAATGAGTCCCACGTTCACAAGGAAGATGTACAAAATGAAGGTGAAGAAAGTAGACTGGAGTGATAGGGAGAAAACCAGTTTACTACTTGACTCAGCAGCAGTTTTCACCAAACTCAAAGGAAGAGATAAGCACTCATATTTGTTTACCCAACAGGCTTTCTTTTTTAACTTTCACTTTATAGTGTTTTACAATTATAGTTTGTCTCTTACGAGGTTGAAGACCATGTCCTCAGTAAACATCGGTGATTCACCTGTAAGATACTTAATTCTTACACAGATGTGAAAAAAGCCACTAATTGAATAAGCAGAGGACGTAATACAAAATAGTTGATGCATAATCAGCTGGAGCTTTGTTTTTGGTTGTTTTTTTTTTTTTTAACAAGAAAACTTCATTAAATACAATAATGAAAAAATCTATGCACATCCCACAGTGATATAAACCAGCAGCAAGATAATTTCTCTCATATTTCTGTTTTCTGCCTCCTAAAAAATGGACTGGATTATTGACTATTATTTGAACTTTGGAGCTTAGTATTAAAGATTAAGTTTCAGAAATGCACATCAAAAATTCAAGACTTCAGAGGCAAGCATCTACTGAGTAAAATAACAATATTATGCATTTGAGATTCCTTAAATTAACAGTAGTATCTTTTTCTCCTTTTAATTAATGCTGAAAATTAACCTTTTAAGTGCACTGTACCCATCGGTTGTACAGGCACAAAAAAACCCATGGTAAACTATAACCTCAAATACCTACCCAAACCTTCTTAAAAGTGGTAGTACACACTGACACTTGTAGGTAACTAGCATCCACGTTACTTCATCTGACTAACCATCCTTTCGGTCACCTCACCAGAACAAGGTTTTCAGTTTCTCAGATTCCCTGCAGGACAGCTCTAATCTCAGCAGCATCTCTGCTTTTTTGAAGCGGAAGGTTTGGCATGCAAGATGCCTTATACTTTACTAAAGGGTAGGTAAAAGGCCACTGTAAAAAAACCAGTATATTAAAAAAATGGATCAGAGCTATAGCAAACAGCATCTAAGAAACAGGTTTAGATTCAGTGAAACATTTGAATTTGCTGTCAGTTTGGTATCTTAAGGCTGATCCTAGGCATCCTTACCCAGCAAAACCCTTTGGAGCTTTACCTGAGCTAGACACACAGGTTAAGTCCCCGGACTGTATGCATACCACATCTGAAAGCTGGGCTGCCTGCCACAACCAACCCTGGCAATGAGACCGGAGATCCCTTTGTTTCATATCTTTCTCTGGGAAACAAGAAACTAAAAATAGATTCAGTTTTCACCCAGCATTTTTAACTGCACAGGACATGCAGAACAACCGCTGAGGTACCCTAATACCACCATTCACTGTTTTAAAACAAATACAAAAGTTAGGGGGTTTTGTCAGTATGCCACATGCATACAAGCAAAAAATTTCAGCTCTCTGTGGAACAGTGCACAAAATCACCAGCTTTGAGTTTTTCGTTGCCCAAGGATGAGACCTGTGACCAGCCTGAAAAGCGTTTCCATTTAAAGAGAGGCTATTCCAGAATACAAAAGAAAACAAATTTTGTATTGCTGTCTACCTCTCTATTTTGATTAACAAGGCAGCTTTAATAACTTCAGTCATAAACGATTAATTGTCATCCTTCAACTAAACAAGCATCTTTAATCTTCTGATGTTGCAAAGATTATGCACACAAGGCAAACACTCCTGGCCCTCATACCACAAAAGCTCTGCAAGGATTAAAATCTGGCATAAGCAAGGTGAATAATCCAGCACATTCTATATATTTTCATACTTCATACCAAATAAAATACTGGGTATGCACAGTGTTAGGAAGCAGGATATTACTGCCACTTGATTACAGTGCTAAGAAAAAGTGTAAATGAGCGTTTACTGCCCTAAGCAGCTATACTGTCCTCCCTTGATATGGAGTATAGAATGAAGCTGAGCACTCGGCGTCACTGCCTTTCCACAACAGTTGTTTCTGTGCAACATACAGTACCCTTTTAGTACAGTTGAACTTAAAAGTGTCTTCCTTGCCAGAGATTCAGAAAAAAAATGCATTTTTAACATGAGTGTAGCTTCCCAGCACTGTGCATCAGACATCTCTGTAACTTTGACCTTTCCCCATTAAATGTTTTTTCTCCCCCTTCTACACAAGATCACTGAATTATCAGTCTTCAGAAAGCAAATCTCATGTCCTTGGTGTAGCCCAGTTTGTCCAGGTTGGGAATGCAAGCATACTGAATCATTGGAGGAGGTCCACACATGAGGATCAGAACATCATTCTGAGGTGGGGGCAGGTGGTCTCTGATCATCTCTTGGTTCACAAATCCTTGGCTGTAATCCCAATCTGTTAAAAAAAAAGAAAGTAAGGGAAGGGGAACAAGGAAAGGAGGAGGAAAAGACACTTTAGAATGAAGTGTGGGAGTTTGGGTTTTTTTTTTTTTAAGTAACATTCTGGACTGGAGCAATTGTATTAGTGTCCTCACAGGTATGCTACATGGAAAACCTGACACCTCTGCTTTTAAGATGCAAAATTGATGTATGGAGAAAACATCTAACTTTTAATATAGCTTGCTAAAAGCCCCAAGGAAATCTCAAGCAGAGCAGTGAACAGAACGCGAATCTTCTTAGCTCCAGCACTGTGAATTAACAACATCCATCCTCCTTACCCCACTGTTTACAAGTTCACTAGGGGAAATCTAGCTGATGAAGTTGCTCCCAGTTGCTCGCCAGTTAATACTAGAATTCAGGTTTACCCATCATATCCCCAGTTCTGGATGCAAAAAGATGTGGTCCCAAACCTTTGTGGGCACAGTAAGACTGACACATTTTTCTCCCACAGACTATCCAAAAATTTTCACTTTTGGTCCTTTTTCACACACAGCAGTGAAAGCCTGCAGAACAATGTGGAGGAAGTCTAAGGAGGAACTTTTATCGCAACTGCTCAGCTCATTTCACAATTCACAAATCTCAAAGAAAAAGGCACAGTGATCAGAAATTCCAGAACACTAATTGCAGAAGATGACATGACAGCAAAATACTGTGGGGTCAGCAAGATCCTTCCCCCTCCCCTACCAGAGGTGCATTCTTGGTCACAAGGTAAGAGAAGGCATATGGTTTTTCTTTCTCTGCCCCAAACTACCACTGAACAGGAGTGTGAATCTATCCTGACATGGGTGGGCATGATGAGGAATAGTAACGAAGGAAATCAACAAGGAATCACACAGAAACTTCTGAGCCTTTTCTCATTAGCACAATTTAGCCTCTTCTTTCTCAAATTTGCACAGCTGAGGGAGGCACATTCAGCTAGCTCATCCTCCCACCTACACCAGCCAACAGTATCACATTATCTTTAAAACTGGACTGCATCAAGCTGGAACAGTATTGTCATTGAGAAACCGTGTTAATACAAAGACAATTCCATTGTCTAGGAATAAGATGGCAGCTATGAACTGCCATACAATGACAGCTGGGTAGGAGTCCGCACTTGTCCGCATCTCCTCTGACACTCCCACTGCAGCTGCCTTAATGCATGCTCTAAACACAAGACAATAAGGTAACATGATATATTTACGTCTATGGGAAACAAGAAAGGATGGTCACCTTCCAGATTAATAATGGTAGATATTCAGGTGTAGTCATGGGAGGAACACTGCACTACCACTCACCTGAGGTGAGCTTTGTAGCTTTAGAAACTTACATCGAAGAGCTGCTGTGCATCACTGTGTGAAGAATGATGCTACTGGATGCATTCAGACATGACTCATTCAGCAAGAAAGGACCTCAGAAACATGCACATGACGTAGCATGTCTCCTGTCAAGCACATGCATTAATACTCAGAACTTAAGCTTCAGTGGAAGTAGCATGTTAGATCTTACTTTCAGGTGCTCTGTCCAGCGTGTACCAACACTTAAAGCGACCAGGATTCTGAACCTGGATCTCCTCTAGCTCGGATCGTAACAGGATATCCTTCTCAGTCTGCAGGATAAGGAAAACAATGATCACGCTCTGCATTCAAGCACAGCCCTCAGATGATCACAGAACATTAGCTACTCTACAGCCCTGTGAGATGCAACAAATTACTCAACAATATTTTACAGGCTGAAGAGACCAAACAAGTTATTTTCATGACTATCCTGCAGCAGAGCTAATGAAAAGGTTCATAACTTTCCCAAATCCTGACCATGCAATGACTTCAGCCTAAAAAATAAACCAAAGCAAAACCTGTATCGAAACCACAGAACCTTCACTTGTTCAGGGAATTAGTAGTAGCATCAGAAGTATAAAGCCTTCTTTTACCACTCCTATTTCAAAAGCAACTTTCATCAAAAACTCACCATGACTGCACGCAAGTATCTCCCTACCCCTCCACACGGTGCCATCCAGTCAGGAAAATTACAGGTTTTTCACCTTTGTCACTTCAAATTTCATCACCACTGCCATACAGAGATTGCTTGGTTTTTAAACAGGATGTGGAATAAATAACCAAAAAGATATAGAGTTCTGATTGGAACAACAAACATTACCCAGGGTATCAAGTTCTGCTCCTCCCTGATACAACACCATTGAAGGCAAAAAGAAAGCCTTAATCCCCTAACCCCAGCTGCAGTTTGAGAAGCAGGGAAAAGAGTAGAGTCTGAAAGCGGTACTATCCTCCGCAGCATTAATAATTTGGCACCGAGGAAACCACTGTGTTTGTAACTGCGAGGGTACAATTATTGCCAACTCATTCCAGAAAAGCTGTTACTGGGTGTGACCAACTTAAGGCATGCACAGTATGAGCCCACGTACACTGTCATCTGTAATCCAATGCAGCTCTTTCAGGAGGGTCAAAATAAGAGACCAGCAAAACACATATAAAAAAATATTTTAAAAAATTAAGTACTAAAAACCATCTAGTCTGCAGACTTTTCCTGACTGACCATTTGTCACAAGGCTGCTTTCTATTTGTGTAGTTACTGGGTACAAGGCCACTTTAAAGCCAAAGACTGATGTTTACAAAGGCAGTTGCCAATATCCAGACAACTGTTTCCAGAGTCCCCCCTGCAAGAAGCAGTAGGTTTTCTAGGTTGCTAAAGCAGCTCTAGCACTGTATTAGTCATTCTGAATTACTCACAGCAAACCCTGGCCCTCCTGCCCTGATGCTGTCTGCACTTAGTGCCAACTCTTAGGCTCAGCAGAGACCAGGTACTACAGCCACACCAGCCAGCACCAGAGGGCGCTGGCAGGGCTCTTAAGGAGATCTTGCTGTAATAAAGCATCAGAACAGGGCATCTGTTGGCACTTAGATCATAGCTTCTGAGTAGAAAAACCTTGGTTTATAATTCAGATACGGTACAAAGGAATGACACATTGAGTATTAGAGGAGAGAGGAATGAGAGAGGAGAGCCTAAAGAACCAAAAAAACCCAGGCATGAAGTGAGTTTCTCCACAAATAAAGGCTCATAATCCAGAAACAAATATTCGTTACAATGAAGAAATTTAAAAGCAAAAGAATTAACATCAGAACAACACCAGGCAAAGACGGGGTGTTGTAGTTCAGCAGCACGCCGTCATTTGGGTTGCCAGGTCATCCAAGAAATCTTTATCGCAAGGATTCCATGGATGCAAAATCTTCCCTTAGTCCAGCACAGCAGTATGATACACCTCAAAGAGCAACAGAAACACATGAAGAACTGACAGAATGGAAATGAAAGGAGACAGCCATGCAGAATCAAAGCTCCATAGCTGAGGTTGCTGCTAGACATCACGGTTAATTTCAGCCTCAACTAACGTGTTCTCAAACAGAAAGATTCCACATACAAACCCTGCTGTGAAGTTGGGGAGTTACAATTGTTGAAGGAGACAAAAGTCCACCTCTTTGTTTCCACTAAGCTCTGAAAGTCTGCCCAAAACATTAAAAACTCGCACAAAGGAATGTAGAGTGCTAAAACATTTATAAACTAGATTAGAAACAGAGCCATGAGAAACAGGAAAGCGAGCATTAGCTGGGAGGAAAGCAGCATTTCTGTAGCAACACTAAAAACCCAATTTATTGTAGTGCTTTTATATGGGAAATTTTCAATATTTCAGTTCTCCCCTCAGGGTTTGTATTTCCATACCAGCAAGAATTTCACTTGCTGAGTGGAGTTCTGTTAGATAAGTAAAACTTTATACACAGAAAAAAGGACAGAATTACCTGATTAGCAAACAGCAGCTGACATATAGTAGGGTCATCTTTGTCTTTTATGATTGCTCGAATAATCTGCAGCATAGGTGTTATCCCTGAAAGAGAAAGGCAGGTCAATGACCTGAGAATGCGAAGGAACAAAAGGAAGTACAAGTCAGCACATGAGAGAAAATATGAACATATACCTCTACCATCTGTCAGAAACCAAGGAAGAATCTTTGTATATACATACCAGTCCCACCTGCAATCATCCCCACATATTTCACTTTCTTAGTAATGGGTTCAGCTTTCTTTTCAGGCCGAATAGCAAACTTGCCTGAAAAGAGAGAGATGGAAAACATTGACGACAGCAGGAAACAGCACCTGTGATACCTTCCCAGCACATTCAGCTGACTGACTGTTTCAGCCCTGTCACCCTTCCCCCTGGGTAAAGCAGGAGCAGGAAACAAAGGTGAAGACATCAGGAATTAGAGCAAATCCTGAAAGATGATCATAGATAAGACATGTGATGACAACATCAGCAACATGGGTTATAACTCACTCTTGACTATAGCATCAAGCCATCACTACCTGTATTTCTCTTTGCTCATACCCCTGGTGATACTTGGAAGCCCAGATTCTGGGAACAGTTCTACACAAAGGAATTGATCCACTCTATTTACACCATGCAAACTATTTTAAGGGAAAACCTGAAATATGCAGGGTGTATTTTTTTGTATATTTATCTCCTCTTTTTGAGCTGATTTGCCAGTTTCAGACAAATCTGACAAGAGTTTGAAACTGCCAAAATGTTGTATTTGTTGTATTCACAGCTTTCTTCACCCAGAATAACATGAACACAACACACAAAGCTCTGGAAAATCACTGACTGAGTTCTGCTGCTCAAAAAATTGCCAGAAGGTTTTTGTGACACATTTGTGGCTGCACTATACCAAAGTGAGCTATTTTATATTGGCATAAAAGTACTTCCTACTGATAAAGTTCATTTTCACTTGGGAAATTAGCACTGGACACCACAAATACCAAGTGTTTTTATCAGTGTATAAACTATGTCCACATAATGTCCTTCTTTGAGAAAAGTATTAGTAACAAGCACTTCTATAGTCATATAAGATCCCTTTCAAGACAGCCATGATTTAAGACATTAGCAATTTCTTTTGTGCAGAGATGCTAACAACAGAAGCGAATCCCCATGTCTAGTGGGAGAGTGTGAGTATATTGAAAGTACTAGCCCAAATAACAAAATAGAGGTGATAGCTAAGGATCAGTTCATGCAGTACATGTAATCAAACCGTAGCCACGGAGATTCTACCCCTCCACTCTGCTGAGACCCCATCTAGACTACCGTGGTCAGCTCTAGAGTCCTCAGTACAGGAAAGAAGGGGGTCCAGAGCAGGGCCACAAAAGTGATCAGGGATCTGGAACACGTCTCATATGAGCAAAGGCTGAGAGAGTCGGGGCTGTTCAGCGTGGAGGAGAGAAGGCTTTGGGGAGACCTTATAGAGGCTTTTCAGTACTTAAAGGAAGCCTGTAACAAAGATGGGCACAATCTTTTTAGCAGGGCCTGGTGCAACAGGACAAAGGGTAATTATTTTAAACTAAAGGAGGGGAGGAATTAGGCTAGTTATAAGGAAATTTTTTACAATGAGGGTGGTAAAACACTGGCACGGGTTGCCCAGAGAGGTGGTGGATGCCCCATATCTGCAAGGTATGCAAGGGCAGGTTGGATGGGGCTCTGAGCAATCCAATCTAGTTAAAGACATCCCTGCTCACTGCAGGGAGGGTTGGTCTAGATGACCTCTAAAGGTCCTTTCCAACCCCAAACATTCTATGATTTTATAAAGACTTGAACGCAGCTGGAAAACACTGTGACCAGAAAGTACTACTGCTTTATGTTCTTTCTGTATTGTTTAAATTTTATCTTCTGAGTCAGCCTTGCCTTTTCCTTTGTAGACAAGTAGGCCACTTGGTCCTCTGAAGTCAACAGTATCCCCTATTTTCAGGCTGTCTAAATATTGAGACATCTTCCCTCCAGCAGGAAACTTCGGATGGACACCTTTAAAGTAGATCTGTTAAAAATAACAATGAAGCAATTAATCTCACAGGTCAAAGATGAGCATTAGCCCTTCAAATATTTAGGTACCCATATTCCTCATGCAAAGGACATAATTAGTACATCAAGAAATACTATCAATGCAGATTACAGACAAGATTAAAATGCCACTCTGTGTCCAGTCTGACCAAAACTGGGGCAAGACTGGCAATTTCACCACTGTATTTCTGTAACATAGAATAATTCTCTCAATCAACATGATTTGCACCCAAGTTCAAAAGGGAAAAAAGTGTTATAATAGCTACTGTGGTTTCAAATAAAAAAAACTTCTGAGAAAGATCCCTGATAGCTCAGTTGGCACCTTCTTGGGATGCCAGCTGTTTGACCTCAAAGGCAGAGTCACAAAAGAAGTGGAAATCAACTAATTGAATATTCAACTGTTCACCAACAGGTATCAGTGGGTGTAGTTGCATTGCTGGAACTGTTGGGTTTTTTGTTTTAAATCACATGGGTGTGAAAGACTTCAAGCTGACACTAGCTACACTTTTACAAGAACAGCATTATTTGCATGCACAGAGAGCCACATTGGGAAGAAGGAATCTTGTGAAACATTTCTAAGTCAAAGATTTACATTTTTTTCCTTGTCATGTCTTCAGTGTGCAACACCATGCTCATGAAGGTAAGTAGGTAGTAAAAGGCAAATGCATGTCTAGTTTCACAAAAAAATTAATTAGTTGTAAAGAAGAAAAAACCATCAAATTCTAAGAGAAACATCAGTGCAGATATTCCGGGTTTAAATTCCTGACAGCTTTAAATATATATATTTGCTTAGTCCAGCTACCAAGAGTATATCATCTCAAGACTCAAATATCTTGTCAGTTAAATCAGTCACACACACTGGCTGGATCAGGAACAATAATGAACACCGCTCTTAATGATTACGAGGGCCACTCTGAAAGTAAAGCCTCCTATTTGATTACGTTAGCCCATGACATCGGAGGCAGATGTTAGTGGTATGGCAGTAGAGGTTGAACCTTCCCACAAATACTTCATTAAACTTTGTTGCCACACAACAGACAGCAGCAGAGGGACAAAATGGTGTCTGACACGGAAGTGCGTATGAAACAAAGGCGTGGGATTGAATTCCTCCATGAGGAAAAAATTGCACCCATTGACATTCATCGATGCTTGCTGAACATTTATGGAGACCAAACAGTGGGCGTCAGCACAGTGAGGCAGTGCATGGCACATTTCAGCAGTGGCAACAGCAGGTCCCCTCTGCTGGTGCAGATTTTTACCAGTGCCACAGGCAGGCTCTTGTTCATTGCTAGTGAAATGCACAGCCAGTGGGAGGGACCATGTCAAAAACAGTGTTTTGTAGCTGAGAATTTGCTCTATCAAACAGTGCTGTTGTGCTCTTTGTATCTGTTGTAGTTTCCACTGAAATAAATATGAGGCATTACTTTTGGAGCAACCTACATAAAATGACCACATTACAGTAGCTTCAGAAGCAGCTGACAGTTCAGGCAAGGTTAATTCCTTGTTTCAGAAAGATTTAAGAAGTGTGTGAACATTTGCAGATTTTGGAAAATTGCAGTATGCAAATACAGAAAATTATGCACCATCTCATAAGACACTAAAGAAGTGCTTGCAAATGCCATATGGCTTGTAGGTAATTGCACATCACTTGTTACAACACTGGAAGTCTGCAGTGGCACATACCTGAACAGAAACCAGGGCATCAGACTTCACATAGCACTGCAAGTGTAAAGGTGGGCTCAGAAGTTGCCCAGCCTGGTAAAAAAGCATAACATTCTCACCTTGACAACCAGATCCACAAAGCCCTTGTCATCATCACTGGAAACTGGAGTATAAGGTCTAACAACCAGAGCTCCATCAACCTGTGCAGACAGGTAGATATGCTGTCCTGTACACAGGGAAGACAAAAGCAGGTTGATTTCAAAAGATTCTTCTTTCAAGTGGATGTACTGAGTTGGCACAGTCTGCAAACACAATCTCAAAATTCTCCTACCTACCTTATTTTGGGGCACCGCTTTTTTTCTTCTCTTATTTTCCTAACATTGTAACACCTTGCCAGAGTTCTTAACCATGCACAGATTCTACCTGGAAGGGCAAACAACTCCACTGCTAATTTTATGTGTCAATCATATCTGTTCTGATAGCTCCGTGCGCTTACATTTACCAAAGCCCTAACTGTACATGAGATCTTGCAAAAGATGTGATATGTCTCTCCTGTACAGACAAGCAACTGTCAAGTGCTGATAACACTTCTTTATTAACATGTTAGTTATAAACTGTTACGGTTTAGTTACCACTGAGTTTACAACTGTTCCTACTTTGACCACAGATTGTTCCTGTCTACCAGCTCTTCTAGCTGCCATTGCTAAGGCTGCCTAGACATAGGCACTTGTCTAACCCTGATATTCCTCTCTGGCTTAGCATTTGAATATAGTAATCACATTTCAACCTGTCACACATCCACTGAACTCTCTACAATAGTTTTCCTCAATGTTTACATTTTTGATGAAGAAAACCTAGAATTAACTCCTTTGAAAAATTTTCCTATCAAATTCCAATGCCCTGAAGAGACCCAGGTGAAGAATACCTCAGGAAGGATTTGGGTTTTGTTATTTTTATCACCACTAGGTCAACAGAACAAATCATCTCTTAAGATGAACGCAGCTCTCCAAAGACAGTGCAGCTTCTCTGTCTGTTTTGGGAACACAAAGAGGGGATTTTACCAGGAGCTGGTTTGCCAAGCTGGAGGGCCAGTGAGGCAAGCTATATGCTACCTGGTAACTTGGGAAATGAGCAACCATAACTTATTTGAAGCTGTACACAGACATAACGTAAGGGTGACTCAAATATTCCTCTCGGCAAAGCCTATACACATTCGGTAGCACACACGTTTCCTGCTAGGGAAGACCTGCAGGGAGCTGCAGCAGCAGCCTCCATTCCTCCTTCAGGTACAGGCTGGCTTTGCCACCCACTTCAAGAACAAATCCATTGGTGACCACTGCAGACTGAACTTGGACTTGACCGCTCACTGTCAGGGCATATCTCACAAGTATTGGTACAAATCCAAAAAAGGTGCTCCTCCCACAGGGAAAACATGCTTTATGCTCTTACTTGTTAGAGCTTTACCCAGCCCTGACAGGAGAGCAGCTGGTAGCCTCTGCACGGGGCCACAGACAATCTCGCTCTTCCTCAGAGTGAATTGTGGTTTTTTTACTGTAAAGCTGGTGGTAAAAGCAAAATGTTGGCACTGGACTAAACATGCAGAATGTGGCGCCAGTATCTGTGCCACTGCTGCCAAGCCTGCTGCTTCTAGCTGCTTTTACCACCTTACCAGCTTTCAGCTCTCTTTGCTTCCCAAGTCTCACCCAGTAAACCACTCTCAGTCACCCACAGATTAGCCCATACAGAGCACCACTATGCTGCTCCAGGGACCGTACACAGCCGGGCACCTTCTTGGGCCATGCTGAAACAATCAGCTGATCTGCCCTGACCTTACTAAAACACTGGAGAAAGCCATGGCATCCAGCAGGCCAAATTCACCCCAGACTGCTTCCTTTCCGTTAGCTTTTAGGACAAGAACAATTACAGAGTTGACACACCTCACTCCTCAATGTTCATTATGGGCAAGGGAGGAAAACTAGCTTTGCTCTTATGACTACTTAAGAGGATCAAGAGAATAATATATCCCAAACAAGAGGGAACCTAAACACAACAGACCGCAATGCTGGAAGGGTGCTGAGGACTACCACAAAGCACCTGATCCAAAGATCACTGCAATAGGTTGTTAAAACAGAAGTCCCTAGTAAACTCAAATCACAACTCAGTGTGCTTTATCTAAGCAGTAGGAAATAGCACTAAGCAATTTTGGAAGGCAACACACTACGTGGCAAGGCCTAAGGGAACATTGACCCCATGGTGATTAAGCAGTTCCATGAGACTGGCTGCAAATTCATAAGTGAGCACATCATCTGCTAAACCACATGTGTTAGAGGAAAAGTAGCTGAAAGTGCTGCCTTGAGTGATGAAAAGGGACCACAAAGACCAAGCACCATGGGAATAACATACACTGCAAAGTTGAGACTGGAAAAAAATACAAGTAAAGACCAGTGTTTGTTTCTACTGTCTTCACACAGAAACAAGCTGGATATACACTCTCTGTAAGCACAAAAAAATTTCAGATCCTGCAGATGACTCGCAGCATGAGGATAGTCTTGCAAAGCTCTGAACACCAGCTCACGCCATGTGACAATATTAGAAATTCAACAGTTCAAAATGTAGGAAAACAGTGCCCCCAAAACCTCTTGCAGTATAATTAACAATGTTTGGTTTCTCAGTAAGGAAAGACAGAACGTACCTACAGGGAGACCCAGAACGTGATCTATGGAAGGGAGAGCAAATCGAAATCTTCTTGTGTCATGACTAACTTCCTGAAAAAGGAAAAGAAGAACCATCAGCAATGTTGCTGGGACTTACTGTTTATGATTTCACTTGTAAAACACATACACTAGTCTGGCTTCCTGAAGGGTTAAATATTTGGGAGACAGCAGCATACTACCTGAAATTTTTGCATAATGCAAATATGAACCCCTCTGAATGTGAAAATCCTGCAGGGGTCAACTTTTTATTCAAATTCCCTGAAAACTTAACCTTACCTGAAAAATATTTTAGAAGTAATAGAGAAGTAAAAGTAGAAATAAAACAGAAATAGAAATAAAAGACTGGTTTGATGTGTATTTAAATATGAATAGCAAAACTTAATAAAATTTCATATGCAGATTAAGACTAAATGTTAACTTTCTAAACAGTAAGAACATTTACATTGCCTTTCATGAGAATGCCACAATAAAAATTAATCAGTTCTTCAATCCTCATTTAAAGTTGTCATGACTTGGACCTGGCCAGCAACTAAGCACCACACAGTTGTTCTATCTTCTCCAGGACGAGAAAAGGGTTAAGACAAGGGAGGGCTCACTTATCACTTATGGTCACAGGAAAAAGACAGACTTGACTAGAGGAAATAAAATCAATTTAGTTCAAACAACAAAACTACAACCAAATCACCAATTAAATTAGAGTAGGACAGAAAAAGAACAAGATCTTAAATACATATTCCCCTCAGCCTTCCCTCCTTCCCAGGCCCGGCTTTACTACCTCGTCCCCTATACTCAGCACCAGAGCTGGGAAACACAGGACGGGGGGCTGCAGTCAGTCTTAGCTCTCTCCATGATGCTCCTATCGCTTGTTCTTCACAGTAAACACTCCTCACAGGTCCGTGCGGCCACGTGGCATCCCTCTCACAGGAGACAGTCCAGCATGAATGTCTCCGGCTCACACGGGGGTCCACTGTCAGGATTGGCTCTTCCAGTGCCAAACTGACCTGGAGCCACCACTCCTCAGAGTCACAGCATTTTACAGGGTTCAGGGGTCTCCACATCAGGTGTCTCCTCATCCCATACGTTTTCCCACCAGTCCTCTGAGGATTGCAGGGCTTCAACTTGTCATAGACTGAAGGGAAATGCCTGTACCAGCGTGTACTCCCCAACCTTCACATCAGTTCCTGGGTGACCCCATGGTCACTTCACTGTCCACCCTACCCCTCCAAAACAAAAGAGCGCTCCCCAAAACAAAAGGCATTCCCAAAGGCGTTTTCCCTCTTAAGTAGGTTTATTTGCAGAAGTGCTGGTTGCCAAAGCCTTAGCTAGAGGCAGGGTCGAATCGGAACTGGGAGAAGCTCTTTTTGAGAAGCTTCTTACAGGGACCACTTAGCAGCCCCATCCCCCACTACTGAAACTGCACCGAAGGTGGCAGCCCAAGACCCCACTACCAAAACCGCACCAAATGCTAAACCATCACCACAAAAGTTTAAATATGCCAAATAGGCAAAAAAATTTAGATGTTTCAAAATCAGATGAAGTAATCATTTCAGAAGACACTAGTGGATGTCAAGAAAATTAGAAAGCAGCAACATGGTTCCCTTCGTGATGCTAAGAGCCATAACAATATTTTTCCCATAAAAATTGAGTCCTTAATTAAAATTTTAAAAACCCTCTCTAGATAACAACTTTTTTATAAAATTGTGACAATTTATGCAGTCCAGCTGGCATATTTATTCTAATATTTTACTATGAAAGTCATAATAAAATTTTAGTAATGAGTAAATAAAATGCTATTTCTTATACTATGCAAGTTTTCTCTCTTAGAAATCAGGTCACAATCCTGGGATTGAAAAAGACAGCAAAAAAGACAGAAAAGAACAGCAGCCTAATGCCTCATCCAATTACTTTTTTTTTTTTTTAAAGTCTTATGAGACACGAGAGAAAGTTTTTTTAACATCCTATAAAATACTGTAACTCTTTTTGGTTTTGGGTTTTTTTTGTTTGTTTTTAAAGTAACCAATGGAGACAGATTTTTCTCACCACAGTTCATCTAGTCTTCCCTTATGAGTACTGGACACTGATGGAATTTTCATCACAATATATCACTTTAAGGTAAACACTGGCTGAACAAAGAAGGGAACTGAGCTGCAGTCTAAAAAGGGCTTCTCTGTACTTATGTCTATGCAGGAACAGTAACTGCCATTGAAAATTCCACTAGAAAGACAGCTAACATGGACTTAATGTCACTGCCCTCATAGTGACCACTGCTGTTTCTGTATGAAAATTTCAGCACCAGCTTCACTACTTCAAAATTGGATTTTGCCAATAAGCCTTTATTTTAAGATGCTGTCTTTAATAGCATACAGGAAGGACAAAGTTGGAAATCCCAGTTAATTACCTCATCAATTGAAGTTGAGATAGTTTAGCAGAAGATACTGGAACACAAGTATTTTGGTGCATCACAAGAGACAATTATGAGAAACACCAAAAGGCTCAAGGAATTCCTAGTACCTAGATCAGCATGTCTACATCTGTTAGGTGATCAAGACACTGAGCATGCCATTCAGCAAGTCATTAGTCACGGCTAGATTAAAGATAGCCTTGAAACAGGATGCATAAGCCATTTCCAGCATGGGGGTCATCTCCACTGCCCTACACATCTGGAAGCCCTTGGCCTATGGTTACCAGCATGCATTTCTGTCTCAAGTTGCAGGTGCTAAGGAGTTTTCCACGCCCCCAACTGCAAATACAAAGCTGGAAAACAGTTTTTGCAGGTTGGTGCTTTGCTGAAGTCACTGAAAGTTAACAAATAAATTATGCTTACCATTACAAAAAAAAAAAACCCCAACCCTAAGGTTGTAGGCTTCAAGGCATAAAGTAAATTAGGACACCCAATTATCTTATGACAGCTTTTTCCTATGCGAGACACTAGGAGGTAGCTTTGTGACCCCTACCTCTTCATTCAAGAGACAGGAGGTATGGCCTGCTCAGTTTGGGCAGATGTACTATTTCAGCCGGTGGGTAAAAGGTAGACAGTGCATAGAAGAAGAAAGGCTTCTGCTCGCAATAGCACAACAAAACAGTACGTTCGATTTCCAGCTTTAATACACAAAAATTTAAAATGTGTTAAAAGATACATATATGTCAAACTGAAACTAGGCATTCTCTAGACCAGAGCTGTGGAAAATTTTTATTGCAGACACCTAAAAACCACTTCTACATAACTGCAATCTCTGAAATTTCACATCCATATATTGCTGTATGGCAGCCCGGTATATGTGACTCAGCTTTCCATCGCAATCGCCAACCTATTTTCTTTAGCTGTGAAATCAGTTCCTGATCAAGCTTCTTGATCCTTTGCTTGGGTCTGTCGTGGTTTAACCCTGAAGAAAACTTTCTGCACGGCCATGCTCTCAACTATATCATCAAAATACATGGAGTTAAAAATTACAACCCCCAGCTCCCAAACCAAGGAGTTCGTTTGTTCATTTTTTTCTTTTAAATGCAAATAATTTTGGTGCTCTGCTACTGAAGGTACCCACAGCTTCATAGACACAAAAAGGGAATGATAAATACCAACATGGGAACAGAAACTTTAAAAATATGAGAGTCTTTAGCTAGGCTGGGCAAGCAAAAGGAGCAACACTACAAGGTAAAACCACCATACTAAAATTCCTCTTGCAATGGAAGGTCAACTAGCCAATCACACAAACATCTTGAGTAGGCTCCACAACCACAGCCAGCCACAATTCTCTTCCCAAGTTAAAATGTTTTTGAGTAATGACAGGTGGTTTTAGATTAAAGTTCTCATCTTCAAATTTAATAGCTTGTAAAACACAAACTGAAGCATGTCAGAAAGACTCTGACTCATTTCATCTCTCCCAGACAGGTGGATACAGCAACACGGAGCAGCTTAGTACACATTTGCACCAGATTTTTGGCAGAATGTTAGAAGCTTCTAGCACTTATTGTACCAATTTATTGTTTTTCAAAATTAACTTGTTTCCAAGACACATTTCCCATTTAGGAAAAAAAATATTAAAAAAATACATTCATCAGTCAAATAGTCTCAGTTGATCGAAGTACCACATGCAGCATCATTTCACCTCGTTATACAACAGCTGTTCCTCTCTCTCAAGATTTAAAAAAATACAAAAACAAAATAGCCATAAAAAACCCCCAGTATTTATTAAAAAAAAGTGAACTGTGAATTCTCATCTGTTACGAACTGCTACAATAGAAACCTGCAAGTAACTTGATTCTCAGAAGCACATGCAGTGCCTCAAGCTTCCCTCCTCTCCTTCACATCACACAGACTGTACTTGCAATCACATGCTACAGAGCTCATGAGAAAGTGGGGACTACGTAACAACAGCATTGTTGCAGTACACATGGGAAATAAATTCAGTAATGCCATCCAGCCCAAGCTTTCAGATCCCATGAAACTCGGACGTGGAATGACAATAACTGTTTTCTTTGACAGACAGAAAAAATGAAAGCCAAGCTATCAATGCATTCTCTATACCTCAAACAAAGTTCTGTTCCAATCCAAAGTCTTTTTCATCAAAACTCCCCTGATAACTTTCTGACTTAAGAAGTCATACTAAAAATATGTCCAGGTGTGACTTTCACACCTGAAAAGCCCAAGATTTCTATGTTATGCATTTGATGGTAAATTTATCCACAGGAAATCTGGACTTTTCAGCTTTTGTGGCTTTGGTACTCTTCCCACAAGTTGAGCTACCAACTTTTGCTAGTAGGATCCACCTCCAAATGGGTCATGACTTTCCTCTGAAAACCCAGCTGAGCAGCTTCTGCAGCTTCTACTTTTACCAGAGAGAAAGAGAAGCTAAGACAGCTCAGGTGCTGTGAGGACTACACTATTCAAACACCATCCTTCCTATAACACATTAGAGTACATAAACCTAGCAACATGAACTGGTACCTGCATAGTTCTGACAACTACTACGCTGGAGGCTACTGACTCTGAAAAAACTGCCTGCTCTGCCTGACGGCATGACTTCTGTCTCATTGCCAATGTAGTAGTGCAGAGTTTAGGAATTTCTGCATATACACTCCATGACATGAGACACACATGTCAGAAACTACAAGTTTGGTCATTTCTAAAGCAGCATTCTCCACTCTTAACTTGCTTTGAAACAAGCTGCTCAGCAAAACTCAGTCATACTAGGCAAGGAGAATTTATAAAGAAGTCCTTTCCTTAAAATACTAATATTTTCCCTGCTGCAACATTTCCCAAGATTTAAGAAGCTACAAGCACTTCACAGGATCCATAGAGAGGTCATGCTCAGCACTGTACATGCTCTTACCTCCTTGTCAATCAGTCTCAATGCATACTTCACTTCAGGATCATTGAGAGTAATTGCAGGACGGGGATTCTTGAAAAGCCACAGGAAAGCGAAGTAGATTAGCCGTACTGGGTACGTCACAAACCAACCCAACTGCGGGAATACAAAAAGAGCATTAGAAACATGCATAACAAGATAAAGTTATTTTGATGAGAAGAAATATGGTAGCATAACATGACAATCTAACCTCCAAAAAAACTGTCTTTCTTTGTACTAATATGCAGGAAGAAGAAGTATTTCAAAAACTCCAGCCAGTGTATTACAAATTTGCTTTATGAACACCTGGCATTACTCCTACATTGAGGCACTTGGCATACTGGCTGTCCCAGCTCCATGTCCCCCAGGTCCAACCAGGCTGAGCACCTGCATCCAGCAGAGACACGAGACAGGTACATGACACATACCGAAAAATACATGTGGCTGGCCACACTGATCAAGAGACAGATGCTCACATAAACAGCTCTGATGGCCTCATACTGTTCCCCTCCCCAATCTTTTGCTGGCACCTGGACCTACAAGCTGCTGTTGCACAGACCCCTTCACACACCATCACATGTGCTGTGGTCCTCCAAGCAACTGGGGGTCTCCCACTCAGATCCCACAGACACTCAACCACAGATCCCACGCTCTTTCTGGCAGCTGGCCAGGAGGTCCAGCCCCTCAGGGATGCACGCTACCTCACCTACTGGCTGGCTAGTCCCTCTTGCTCTTTGCCAGCCATCACTCACTCGTGCTGGCTGCTGCCACCACAGACACATAGGCCCTCCTTGCCTGGCTCCAGGTGCTAGTGCTTACGCCTCCACACAGTGCACACCGAGTCACATTAATTCCCCGGGAAAGCAGCTATGGAGTTTAACAAGAACACGGGACAGACTGTGCTGGGAGGCTGCAGGACACAGCCAGATGGGGTACAGAGCAGGCCTGTTTACACAGGGTCAGCCCTTTTAATCCCTTTATTCTTTTGTTTTCTCCAAATTTATTCCCCCAACACGGCCTCGATCCTTGCCTTTGGTTCCTCCCCTAAACATCCCACAATCCCCAAACATTCCCCCCTTGCATCCCATGCCTCCCCAACCTGTAAGGGGAGCCAGTCTCCCACTGACACATGCAGACAGGCATCACCCCTGGCCCACAGGGCAATGGCTCCACCAGACAGCTCTGGAAGGGCCAAGGCTCATTTCCCTGAGTGGATTATTAAGGCTCCCCCACCTGCCAGTGTCTCACTGCTCCTTTGTGTGCAGAGATAAGCTTTCACAAGGTGGCTGCTCTCCTGCAACGGGCCTGGGAGTAGCCACATCAGGCTATCACCTAGTTTCCTCACCCACTGTTGTGCCTCTGCGCTCCTTGGTGCCAGCATGGGCAGACAGGCTCCTCAACCACATCACCTAACACACACCGCTGCTTTGGGCCTTCTATATCAGAGCACTTGGAAGCAGACAGAGACTTGGTCATGTGGCCGGCTGCAGGGATGAGCTTCACCCCCCTGGGCTGAAGTCCCACAAGACAGAAACAGGTCATGACCCTGCACCACACCATTCTCTCCATCCCTGACACCACACATACGCTGCCTAGCTGAAAGAGACGGACTGGCTACACCAACCCAGGAAAGCACAGGAGAGACCACACCACTGCAACTACAGCTACGCAAACAAGATGGAAGGAACCTGTCACCTCCCCGGCCCAGTGCCATACGTCTCAGGCATTTGACGGGAGTCTGCAGGGCTGCAGATGGGTCACCTGCAGCCTACAAGTGCAGAGTCCACCCGTACTGTGCTCAGCTGGAGGCCTGTGCCTTCATTTCTAGTGCCTGTTTCCAGGAACAGTCCTGTTCTTGCAAGGTTAGATAAGCACTATGACAGCCTACTGTGTAGGCAGACTTGGTCCTAACTTAGGACATGAGAATAAACTGAACAAGTACTTACAAAAATCGTCTCCAACTCTGTAATTTGTTATTCAATGCTTTAACAGGAGGGGAAAAAAGCAGGACCATAGCCAAATAAAAAGCAGCAATTACTTAAGATTGCATACAATGCACTTTGGAAGAGCTCTAAGCCCTGCCCAATTAGTTTTCACTTTCATTTCATTTTAAAGGTACCTGACCAGTTGTTTAGAAGCACGTTTCCACAAGCGTGATAGATCTCAGGAGGCTATTAAAATATTTATATATCCTACATTGTTATTACTAAAACTGTGGCAAGTGTAAAATTTAAAAAAAAAGGACAGCATAAACTCTGTCTTAAAATGCTACTGCATAAGCTTAAAATACATAAGCACTGAGAATAGCTTGAAGGCACACCATACCATCCAGACACATACTGCATTTTTCACTTTTATTTGAAAATACTGAAGTAGCTCCACACAGGTTGTTTCTGAAGGAGTTGAAGTTTACAGGAATGTTATTCCTTAATTCCTGCATGTCCACCAGATTACCGCAGCTCTAGGAAGAACTTTTGTTACTGAGTCACCAAAAAGGAGGAAGGGGAGTTGTTAGAAAAAGTGACAGAGCAGCACATAAACTCCCTAGAGAATATCAACAGCTGAATGAGACCTAGCAGCGAAAGCAAGCTGAATCTGCAGCAGACGATGTTTCAAATAAAACATTAATATGTTAAAATAAACTAGTTTCATTTACAGATGTGGCTATCTAAAATGAATCAAAAAACCCCACAGCTGTGGTCTAACAAAATTGCTATTGAACAGGGGAATTCAAAAGCTTAGGCCTCAGTCCCAGCTCCAAGACTGATGTATCTCAGTAACAGATGATCAGGAAGGCAGAAAGAGAGCTGAGTTCAAAATGACATCACTGCAAGTTAGCTTCTCCACCTGTGTGCTGTCTTCTCTCATCTTTGCAGATAACTTTTGGGTCATCAGATGTCAAGTGAAAACTACCACAGCTGTTCCACGAATGAGATTAACACACTCTTTCCCCAAATGTGTATAATCATCACTTTTTGAGCAATGCACCAGATTCAGATTCAAGTCTATTGGAACAGAATGCAGTTTAGTTTTGACAAATACTTTTAAAACAGTGTTTGCCTCATTGAAGGCAATTTGTTATTTATAGTCAATTAGTGTAAAAGCCTCATGGGATTTAGCCTGAAAAGAAACGGCACACCCACTAATTCAGACAGCTATTTTAGTTCCTTACTCTGAGGTATCAGCTGGTGAGCATTAAAAAGGGGAAAAACTAAAGGCTGACTGATTACAAGAAGTTATCCTTGCTAAGAAATACATTCTCAGGATTAAATGTGATCTATATGCTCTTACTACGGGGAATATTAAGACATTCACGAAGGTAACTGAACTGCAACCGTGGAAGTTGCAGCAGAGGCAGCAACTGGCTGACCACAAAGCCAGGAATCACTAAATGAAGATCTGGTGACTCACAGTTTCCAGCTGCACAAATCTCTGGTAACAGATATCACAAAATAAGTAACGGACCAGGAATTTTTATTAGTGAAAACAGACCTCTGCAGGATAACAAAAAAGGCCACAAGAAAGAGAAAAGACATTGCACTGCGATTGCCAGCACTTTGCCCTAGTGCACGGTGACCAAAACACAGCTAAACACGTAAGCTTATGGCAGGACACTTCATCTCCAAAGTGCCCCACAAACCAAACGTTTCTTTGGCAAGAAAAGTCTTGTACCATCAGCTATAATCTCCTCTTCTCTACTTCCTCATTCGAGCCCTATTTTAAGTGACCTTAGTTAAACATTCTTCTCATCTGTTTTAAAAAACAATTAGCGGATTAAGGGACAGGCATTTTTGCAACTTTAGCATCTGCCTCGTCTTCTTCCGTTCAAGTAACCCAGTAAGCAGCTCTACCCAAACCAGCATATGTTGCATCCACCTCCGTCCTTCTCTTCTCACAAACCCAGAGCCAGAAATGTTTGAGCAGATGCATCAGAGGAAACAATGCACCAGGCAGCAGCGGAAGGAGGGTGACCATGCATGCCACAGATAAAGGCAATGCAAACCCACCGTTCAGCAGACACAATCTCGAAAGAGCTCTCCACTACACAACAGCTGCCAGGCTGTTGGTTTTAAAGCCATCAGCACAGACATTGAAAGACTATTCGGGAATCTGCCATGGCAGCCCACACAAGCACCACTATCCCGTGCAAAAGAAATGGGGGGGTGTCCGCCCCGGTACGCACACCCCAGCCCACACCATCCACAGGAAGGTCCCTGAGGCACCACATCGCTGTGGGGGGTCGTACACGGCTCCCAACACCCCCGTTTTCCCGCCTGGATGGTGGGTACGTAACAGAGGAGGCAGCACGGGCCTCGGGCTCCCCGCGACACCGCCCAAGGGCGCGCACTCTGCTCAGGCACCCGGAGGCGGCTGCCCGGAGGCTGTCGGGACGGGCGAAGCCGGCCGCCGCGCCTCTCACCCCGCCCGCGGCCAGGCCTCGGGGCCTGAATCCGGGGCCTCAGCTCGCTCAGGGACCTGGAGGGAGGGGGCACAACGCGGACCCCCAACGGGCCGCTACCAGGCGGCGTAGGGCCCGCTCCCTGCCCCGGCCCGGCGCCCCCAGCGCCCGGGGAACCGACTCACCGTGCTGAGCTGTGCCCCCATCGCCGTCCCCTGTCAGAAGCGAAAGCACCGTTCGCCGCGCCCCGTGACGTCGCGCCGCCTTTCGCCAATCCACACTGAGCCGCTCCCGCCCCTCGGCGGCCTCCGGCTGGATTGCCCGCCAGCCTCCGCACGGGGGCCTGCTGGTGCCAGCCGGCCGGGGACAGCCCTTGCGTTACTGTAAGACAAAGAGTGTTGTTCTTGCACGATAAGAACCTGGTAAGGTAAACGGGAGGTTGTCTTGTGGGATAAGAAAGGAACCGGAGAGCAATTAAAGGGAGAAAGTGCTAGACAGGAGATTCTAAAACCTTAAATCTGTCCGCTAGGGTTGTTCGAGATGGATGGGGTCTCTGGAAGCAGGACTGCGCTTGCTTAGTAGGGTACTGAATATTAACTTCTCCTCCCAGGGAGGCATCATCCTGCGATAATGAGACAGGCGACAAATGAACTGATGTGTACTGTAACATGTAGAAGGCGTGTCAGGTTAGTCTGTAAACCTTGGAGTACCCAGCCAGTGGGAAACGAGGGATTTCGCGGCCGGGAACAGGGTATAAAAATCCCTGTATTGCTCTGACAGGCTGTGCCTGCTGGTTAGACACCCGCTCTTGCAAGAACGTAATAAAATTAAGTGCTTCATTGTGGATTCTGACCTGAGTCTCTTTTGCGAGGCTTTGCTCGTTTCTCACATTACCATAGGGCATGCATAATGCCCTTTTGCCCTTTATTAACTGCGTAAATTATGACAGAAGAAAGCAAAGGTAATAAAATTACAGTACCTTCCTTTTCTAATGAGCAATGGAACCCTGCTATCTTTCCAAGATAGAGACTTCTGTATTGGAATTCTGTATGTCAACACCACAATTCATGATTATATCAAATAAACTTCTCAAGCTTTAACTTCCTGTTTCTACTGCTTCAGAGCCAGCGCCTGCACATAAGCCAGAGTAGGAAGAAAGGTGCCAGGATGCCCTGCACTGATACAAAGGGAGAATCTCTCACCCAGTGATACCAAGAGGGTCACTCAATCCCAGGCAGATACACTCAGACAGCATCCTGACCCAAGGGGAGTCCTGGGAAGTCTCCTCGACCGGCGTCCCGATCCGAGGGGAGAGTCTCCAGCTGCATCACCTGCTGCTCCGAGGAGAACCAACTCAAAAGTGGTTCTCCAGCAGGGCTCCATTTATCCCCCGGTCACTGTGAGCTGGGGTGATTTTCAGTCCACATAGCCAGGAGGCAGCTGGCAGAGCCCAGACTCCGAGGCACCAGATAGCCCTGGCGGGTGGTACGTGATGTCTATCGGGTGCTCCTCCAGGGCATCGCACCGTCTTTTGCGCAAGCTCCTTGCAAGCAGTC
Organism: Bucorvus abyssinicus; assembly: GCA_009769605.1. Classification (NCBI taxonomy): domain Eukaryota; kingdom Metazoa; phylum Chordata; class Aves; order Bucerotiformes; family Bucorvidae; genus Bucorvus; species Bucorvus abyssinicus. The sequence continues at coordinate 78,855,094 of CM020025.1, forward strand.
AGGGGGTCTGCACTGCCACAAACAGGAATAAGAGTCCATTTAGAATTTGAATATTTGGTCAATTCACAATACTCGCAAAAAAGAGGACCCCTGGGAAAACTCCCACAGTGTAGAAAGAGGAACTACAACCACTAGCAGTATTCAGCTGACATAACCCCAGGTAGAGGGAGAAACTCCTCCTTCCAGTCTTGTGAGCTCTTTGAACCAGGCTTAAAAGGAAAATAACCAGCACCTGCACTTAGTGCATGTCCCTAGGACTGTTAGGAAGATCATCTAAACATAGTGCCTCTGTGTTCAGAGGAGGTGGGGTGGATTCTCTGTCCTCAAATCTTTCGCACTGCCCTCCCTTTTTGTGTGTTCCTTGAGTTGGTTTTGTGGTCCCTACATTTGTTCGATCTCAACCGGCAGCAACAGAAAATGCAAAGTGGCTGTCAAACACTCACGTCTCTGAGGAAAAGAACCTGTAAGAGCAATGTAACCTAGATCAACCTCTATTACTAACTAAAATGGATTGAGAATGTAATTTTTTGATGTCCCTCAGAACGTACTTAAGTGCAGATTTACAAGAAAGACTGGGAGATGGTTTTGTATCTTAAACTGAGCAAGATGCTTTAGATGGTTCCTTTCACAGCCAACATTTTAAAGTAATAGCTGTGCCCTCTCATGGCCAATTCAACTATCATTCCTGCAGTTCTGTATATTAAAAATAGCCGCCTGGGTTTAAAGAAGGCACTAATGCAGAAGCAAAGGAAAGAGTTGCAGCGCTTAACATGGGACCCAGTGCTACAGACATCAAGACTGGGACTGGGCTGGAGAATCTGCTACAGCTAGAATATGTCATGAACATCCAAATCGAGCTTCACAGGCTAATGGAAGCACACTGTGGCATACCTTCCCTTCTTTCTTTGTCTTGTCATTGCTTGTCTCGTCATTGCTTGTCTTTGATGCATAATTTTAGTGCGAATTTAACTACCCTATGCCATTAAACTATTCAAAAGCAACGTTTATGGTACATCAAATAGAAACACGGCGACATAGCTCTGATTGGCCTTGGAAGAAGGGATTGCGGCAGTCCCAGTTGTCTTAAGGAGAATGAACCAAGTACTCTTGAGTTTAGCGATGTCCCTTCAAGTAAGCACATGGACATATGAACAGAAAAACACTAAAGGGGATGTGTAAATTTGCTACAGATTCAGTTACAAAAATAGAGAAAAGGTCCAGCAAAGTGCTGCTGCCTACTCGGGTAGCTGCTAGGTGTCTTGAACAGTATCACTGATCACAAGTGGCCGGACGGGAGTATTTCGGGGACCCACCAGAAAACAGCTGAAGATCTCCATTTCCTCCAGATTTACATCACCAACAAGAGCAGAAGAGGTAAGATTTTACAATATCAACATTCAGGGGGTGGCTAGTCAATCTGTTAGACACGGAAGAGCAGAGCGGTGCCGAACAGGGATGAATCCACCAGCTAATTTCCGGGGTATTTAGAGGGATTAGTATTTATCAATTTAGGACCACCTTTAGAGCTCCTCCTGACCCTAGAGAGAACAGCAGACCAAGCATACGTGAATATTTGAGGTGAGATGAGAGTAAGTCTTGTAATGGGTACATTAGACCGAGCCATAAGACAGTGCAGCTATAGACAGAGGACACTTAACTGTCTCTTAACTGCATCTTTTGTACTTCATTTTTCTGGAGTGAACCATGCAATATCCAATTTCAGTTAGATGTTTTTGAGAACTAAGTTTTCTCCTGAAATAAAAGAAAGAATACTTGAAATACCCCCTCATATAGCTGTAATGCAGAGCTGGACAGACACTCAGTGTGGTAAGAAGAACTAAAAGCGAGCCACAGCAAAGACTCAGACGATAGTATTAGCAAATTTCTGCAAAAAATAAACAGATTGTGGGGAGAAATGATATGGCAGGTTTTATAGCTGTTGAGTCCCAAATCACTGTACAGAAAGTGGCCATAGATGTGACGGCATCTCACTGAAGTTATCCAGAAAAAAATTACAAGACTTTGCCTGTTACTTTCAACAGTGAGAACCAATGAGATGCCTAAGTAATGGCCCCAAACAGAAAATCACATAGCCAGGCATGGTAACATGGCTTGTATCAGCAATAGTGTGGCCAGCAGGAGGAGGGAAGTGATTGCCCCCCTGTACTCGGCACTGGTGAGGCCACACCTTGAGCACTGTAATCAGTTTTGGGCCCCTCACCCCAAGAAAGACATTGAGGTGCTGGACCAGGTTCAGAGAAGGGCAACAAAGCTGGTGAAGGGTCTGGAGAGCAAGTCTGATGAGGAGCGGCTGAGGGAACTGAGGTTGTTTAGCCTGGAGGAGGCTCAGGGGAGACCTCATCACTCTCTGCAACTACCTGACAGGAGGTTGCAGAGAGATGGGGGGTGGTCTCTTCTCCCATATGACAAGTGACAGGAAGAGAGGAAATGGCCTTATGTTGCACCAGGGGAGATCTAGGTTAGATATCAGGAAGAACTTTTTTACAGAGAGGGTTGTGAAGCATTGGAACAGGCTGCCCAGGGAGGTGGTGGAGTCCCCATCCCTGGAAGGGTTTAAAAGACATGTAGATGAGGTGCTGAGGGACATGGTTTGGGGACCCTGGCAGTGCAGGGTGAACGGTTGGAGTCGATGATCTTGAAGGTCTCTTCCAACCAGATGATTCTGTGATTCTATGATCATTAAGCTTCTATTCAGCTTCAGTCTCCCTAAATACAATAAGCAGTAGTCTAAGATTAGTGGAAAATGGTCAGTAATGCTATTACACTTAGACAGAGTTGAATGAATTAAGATAGAGCTGTAACAGCTTCCAAAAAAACCAGGCATGCCCAATTTCAGTTAAGTGAGCTTGCTCAGTGTATTCATCAATGGTGAAAAACCGCTAGCAGGAGCTGCTATTTTCTCAGAGTGACCCTTTAATGGGATTAGCTTCCACACAGTGACAGCGCTAGCTGAGAATGGTGGCATATGAATTCATAACAGAGAAGTGTTCCTCTAATGTTACCAGTGCTGTTAAGGACAGCCACAATGTAAGCTGCTTGCTGAGCAAGCTCAGGGATGGTTCGGTGGTACACCAGAAGAGGGCATATGAGCACTAACCTCTGGGCCAAGCGGGGAGCCCAAGAATGGACGCAGCACTCCAGATGGGTCTCACCAATGCTGAGTAGCAGGGAAGCACTGCTTCCCTTCACCTTGCAGGTGACATACATATGCTTTACCATAACGCAGCCCAGCAGGCTGTTGGCCTTTGCCACGAAGGCACACTGCTGGCTCCTGGTCAACTACTTGTCCACAGGTGCATATAGTTATCCCTTACCAGTCGCATGTCCCTCTGTTGAACTTCGTGAGATTCCTGTTGGCTCCTTTCTCCAGCTTGTTAAGGTCGCTCCAAGAGGCAGCTCAACCACTCCTCCCAGATTTGCAAAATCTGCGAACTTGTCAAGGTTGTACACTCTGTCCCACCATCACCATGGTCATTAACAGAGATGTACGGGCCCCAGGACAGTGGAGTGTACCACTAGTTACTGCTCTCCACTTGGACTTCATGTCACTCATCACAATCCTTCAAGTTCAGAAGTTCACCCAGTTTTCAGTCCACCTCACTGTGTTTATGTAGTCCACATTTCATGAGAATGTCTACAAGGCTGTTATGGAGACTGTGTCAAAAGCCTTTCTAAAGTTAAAATAAACAATACTCAATGCTCCACCCCTGTCCACTGAGCTGGTTATTTCATCATATAAGGCTACCAGTTTGGCCAGGCATGATTTCCACTTTGGAAATCCATGCCGGCTACGCCTAATCATCATCTTGTCCTTAATACGTTTGCAGATGACTTCCAGGAGGATTTGCTCCATCAGCTTCCCAGGGTTCAAGGGGACACTGACTGGCCTGTAGTTCCCTGGAACCTCTTCCTTACATGTCATGAAGATAAGCAAGAGAGGATTGACTTCCTTCCACTTCCCCTGATCTCTGTGACCTTTCAAGCATAACAAAAAGCTGTCTCACAATGACATGAGCCAGCTCCCGCAGCACTCATGGATGCATCTGGTCAGGTCATCATCTGTCTGTTCATGCAGTCCTGACATGTATTCCATGGACATGTGATGCACAAGAGACTGTGGCATACCCTCCCAACAAGGAGGGATTACAGTTGTAGAAAACCATCCCCAAGTTCCTCTTACCTGTAGCCAGATGCAGAAATTAATTCTGGTTTGCTTCAAACCGATCTCTGAACTCTTTTTCAATCTCTCATCTCCTACTGACCTTCCGCCTCTCTAGCAGGCTTCCAGGTCCTTCAGCAGTTGAAAACAATAATAGTAATGTTGGTAAGGTTAATATCTTTTGGAAGTTTTGGAAATTGTTTTTCAATGTTTTCCATAGCTTTATGACGTTCTCATACTTAACTTGCCAGGCTTTATGTGCCTACCTACTTTTTCCCCAGGACATAGATTCCACTTTGTGAAAAGTACTTTCTTACTTCTTGCACCTCTACCAACATACTGCAGAGCCACGGCAGCTACTATTTGGCTCCAGCATTACACACAAATTTAAAGGTCAAGATCTCAGCTTGAGCTATAATGGCATGGTGCAGCTGAAGTTATTTCCCCCTTTAGTTTTCTCTTCTGGACTATGCCTATTCATCTGAGTCCCAGGCATGGTTGCAGAGAAGATACCAGAAAGACCACAAGCCAAGTGCACACAGGGAATGGTCACAAATACTTGAGTGAGATGCACCTGAAGTACATATGAAAGACTAGAGCGCTGTTGTTCACAAATGGCATATCCAAACAGAGCATATGGAACGCTTTGTTCTTCCTCTTCTCTCCTGCTGAGGACAAACGAGCCCTAGGCAGAACTCGGTTCCCAACACATGTAAGATTAAGGCAGTAACTGCACTTTCCCCCAGGAAGGGCTCTTAACCTACTTTGCACCACAGCCTTCCTGGACTACACATTTTGGGAGGTTGGAGAAGAAAAAGGGACGAGAAGAATGGTGGAAAAAACACCCCTACAGAGCATTACTACTTACTGCACAACCCAGATTCCCCCAGCACAAGAGCTCTCAGCCAGCACAGAGAAAACAATGATCATGCACTTTCTTCCCAGAAGACCAGGTCTAGGATCACCCTTCTGATCCTTCCTTACTCCTCTTCTGTTGCACTGTCCAATTCTGCATCTTCAACCCCCACCCCAGCTTTGCTCCTTGATGTACTGCTAAGCACTTGCGTACCAGCTGGGCTTCATGAGCTCATGGACAGAGGAGTTAGGGCAAGAAACAGCTTGTGCCTTCTCACCACTTCCCGTCATCCTTGACTGCATATCAGAAAAGAAAAAAGCACTACTGTACATCTCAAGGGAAAACTGTTTCCCTGGCTCTTGACTCAAGGAGTCACAATAAAACTCCTCTGCACACCAGATCCCACCAGCCCTTTCATAGCCTCTCGAAATGCTCCCCTGGACTCCAGGGTCTTTAGATAGGGCTCTGAAAGGCAGGTGGGAAAATCAATGGCTGCAGCACAAGCTTTCTACTTCTAGGTCTTCAAGAGCACAGACACTGCCACTATTGAGCGAGGCTGTAGTCCATCACCCAGGGAAAAGGGAACAAACTTTCTCATGGAGTTTCCTATTCCATAACATCCAGACCTTCAGGGTGAGACTACACGTGCCTTCCTTCAGATAGATTGCAGGTCATGAACGGTGCGGCAATGCCTGGTTGGATTAGGAATCAGTACCGCGCACAAGTACCGCTATGCTTTCCTCTGTTCCCTTAGCACAAGTCCCAAAGACGGCACGCAGTCATGGTCCACAGAGCCTTCTTTCCACATGTGCTTATGCTCAACTTGTCTCATGTTTATTCCACACTCCTCGTTTTAGTGAGTCATTTCAGGACACAAATTTAAAGTGCTTTTCTGCATAATAACTAACAGATTGCTCAGACCTATCACCGACACCTCACAAACCAAAATGGAACATCTTGGCAGAGAGAAGTAATAGTAGAAACTGTATTTATTTTTCTTTCACAAGACAAAAGGAAAAGGGCCGAACACTGCTTTTGTTTCATTCTGTTCTTATCAAACCTCAGAACATTAACTCTACAGGGGAAAAAAAAACAAAATCAAAGAAAAAAACCAACAAAAACCACACGCCACTTACCCAAAAAGGCACTTTCCTAGAATAAGCAGTGGTACATCAAGGCAGATATTCATTGCAGTGGGTCCCAAGCACTCCCCTAATCAGTGTACAGTATTGCCACAGCAGAGTCCGCTGTTACGCCTTTCTGATCACCAGCCACCCTTTTACCACCATCTCTGGTAGGGGTTCCTGGCTCGCTAGGATTTCCACTGTTTAGCGAAAAGGGCCCAAAACAAAAGGCACCAATAGAAGGAGAAAACATGCCTCACTGACCACATGCTAGACCAGGGCTGACAATTTTGCCACTGCTTCTAAAGCAAGCAGGGAAAAAAACCCACAGATTAGTGACAGTGAGAGAGCAGGGACTGAAAACAGCATCAACTTACACCACTTAGTGGCTGAAGAACGTGTCAGGAAGATCTGCTGTTTCCCCACAAAGTCTTTTTCTTAAAAACGTTCAGTGTTGGGAGAGTTGCAGACAGTCCAAATCCTGAATGCCTCCAGGATATACCATAAAGGTGGGCAGAACAAGGGGGCAGCACTACATACATACGCTCGTGTGGTGGCCAGCCACTGGAAGGTGTTTCCAGCACTTCGTTCGCTCCAGAGCAGCTATCTGTGCATGGAGCTCACAGCCTGCCCAACTCACAGGCAGGCAGCTTTCAATTAGAGCAGCACTGGCCTCCCATCGATACCGGACAGCTCGGCACAAACAAAGGAAAAAACCAAACAAAAGGTGCACGCCCTCCTCAAGCTCCCATGGCCGCGTTCCCCGAAGGATAGAGAGCTGTTTTGTAAAAGCGATGGGCAATTTGTCTTTCTCATTTTTATCATCAGAGACAAATTAACCTGAGACACACAGAAATGTTGGATGCGCAGTTTGGTTTTGCTTTCAACCATTGCCTTGGCTCAACTGAGCAAACTTCACATTGCTTTTGGCTGACCTGGGAAACAGAAAAGGCCACAGACAACTGCAAATCTAGAAATCATTTGAGTCACACTCCAAAGACTTTCAGGAAGCACCAGGTGAAAGAGGTGTCACTTTGGAACCAGCTGACATTGAAGATCTGACTGACTTGTGGTCATCAAAGGGGCCAGTGGTCCACCCCACTGCTGTTTGTAGGCATAAGAGGAGGCACACTGGAGGCAGAAAAGATTTTCCAGGGAGATCGTAGTCTCTTAGTAGTGTCGGAGAGGAGATGGCCAATGCTCTGCTCAACTGCATTAACCCCATCATAGTGCCAAGCTCGTGTGCCTCAGTGATCCCCTTTATAGCATGATGGGCACCAGGTGTAACAATGCTGATGGTCTCAGCCTTATTCTTGTTTCTCACTGCTCTTTCTTCATTATTTTCCAATAAGACCTGTAAGATCAACCTTTTGCCCATCAAGGCAAGGGACAAGTTTTCTCCCACAGTTTGTTCAACAAACTTGCCTCTGTGCTGGGAACTCTCAAAGGCACAACAGCACCTTGCAAGCGATACATTAACTTTCTCCACTGCAATTCAGGAAGATGCTCGGGGAGAAGAGGAGAGTTTTCCGCTGCCCTCATCAAGACCTCCCAGGAGAGATCTGTACTCCTGGATAGCAAATTGCAGGAGTACTCCAGGCTACTTAAAGAGGTCCACCATAAATGACTCATCAATGGACTTGAATGTAGACAGTACAGGTTGCCTACCAAGCTCTCTGTAACCGTGGAAGTACTTGGAAACATCATGCCTTTCCTTTAGGATTCATCCAGGTGCTGAGAGATCCGGTGCATCTTAGACGTAGTTACGGACATTTCGTCACAAACTCAGTGTAAAAGATAGTTCAGCTCTTCCTGTGTCAGGTGCAATTTATAGTGTGACTTGAATGAGTTCTCCTTATCATCACAGCATGTTCATTTGCCACTACTAAAAAGTAAATCGTTGCTGTGCAAGAGCTCCTTCTAAATGATAAGCTGGCCTCAGATCCTCATGTTCTGATTCACACCGAATTTCCATGTCTTTAGATCTATGACATCAAACAGCGACTGCATCATCCTGCGCCCTGCTCAAACCAGACACGAGAAAACCTCCGTCACCAAAGGCTTCAGAAGAGAAGGGAATGAAAAGAAAAAGAAGTTGCTTTAGCCCTTTCTTTCTTCTCTGTTTTCCTCCACAGTTTTTCTCGGGACCCCTCCTCTACCACATCCTTAACTTCCTCCTCAGTTCCTGTCTTTGCTCTCCCATTCTTTCATTTCTTTGAGGACTTCACTACAGAAGTGCTGAGAATAAGGTGAGGGGATAGGCATTTCTACAAAGGCCATAGAAAGGGGCCTTACTCCTCTGAAAGGCATATGGAGGCTGCCACAAGTGGCCCTGCACTTGCTCCCTTACTGAGATTTCTCTACTTGACCAAGCAGAGCAGAAGAAAGGCCCTGCAGCAAAACAAAATGTTGCTGGTAGACAGTTAAAGTCAAGACAAAGCGCTGCGCAGACATTGGCTGAAGCTACAGGCTCCACCTACACCCCACAAATGGCTTTTATCCTCAACTCTCACCACCTCACTTCAAAAAGGAGGTACATTTGTGATGGAACAGCACGATGGAGAGTCGTGGGCTTCCAGGCAACACTTCTTAGCTGACCCTTCAATCACTGCTGTTCAGAGTCCTTCTTCATGATATCGTATGTGGCAGGGCAGAAGTGAGAATGCAGCTGAGCCAGCAAAACTTGGGATGTGACCTCTAGCCTTGTCCCATGGCTCTTCTTGTTCCATACATGCACTGCATAGGTGTTATTGAAGAGGTGGTGAAGCTCTGAGGAGTTGACGACTTCGAAGTACTTCTTCCAGTCCTGCCATCGAATGGGATAAAAAGCTTCACGGGGCAGAGCACTCACTCCTTTGCAGCTTGTACTGCTCTGCAGACTCCTGATGGAGCACCACTTCTTGAAGACACGCGTTAGGAGCTGTGGGCCCTGGTGCCCCCAGATCCAGCTGTTGTAGTTCTCCACGAAGTCCTTCATGCAAAGCTCCATGAACTTGTGTCGGGGCTTAAAGGACAGAAAGGCCCCGTTCAGTACATACTTCGACTGGGTACCAAGCACATTGGTGAGGTTCTTTAAGTTCTTGAGCACAATGAAGTCCGTGTCCAGGTAGATGCCACCAAATTTCCACATGATGGCAATTCTGCAGGCGTCAGACAGGATGGGTAAGAAATAAGGCTCCCAGCGTTGCTGAGCCTGCAAGTACCACTTTGCCAGAGGTGTTCCAGAGAAAAGCTCTGGCAAGTCCAGGGGCCGGATTTCCACGTTGGGGAAGCAGCTCAGCAACGAGAAGCCCCAGTGGTTGGGTAATGAGGCGTTCCCATTTGCCAAGCCTTTCATGAGCACCACGACCCTTGTCCCAGGGTGCGTCCGGGCCGCTGACTCCACAGAGCACGTGAACAGGTAACTTGGGTTAGTTTGCTCCGAGGTCTCCACAAAAAACACATCCCCTGGGGAAGAAGGGGACCCACCAGCATTGGCGCAGGGAGGAGAAGGCACAGAGTGAGCACAGTGGACTTCAACAGGCAAGCTGTAGACCTGGCCTCCGTTATTCGGGTCCTCTGCGATTCTCCGGTACAACATAATGGAGGCAAAGGACGTGAACTTGAAGGCGAGGATAAACAGAGCCCTGAGCTTGTGGCTCAGCACCACCCTGGTCAGTTTTAGCAGGCAGTTCGGCATCCTGAGCATTGTCGCTCCCTTCAGAGCTTGCTCTCCCAAGACAATCGTCGCGATCTGAAGGGGAGGAAAGAACAAAAAGTACATTGACAGGGAAGGCAACAGACCACTAGCCTTCAGGACAGTACTACGGCAGAGCCACATGCTGAACTCTTCTTCATGCTGTCATGCCTGAATTCTGCCTTTAAAGTCGCCTTTAAAAAAAGCACCCTGGCTTCTCCATGCTGCCCCAATTCCTACAGGGCCCCACTAGAAACCTCGAACATTTTCAGGGTTTGAGGTTATGTGACAAAGCTCATCTGCACATGCACAAAAAGCTCAGAGGGACAAGAGCAGGAGGAGGAGCCCAAATATACCCTGCTGGGCTGCTCCGAGGCCCATCGCAGGGGCCATCAGCCCATCAAAGGCCCATCTGCCCAAGACCAGAGGAGCACAGGAGCACCATAGCAGGCAGAATCCTAGATCGACGACTCCAGAGGAACCAGCACCTTGTCTGGGCCCCTCCCAGGGCTGTCCCAGTGTCCAGGCATGAAACCCACCACCAGCGTCACCACAAGCAGCTCTTGGCCTCAACCTGCACCAGGGGAGGTTCAGATTGAATATCAGGGAAAATTCCTTCACCGAAAGGGTTGTAATGCCCTGGAACAGGCTGCCCAGGGAAGCGGTGGAGTCACTTAAAAGACATATAGATGTGGTGCTGGTGGACACGGATTAGAGGTGAGTTGGCCAGTGCTGGGTTAACGGTTGGGCTTGATGATCCTAAAGGTCTCTTCCAACCAAAACGAATCTATGATTCTGTGATTCCAGATCACCCTGCAGACTAAGGGAGTCACTGCCTGGGGTGGGACACATTATGGGTCACAGGGAAAGAACAGGTTGGGATCGCACAGGACTCATTATGAGATACGTAGCAAAGGAACCAAAGGTGGAGCAAGGGAGGGGTTTAGGTTATTTGGGGAGGAACGGGAGTAAGAAAACAGAGGCGTAAGGGGATAACAAGGGCCAGACGCAGGGAAATAGCTTGCTGGTCAGTGTGCTTGTCTGGCCATGCCCTGTGTCTGATCGACAGAGTCTCTCTTGTCTTCTCATTAAATTTCTTTCTGACTCCTCCGGGGTGAGGGCTTTCAGTTCTGCGCGTGTACTGCTGTGTGAACGCAGCAACTGGGGTCAGACCATGGGTCACAGGGCCCACGTGTCCCCAGTGCCAGCAACTGGAGTGAGTGTGGGCATGCACGTGTGCAATGGCTAGCAAAGATGACGTGGACTAGCCCGTGAGCATGCAAAGTGCCTGGGAGCCAGCAGGGTGAGCGGGTCCCTAAGGGCCAGCTCTGGGTGTGAGGGCACCTGCGTGCCTAAGGGCGAGAGCACAGCGGGGTCAGCAGTGGGACACAGAAAGTCCTGGCCAGCTGTGTGTGCATGTTTGACAGTCCAGACCAGCAGCTGGAGTAGGGCTGCACCTCGGGGACTCAGATGTCCAGGTGACAGCAACTGGGAAGACCGGGATCCAGGGGCAACTCTTGGGCTGAGTGTCTAAGCCCAGCTGCTGGAGGAACCCACCTTGCACATCTGTCTCTGTATATTCTCACTTGTGGACTTGCAGCCAGAGAGGGCAGCAGGATGAGGCTGGAGGTGCTGCCTATGTTCACATGGGTGCTCTGAGTATCTGCCCGCGATCTGTGTGGCCAGCCATGTATATGTACATATAGATGTAGTGTATATATGTACTTTGTGTGCACGTGCCTGCTGAATACATCTTCAGCCTCACTACTGTCTGGACGTGCAGCAGCAGCCATCTCACCTCTCCTGGTTTGATGGATGTGATGTGATTTATTGTCCACTAGCAAAGATTACACTCTTTCAAAAATGGTATGGTCAAACCTCTCCCTTGGTTTATCACAAACCAAGACTGACCCTTGCGTCCCTGGATGCATATTGTGCTTGCCACTTGTAAGAAAATACAGCATTTATCCCATTTTATCTTCATCAGTCCATTAGTTTCAAATCAGATATGTACAAGAAGAACCCTAGATACTAGGATCTTAAGATTCTCTTTTACCCTCCAGTTTGCTGCCATACTAATGATCCTTACATCTGACAGCGAGTGGGACAGCTGCTTCTGAGGCATTTCATTTCCCCAGTAGAGAACTACCTGCCAGCCTTCCCCAGGAAACTGAGGAACTGAGAACTAATATAAAACCGCAGTGTTATCATCTGTTCCTGTCGAGAGGTCTCAGCTCCCAGAATCACACTTGGTTCCCTTCCACTCATTCCCTGATAACCACCCTGTCCCCTACACTTCCCACAACGCTCCACAGCATGGTAGTGTATATACTCTCATGTCAGGCAGCTGAGCTGGGATACACAGGGTGATTTCTTTTCACAAGCTTAGTGTGATTGTCTCGGCCAGCCCCCACGTTTACATCTCTGAAGTCCAAAGCACAGATTTAACCACAAAGAGGTATGTTGCAACAGGTGGAAGAGCAAAGCTAAGTTTATGTCTCAGAAAGACGGGAAGTTTTTAACAGCGTGAAATGAGTCAATGCACAGTCTAACTGAAGAGCACTGTCACCGAAGTGTCAACGCCTTCCTCAAAGCCTGCATAGTCAAAGTGGTGCCAGGCCAAGTTTTGTGAGACATCAAAAACGTGCAGAATATAATACAGAACTGCATTAAGCCAGCCATAGATAGCTACAGGTCAGCTTAATACAGAGCAGAACTTTCCATTTCAGATTAACCATTCTGCAGTTGAAAAAAAAAAAGAAATACTTTTGCTGAGATTTGAGTCCTCCATTTGAACAAAAGCCTTATCACTCTACGATTTTTCAACACATCTCCAGTCTCTCGGAGAGACCGCTTTGGAGCGTTTCTACTCTACCTGTAGACAACGGCCCATCACATGGCCAGTAGCACCGGGCACTGGCATGCCTGGGAATGGCCACACTACGGTGCGATGCCCTTCGCCTCTGTCCCCTCTGCTTCTCTTCAGACCCTAGCAGGGTAACGTACACTTTCTTTCCATAGAGTTGCAAGCAATGGCAAAACCCCCCCTCTCTCTGTTCTCTTCTCATTTGAAAGGAAGAAGAGTGAGGGAGTGAGATTTTTTTAACCTCATTACAACCTCGAGTAGCCGGTACAGTTACTGCTAGGCTAGTAGTACTGCACCAGCATGGAGTGGGGGGGTAGGGGAAAAGAGATGGCTGTGCAACTCCACCCTGCAAAAAAAAGCACATCAAAGCAAAAGTTTACCTCAGCTCTGTCCCACAAGGAGTATTTTACAGCCTGAATATAAGGGTTTGCAAATAAAACTGCGTCTATTCTGTGCCTCTTGCCTACACAACTCGTTCGAAGATGACCACTTGTGGACACCTCCAGCTGGCTGGAGCTGCCCCTTCTCTGGAAAGCTGGACCCGGGAGAATGCCGGAGCGCTGACACAGTGGTGCGGGGGTATGCCAGTCTCGCACACGAAGAGCAAAAACTCTGTCCCGATTTTGTCCGCAGGAGGTTTGTACTGTTTGGCCATGTCACTGCTAAACCACATTACATCCCTGCGTAACAAATACACTGCCCCCGGCAAAACAGTCTTGACTTGGGGAATTTCACTTCATTTCATTTATTATGAATTAAAATAAACTTTTAATTACTGATTCAGGTATGGGGAGGGGGGGAGACGACCAACCAACAATTAAAAAAAAAACACTTTGAGAAACACCTTTCCTCCTCTTACCCCAGGCTCATCTTCGGTCCAACACCTCTCCTCCCCACTTCCGAGTCTCAACTTCCCTTGTTTTTGCTGTGGTTTATGCCCAGTGCGTCCCAGCTCCTTCAGTGAGGCAACAGGCAGTAGGGGAATCTATGGGTCAGTGTGCAGTAGTTTCTTAGGACTGCTCCTTGCATCTCACTTGTCCCCCACTGCTCACTGCTTCTTACTGCTCCTCTGCTCCAGCAGGGGTCCTCTGAAGCCTGCAGCCCCGCAGTCTGTACCCGCCCCAGCACAGGTTCTCCATGGGCTATGGTCCCTCAGGGCTGTCCCTGTCCCAGTGTGGGTCCTCCACAGGCCACAGATCCTCAGGAGTGTCCCTGCCCCAGCGTGGGTCACAGTCCCTCAGGGGCACCTCCTACAGCAAAGAGCACCTCCTTCATAGAATCACAGAATCATCTGGTTGGAAGAGACCTTTAAGATCACCGAGTCCAACCGTTCACCCTGCACTGCCAGGGTCCCTAAACCACATCTACACGTCTTTTAAACCCTTCCAGGGATGGGGACTCCACCATCTCCCTGGGCAGCCTGTTCCAATGCTTCACAACCCTCTCTGGAAAGACGTTCTTCCTGATATCTAACCTAGATCTCCCCGGCGCAACTTGAGGCAGTTTCCTCTCGTCCTGTCACTTGTCATATGGGAGAAGAGACCAACCCCCATCTCTCTGCAACCTCCATTCAGGTAGTTGAACAGAGCAATAAAGTCTCCCCTGAGTCTCCTTTTCTCCAGGCTAAATAACCCCAGTTCCCTCAGCCACTCCTCATAAGACTTGTGCTGTAGACCTTTTACCAGCTTCATTGCCTTTCTCTGAACACACTCCAGCACCTCAACGTCCTTCTTGAAGTGAGGGGCCCAAAACTGGACACAGTGCTCAAGGTGTGGCCTGAGCAGTGCCGAGTACAGGGGGACAATCACTTCCCTCCTCCTGCTGGCCACACTATTCCTGATACAAGCCACCTGGGCACACTGCTGGCTCCCATTCAGCCGGCTGTTGACCAACACCCCTAGGTCCTTTTCTGCTGGGCAGTTTCCAGCCACTCCTCCCCAAGCCTGTAGCACTGCAGGTTGTTGTGGCCCACGTGCAGGACCCGGCACTTGGTCTTGTTGAACCTCATACCATTGGCCTCAACCCATCGATCCAGCCTGTCCAGATCCCTCTGTAGAGCCTCCCGACCTTCAAGTAGATCAACACAACTGCCTAAGTTGGTGTCACCTGCAGACTTACTGAGGGTGCACTCGATCCCCTCATCCAGATCACTGATAAAGATGTTGAAGAGAACAGGGCCCAACTCTGAGCCCTGGGGGACACCACTGGTGACCAATCGCCAACTAGATTTGACTCCATTCACCACCACTCTCTGGGCCCGGCCATCCAGCCAGTTTTTTATCCAGTGAAGAGTGCACTCATCCAAGCCATGATCAGCCAGTTTCTGCAGGAGAAGGCTGTGGCAAACGGTGTCAAAGGCTTTACTAAAATCCAAGTAGGCAACATCCACAGCTCTTCCCTCATCCACTAAGCGTGTCCCCTTGTCATAGAAGGAGATCAAGTTAGTCAAGCAGGACCTGCCCTTCATAACCCCATGCTGACTGGGCCTGATCCCCTGGTTGTCCTGTACATGCCACGGATGGCACTCAGGGTGATCTGCTCCATAACCTTCCCCAGCACTGAGGTCAGACTGACAGGCCTGTCGTTCCTTGGGTCCTCCTTCCAGCCCTTCTTGTAGATGGGTGTCACACTGGCTAACCTCTAGTCGATTGGCACCTCCCCTGTTAGCCAGGGCTGCTGGTAGATCATGGAAGGCGTCTTGGTGAGCACTTCCGCCAGCTCCCTCAGAACCCTTGGCTGGATCCCATCTGGCCCCATAGGCTTGTGCACATCTGATTGGTGCAGGAGTTCATCTACTGTTCCCTCATGGATTATGGGGCCTTGATTCTGCTCCCCGCCTCTGCCTTCTGCTTCAAGAGGCTGGGCACTCAGAGAACAACTGGTCTTACTATTAAAGACTGCGGCAAAGAAGGCATTCAGTAACTCAGCCTTTTCCTCGCCATTAGTCACTACGTTTCTGCCCCGCATCCAGCAAAGGATGGAGACCCTCCTTAGCTCTCCTTTTGCTGTTATTGTATTTATAGACACAGTTTTCGTTGTCTCTTATGGCAGTGGACAGGCTAAGCTCAAGCTGGGCTTTAGCCTTTCTAATCTTCTCCCTGCATAGTCTCACAAAACCCTTATAGTCGTCTTGAGTGACCTGCCCCTTCTTCCTTAGGCCACAGAGTGTCCTTTTCTTCCTGAGCTCCAGCCAAAGCTCTCTGTTCAGCCAGGCCAGTCTTCTACCCTATCAGCTTGTCTTTCAGCTCACCGGGACAGCCTGCTCCTGAGCTTTGAGGATTTCCCTCTTGAGGATTGTCCAGCCTTCCTGGACTCCTCTGCCCCTCAGGACTGTCTCCCAAGGGACCCTACTGACCAGTCTCCTGAAAAGGTCAAAGTCTGCCTTCCAGAAGTCCAAGGTGGCAGTTCTACTGACCTACCTCCCTACTGCCTCGAGAATTGAAAACTCTATAATCTCACAGTCACTGTGGCCAAGACAGCCTCCAACCTTCACATCACCCACAAGTCCTTCTCTGCTGGTGAACAACAGGTCCAGCAGGGAGCCTTCCCTGCTTGGTTCCCTCACCAGCTGTGTGAGGAAGTTGTCTTCCACACACTCTAGGAACCTCCTGGACTGTTTCCTCACTGCTGTATTGAATTCCCAGCAGATACCTGGTAAATTGAAGAGCATCTCCAGCCACAGACACAATGTCCCCTCTTCCACATGTCTCCTCTATTTCTTCCTCCCTTTACTCTAGACATCTCCCTTCACATATCTCCTCACATCTCCTTTTCCACGTACTCTTGGATCTCCTCCTCACATCTTTGCTTTTCTCCTTTTATTCGTCCTCACACACGTCCATTTCTGCCTCCTGCACCGTGTCACCTTTTCGTGTCCTTTTTTATGACTCTTCATGTCTCCGGTTTTGCATCCTCGCGTGTTCTCCCACATTTGTCCTCATGCGTTCCCTTCTGTGCCTCCTCCCACGTCTCCTTTCTGTGACTTCTGTCCCTAGCAGCTACCACTTTTTAAATCTGTTCGAGCAGAGGCACTGTGTGCTGCTCTGACCAGTTGCAGTTTGGGTTAGCAGTGGGTAGTTTCCAGCTCTCTGGGAGCTGGTTGGAACCAGCTGGAACTGCACAGGGCAGTTTATGGCCCCTTTCCACACGGGTCACCCGTGCAGCCCCTGGCTCCCCAAACACTGCCAGTTCCACCTAATACAGAGAACCTCGTCATGTTTAAATACAGAGAAACCCCTATCTTTTTTTTCCCCCCACATTGTAAGGATACAATCTGGATTTAGATGTTGGATTACCAACTGGTGAAGAGTTCTTCACTACTTAGTGCAAACAAAACTGGTTACAAAACATGTTAGGTGGTCAAGGTTACTGACTTCCTGAAAGATTCACGTATTTCTTTTCCTTTGTTATAACATCTGCTTCCAAAAGTTCCCTGTACAATTCTTTAAGCAACAAAGAAAATGAATGACTGTGACATCATCATTTACTGGCTTGCAACCTATTTCATAATTTGCTCAAGCCTGTCAACAGGTTACCCTAAACATCTCCGTAACACATGCCAAATGACTCTCTAGCAGTTAGGCAGCAAGGTAAGGATGCCTCAGCACGGCCACCCGCCTGTACATCCTTCTCCACAAAGCGAAGCTTTGCACTGCAGCTAAACCAAACTAAGACGTTTCCAATAAAAGGGGGATTTCCTCAGGTATCTGAGGCAGAAAATTTCAACTACAACATAAATATGGAACTTTTCTGAAGATTGAAGCTAGATTGAAGCACAAATCTAAGGGAGAGTAGTTGAGAGTACTGCTGATCCCTCAACACTTCTCTCTTACGAACAGCGAGGCAAGAGCAACGTCCCAGTTTGGTTTCTTTTAAAGCTACTCAGCAGATGAATAGAAGAGAAATTACAACAGCTGTTTCAGCAAGAACAGTGAAAGTACTGGGGAAACGACAGGCTCCTCCAGGGCAGCGCAAACACCTTAGAGTTAGAGCAAAAGTTCCATTTCTTCCTATCACGTCTACTGAAGTCTTATCTGAAGCTACAAGATAGCTGATGGTGATACACCACTGAAGTCCCACCTAGTCATTTCAATTGAAGAAACAAAGCAAGAGAAAATGACCACCAGCACGGAAATGACTGCCACACCCCAGCAAACCTGCAGCTGCATTTGCCTAAAATTCATGTTTTAACTTTTAGAGGCGCTTTGTGTCTAAAAAGCAACACAAACATTAATAAGCTCTGAGCAAGGGAGTTTCCTGACCCTGTCAGGAAGAGGCTCTTTAAGACTTCGCTGGGACTTAGCAGGAAACAAGTAGCACAGCAGTGGGAGTCGGGAGCCAGGTCCATCCTCACTAGAAACCGGCTGCACTTTCTCAGGGGCAGGGGACAGGTCTGTTGAGTTCATTTAGTGTGGCGCACACACCAAGGAGTACCTGTGTTTGTTATTTTAAATTACCTTTAGTATAGTCTTTCTGCGCAGGATGCTGTGCCAAATCCTAGCATCAATCACACCACCCAGCCTACAACGTGTCCTTCACATGCTGCCAGATACCTCCTCCTGTTTCAGCCCCAAGGACGAGTCAACCGCGGCAGAAGCAATATGCTGCTGGCTCAGCAAGGCCACGAACGTGCCACCAGTTCACCAGCTTCCACAAGGCAGACAGCGGGGCGGTTCACTGCAGGTGATACAACAGAGGTTTAGAGTATGTCTACACGGGTCAGGTAAAGCGCTAGGTTTAAATGCTTTGTTGAATATGCTCCCTAGGATTGAGTCCAGGAGGTTTTCCCAGATTAACACTAGAAAAGACCCAGAGTCTTTCTGCTGCTGCTTCATGAAGGAGGTCAAATTCATAATTCCATTCCTCTCTGCCATCAGTTTTTGGTCCTTACTTTTGTTTTTCTTGAAAAACCATGACAAGTTTTTTTGGGGGGTGGACCTATAGCTTTTCTTCTAAAAGCTGCTGGAAACATAAGTCATAAGAAAATACACAAAATCTTAAAATCTCAACTAGTATCAAAAGTCTACCTTGATAATTCTCCTTTAAGTAACATTTGGTGCACCAAAATTAAATATATTAAGTTTGAATCTAGAGCTAAGGGAATTTAGAATAACCAGTGGGCGTAATTCCCATCACATATATTAGGTGTTACGGAACCCTTAAGTATAACAACAACAACAACAAAAAAAACCCCACCTGCTGGAAATTTACATAAATCAGTTCCCAGTCACTGTGTTTCAAAGCAGCTACAGATACGCATTTCCTTCCTTTCAAGCACAATGGAAAATTAAAGCTGGCAAAGCTTTCATCAAGAACAACTTAGGAAAAAAACCAGATCTACAGACGATGCAAACGGTCAAAGCAAAACGCGCAGGTTCTTTCAGCCCAAAGACCACGCACAACACTGCCCCGCTCTGTCCCTTCTGCTTTTATTCCTTCACTCTTTCAAGTTCAGCACGTTTGCCTAGAACAGTAAATCATAACAATTCACAGCGTCGCTCTTCCTACGTGCTGCGGGGAGTTACGGTCAAGAGTGATCTCTGGCAATAACTGGAGTAAGCGCAGCCTGCAGCAGAACGGCGGACAAAGGACTCAGGTTTTTAGCTGTGCTTTTTGGTTCTGCCCCCAGACCGCACATTGCGCGGAAGCAGTGGCAGGTCAGTTTGTGTGAAGCCATTTACACAACCAGATCCTACGAGGGAAACACACCGGCCTTTCCAAAGGGTGCACCAGATACCACAGTTAACACATTTAAAGCGCGTTGACTTTTTACACAATCTGAGCCTAAGTTTCTTGCTTATTAAGGCTTCCCACAACACTAACACTGTATATATGAAACACCACAAAATAATGCATTTGATTGCGTTCCCTGCTGCACACTTCATGATTATATGCTATTTGCACTTAGCTCGACCCGTGCATATTAGGATGATGTGTAACCTCCCTGAATGCCCTCCTTTTAAAATTCTATGCTATTCATGCTCCACATGGCGTTCACACACGGAATTTCGCTATGCAGTCAAGAGCAGAGATTTCTAACATCGAAATTGTGACTGCTTGTTCAAACAAATACATGGTGGAACTGCTCAAACAAACTCAGGGCTGAAGGGGGGCCATAATTTCTGACTTGCAGCTTTCCCAAAGCCTTCCAGGGAGCTCTGCAGGTATAAGGAACTCTGCAGCACCTCCGCGGCAAGGCCACCGAGGTGTGGGGTGGGAGGACCCTCTGGTGGATAGCTGTGCCTCACCCCTCACACGTCTTGCCTGCTCAGGGACACCTGAGGTTACCCAAAAAGCTCCAGGAAGATTAATTTTCTTCTTAACTTTGTGAAAAGCTTTGGCTAGTCTTCAGACTATTTGCTGAAATATAAGACTCAGCAAGTCTTTGCAAGGATCTCAGATGGTCTTGAGTCTTTCTTAGTGAAGCTTCATAAGCACAAGTGAAACATTACAGCCTGGCGTCTTCCTAAGATTCCTATGCCTCTTTCATGAACAAAGCAGTAAGATTTACTTGTACCTGACAGACCCAAGAGCAGAAAAGCTCCCAGCACTGTACAGCTGGCCAGCACTCCCAGCTGCAGCATCCCGCATCCCCCAGTGATGCGGGAGCTGTAACCTGCCTCCCAACTCAAAAAGTGCGGTAGTGATTCAAAGCACACCCTTCATTTTCTTTTTTTGAACGTCCATCCCTCCTTCACAGTGGACCGTAGCCCCTTCACTTCCTCATCACAGCTGCATCCTTCCCCATGCTGCTCTGCTCCACGCGTTCCTCCCCACTCTGCCCAGCACAGGAGACACTGGGGAGCAGCAGCTAGGCAGGACAGCTTCAGGAATCAGAGATGACGGCAGCAAGCATCACCCACCATGCTGCCGGCAGGGAACTGGGAAGGAGCTGAGAAACGTGGAGCGGGCTTTTAAGCTGAGGCTCTTGTCTATGACATTGCAGCCATACTGATGGCTGGCCCTGTACCCCATCGGTCCAACCCTGCCCCACAAACCGACCCCCGAGCTGCCTCCCCCCTGTGGCTGGGCCCTGCGTAGGGCTCCTGGCTGAGCCTGCTGCATCCCAGAACTGCCCCACTGGGCTCACAGGAGCTGGCCAGGGAGGCCATGGGTGCCCCCTGGGGCTTCCCAGCATACTGCTGAGGGAACACCATACAGCGCCAGGGTGCTGGACCTCCGCTGTGCCAAAGCCAGGTCCCTGAGAGATGGAGCGGTGAAGGGTTTCATCCTGGCGAGAGCACCAAGCAATGCGACGAGTTCAGTGGAATGAGAAAAGCCGCCAGGGACACTGCAGAGCACAAAAGGGAGCAGGAACATTGTCAGACCAGAGCTGGCTAGAGAGAGACTGGCAAAATCAGGAACCCAGCTGGAGTTCGTAGTCAGACTGGTAAGTCAGTCAGTCTTTCTGCCCCAAATAGTACAGGGGCACCTTATTCAGCACCCTGTCAAGACAGGTTTCCAGTACTTTTTTGCAGAGCTTAGCATTTGGGTCGTCTTTAACAGAGAGGAGCAGATGTTGTACCTCACAGCTTTTGGCTTTCAAGAAACAGCCCACATACCCCTCATCAATGCTTAAATAAAAGAGAAGATAGAATTTGGCTGCAGAAAGTTGCTGGAAAGGACACAAACAAAAGGGACAGATGCTAGCAGTAGATCAGCTAGCAAAATCATACAGCTCATTGCCACCAGTAGCTTTCAAATAATAGTTTCCTGTTACTGCCGTATTTGTAGCAAGCCACGCACACTCGTTGTATAATAGGGCTGGAAACTGTGCACAAAATTTAAGTGTAAACACTATTTTAACCCTCTCAGCTCAAGAAAACACTGGTGCATGGCTAGAAAAAGAACAGCTCTTTGGAAGGCCACGCACATACGATGAGACTGAAGGAACACAGAATTCAGAACGACACCTCGTCAGGAAGCGAGGAAATCCTGTTGATCACCAGTGTTACTACTGCATAAAAGCTTATGCAAGGGCTTCACAGAAGATCTTGAAAAACAGAAGGTACTGTCCTCTTCTACAGGGAGGTCAGTCACATGTGACCTGGCATCCAGCAGCATTAAGAGACACAGTGTATCAGAGAATACTAATTATGAAACATTAAAGCCTAATAGGCCAATATGTAGTTAATTTTCCTTCCCCTAATCTGGGGGGATTTTCTGTTTTTAAAATCCAGAGAGATGCTGGAGAGGAAAGATGGTCTAACAGCAGACTGCACATGCATTAATCAGATTTCTATTTATTTTGCTGCTCTGGAAACAGGTTTCTTACAGGACAAGGAACAGGTCACTTAAAACTGAAGCATAAAATCTCACCTCTGACTTGAAATCATAATGGAGTCGATGTCTAAATCTCTTTCAGGATCTGTCTCTAACACAACCTTCCTCCGGTGAATATAGAAGTACTTTCCTAGCATCGGACAAATCCACTGCAAGGCTGTACATATTAAAGACTGGGCGATACTAACCCACGTCTCTTGCACAGATGGGAGGTTTTGGGCAATTATACAAAAACATTGAGGGCAAACGCTTTCCTTTTTAACAGAAGAATCTAAACACTAACATGATTGTACCTAATCCTTTGCTCACAGAGGACTGACTGGTTCACAATACCATAATCTGAAATTCCACTAGACCTTTAAATTGTTGGGCAGAGTTCTCAGCCATAGTTCAAGTTAATTGTAAAAGCCAGTAGAGCAAGCAAAGAAGTTCAAAGAAGTGAGTTACAAGCAAGAAGTGAGTTGGTAACATATCATGTGTTTCCCAGTGAAAGCACCAGCCAAAATAAGATTCATGAATCCGTTCCGCAACCTGAATGACCCAGCAGCTTAAGGAGTTGTAGGTGTTCACTTGGTCGGGACCGCCTGTGGAAGAAAAAAAACCAGAACACCCCAGATGAGAACAGAGAAAGGGATCTCAAAACCAGAAGACACACTTCAAGCTTTTAACAAGCATGGGAAGCACAACCCTTAGGGAGCTGAACGATAGTACAGCTACACTGATTTACTGAGGGGCTGCCCGGAAAGACAAGAGGGATGTCGCCAGCCTCTCCTGCCATCACACACTGCAACTTGATCCGAACCACAGCAGTGCCCATGGCAGCTATACGCTGCTCTTACAGGCACATCTGTGTGGTTTTAGATGGTGACTGGGACTGGCAGACAGGACTGCTTTCTGTACTAATGAGAAATGCAAACGAATGCCACAGAAGTGAGATGGAAATAGAAGTACCCAGAAGTACCTCCTGCCAAAGTATCTGCTGATGGCACGGTAAAACCAAGACAATGGCTAACTCTTGCTGAAGGGACTAACCCCACTCCCTCCTCCTCTTCCTTTGACGTTCCTCTGACCCTCCTGTGAACCGCCCTGAAAGCTAAAGCACCAAGAAGTCAATTCTGTTAATGGATTCAATTTTCTTACTGGTTTAGCTCCCAGAACTGGTTTTGCCCCGCTGCAGAGTGAGACAGGCACAAATATTGGCACAGAGAGAAATGCCAGAGCAGGCGGCTGCATCCTTGGAGCATCACCGAACTTGGCTCCATGGTAACACCAAAGTGCACGCTGAGGTCTTCACAACTACTGAACTTGGCCCCACGATACCTCTGAGCAGGAAAATCTTTGCTAGAGCCACTATCGGATGGAGACAGACAATGCTTTGGGAACCAGTAAGGAGAATGAAAACTCGGGGCATAGCTACCAGCTGAACTACGCACCTAAAACTTAATTCATGGCAGGCAGACTGCTATTCATCCCCCGCTCTCTGGCCCTCAAGGATGACCGCCTTTCTTCTGTTGTCCAATGAAGGGCATGTCAACAGCAGAAGGGACTTCATGTAGTACTCCCTAGTCAGCGCTTCCTCCCACAGAGCCTGTGCCTCCAGCTCCTGCTGGAGTTGCTACGAGAACCAAAAAAGGAGAATTTGAGTTTTGCAAGATCCGCTCCTCTGACTTCCACAGCAACAAACCCCATGAATAATAGTGCAAAACCACCCGAGCTCAGCAGAAGCTAAAAAGGTTTTCTTTGGGAAAAGCAACACCCAGTCTATTCTGAGCAACCCCTCATGCATTAGGAAACATGTTTAACTGAGAGCTCATTCTCAGCCAAATCAGGCTCTTTCAGCAGCATTACTACTTTTAGGTTACCACAGTCACCAGAGTTAGGTATGTTCTTCTGCCTCTTTCAGAGGGGCTTTCTTCCTTCTCTCTCTACAGCGTTTCTACAGCTCTGTTGTGAGTCTCCGTCTTTCTTCTCAGACCTTACCCCCGCACAGACCCTGTTCTCTTCATCCTCCAGCTGTGCCGCTGCCATTCACCCGGACCCCCGGGTTCAGCGCTCGGTTAGTGCTTTTCAAGCGGAACGGAGCCCGTTCAGGGCGCAGAGTGCGCAGCTCCCCTCCCCGCGCTGCTACACGCACCCGCCGCTCCTCAGCTCCCCGCGGGCGCGCTGCCCGCACCGCGGGACCCCCGCAGAGCCGGGCGGGGACCGCGACAAGCGCCTCTTCGCACACCCCCGAGCGGAGGCTTCCCCGTCCGCCCGCACCGCAGGGTCTGCCCTCGGCGGGGCTCCGGCCGGCCACGGGGATGCCGGCGGCGGGCAGGACGGCTGGGGCAGCCCAGCCCAGCGGCCCGACGGGGCGAGCGGAGCCGGCGGCCCGGCTCAAACCCGCGAGTACGGGCTGGGGAGCCGGCTCTGCGCCCGGAAAAGTTCCCCGGGGAAAAACGCACCTTTCCCCGAGCGGGGAGGGGAACGAAGCCGCCCAGCCTCGGCTCACGGGCGACCCGCGCACCGCCCCCCCGCCGCTCCCCGGCGTCGCGGCGGGATGCGCAGCCCCGCAGCCCCCAGCCCACCTCTCCGCGCCGCAGATCCCCGCCGGGCCGCCGCTCCGCCGCTCGCCGCGAAGGGCGGCTGCCGGCCCCCGCCCCGCCGACACCGCCCACCCCCCGGCCCCCGCGGTCCCGCCCCCGGCAGCCCCGCGGTGCGGGGGGCGTCTGCGAGGGCGGGGAACAGCCCCGGCTTCAACCGAGCCGCGGACGGGAGGAGCCGGGTGGGACGGGAGCTCTTTGGAGATGCCTTCCAGCGCTGCTTCTGTTGGTTTGGGGTTTTTTTTTTTTGTGATTCCGGTGGTGCAGGATGTTACTTACGTGTTACAAACCAGTGTACCTGTGAGAAACGTTTCCACAAAAGAAATGTTGAATACTTTAAACAAAAAACATGTTTTCCGCCAATTGAGTAATCTGAAACTGCTACCCCCCCAAATGATGTTAAACCATTCCTTTTATAAGAACAGCCCTTAATCAAATTTGAAGATAAAAGGGATTTAAAGGTATGTTTGTCTGCCCTGCTAAGCAGAATTTAGATTAATGAGGCAGAGTTGCTCCCGAAGGTGCCAGTGCTTGCCCTCCTTGGAGTAAGGGTTCGGACCAGGTGACCTCCTGAGGTCCCACCGCAGTTGTCCTGTGTTTCTGATCTGCACAGCCAGCACCCTCGGCAGACCTTGGCGCTGAGCCCCAGCGTGGTTTTCCTCACTTGCCTCCTGGGTAGAAGAAGGTGTTGGATGCAGGGGAGGCAAAACGGGGGTTATGAACTGGGCTGGGTGAATTCGGAGGCAAACAGCTACATCGTGGGAGCTGGTAGGGCAAGTGCAAGGGCAAGTGCAGTACCTGCAGCGCTACCATATGCAGGTACCCTGGGGAAGGAGGACCTGAAGCCTGGAGATGTCTCCGGAAGATTGCGGAGCCAGAACGTAGCTCCCGTGGGGCTACTACAGCAAGGATGGTAAAGTCTTAGTCTCTAGACATGTACATAAACAGCAGAATTTGGATCACACACGTGCTTCTGGGCCGTTTTATCATTAGTTTCTGGACTGTCAGCTTACAGCCCCGTGTGAACTGCCACTTGTTGGATTTTGTCTTGAAGCGCTGATGTGCAAGTGGCACAGCTGCCCCCCATGCTTGAAGGAGGCAGTGATGGTGAGCATCCCAAGGGTGCCAGCCAGCCCTGCTTGCAACTCAGAGCCGGGACACACTGGGTCTCAAGGAGGCAAGACAGGCAGTAGGAAGCAAATATATATAAAACCCTGGTCATATAGGGTTGCTATATGACCCTACAGATGGCTTCATCCTCATCCCTGTTTCAAAATAAGCCAGCAAGCTGCTGGCCAGGGCTGAGTCCAGTTGCTGGAAAGGTCCGTGCACCAGCTACCAAGGCACCAGTGCTGGAAAGAGGCACACAAAAATTATTCCTATGAAAGAGATGTTATCACAGCAGTGGTCTCTCAGGCTGAGAAGTAAGTAAAGGGCTTTACTGAAGGTGGAGAGGGAGAAGGGTGCTGCGCGGCTGGCACTTAGTGATTAGATTGTAATGTCACAACAGGAGCGAGCTGGGAAGAGGAGATGCGGGAGGGAGGATGTCCGTCGTTTCACAGGGGCAGAGGAAGCACGTGCCAGGGTCTTTGGGTCACCTGCATGCGGTGCAGGGGGAAGGAAGGCAGCCAGCAGGGTCATAAAACCCTTGTGGTGTCAGTCTCCCAGATATTATATGCTTTACTGCTGTTACACATACAGTATACGCATACCTTGACGGACAGACCGTAGCCTGGATGATCATGGAGCTGAAACGCCCAGCGTGGTAAATGGGCATAACCCTTGGGTCTTTCTCCCTGCCTGAGGGCTGCCTCCTGCAGGCACCAGGGGTGTCTGGTGCAGCCCTGCTTCTGCCTTTCTGTCCAGCAGCTCCTCACAGGGTCACCTCGGGGAGCAGCTCATGCAGGGGGGCTGAGGATGATGACTTGGTGGCCAGGCTGAAAGATGCCTGCATCTGCTCTCCTTCCTCCTGCTTTTCAACCTCAGCTGTTGGCTTCGCTCCTGCTGTGTCTTCTAGCTTTGGCTTTAAGCAATCCAGCAGTCTTCCCCGCTCTTCGGAAAAGCAGATCGAACCCTCTCAAGATGCAGCCACCAGCCCTTGTGCAGTCTTCTCCTGAACAGGAGCCAGACTGCAGACTGAGACCCTTAAACCACCTGGGTTTTTTTGTGCTACGGTGCCAAAGGGGCGGTATTCCTGATCAGCCACAATGCAATTGAAATCAGAGTGTGTTCCCATTGCCAGCTTTTCTTGATCCAATTTCTGTGAGAGGAAAGAATAATAACCCCCCCACCCCCAGTGAATAGTTTTGCTAGCAGACACTCACCCCCTGAAATGAACTTGCTGAGAGACTTTTTTTTTTTTACAGATAAATCCTTTTAGAAACATTAGCTCGGTATTATTAGGATGTTATCATATTTATTGATCAGTACGTACCAATAAGGGATGTGCGTT
Source organism: Bucorvus abyssinicus (assembly GCA_009769605.1). NCBI lineage: Eukaryota > Metazoa > Chordata > Aves > Bucerotiformes > Bucorvidae > Bucorvus > Bucorvus abyssinicus. The sequence continues at coordinate 78,882,112 of CM020025.1, forward strand.
TTGCACATAAATAATAAATGATAGATTTTGCCAGTTGAGTCAAGCATGATGATGTGCCATGTCCAGCAAGCAGATTAGAAATGAATATCTGATCAGATGGAAATCGGAAGAGCACGGTCCCTTCAGACAGAAGGCAGGAGGGATGCTACATAATTTAAACCCAAAGAGAGGTGTGCTACCACAGGCGTAAGAGCCTTCAGCTGGACAAAAGGCCAGGAGCCGTCTGCTTTGCACAAAAATGAGCCAAGTACTTCTCCGCTTCAGCTTTCCACCTGGGCAAGCTCACTCTGGGCAGGAACCACTAAGGGTGACCCCTCTCTAGCTTTAGTGGCTGCCAGAAGATCTGGAAGCATTTGAGTTTGTGGAAAACAAGGATGTTTTCCCCTCTCTACAAGAGCCTGAGGTTGCCAAAGCTTTCCCTGGCCCAAATCCCAAGTAAAAGAGTATTGAATTAATAATCATCACCAAGTGGGGTTGGATTGTATGTCAAAGTTTCATGCTGATTGTGTCAACTTTGAAGGGAAAATGTTTGCTTAGAAAGTGTCAGATTTGGAAAAATGTTGTCCACCTTTATTTCCCTGCACATTTCCTTTTAATTGCGATATCCACTAAAATTCACTCCTTCCTGTCAGAAGGCCAGTTTGAAAGAAATGTCAGAAAATCTAAAATAATTTCAAGATCCCAAACTGACTCCACTGATTATAGCAATGACTTTCTCGGACAAATTTTGTCGCTAATCATGAGGGCCCAAATCTGTAACGCTGCGGTCGGTAAGAGTTGCCAGTTCCCATAAATCAGGTGACTCTTATTTGAGCACTGAGATTAAGTTACAAACACCCGATGTTTGACTCTCCCTTGTCCCTCTGTTTCCATATATTCATTAATGTTTATCGCTTATCAGACTAGTGTTACCATCCATGGGCATAACACGGAGTTTTCCTACCACGAGGAAAGCAGTTGCAGCGGCAGCGTTTCCCAGCTCCCGTGCAGCACGCAACACAACACTCATGTTTTTCACACCTTAACCTACCATGGGCTGTAGCTGTAATTAAGGTGGTGACGGCACTCCTCAAACCAACTGACCGTTGTGTTCCCACACAAATAAAGATCATTACTCAACATGTTCAACATGGTTTTTAAGAATAGTTGTGGTGTTAAATGTTACACTCGAAATGTGATTCAATCTTTACTCGCAGGCTATTTGGAAGTAAAACACTTTTAAAGACTACGAGCATAGGTGGATGCAGAAGGTCCATTGTCCAAAAATCTTCTTGGCTCTCTTAGAAAGAGGATGGTCTCGTCTGAGTGCTGGGGCTTCGCAGAGTTGGACGTTTTCATTTAAAAGTTCCCTGTTGAGGTAGATGTACCCTTTTGATATGAAAGCTGTACGAGTTTGAAAGCAGCGCGTGACTGAGATTTCTGAGCCACCAAAGCTAACTTGTGAAACAGGCAAAAGAACCTCAAGGAGAGGAATAGGTGTGGATACAGAAGTACTGTGTAATAGAGGGGTTTTTCCACTTCTTTGTGTGTTGCAAAGGGCTTGACATTTGTCTGGGCTAATTCCTGAGGAGCTCTCTAGCATTTGTGTTGGCGGTATCCCTACTCGGTCCCACCTCAGTCCTGGCTGGTCCGGCTGGGGAGAGCTCCAGACTCCTGAGCATCAGGCCAGGGTCCGAGTCTAAAGGATTAGCAGGTGCTCAAGCGCTGACCTAACCACGTGCTAGAGGTGCTGTATAACCCCCAAAATCCTACAATACCCATGCAAAACAGAAACGACTCGCCCCCAGGGAAATCCATCCAGCTCTGGGATAGGGCATGACAGCAGGGATAACAGACCCGCTGAAATGCCAGGGAAAAACACAGTCATGGGAGATTTTCACTTCCCCCGAGACGACCAACGCCAACACACAGCACTTACCAAGTTTAAATTAAGCATTTAACTGGTTAAATAGTCCTTGTGTTGACACACAGAACTGCTGATGTTTATTGACGTTTTACTGGTCTCCAGCAGGCTGTGGGTAGCTGACATTGATTAGGTAACGTTTTCTGCAACTCATCCTCTCCTTAAAGTTTAACGGTCTTTCAACAACCCCAATGTCTTTCCTGGGCATTGCCTCAGGCTTAATTTTGTTTGGTTTTAATTTAAAAAGTAGAATTGGTAGCGCACGCGTAATATTTGCCGTTTCCTCTAATCATTTGTCTCAACCACCTCTGGACCGATAAGGAAGGAGGAGCGGGCGTGAAAACCACCGTGGTTTTCCACAGTAGTCATGGAGTCAGTAAACACGGCGAGACCGCGCTGCTGGTGCTCCTGACCGGTGGGTCACTTAAGCCTTCACTAGTTTAGGTTTGCCTTAAGCCCTTGGTACTACAACAGAAAGAGAAGGAGAGATGTCATTGCTTACAAAGTCAGGGGAGTATCAGGAATTCATCCCACCACCACGGCTGCCGGGCTCCTGGCTCTGCGGGCTCCCCGCCCTGGGAAGACAGGCTCTCCCTGCCTTAGGAAAACACTGACCTGCATTAATAGCTGGAGCAAGTGCAGCCTTGGGGCTGCCTTAGGGGACTCTTGAATGTTGGACATCCCCCGCACTGTGAAGCTGCAGTTGGTGCAAAGAGGAGGTGCCCCCACTTCCCCCAGAGCTGCTACCACGCAGGGCTAGCCACTGCATGCAGCTAGCTTGGAGAGCCGCAGCAGTCGGGGAGCCTCAATAAGCATCGCAAATATTTGCTTTCCCTGGCTTCAGAACAAAAATAACAGTCAATCTACAGTTCGTTAACTAAAATAAAACGAAAACCAGCAGAGCTGTGTGCAGTGGTGTGGGCAGTTTGGGGACAGTCAGCTGGAGGGGCCACGCTTGCATGTGTCCTGAACAGGTAAACTTCAAAAGACCTTTCCCAAACTGGGATTTCCATCTCCAAGGGCACGGGAAGGGGGGCGGGGGTGTAAAAACTCATACCCTTCCCAGGTTGTCCTCAAGAGCACCTAAGGCAGCAAAAGCCAGGAGTGCCAGGAGCCACCGCTCTGATTTCAGCTCTGGTGCAACATCTGGGAGCAGCAGCAGTAGGGATTCCCCTGCAATAAGTCAGCACTTACAGCCGAGATCTCCCACCTGGAGCCATTGCTTGCTGAGAGCACTGCCTCTCTGCTGGCCTCTTCCCAGCCCTTTTATTCTATGTGTGAAGGCACAGGTCCTCAAAAAGGCAGCTTCAGTTCTTTCCAAAGCAGCAGTGTTGGCGGTGTGCCTGCTGTGGGTAGCAGGCAGCTGCAGCCCGGCCAGGTCAGTCTCTCCTGGTGCATCCTCCCCTGGTGCATCCTCCCGTGCACCCTAAGGGCTTTCAGGGCTCCTCTTCTCAAAGCAGAAATGACACAGACACCAGGCAAAGCCTCTGCTGCGTTTTACACCCCTTCTGCTCTGTTCAACTCCAGGCCAAGTGCCACGGCCAGGCAGTGCTTGCTGCCCGTGGCTGGTGCTCCTGCCTGGGGAACAGCCACCCTGCAACGTCCCTGCTTCTGCAGCTAGAAGTGGCCCTGCCAGCCTTCCCCGGATGGGGGAAGCATCCAAAAACCCCAGTGCTGCTGCTGCTGCACAGGGAGCAGCCTGTGCACTAGGATAAGCAACGGCACGGTGGCGAGGGCTTGCAGACTGCCAGAGTGCACGGTCCAGATGCTGCCCCCAAGCAGTGCCTGCCCTCGCATAGACGTCACCTGCTCCTGGCCGCTGTGTTTCACGTACAGGGAGGCACAGATCCTTGGAAAGCAGCTCTTGAAAGAGCAGTGTATTAAAGCAAACGAGAGCCGACCTGGAGGAGCCTCTTAACGCTCCAGCCTGTGAACCGTGATGTCTCGAAAGGGGCTTTACAGAACGCATGTCAGCTCTTGCTGCAGCGGCTGACAGCATGCCAGGTGCAGGAGCCAGTCCCGCTAGCTGTCACAGTCCCTGGGGCTGGAGTCGCCTACCTGTGCTCTACTACGTGCTCCATTAATACGTAAAAATAAGTCAAGACCCTGCCTGCCCTCCTGGGGCTTTGAGGAGACCTAAGTAATTTTGGGTGCACAGACATCTTTGGTTCCTAGCTAGTAGCTTCCTAAGTTTGGACACTAAAGATTTCTTAGATGCTGATGGCTCCACGTGCTGGATGTCAGAACGTTTGCATCCCGTCTGGAAGCCTAAGAGGTGGGATATCGTCCACCTAGAAGGACTTACTAAGGCGTGCTTGTTTCAAGCTACTGTCTCATCTCCTGGTTTGGGTTTTTTTTTTTCCCCCCCAAGAACTCAACTGATCAATAGGTTATTACAATAAAAAACCCCACGTGTTTGGATTTGCCTGGGGTTTGCCTGTGTGCTGCCTTTAGCGACCCGAGCTCCTGCAGTCAGCACAAAGCTGCTGCACACCTGTACGATGAGCCGGGCTAATTCTGCTTGCTTCCTTCTGCTCCAGATTCCGGGTCTTCTCCCTGCTCCGATGGGCTGTCCCTCCTTGTGGAGTAACATCCACCCCCAGGAGCCTACCCACAGACCTGATCCGGCTGCTCCGAGCTCTTTCTGAGTGACTGGCCAGCAGCAGGCAGATGTGCTCCTTTGATCCCCGCGGCGCACAGCAGCAGCACCCCTGTGTGCCCAGCAGGTACCCGGGGCACACCGCGCAGGGTCTGGACATCTCGCCGCACGCAGCTTGGTCCATCACCCCACGAAGCACGCAGTTCCTGCATGGGATTCTCCAGCTCAGTCCTTCCTGTGGCACCCTGCTTTCCAGCCCTGGCTCTCACCCCAGACCTGCAGCCAGCCTGATCCGCAGGGACGTTGCTGGACTCCTGGGGAAGCCATCCAGGAGCTTCGTGGGACTGCAGGTGATTCAGCCCGTCCAGCCCCAGGAGGCAGATCGCTTCACCTGAACACTTTCACGGCAGCTAATGACGATGTGGTCTGCTGGCACTGCCTGGTCAGGCTGCTCCTTCCAAAGGCCTTGAAAAAATACAGGGCATCTTCAGCCACAATGGTAACTCAATGTCTGCCTTGAATAGCTCTTAGTCTTGAAGCCAGTTTAAGAAATTAAAAAAAAAAAAAAAAAAAATCTGCCATAAGGAACAGCTGTAAAGTTTTCAGTTTTTTATCCCTCAAACCACACCACAGCTTTAAGGAAAAAAAAAATTTTTTTTTCTGAAGAAAGATGAAGAAAAGGGTAGGGGGAAAAAGGGCAGAAGAAAGGGGAGAGACTCCTGTCAGTCTGCCCCACAGGTTTTTTGCAGCGTGTGGATTTCAGAAGGTCTTGGGTCTCAGCCAGGGGATTGCAACATGTGGCAAAACACTGGGAACAGGCTCTTTCTGCTCTGTCTGGAGAGCAGGGAGAGACATAAAATTTTTTTAAAGTCGCTTGCGAAATGGTGTGCGAGGTTGCAGATCACATTTTCCCTTCTCTAACGATGCTGGCGATGGCCTCGCCCATGAACATGAGACCATCTGGAAAATGTCATCCAGCGCGTTATTCCCTGTGCCCACGGGATATTTATAGATAAAGTAAATCATGTTGTCATGATTGAAACAAGTAACAAAAGGCCCCAAGGGAGGGCAGTGCCTCCGCCTCATCTCTGCGCATGCTTTGCTGAAGGAGGGGAGGCCAGTGCCTGGTGCCTCCCCCGTGCCCATGGCGCACCATCACCCCCCAGAAACTGGGTGTCCTCGCCACGCCACGGACAACCGGTGCCGGACCAGCCAGACGTGCGTGCCCAGCTGCAGCGCAGGGCTGGCACATCCAAGACTGTTCTCGCTGAGACATCCCTGTTTTGTGAGCAAACCGTAGCATGAAGCCTGCCCTGGTCCAAAAGGTAGACGAGTCGTTGGCTCCCTGGATGCAGCCCTGCCTTTCACTCCCATGCTCATCTGAAATACCTCACCAGCTCAGGCGCAGCCTCACCACCACACGTAGTCAAGCGCAGTCTCACATTATGGTGGTGGCTACCAGCCGCTCCTGCACACCACCACCACCACTATACTTCGTCTCTGTAGCAACGCGTGTGCTGGTAACAGAAAGCCAGAGGCTTCGCTTGGTCTTCACCAAAACGGTGATTTGATACAGCAAACTGAGAAACTGAATGTTTCCGTCTCCAAAGCCAGTCAGATTTGAAGAGCAGGCAGGAGCACTCGAAGCAGACCCTGCAGCAGATGTGCCCTGCAGCAGATGTGCCCTGCAGCAGATGTGCCCTCCTGCGACCAGGCTTCCCCTCAGCCCTTTGCACAGATTTGCTGTATTTCAGCTCTTTGCATCACCTAGGATGGCCGATGATGGTGCCACAAAACTACGTATGGCTCAAAAGTGTTTTTATTTTGGCACAAAATAATGTCATTTCAAAGGAGTTTCTCACAAGAAAAACCCTTCGTCTCAGCTGAGTGGTTCAGAGTATTATTAACCATTTGAACACAACCCACTTAACAAAACACTGCCTTTGCCCTCAGGAAACCACAATCCATTGAGTTCAGGCCAGCTCTCACAACAGGCTTCCTACATTTTTTCACTGAAAAGTAAATATTCGTTTCAGGTAGATATTTGCACATTTATGTCTCCAAAATGGTTTCAGGCTCTCTGTAAAATTAATTGGTATCACATTTGCAAAGATACATAGAGTGGCTCCGCGGGGTGATGTTATGGTCATGGAAGTGAGGAGCACGTGACTGACCTACCACAGCTCAGGTCTGTCTTCTCAAACGCCTCTGGCTGGGGATCACCAAGTGTCTGTTTTATCCTGTATTTCCCTCCTGTTGGGGGTTTATCTCATCATTTCCAGGAGCGTAGGAATCTGTGTTGGAAGCCTGGTCTGGCCCACCCGCAGCGCTGGGTTTTAGGGGGTTTCCCTGAGGGAAAGGCTGGAGGCAGCAGCCCACGCGCAGGTGACGGCAGCGCCTTTGATGCGAGGACGCCCCAGAGTGGCCTTAACCATGTGCCCACCATGTAAAAACTAGCAGAAAAATAGGTCAGTCCTAAAAAGTGACACGGAGACTTACCCCTGTAGAGGCTGCACCCAAAATGCGACCAAATCAACTCTAAAAAACCCCAAACGCCCGCTCGGTACCTGAGAGATGCTTGTGCCCAGCGCACCATGGCTTCCTTTGCCATCCCGGCAGCTGTGCCCAGTGCTGGGCAGCTCCAGCAGCACGGAGCACCGCGGCCCCGCTCCTGCCCGCAGGACCCAGGTGCCTCACACAGCCAGCAGGGAGCGAATCGCGCTCGCATCTGTTTTAGAGTCGGGACGCCCTTACGGGAAGAGACCAAAACGAGCCCCAGGCAGCAGCGGGGCTCAGCACTGCCAATAAGCAGCGTCCGCAGTGGCCCCTCCTGGGAAGCCCAAGGAAGTGGATAGGCAGGGGGGTCCCCCGGGACATTTTGGGGAAGGGGTGCACCAACACGTTACACCCACATGCAAACACCCGGAGCTCGCCATGGCAAGCTGGGAATTGCTGAGCCAGATGCCTGAGACAGCATGGGAAGCTACTGATGCCCCCGTCACCGCCCCAGTGGGACGATGCTATGAGCAAGTGGCCCAGGTTAGAAAAAAGAGTTCAATTTAAAAAAAAAACGGTTTGTTTTAAAATGACCAGTCGTGATGCATTCCTCCCATTTACATTCGCACATCTCATTGGTTGTGAAGACTCTGGGGGGCTCCCTGTCCCTTTAAAAGCCGCAGGGGGACAGGAATACTTGCCGGGGCTGGCACTTTCGGCTTGCTGCAGACTGGCTGGATGGGCTGGTGCCAGGCTTGCTCCGGCGTGCAGCTTGCTTTTGTTTTCTCAGCGTGCGGTGCCCATACTTGTCTCTGCTTCGGCTCCAGATCTGCCTCGCCATTTGCTAACCCAGCAAGTACAGACCTGCCTTCCCTCCTCTTTCACCGGTGCCCGGACCTGCTCGAATTACCACTACTGGCCCCTGCGCACACGGGATGACCTGTGCTGCTGCTTCGTCCCTGCTGCCGGCGTGCCTCGCTGCGCCGACATTCCAATCCCATACAAACCTCTTAAGATCTCCTTTGGTGTTCTGGATATAATACTTTTTCTAGTGTTATTAAACTTGTTTTAGTTTCCCAAACTTAAGAGGTCTCACAAATTTTTCTTCTTATCTCTGCTCGTAACCCTTTCTCTCCCGGAACGGGAGGGAGGTTAATTAGAGAGAGGAAGAACTCGTCCCGTGATTGGCGTACCTCGGCCAGCCGGTGACAGCAAGGTCTTCTGGCAAACTACCGGCAAGCACGGCCACGCCGTGGTTAATGACTACATGTCAGCGCGAGTGAAAACCGCGGCACTCAAGTGGCACGGCCCCCCTCCTCCGGCCCCTGCCTAGCCAGAGGCATGGCTGTGTCCACTGTCAGCAAGGCAGCGGTGGCCGCAGGTCAGGTCCTCCTCAACTCCCAGCCCGGAGAGGTGGCAGAGAGGTTTTAGGTCAAACTCCTCCGTGGCCTGGGGAAAACAAAGGGAGGAAAGAAAACAGAGTAATCTGGCAAAGGAAACAAGGGGTACTCCAGCTGGACAGGGCTTGCGTTGCCAGACCAAAAGGAAACCTATGTTGCCACAAAAACATAGTCTACTTATCTCCAAGACACGCAAACCAAGAATGCCTGGTTCTACATAAAAATATCAAACAACATTTTGAGTGTTTGGTGAAGAAAAGATGGTCCTTGGGATGCAGCACTTTTTGCAAATTACAGAGAAACAGTGATGAACCCCACCCTGGGCAGGAGGACGTCACCCATCTATTCAGCGGACCTGCTATTCTCCACCTGCTTTGGGGAAGCTGTTGCTTTATCAACCAAGTCCTGATGAGTTCCGCTCCTCTCTGCATCCACGTACCACGTGCGCTTTCTATGCAAAGTTCCATCAGTTTCAGCTATCAAGGGAAGGAAACAGAATACAAAGCCTTTTGTTGCAGCTGCAGCAGAAATATTTTAAAAGCTAAGAAAAAAAAACCCCAAACCCAAATTAAAAGAGCAAGTCATTTTACACAAGGCATTACAGTCCTGTTGTACTCATCCCAGCAGGCTTGCAGATAACCCAACAAGCCCATGAACCATGTCCCAAGCACGCTCCCAAAAATCAAGCACATGCAAAACCCACCTCAGCAGAACCTTCCTGTCACTGACCGCTGATTTTTGAAGCAGGGCAGGCCCCTGAGAAACTGGGACAAGTCGCAGACTTGCCCCCCACAGCCTCGCCAGCCCCAGGGGTGGGTGCCTCCATGGCTGTGGCTGGGGGCATGCGGCCGCTCGACTCTGCCTGGCTACAGGGACCCTTCTGCAGGTACCCAAGCTTGGGCACAGTTTTTTCATCCTGCGCTGCTTTGGTCATGCCGCTGCCTTTCACCTGGGGGCACTCCCTTAGTGGGGGTGTCACCCACCTCGCTGTCTATGGACACAGCTCTGTACTCCGTGGCTGGAGAGGGTGAGCGGATTCTGCCAAAAATCACACTGGGTGCCACCGCTGGACCTCCGTTACTGTCTGCATGAGCCGGTGTCCTGAGTTTGGCTAGGATAGGGTTAATTGCCACTGCCAAGACAGCCAGCCGAAGGCATATTTGATACCATACTGACATCGTGCCCCTTATCTCTACACATATACAAGTCCAGCCTAGCAGGGCAGCTGCAGCTTCAAACAGCAGCACCCACGGCTCAGAAAACCCCTGCCTCCCCTTGGTATTTCTGGTATTGCGTCTGCCCCAGGAAAGGCTGCAGCATCCCCCTGTGCGAGTCCCCTCACTGCAGAGGGGCTTCCCCTACAGCTGGGGACCTCACTCTGTGCCACTCATCTGCTGCTGGAAGAATGACGGGGACTGCGGCTCTTCTCCCACGCAGGCACAGCACCTCATCAACTCTGACATCAGTGAGGTAGCTCGCTGTCTCTCATCGATCAGAACAGGCTGGTATATCCAGGGAAGGAGTCAGAGCAGACACTGTCTTTTCACTCCCTGAGGTGTCTGGACTTCATACCAACCTTTTCCTCTGGGGGGAACAAAAAGTGCGTTAATCTAGAGCGGTGCAGAAGCCAAAACTGAAAAAAAGCAGGCTGCAACCCCAGCCTGCTTCGTCTGCCTGGCAAAGCCGAGCTGCTCCACACTCCTGCACGCTTGCTGTCTCCCCTGCTGCTCAAACCCACCTCTGAGGCTGCAGAAACCCCCTGCAACGCAGGAAGAGGTGCACAGCTGCCAGACCCGGCAACGGTGGAGCACTGCAGCTTCCACTGAGAGAAGGGGAGAGAAAGTATTAAACCATCGGCCCACGGATGCTTAGAAAACTTAGAAAAAAGACAAAGCAGCCCGAGAGCGCGATGTTTCAGACGAGGCAAAAAGCGGCTTACCGTAAGTACACGATGGATTTGCGGTGTCAGCTCTCCCCTACTCGCCACGTTTGATCAGAACAGCAGTTGTATCTCGGTTATGCAGCTACGTATCAGTTACACACTTAAGTAAAGCCTTACTGAACGTTTCTGCCCGCTCCCTACTCTCTCAAGCCTTGGCTGCGTGCGCTCCTGCCTTCCTGGCCCGTCACGTTGTTCAGGCGTCTCGTTTCAAGCGAACATGTTTCATTTGTATTTGAAGGCTGCAGACGAAGGTGGTAATAGCTTCCAGAAACCACCACTTGTCTTCCATCAAAGCTGAGGGAATGGGATCCCAAGGGCTGAGTGGCTTCTTCCCCACCCCACTCAGCCAAGAAAGCTTTCACGCTTAATGCCATGGCTTCATTCCTGCATTTTGCAGCAGCCGTAAAACAAAGCTCAGAGGGCTCGGACAGAAGCGAGTGCCAGCGTACGTATCGTAAAAGCAATTACCGGAGTTAGAGAAGAAACGTGGGCAGGAGGAGGCCAGGAGCAGGAGGGAGAGGCTGAACCTGGGAGACGGGCTGTGCATGGACCCACACTCGGTCTCACCACGGGCAAAACCAGGGCAGCACCAGGCACCCCAGATCACTAATCCCTCGTGGAAACATTTGCTGTTTGCAGCAGTGCACGTTAACGGCTGTGCAAGAAGAAACTAAGGCATTTCAGGAGTGGGACTTGGGGCAGCAGTGCCCAAGCTCCCTCTTCAGCTGGAGGAGACCGGGGGAACATCAACCTGGTGACCCACAAAGGACCTGCGGCTCACCAGCTGGTTGCTCCCGTGGGCCCGGCAGCCACGTCCCTGCCAGCTGCAAACGGAGCTCAGACACAACCTGAGGCGTTGATCTCAAACCCAATCACAACAGCAATGCCTCATCCGTGGTGCACACCAGCAGGAACGATGCCTACAGCCACAGTGAAGAGCCTTAGCTCTCCATCCGTCCCCCAGCAAGTGGAGGAGCTGGGACTGGTCATCTGGGAGCATAAATTTGCATTAGTTGATGCTGTCAGCAGGACTAGCACTGTAACATCAAACCAACCAGCAAAGGGCATAGGTGAGGGAGTAGCTCGTGTTCTGCATCAAGTCCCACCTCCGTGCCATCGGATAAGGCACCAGCCTCAGCTGGGATCTTACCCCACACTGGTCAAAAGGGTGACAGAAGCATGTCTCCGTAACTTCAAGAACGGGGAGAAGAGAGGGAAGTCGCTATGACTCGTATGTGCTGGAGGCTTCCCGCTGCCAGTGTGGAAACAGCCCTGGCGTTTGTGAAAACTTGTAGTGACAATTTTCATGGAGAATTTTCGCACTCATCCATTAGGTCTTAGAAAATAAAGAGAAATTGAGCACAGAACTGAACCTGCTGTTAGTAAGTGGTATTCATGTCATTAAAGAATGGGAGCCATCAAACCACTAGAGGTGTGAACAGTGCCTAAAAGGGCTGGCTTCGTGATGTTAAAAATAGCTGCAAGGTAGATCGCTTGAGGGGAATGAAACAAAGCGGAAAAGGATGAGTGGTAGAAGCACTGTAGAGTTCAGAGGCTACAAAAGCTAGCATCACTTCACTGCAAAAAATGATCGCTTAGAAAATAGATGGCTCTAGACAGAAAAAAAGATGTGGGGGGAGAGGAGGAGAGGGTGATGTGAGCTAATGCAAGAAATTAAAATTTCTGAGGCACACAGTTATTACTGTCCCATTAGGAAGGACAAAGAGCTTGTAAAGTGAAGAGGATGAGCAGGGAAGTTTGTGCAAGCCAGTTTTTGCCCACGACGCTGTTTCCAAACCTTCTGCTTCTGGAAACGAGACTCTAGCTCGGTGGGTTGATGGGTGCCCGTCTCTTGTTTCTGCCCATCTGTACACCTCCTGGGTTTCTGCTCAGCCACCCCTCCAGCGACTTCTGGCAGAAACCGGTTCAAGCCGAGAGGCTCTCGAGCAACTATCTTCTGTGTTTCCCAGGCCAGGATGGTAAAACCATTGTTTTTTCCCCCTCCTTCCCACCCTGTTCTGGGTTTCTAGTCACAGTCTGTCTTCTTGCTGTGACAGAAAGCCCAGGGCAGGGAGGTGGGAGGACACAAGTCCAGGGTGACTGGGCAAGAGCTGCCAGAAAGGCTGCAACTGACTGCCAGAGCAGTCTTTCATCCTTACCTCTGAGGTCCTCCTATCTCCTGGCACCGAGCTAAAAGCTCCTCTGGGGAGCTCCCATGACAGACACCCCTGGCATCACCCCAGCCAGGCGCAAGGAGGATGAGGCACACCCTTCTAGGAGCGGTTTTCTTCCCTCCAGCCCAGGCAGTCTAGAAGAACCCCAGCCACTCTGATTTTCCCCAGTTTCATTGATAACATCTCACAATTCATAAAGCAAAAGAAATGCCCTGGTTATTTCTATGTTATTGATGTATTTTGTTTTGTTTTTCCACGCGTTTGTGCATCAAAGCAGACGCGTTTCATTTTGTGGTTTTCATGAACTAGCATAGTTAATGTTTTTAACCTCAACTCCTACTCGAGTAGGATGTCAGACTCGACGCATTTCCCAGACTCAGAGCAAACAGCTTTGTAAGGCTTTAATATTCCTACCACACAGTGAATTTCAGAGGGTGACCACTGAATAACTTTGTAATATAAAACTTCCCTTAACTTTTTGATGTGGTTGGATACGTGTAGGTAATAATGCTATGATTTAATTTTTTTGCCAATTGACTCAGCACTTAAAATGACCACAGCAGTTCATACCTCTAAACTTCACCAGTTTATCTAAGCTGCAAGTTTCCTCAAAACCTTTTAATAAACTTTTTAGCTGTAAGAATAAAACCAAACACCACCCCACCACCCCCAAACTCTGGAAGTCATGAAAAGCAGAACCATCTTGTGCACGCTGACCCTTCACTCCTCTGAATGAGCACCCACCCCACCCCCAGCAGTATGCGATACACGTCTCTGCTTCCAGTCGAGAACCAAGATGGGTCTGAAGGATTTAAGGTCTTCCACTCAATAGAAAGGAAAAAAAAAAAGTATTTTCAACATTATTCTACCCAAAAGTACCCAAACCCTCATTTCTTCCTCTATATTTTCCTTTCAGATATGACTTATTTTGCAGAAAAGCAACATTTTCAGGATAAACTCAAAGGCACACATTTTTTTTTTACCCCAAGAGCAAAATGTTTGGATTCACTTTATCATTGTTTTGTCCCTTAATTCTGCCCCTTCGTATCCATAATCACAGGTTTCCTTCACATTTCAAGGACAGTTAAAGCATTTCAGGGTTTGGGAACACTATGATGGCCTGTGTAAGTTCTTCACCTGGCCTTCGCAAACCAGATAATGGTGGTACTTACCTTCAGCATCAGTCAGCATCAAAACTGGAGCTCTTGTCATGTCTCAGAGAGACTTCTCTCAGTGCAGAGAAATCCTGTTTTCAGTTGGGTTTATAGAAGCAGGATGGCAATATGCAGGTTTCCTTAGATCCACTGGACAACTGGATGTTGCTGCTTGAGTACGCACAATTTAGTCCAGCCTAATGAAGAGCAGACTCAGCAGGCTGGGGCATCAGAAAGCTTCCCTCAGACATGATGGTAGCCTTTACACCCATAACAGCTGCCAGGTAGGTCTATGGAGCATCTTTAAAATACATCTCCGAGGAAAGCTGTCTTGAGTTCATAAAGAAGCTAAAATATCTGGGGGGGGCGTCAGTGGTCTCATTTTCTCCTCACTGAATTTAGCAAAGGGTTTCAGACAGCAAAAATTACAGAGGCAAACATAGGCTTATTTTAAAAACTAAGACAATTTTGTGTTAATCGGAAACAGAAAACAGGGAATTGTTTACTTCCCAGTTCAGCCAAAGTGAAGAAGAGGAAGAGCTCTTTCCCCTCAGAAAAACTCACGCTTGACAAGCATTCTCCTGGGTCTGAAGCCAGGTTTCTGCAATCACCTTCACTCTTTGTGAACGGCCCACTCCCAAAAATCTTGTGAACACTCTCACTGACTAGAGCCATGACTTCATTTTATCTGGCAGGGAAAGCCCACGCCAGCAGGTGTCCCCTCAGTTCACGACCCTGCTGAAAGAGCAAGGCAAGAGCAGCGTTAAAACACACGTCGCTAAAGCGATGTTTACAGAGTCCTATGCTACGGAGTCACTCAGCCCGCTCTGGCACTACAAAACCCTGCTAAATGAGAAAGCTTAAATCAGCATCAAAATGACTCTGGAATTGCTTCTCCCGGCATCATCGGAACAAACCGAGGTGAAGCAGAACAAAATGACAGTGTTAAGCACCTCCCATTTTGCAGAAAGCGAGAAAAACAGACGGTAACAAGATTCCCTTCACAGTTTACTCAGGGAAGGCGCGTACAGGTCTCTGCATCAATTTAAGGCTAGTTCTGGTGGTTTAACAACTAACGAAACATTTTCCGAACCCTTTCAGTTTAACCTACAAAAACAAACTCTCTCAAACGTAAAGTATTAAATAATCCTTTTTCACCTCCCCTTACATGCAGTGTTCTTACTGGACTTTAAGAACAAAGACCTTAATGGTTCACAGTGGCTGCTGCCGTCATTCGGTTCCAGCTCAGGGAGAAGTGCGTCACTGTGAGGGTGGTGAGGCACTGGAACAGGTTGCCCAGAGAGGCTGTGGACAGCCCCTCCCTGGAGGTGGATGAGGCCAGGCTGAGCAACCTGGTCTAGGGGAAGGTGTCCCCGCCCCATGGCAAGGGAATTAGAACCAGATCTTTACGGTCCCTTAAACCCAAACCACTCTATGATTCGAAAAAGCAAGATGTGCAACGGTAGTTAAGGGAGGATTAAGGGAAGAACTGCAACAAAATGCAGCTGGTGACCAATACCAAGAAAGTTTCTCTTGGAAACTTGTCGCAAAACCGAATCCAACACGCGTTCTTATCACACATTCTAAAACTTGTGATGCTTGCAGCAGCATCGGTCAGTTACCCCTCTTGCCAGAGGCTGACAAACATGTCTGAAAGGCAAAAGACGAGAGAAAAGGACACACAAGAAAGCAAGAATGCAAACCTTATTTTAGACTCTTTCCCCTTTTGATCCAGACCCATCAAATCCTGCAGGATCAGAGGTGCCATGGCATCCTGAATTTCCTGCAGACTAGAGGTGTTAAAGCTGGCTCTTCCAGTGTACATGGCAACTCCTCCCCACCTCTACTCGATGAGAAGCAGTGTCTCCTCATGGGTTTATTAAAGACACAAGCAAGTGTAAAGGGCATCAGGAGCTGTTCAGCTAGCCATTACATCAACAGCGTAGCTTGTTTTCTAGCCCAGCCTTCATTTTTTTGATTTCTAGGTCACTACAGCTATTGTAATAAGAAGGCTAGTTTCACTAATTGAACTTAAAGGCTAATTTTACCAGACCGTTGTGTAGATAGAATGCAGATGGCAGTACTTAGAAAGCTGGAGACCGACATCTGCACATAGAAATTCAATTTAAAAATGAGTTTGTATCAATTGGTTTTATTAGCTCTCAGCAGTTTACAAATTTGAATCAAGAAATAAAGTTATAGAATAGAATTAGCTTGAGCTAATTCTTGGTTGTGAGTTCTTTTCCTTTAGGTTCATAATAATTTTTATACAGGATGTCATCAGCAATAAGTTCTAGACTAAAACACAGCCCCACTATTGCCTCATTTAATATTTCATAATTTATATATAAAAAAAGATTGTTCTAAACATTTTTAAGAAGTACTTAATTATCTACTCAATTAGGCCCTTTTTGAATTTGTACATAATACAGATAGTCAAAGAGCACTTCATTATTCTATATTGCCATTTTCTGTAAGTTTAAAAACTAGGAATAAATAGACTGTTCCCATGACAAGATGAAATCCACTATTCACTATACCACGTGTATCGTCTTCTCCATACCTCACATCTAAGCATAAAATATTCTAGCAGGAATATTGTTTTAGAACGCTAATTCCCCATCATTTTAATGCACATCAATTTATGACTCCAAGTGTTTCTACTTCCTGATAAGCGCAGGTTTACCTTAATTCTGTATTTTGCTGCAGTCCACTAAATATCACCTTAGCATAGGCGTAATTTATATTTTCTTCTCCATAGCTTGTAAGACAGTCAGAAGACAACTCATGTCTGCCAAGTAAGGATGCCACTGCACTAAGGCTTCTATTAGGAAACTTCATTTCCAGGGTTCACCCTTCTTTCTTTTTCCTGCCTCACAGCCAAAACCAGTAATAAAATAAAGCTTCTAACATCTAATACTAAGGTCACTAAGAAATACAAGACTGTAAAGGAGAAAAAAAAAAAGGCAGCATATGCAATGTAACACGTTGCTACGAGATTTCTGCTCTGTAAAGCTGAAATAGCAGTAAGAGGAGGCTGAGCCAGGAAGCTGCACAGGACAACAAATATGCTGGAGTAAGTGAAACCATCAACAGTCTTAAGGCAACCTTCATTTGAATCAGCAGTGCAATTACTTGTGCATCCGAAGAGAAATCCTTCTTTAGTGTACTTAATTATGTCAATACAAAAGATGTTATGAGCCATATCGATCCTAGAAAAGTCAAAAAAGACAGACGTGAGTTATGTTCTCCATTGAATGGTCTTGGTTATACGTAGATTTCTAAAATAGGTATTAGTTTAAGTCTTAAAGGCGTAAGGAAAATTAACAGTGTCTCCAAGAACTGGGGTTTATGGTTGCACTCCAGGATAATCAGCCTGATTTTCAAACTCTTGAGAGCTCCCACTGACACAGAGGAAATGCAAGCTAACTGGAGCACGAAGCACGCTCTGCACTTGAAGACCAGGCTGTCTTACTTTTGTGCGCAAACTCGGATCAAAGGTATTACTGTCAAGTCGATTAAGGAGCCAATACAAGCGTTGGGCTAGATGATCACCGTAGGTCCCTTCCAACTCAACTGTTCTATTCTGAGTTATAAACTGTTACTGCTTTAAAAATAAAGTGACAGCAAATAACTTCCATGATGGCATCTGCTTCAATTATAAGAAAAGAAATAAAACATATCGGGGAAAAGGCAAAAATGGTATTTTAAGGAAGGTGAGCTATCAGCTACAGATTTATTTTGAAAAAACCAAAGATCTACTGTCTAGTGTGAGAGGTCTACAAAGCTCAAAACCAAACTAATTCTTTTCTCCCTAAAGGTGATTCAGCAGCAGGATCCATGGTACTAAATCCCTACAAAAAGACTTCAAGTGACCGTTAATATATTATGGTATTTTCACTCACCTGTATAGACGTCATGACCCCATTAGCAAGTACTGAAAGTTTCCCAGCCACTGATTTCACTCCTTGTTTAAACTGAGCTATATCAGGAGCTGAAGGCAAGACATTTGTAATACCGTAGCTTCCTAAAAGAATAATGCACACACACACGAAGAGAACAGAATTCATATTAAAAGCAGCCATTTTTCCCCCCAGAAGTACAATATACACCAATGTCTGATCGACACTGTAAAAACCACTAGACGTACATCTCAAATTTCTTAAACGCATCTTCCCTTTAGTTTTTTTCAGTTGTTCGTAACACCACCCAGAGTGCCATCTGCTACACTTCGCATTCTCAGCTGAACCATTAATGCTGAGGTAATATATGGTTTATTCTGCACTTTTGGTCTGCTGCACTGTTATTTGTCTTGTATCCCAAACAGTTGTTATTACCTTGCCATTTGAAGGCGAACACGCTTCAGTGGCGGCTGAAGCGATGGACACTATTTATGTGCATACATAGGTATGCTTTACGTGCTGTACATACACATATATTTTGCATTGCTACATCTGAGGCTTGGAAAATTCTATAGAAATTATAATAAAGGTAAGTAAGTCTTAAAACTCCAAAACAAATCTGGCAATCCATCCTGCCTTATAGTCCAGCCAATCTATAGTTCAGACAGCGTTAGCTCTACCGCTATTATGAAAAGTATAGGCTTAAAGACAACAGAAATCAAAGACGTTTCAAAACTCACTGCATGGTCGGTATTAACATACTAACGATTACAACCACCCACTCACTTGCAAAAAAAATTACTGGTGCGCCTTCATATTAAACTGATACTGTAAAAGGCACAAATGGCAGTAAACCAGCATTGCAGAACTATAACCTTGGGAATAAATGGGGCACCTGAGAGGAAGCGTCCCAAACCAGACCGTCTGCAAAACAGAGACTGCAATCTGCAGCCCTAAGTCAGACAGGTAGCAGATTGACTAGAGTGTGAATTTATAACAGACAAATAATTCCTGGTCTATTTTTTCCTCACTATTATTTTAGAGCAGATAACAACCTCAAAATTTAGCAGAAGTTTAGTCTTTGTCTGTAACTGTAAATCTACTGTTGGGTTACGTGCCAGGCACAGAGAGTAACTGTAAAATAACGGTATTTTTCATTCCGTTATTAGGAATCTCTGCATTCCCCCACAACCCCCAAGGACCTTTCCAAGTGGTTAGGGATGAATAATTGTGTGTGCACCATTCATGTACATATAGTAAACATTATATAATTGCCTGTAAGCACTGGACCCTTATTCAGAACACAGTGAGAATTTTATCACATATATATATATATATGTATGCGTACATAGAAAGGTACATTCATATATATACACGCACACAGGTACATATTTCTCACATCACACAATCTGCCCTATCTTTAACTTATTTCTTTTCCCAGTTCATTCATTACTGTGTAGAAGCCCCGCACATATCACACAAATTAAAGGAAAAATTAATTCCATATAAAAAAACTATATGGAAGAAAATGGAAAGAAAACGGACAAAGAAAGCTCTAGTCAACAACAGATGGATAACAAAATAATATTTGTTATCGCAATCCCATGTATTATTGAAAACATAGTTTACAAATTCAGGAACACCGTTTCTTTGCTTATGTTCCCCACATCTTTTTTTTAAGCGCAAGTATGACACCACGTTGCAAATACTTTTTCAAGGGGCTCAAGTGAAGTTACTGTGATTTCTGCTTTATGTCTCCTCCCCTCCTTGAGTATTATTTTTTTCTACATTTCAAATTACTAAAATCCAGCTGAAGTAACTGGTAATGGGAGTTATTTCTCTACTAGCCTGTGTGTTCAAAACTCACTTTCAGCGGGTCGAAACTCAACAGTCACTTTTTGTCTCCCTCCAGCTTTACCAAAGTAAAAGCAGATGCTGCATACTGTTTGCTTTTCCAGCCTATTCATATAATTAGTCACAGATTTCAAGTTCTTCAGTGATTCTTTTTTTTCCTATTTCTTCACAAGTTAAGGAATGAAACCCCGCTGATCAAGTCAATAAAATGTTGCAGTATTCCCTACCTTTTCTATTTCACATTACTGCACTATCCAAAAAGGGTGTTGGAAACAAAACGTGAGAGATTTTCAACACCCTGAGGGGCTCCTTCTCAGTCAGTCTAATCTAATACTTCTTCCTTTCTAATTTAATGAATAATGTAAGGTGTTCCACCAGATCTTTTAAACAGACAGACCACCTGAAAGACATCCTCAATCATCTGGCAAGACCAGTGTTAGAAACAGATACCCTCATGAATCGATACGCCATGCAACAGACTACATAGGCATTTCGAGGCCACTAGCATTTTATTAAAGATTCTTCTTCGATTCAATATTATTGTGACAGCTATTTTCACATATATAAATACCTAAGTTATTATAAGTAACTTATTGAAAAAAAAAATCAACCCTGATAGTCAATTTAGGTGTTACCTCATTTGCTTTTGAACAAATTACAGGTCTCCTTTGACAAAACTTATTTACGATATAGTCTATTATTTACAACAAGTCACATAAAAACCCGGTATAAAATACTGAACTTACTGAACTGAAATACCCAACTTTAAGAATTTTTTTTTTTTTAATAATGATTGTACCTATTACGCTTGTCTGCCCTCGTACCAGTACTAACAGGTCACTGCACTTGGCACACTTCTTTGAGAATACCGTGACAGCGACCTGACAGCCTAACTAGAAGCTGAGTATTCACCGCATGAGAGTTTCTCACTCTGCTCAACATGTACCTGTTTGTTGTTTTTTCTGATCTTCAAACAAGTCAGCTGAACTTATAGATGAACTTCCAGAAAGTCTTTCTAGTCGAGCCCTTGCTTCATACTAGAAAATAATTGAGAAGAAAAAGTATTGTAACAGTATGCTGAAATTCATAAGATTATATATAGTTTTAGAACGTGCAAATCCATTCTGGAAGGTGCTCCCACTTCATCGTTTTCACATGACTGACAGGGTGAGTTTGTCATCATCTCAACTAATTTCCGAGTTGACCGAAGAGTGACATTTACTATTGCAACACCAAGAGGCCAACTCACTGTTAGCTACCTTAAAACTGGTGAAAAACTACGCAACCATTAAAAACAACTAAAAAATGTGAAATTGAGTGGTTGGGTAGGAGAAGGAAAAAGTACCGCATCACGTTAACCCTTCTAATCGTATGATGCTTTTAATTCAACTTTTTCTGAGTTCTCTGGGAACGGTCATACATTGATTATATATATTTTTTAACATTACTCTTTACATTGTTTTCATTAAAAATAGATTATTCAAAATAATCCCTCACCTCCAAACTGCACACAATATTAACCTGTTTTGTATTTCCAGGCTGATTCGATTACGTGTCATTTGTTGAACAATTTATCTGCTTAGTTAGCCTTACGGTAGTGGTAATGTTTCCATGTAACATGCAGAGGGGACATGTGTTTTAACAACTGTTTGTTGGCACCAGTTGGTGTATTCAGAAGAAATTAAGTAAGCCTCCACCTAGCATCAGGCTGCTTATTTAAAAAATAAAGACTGCTGAATCAGAGTCCACCACTTCTATCAGGAAAGACTGATGCTGGAGGTGAGGACCTACTTGCAGCTGCAACTCCTTAACATGAAATATTGAACTGTAGGAAGTTGTTGTAAGAGTTATCAGAAACTTGTAAATTTCTATGAAACAAATGTTAAAGTGGAGGTGGTTCTATAAGCTTACTAATTCTTTCAATTTAACTATTGCCTTGTCATGACACAACAACACTGTGTTTATAGTCCAAGAACATTTAACATTCAAAAATATTTATCACTGCTTTCTACTTACATCAGCATGATCTTGCCTTCCAAAGTACATATCTGATGAAATTGCTTTTACATTGCCAAATTTTTTTTGTGCCTCATCTGTGTTTAAAGATGGTTCATATTCAGGCTTACGACGAGATGCAGGTCTAAAAGAGAAATGAGCTGGAACGGTGAGTATAAATTTTATTTACATCATGACAGAAAGCAATAAATAAAACAAGAAGCACTGTTATTTTTGCTTTGTGAAGCCTGAAAGTATAATAGCTGATTTTTTTTTTTTTTTTTAATAAAAATTAAATCAGTACCAACCAGGGACAAAGAAATTCAGATAATTAAGTTGATAGAGCAGCAAATAAAATTTCACTCGCAGTTTTACAAGTTGGTGAACGTATAGTATTTACAATTCATTTATCTTGTATCTTTATCTTCAGTTCATTTAAAAACAAGCTAAATTACGTGGAAAAGGGCAGAGTATTTCTACAAAACCTCAGAAAAAAAATACATCAGTGAAATTCAGATTTAAATCTAATAGCACAGAAAGGTTCAACATCCTTTGAACTGTCGCTGCCTTCCACCTCAAACAGACATATTCAATACTTGCCTTTTTTTGTTGTTTTGGTTTAAATGTGCTCAAATAAGGAAGTAATAGCAATATGGACGTGAACTATTTTGTAATACACATCACCAGTGTCCACTCTTTAGGAAACAACAGAACATGGTTTTTGTTTAAAAAAAAAGGAAGTTGTACTTAAGTGCACAAACTGCATTTTACAGGTAAATGGAAAATGCAGTTTTAAGAAAGCACAGAAACAGAAAACACCAACTGAGCACACAAAGCCCCACATTCTTACATTTTCCGCTTGATTACAAAGATAAAGACACAGTTGTCAAAGAGGAGTACCCTACAGTTGCATGCATTTGGTAACTGGGTTCTCTTCGGTTCATCAGGCAATAAAAAAAAGTAAGTAAAACAAGTACGTGCTCAGAACAACGCAAATATTAGAGTTTCTTTCCACACCTTTTTTCTACTTCTGATTTGCTGAAACGATTTGGAAATTACCTCCAATACATGAACTGTACAGCACTGAACAAACCAGACAAACATGTAAATAGGAAATTCAATTTACAAAAGAAATTCAACGGGGAAGTCCCTCGACTGACGATGGAAGTTACGGTGAAATTCTCCCTCTACACTGTTAAAAATCCCGCTACTATGACCGGGACTCAAATTGTATTTACAAGCTTGGGCTTTCTGCACAAAAACGGGTCAGGATTTTTTGGTATACCTGTCCGAAAATCCTGTACTTTTTGAAGTTAACATTACATCAGCATCTCTACTATTATCTTCTTTCTTCCAAAGAGAATCTGAATTGTCATCCCATTTAGAGAAAGTGCTGCTCCTCAAATCTGAAGAATCATAGTACCTAAAGAAACAGGTATTAAAAAAAGGTATTTAAAAAGTGGGAAGTTTATATTGTTCGACAAATATTGCTATAACAAGTGCTCACTAGCAAGTAAGTTTTTAGCACGATTTGTCAGCGAATAATCTGGATTTCATAACATTGGTTAGAAGCTTGGTACAGTTGACTCCAACGGATTTTGGGGTTTCTACACATGCATTTTAACTGACTGAAAAGTTTGGCTCTTCTTTAGGCTGGATATTATCATGAATACGCAGTGAACTGCCTGAAATTTATGGTCCCACCAAAACCAGCAAAGCTTTCATGACTTCCAAGTATCACATCATCTTTAATGTCACACAAAACACTGGGAAGAACACTGTCAAGATACCTGGCCGGTTTAAGAGCAACTCTGAGTAAACTGCAGGATGGACTCCGAGTCAGGCACCATGATGACCCTATGAGATAGTCTGCTCTTAAGGGCCTGGTGCTCTTGACGCTCCGTGCTAAGATGCCACCTATGAAAAAAGCCACCACAGCTTTAAAGGCGCTTTGAACACCCCGGAGACCCAAGAGCACCTAACTAACCCACAGCATCCAGTCGTGCTGCGGTTCCACGTGGGGCAAAGGTTCCCAACTAAGGGGCTCGTAATGGCTAATCTCACAGCTCCACGTGAATCGATCTGGAAGCTCTGCAAGCAGAGAATCTGCTCCCGTCTTCTGAGGCACCAACAAACGCAGCTCAGAACAGTATCTAAACCGCGAGACATTTCGCTTGCTTGATTTACAGATACTTACCACCAGTCTAACATCCAGCATGATTATTTCGCTTTTGGGCATATACTAAGATGAATTAGAATTACTTGACCTTTATTTCCAAGTCACAGCTTTGAATAAAGAAAAACAACTACCTTACAAGGCTTACCGAGTCCAACGATCTGACTTTTTACTTTCGTTAAAGAGAATGAATTTGTATACCAATTCCCATTAGATTCTAATATTGCTTTAACTAGAAGAACCAGAGCCGGAAACAGCTAGGTTACAATTTATCTTCTAACTATTGAACAAAAACACATTAAAAAAGCCTCTTCCACAACTCATCCTTTGCCTGCTAGGAGGCTTATGAATAATGTGAGTGCAGGAAGAGTTCTTTTCAAGGAACAAATAGAGAAGCGCTGAAATGCAAAGTTTTATTTTACAAAAGGGCCACCGCTTTACCTGGTACCACATTGGCATTTCTGCCACTAGTGATTACACGGCAAAGGAATGACAAAAAAAGCCTTCCTGGTTTTCTCTGCTTGTCTGCAAGTAATTACGTACCATTTTTCCTGTTTCTGTGGTACCAGTCCAATGAAAGCAGTTTATAAAAGCAACATCTGCTTCTATCATTCCAGAAACAGCTGTTTCATTGCAATTAGTGCCTGTAGACTAATTATTTTATAATTTGCATTCCATTCATACTCTGACAAAAAATACGTCAAATAGTTTTTGTTTACATTTTATGTCTAAATACATAAAAGTCTATCAAAGAAGACTGCAGACACCTACACAATACACCCAACGCAATACCTCAAGAAGACGTAAATTTTTGCATTTGGCATGTGTCTAGTTAAAAGAATGATGCAATTGTAGTATATGTGGTATCAGACTTCAATACCTGTTTAATTTCAAATGGAAAGTTGAAGACAGTACAAGAAGGGAAAAAAAAAAAACAACCCACAAACAAAACCAAGACAAGTAATTCTGACAAATTCTGGATGCGGCATACAGCAAATAAAGGCTTCTGTGGCAACTGTCTGCAAGCAGTGACCAGACCCTGAACAAGCCAAAACCTGTAAACACATTGAATTAATTCAGCCTACCGTCTCCTCAGAAGTAACTACTCTTCTTTATAAATACATCTGTCATCAAATAAGGTCAACTATTTCACAACTTCTCCGATTCAGATGTCCCCTGAAAATATGCTAGGTGTGTAGACATGTCCAGTTGTCTTCGTCTTAAATTCCACACGTATTGTGTAGATTTGAACACGTAACTTGTGTACACTTCTACCACCACTCAAAATAAAACTTACGCCTTACCTTGAACCGTAAGAGAAATACAAGTCTTCTACACAATCAGTGTACTTTTTCTTCGGCTTTGCCATTGCAGGAGTTTCCTGCTCTATTGTTTGCATATCTGAGGTAACCGAATGAGAAATGCCACTGGGGACAGGAAGAAAAGTATGTAAAGAGATGACAAAGCTCGCACTCTAATAAAAAAAATAAATGAAAGCCCAATTCTAGTTTCCGAAGCTTGCTGGTAAAGCCCAAGCTATATAAACATTTAAGAAGAAAGGAGGTGACAGGACTTCTGAACGCAGGCCGTTCCAGCAGCTGGAAAACACGGCAATGTGGCTTTTTTCAGAGTTTTGGCTTCTGAAAGACAGACTGTACTTAGGTCGGTACTGTCGACTGAAAACATCCCGATTACCTTCTTCACAGTCAGCTGATGGAATCAAACACTCTACAGACATCCCACAATTTACACTCACACCTGTCTGACGGGTTAGAACTTGAATGTATCAGAAGCAGTTCTGCCCGTTCCCCTGAATATAAACTAGGTGCTTTGATGATATTGTTTAAGTTTCCATTGCACAACTCCAGTATCTTTTTTCATTTCTTAAGTAAAATGGAGGATAACTGCATAAAGCCAGAGAGTATTTTAAATACACTTCATAGAACTTCACATACCTTCTGTTGCTGCCAAATCCTATGCCAAGTCTCTCCAAATCATTTTTCTTCTTACCAGATAGATTTAGCTTTTCTTCTTTTGTTTTAATGTCGAGATCTCTGTAGGTCAACCGTAAAGATGATACGCTAAAACAAAACGTACAGTTAACATATAACGGTAAAATACCACACTGAAGACTCAACCCAATAATATCGGTAGAAAACTATCAATATATAATTTTGTACGGTTTGTTTTTACTGAAAACATTCATTATTAATTGGATTAAATTTCAACCGTAAGGATGAGAGAAATCCAGTAGAGAATATTGTCTGAACAGTACTCCAGTCTGTGCAGAAGCAGGGAGTCTTTTTCAAAATAACTGTGAAACATGCTACTGTTAAAGTTCAGGACATAGGTTTGCATCATCATGAAGTCAGCCTTGAAGAGTCTTTCCTATGTGATACCAAATAATTGTCAAGGTTATCCACCTCTGACACACCACGGTATTGTGGCATTCATAATACAGGACTGTTTTCTCCTGATGCGCAGCTTAGCCCTGCGACATCGTCTTCCCTTCACCCCCTTCAAGTTCCTAGTGCTTTTAACACTTGTTATACATACACGCTTCAGAAAAGGGCTAGAGAGACCACGCTTCTTTAGGGATGCTGTCCTTCCCTGGACCCAAAAAAGTGTCTCAGAAGAGGGGAGGAGAGAGTCTTTGTACTGCCAAAATGAAATATATTCTGTATTATGGAAACTTCGAAGCATCCAAACTTACAATTTCCTGCACAGCTGGCAACAACTTTTTGTCATCTGAAACATCCTCACAGTTCAGATACAGTCAACTGTCTTTCAGAGGTGCTATGAACCTTCCTATATCTCAAAACCAGCTTAATTATTTTCCGTTACACTAGTGCAGCAGAGACAGAGGTTTTTAATCTTGATTGCAGAATTGTAGAAAACCTGCTTTTATTTAATCTGTTAGGTTGAAAGGGATGCAAATAATAATTTTAATGAGCAACTCAGCAATATTTTAATTCATAAACTGAGACTGGCATAAGGTACAAATGAACGCTATGAGAAGAAAGGTTCATGGGATTTAGGATGCTGCTAGTAGACGTCCTGCTATGAGCAGAAAGGAAGTACTGAAGTCTGAAACCCTGGTAACTTTCCGTCCATTTGTGCAGAAGCAGGAATGAAAAGAAAACAAGTTTTTGACTGAAGAGTATTTTCTCCCAGCGTGTCTCACAACTGTTTGACTATTGAAACAGGCTCTTCCTGGCTTGGTTTTTCCTGGTCCCACGCACACTGACTTAACTCTAAGCAAGAGTACAAGATGTCTCCACCAAAGTTTCTACCCTGCTGGTTAGTGCATCTCCTGCAAGACAGAGGCGGTGCCTCTGAACCTGTCCGAAAGAAAAGGGCACAGCATCTGGTCTTCTTCCTTCACAGACAAGGGATGTAGGTACCAGCCTGCTGTAAGGAATGGGACATCACTCCTCCACTGACGAGGCATTTCAAAAATGAGGAAAGCCATCTCAATCTTGTGATGATTGGGTATTCTTTGATTGGCGCTTTCAGAGGACTTGGAGCCAGAACTAAAAAATCACTACATCTTACGTTCAGATGCTGATAACACTAAAAGTCAGACACAAACCATTATGCACCTGTGGAATGACTTTTGAAACCAATAAAATCAGAAAAACGTATCTTTAAAGCACAGAGTATATTTAAGAACATTTTAAATCAATTCTTATAGCTTAGGACCAACTGTTTCAGAGAAAATTGAAAACCTTCTCTAAAATGAATCTTGAAACTGCTATTGATAAAATCTACCCATCACTTTAAGCAGAAAGGTTAGCAGCCCATCTTATGAAATCTGTTTTATGAACATCAAAAATCTTATTTGCTGTTGATTAAAACAAATAGGGATATTAATGATTTTTTTAAAAGTAACTCCAGTTACCTATTCTCTTGTCAATGCACAGCAGAAAATCTTTATTTAAATCTTTTTAACTGTGTAGCAACTGTAGAATCTCATTTTAATCTCAGTTTTAAGCCTCAGGACTCTTTCTCCTTTTAAAGTACTAAAGCATCACGCCCACTCCTGCCACATAACAAAGCCACAAGCAATTACTTTACTAAAGCTCATTACTCAAGCTTTTAAAATTAAAACTGCCATACAAATTACTTGGAAGCAAATGCCACTTCGGGTTCATCCTTCTTTACTTTTGGTACATACTGCCATCTACAGTTAAAAATCCAAAAAGTTTCTCTCAAGGTAAATACAATTATCTTGCCTCTACTGGGACTGGCTGCATGAACTGAAGGGTATGTGCACCTTCATGTCTGTCGACATTTTCAGAGGGTTCTGACCACTGCAGAAAGGTTGCAGTGACCTTACACTAAAGGTTGCCTTGGGCCCATATCGATGTATACAGTTCTGGCACAAAAATCAAATCACTACTTGGGACTTTCTTTTAAATTGAATTATATCGTTAAAGTTAGTATCCTTAAAGAATAATTATAAATCGTAGTGAACTATCATTTTCTTGTTACTTAGTAATCAGCTCCTCTGAGTCACTCTGCTGGCAGTTTTTGGCAATCACTGAGAAACAGGACTGTAGTAAAAATACTTCAGGAAAAGTTAACGATCCCCTTGTGATCAGTATTTTCGATGCACGCAAAACACCGATTTCTGCGGAGGCTGAGAACTGAGCAAAAGGAGTAGGGAGGAGCTGTCTGTATGTTCCCTGTACTCTTAGAAAGACTGTTCTAAGTAGTATTCAGTTCACTATACCAAAAAAAAAAAAAAAACAAACCAACAAACCCAACCCTAGCTAACTAGAATGGGGTAAAGAAAGTTCAAGAGGCAAAAGTCTTCTGTGGTAATACTTAAATTTAACTTATTTGATATTTGTTTCCCATTTTATTCATAGGTATCAGTAGAATGCCTCCTTATTTTCTGTGCTACGTAAGAATAACGCTAAGGTTATATTTAAAGATAGCATTGGGCTATTTCTACAGCAAATCATCAACTGTAGGAACATATACTTAAAGGCAAAAAAAAAAAAAAAAGGACAGTGGAGGAATTACTCTTTGGCCCACCTCACCCCCATGTGGAGTTCTTTTTAAAACAAGAACTGGAGTTTTATTTGTACGAGCTATTCTTGTAGTATTTAAGATGTTTGACAATTTCTTCATTAACATGAAATTAGCCTTCACGATTTACCATTGTATATATAATTCATACTTACAGCGGCTCTTCCTTGACAGTTTTCTTACTGCTATGAAGATCCTCTTGTTCCTTCATTTTATCTACAGCTTGTGCTTGCTTTTCAATCTCATTAAAGCTTTGACAGCTCACTTTTTGTGCCCCCAAACCACCTTTTTTGGCACCGAGCTTGATTTATTGAAAAACAAAAAACAAAAGCCCCAACATTATAACTGAGACAATCACCTTGACTGACTTAACACGCTACTTTGAAAGCAACAGCAAACACGATACACTGTGAGGAGCATATGCAGACAGCAATGAAAATGGGGAGCAGAGAAAAACATTTTTTCATGTTTTGACCCTCTACACGCTTCTAGTAACTTAGAAATTTAGTTAACTCTGCAGACAAGCATCACAAGGTAATGAAACTACTATAGCTTTAACTTCTTAGAGGTTGGCATGTTCAAATAAATATTATATAGCACAACTTTAGTTTTCTAATAGTGATTTTTTTTGCATGGGAATAACATAATAAAATTTCTTGCAATGGAACCATTTGGTGCTCATTCACTTAATTCACAATGTACATACAGAAGTGGCAAAGATTCTTGAATTAGTTCTCACTGGCGAGTGCTAGTGTGTTATCTTAAGCACTGATTTACGAGTACAGAGGTATTTACTGGTTTATGGGAGGAGAGCAACATATGAGTTTTGTATCTACGTGTACGCGTGATTAGCCTTTGCTTGTGACAAAGCACTGTCAGCTTTTTTCAGATAAACACATCAGCCGAGAGGTTCCACTTCTGCCTTTGTTCTTTTAAAATAATTCTATTTCTAGTTGATATCACTGCAATACAGGGATACATATTCTTCCGTTCTGATTATCGAATATTCACAAAACAATACTACAAATACGAATAGATACAGTGATGCTGATTCAGATGGTGGCACAGCTCTGAAACGGCTGTTCTTAGTCACCCATGGTTTTCACCTGCAACACTACAGCAATATTAATTTTCACAATAAGTTTATCTTACCCTTTTAACACTTCAAAGTCTTCTTGTAAAAGCTCTAGCCTACAGACATACAGTTTTAGGCTCTGACACTACGGTTCACAAACTACAAGTGCACCTGTAAACCCAGTTATAGTCTTCTTACAGTGAGGGAACACACCTGCATATACTGCTTAAAATAAAAAACCGCTCCTGTCTATTAGGGCCCTCTAGTGGCAGCAAGGAATAACAGGTTTCAAACTAAATCAATCTGCTCCAATAAACCTTTAAAATCTTTTGCCATACAATAGTCCAGACTTAAAAGTGACTAACATATCGTCACCCTAATAGCCTAACATTAGGGCTACTCTTTTGTGCCTCAAAAGCCATGCTCTCAAAACCTAGCTTTGCCTAGCTAACTTGAGTTAACTCAAGTCTTACTCAGTCTTCAGGTTCCTTGAACCATCGTTCTAAGATACTCACCTCTCCTCATGCCTTCTTTACAAGACCAGATACTTAAGAAAGTGACAAGACCGCATCCAGAAACAAGTCTGTAAACTATCTTGAAACGATCTTGAACTGAATGCAGCTGCAAGTTATCTATAAATACAATCAAACACCATACTGCTGTGTAGTATGAGGTGAGGACTGCCCCAGAAACACAGATCCGAATGTCTCCGAGTCACCTTGTACTTACAGACTATGCCACACATGCATACTTAGCCCTTTAAAAGTGCTGTTGGATGTCTGTTTTCAGGATTTGCTACAAACAGATCTCAGCGCCAACTAACTTAGATGAAAGCCTGAAGAAGCCCCGCAACCCAGCATCAGCAAGTGAGAAGAAAGGTGACAGGGCCTCACGGGAGCTGCAGGGATAATGGTTGTGAAAAGAACTGACGAGAACTGGGATACAGACCTTGACATCAATATATTCTTTGACATTTTTATTTTGCTCATTTTTGAAAAAATATCACCTGCTGTTCAGGTCCAGACAGCACAAAAGAAAATGACGCTCGGATATACATGTGGAAGACTAGACAGTTCAGTGAGCTATACACACACAAACAGACTTCGAATTTATCCTGAGTCAGAAAACGAGCAACAGATCCAAAGCACTTTACTACATAATAACAGTAACCTGTTAGATAAACTCATCTTAACAACAATCCATTTTCAAACAGACCACTGGCTGTTTTGATATAGAAACAATTCTCAGTTCCATTTTAGTTTCATAAATTGTTACCAATACCAGTACTGTTTAGTGCTAACTTACATGACACATTTGGGTACTGCAATCTAGGTATTTTTAGAGATCTATAATACAGTTAAAAATATGCATTATTTATATAGACTTACCCCCTTCTTAGCTTGATTTGGTTTCTTTTTTATGAAGGTGGTGTTCTCTGCAGGGATTAAATGTACATTACTTGATATATAGTTTTGTTAATTCCAGAACTGCAGAAGATAATTTCCACAGTATCAGCCTCAAAATAATTTTTGGAACTAATTTTAATGCATTGAAGTATGACAGTTCCTACACTAAGAGATGACATACTAAACTGAGTTACAGGGAATGGAGCTGTGAATATCTCAAAGAAAAGGTGGGAAACCACCTCTGACTGACGATATGGTATCTCTTGCGAATACACAACAGGAACAAAATTACAGCTCAGTTTTAGTTGTAGATACCTGCTAGTAAGCAGAACAAGAATGCATGACTTGCTATTCTGAATCAGACTAGAGGTCCACCTGATCCTGTACCATTTCCAGGATGATTGTTTTCCTGGATAGAAAGGTATTGGCTATGTTTAAACCCACCAAAGATAGAGATAACACATACCTGTATCACCACATTAAAGGTGCTAACAAACGCTATCACTAGATTGAACAGCTTTGTTCAATTGCCTAAGCACAGTACCGGGACTCTAGATTTACACAAAGTTTGAAAGTTCCAGTCTCAACGCTTTGTATTAAATCTTGAAACATAGAAAGGAACCTACGTTCTGCTCTGCACGAAGTCTGACACTCCTAATCTTGATATTTTCAATGAGACCCTAATAGAACTCACTACATTTTGTAAGGCACCGTGTCAGCTACCTTGAGCTGTACGTATCCCACAATCAAAAGTTTTCAATCAACAACTCATACTGAATGCTTGCACACACCGAAAAACTGTTTTGAGCTGAAATTCGGTTGGAAACTGGCATACACAAAAGAGATTCTTCACGTAAATAGAACTTGTGGTGTCCAAAACAAACAAGAAAAGCACTTGTTTTATGAGAACTCGTGTAAGATACAAATGAGAAAACCAGGAAGTGTATGCGGTTAACTATTTTTTCCTAGTTTCTAGCTCTCAAAAAACCCCCCAAAATCCAAACCCAAACCTGACCAAGTGAATGCAAAACCAGTGATGAAGACCATACCTTCCTGAAGTACTGAGTTAGTCCCAGCCACCACTTCTTTACCACCCCTGTGCTGCTGAGAATCAATACTCTTTATTCTCAGAAACCTGCTCCTACAGGATGATTCTCAAATGATAAATCACTACTGTATTTTATTCTATTCTATTTTTCTCAACTTTTTTTCCTTACTTATAGAATGATACACTCTTCAGTGTTCAGTAAATTAAGACTCTGGACACTGAAGATACTGTATTGCAAACACAAGATTTTTCCAGTCTGAATTTTTATGTTCAGTTTCTGAAAAGGAAGCAAAAATTGCATCTAGATAGAAAGACTGACCTATTAGTAAGTACAAGATGTGTTTGCTTAACATAAATAACAGGCCATTAATCACAGCACAATGCTCTATACCACCTGTGCGCTTTAAAAGCAGAATTTAGAGCAGTCTAACAGGAGGTATAAATAATTAATGATCACCTTTATTAAGTATGGTACCTATGGCATTTTAATTCATCAGGTCGGCTAAGATAAAACCAACAACACTGACTAGAATTAATTTATTAGAAGGAGTACATTGTTTAACAGAAGAAGTTGTAATACAAATTCAGATGTTTCAACTAACTCATGCACACTAATATTAAAACAAGAATTCCACATATCTTCCTAGTCATACATTCTCTGTACAAATGAAGATTTAAGTACGCTATACTGGCTGCTATCTTTTTCTGCTTATGCTCATTACCTAAAGCAGCTTTTGGTGATGTACTAAGGCAATCAACACTTGGTCCATGTTCTGGTCCTAAAACATAATGAATAACAAGGTTAAGAATATCAGAAGGCTCTCTGGAGTGCTTAAAATACCAAAACACAACTCACTGTACTCAGGGTACTGTTTGATACATAAAGCGTAATGTGTTACTTCTACCACAGCTTTATCAGTTACTAAAAGAGCAGCGGGCACCCAACGAAATCTTTTGAATCAAATTTTAGTTTGGATTTCTATTAAATGTATTAAAGGAACATGCAGTCCCACACATTCTAGCATAACCCTCCTAAAAAGTCCTTCCACTACAAAAATCTTGCATTATTAGCACGGTTAGGTGATTTAACTATTAAAGTAGGGTAAAAAGAGCCTAAACAAAGACACTAGCAGAAAAACGCAGTTTATTGTTAACAAAGAATCAGTCATACCTTCATCGCATTCTGGAATATTTTCTGAAGTTTTCTGCTGCAGAGAAGCTGGCTCTGGCTCTGATAACACCCACTCTGTATTCTTTGCCTTGAAAAAAAATTACAATATGAAAAGTGCACACAAAACAGAATACAGCAAACAAATATAAGCACTGAGCTCAAGGACTGCCTCAGCATCACTGATTACCTAATATTGGATTCTTATGATTACACACTCTAGGTTTAAAACCTATTCTCAGAAGGGCCGTTATTAAAGTTACAAGAAATGTTCTATTAAAATGCTTTCTTCAAAGTGAGCTGGTTTGAAATCACTCCTGTGCACCCGCATTTCCCTCTCGGGAATTTCAATATGTTTACCGTCCCTCCCAAAAACGCATTTTAACTGTGCTTTAGATTTATTTATTGCATGCTGGCTATTAACTGTCTTTACTCATAACATTAATACGGTAGAGGAAATCTCGATCATTTATTTCGATATAACCACCAAACCTCCCCACACTAAGCTCCTGCATTTCCAATCTTCTAACGCTTAATTTTTGATTGCGAGCAGTTCTCCCAAGTGTATCTAGTGAGTCCTCCCCCTTCTCTCAGACACATCCTCATCAACGGGCAGAACTGTGACCTGGTCATACCAATACCTGCTTAGTATTATCTTTTCCACCAGTGCTGCGCCACTGTCAGTTCATGCTTATTCTTCCCTAAAACATCAATCTCAAAACTTCCTGACACCTCAAAACATCCGCACCCAAATAAACTCTTGCCCTGAAGGTACACAGACTGCTTGTCCCTAACCTCCTGCCTTTGCAGCCACCCAAAAAATATTGCTGGGAAAAGTACTTTATCCTACCCAGACATTCACTTAAGAGGCTTTGTATCGAGTTCCTATTTCTCGTACGCAACGACAAAAAAGTTTACAACGCTTTGCTGCTTAAACTTCTTCCTCTTTAGCTTGCCTCAGTTCATTCTTTTCCCACTCAACTGCAAGCATTCTCCCAAGTTGCCTTTTGCAAACAGAAAGACTTCATTTATTCTTCTACTATCAGGACAGATGATCTTCTGGTGAAGACACTAGACTAGAATTCACAGTAACTGGTATTTTTGGACTTTGCAATGAGCATTTCTAATACATCAGTCTTCCTAGTCTGTAAAATATAAATAATCTTTCACTGTTTAGAAGATGTGGAAATTTCTTTTTATGGCATTCAAATATTGGCTGCAGTAGAAGTTCCTAAAATAAAACAAACAAATAGCAAAAAGGCTGAATTTTCCTTTAAAATCTCACAAATGTGACAAAAAAGTTACATTTTGAAACATCACAACTGAATAACCAAAAGGAATTTTTTTTTTTGTTTAAATTACAGTTTTTTTATCCTTAAGCATCCCATATACTCTGGAAAGTCACTAAAAAGTCAGGCGATTTGTTCTTTATCCAGGTGCAGATATGAACAACCTGCACAGACTTTTATTACTTGCTGCTAACGCGCGTGCACAACCACAACACCGTGACAGGGGAATTAACACGCCTATGAACGGGTGAAGAGTTTTCACAACAAAGACTAATCCGATATACCCGAGCTCTTTGAATTCTTCTCTATCCCAAAAGATTCCTAACAATCATGCTGTGTTTTAGGTGTTTACAGACTGCAACTGTACTAGAAAGCAATTATACTAGAACACTTAATGTTGCTGCAATATTTAGGAATTCTAGGTGTGGTCATAACTTAATTGCTCTAAACTGAAGATCACAATTACTGAAGTTCTCTTCACTAGTTATTTTTCAAATACCAGACTCAAGAGAGCCTCTCAAACATTAATTTGTAAAATAAACACAGCATCTATCACCTTAAGGAGGTGAATCAAATAAATAAAAACCAACAATAGCAATAGCCTTCAGAAAGTAACTATTTCCCAAGAGGATGTAAGTATTTTGGAGGAAGAAAAAAAAGCTTCTGTTTAGCAAATGTTTTAAGAACTGTTACACTTTACCGATTAAAAAACAAAGTTATCACCTAGTATATTTAAATCAGACCACTCCCAATCAAGGAATCATGAGTCCAAGTGGAACTGTGTGCCTATAGAAAATACAGTTTCATTTGACATTTAGCTACTATTTGGGTCATTCTCAATTAACCACCTTAGAAACTGGTTCACACCCAGGAAGGATTTTGAGATCCACAGAAAGAAAAGCAGATAAATGTTAACTCACTGATCTACCCTTTCTCTATAAGGTTTTCTTTCAGGGTTTAATATTCATCACAGAGCACACAGCTAACCTAAGTGCTTAGAAAGCCAAGAATAATTACAGGTAATCTATACCTTGGGAGAAACATGGGATGCAAAAAAGTCTTCCTCTTTCTGAGGTGACGCAGGTGGCATTCCACATCCATCTGTCCACAGCTAGAATTAAAATAGAGAGAGAGAATTTTACAGGACAATTGCATGAACATATTTTTATGCACTAATCTTAGAACTACTTTTTTTTTTCCAGGTTAGAAATTTATTGATTTATTTTTTCCCCGGTACATAATTTTTCTTTACAAATTTATTTAAGCTTCAATATATGACATCCCTTTTTTTATTTATTTCATGTATCTTTGATGTGTTCCTTCACAGTACCCATTTTCTTCCTAACAAAATGCTCAGTGTAAGCTCTGCTGCAGTAACATTGTCAATATTTAGTATCACTAGAGCTTTATAATAAGTTTTTTCATATTCTTATATAAAGCGTTCTCTCTCTAATATTCTTATTTTGCCCAAAGCAAAAAAACCTTGAAAACCTAACACTAGCAGTCATTGGAAACAGTTTTTAGAATTCTTTTCTTCTTCCTGTCAGCAACCTATTAACGTTTTGACAGCATACATGAACTGTTTCAGCATTTTTAATGAAGAGCAGCAAGTTCGGGACATATACAACTTGCTAACCTTTCAAGTATTATTTTTGTAGG
Source organism: Bucorvus abyssinicus (assembly GCA_009769605.1). Taxonomy (NCBI): domain Eukaryota; kingdom Metazoa; phylum Chordata; class Aves; order Bucerotiformes; family Bucorvidae; genus Bucorvus; species Bucorvus abyssinicus. The sequence continues at coordinate 78,918,389 of CM020025.1, forward strand.
GAAAAAAGCAAAACCACACATCTGCCTGTTCAAATCAAATACCACTTAAATCGCAAATATTTTGTAGTTAATTCTATTAGCACTTTACATGATGTACTTCTCAGTAATTCAGCTCCAGATAAGCAAAAATAAAAATACTATGTAGTTCATGAAGAAGTGCTGACACAATACCAATAACATAATTTTGGACCACAGCTGCAAACAAAAAAGTTTCCATTTTGAAGAATACCTGAAGTTTCTGCAAATGTTAAAATTAATTTTTTTAACAACCCAGAAGTTATCCTGAAGTACCCAGCTGAGCTCTCTCTCAATATTCTTTTTCCAGACAAAAAAAGTAAGCTGCAAATAGTTTACTCACTAGCCTGCCTATTCACTGCAATGTACATCAGTACCTCCCGCAGACGGACAATCTTTTGCATCATTAATTAGAAACTTAAAATGACTCAAGGGTGAAACGTAGAAGTTTTCCAGAAACCTTAACAACACTGACACACACTACTCACATCAGTACCATGCTGTCTTGTTGCCTGTGTTGCAAGTGATTTAATTTTCTCCTTGTAAAGCTGAGCACCACGACTGTTATACTTTGCATTGGTATCATTTGTTTTGCATCCATGTTGATGGAAAAAAGCAGACTATGAATCAGAACACAGAAAATGCGATGAGAAACAGGTTTAAAAAATAATGCCATTTAACATAAAAATACATTGCAATGCAACAAAATATTGCGGTCCTTGACCAAAATCTAATCTTTCAAATCATGCAGTCTACGTAGCTCTCCAAAATTAAAAGAAAACTCCATTCTGGCAACCTCTTTATGCATAAGTGAAGCAATGGAAAAAACAAACACATCAGTGGGACGTTTTAAATGCATATATAAATGCAAGCTTGCTGTCATACACAAAGAATCCTGGTTCTGAAATTAAGTGTAGAAAGGAACAGGTAAAATTGATGGCCAATACCTGTGCTTCAAAGGCTATTCCTGATACTCTAAAAGGCATTGTTTGGCTTCATCTCTAGCATGCTAGAGCGAACAGCGTATGTGCAATAGCATCAAAACGACTGTATAAAAACATATTCCTTTAAAAGCAAAGTGTGGGTATACATGTATGTGTGTACCATATATATACATATGCTTGTGTATTTATATAAAAATATAAATGAAAAATTATTATATACGATCTTAAAACAAAAGCAAATACATTTATATCAAATTTTCAAAAGTTGTTTGGAAGATCAAAAAAATTATTTTCTCAGTACCTAGAATTGACCAGCAAATCGTATCACACATTATTGCACAGAAAAACATGTCAGACTATTATCATAAAACATAAGAAACAAGTTTCTGATAGGATCAGCAAGTCCAGATAACCTAAGGTTACTACCTCATACGCTGCAATTGCAAAGTATAAATCTAGTACACAGGGACCGGACTTTGTATAAAAATTAAGCAACCACCATGCAGGAGAGAAATAATGCCAGTCACCTTCTGTGATTATGACAGAAACAGTCATAAACATCACAGATGTCCAAAAGTTTGTGCATTTTTGCATTTAAAGATATATGAACTTATATATCTTCATATATGAACTTGAAATTCAGAGCTTTTTCTTGGTAAACCCTAATTCCAACCATCATAGAGATTTATTCTGAAAACAAAAGGAACTAACACTTCAGATCTTCTAGCAACCTGATACCTTGCTACAAAGCTTAGGACTGCTCTTATCCAAGAGTCGGCATCACCAGGCAATTAAGAATTAAGAATACAAATGCTTAATGTTAATCTGATAAGTGTTTCTAAACAGTAGTTAGTAAAAATAGAATTTGGCATTTAATTGGAACAAAAAGGGAATTTTTAAAAATGCAATTAGAAGAAAAATATTAATTTTGCTTTTTAAAAATATCCAGACATTTTACTAAACTGGTCCATAAAGTTTCAGGCATTCATGTTCCTAGGTAATCCAAAACAGGCCATTGTGAATTTGAGGTATTTGAGGGGTGGCTACGGGGTATATTACACTTCTTGGTACAATGTATGGTCGGAAACAGCAACATCCCAGTAGAAAGACAAAAACTCATTAAAATTAAATACGAAAGCTTTACTGTAATTCTTCTGGTAATATGCTTTCAAAGCTTCACTGAAGGACTTTTCAAAGTCTGCGATCTCTTCCTTCCAACTGCTTGAAACGCTTTGTTTAGCAAAGTTTATATGGTTTAACCAAAGCTTTTAAGTCTTTGGCTGGGAAAAAAACGAAAAGGCAAAATCTCCCTCTTCCAATTAGTCAAAACTGTGATATCTTTTTACTAAGTGGCATAACCGAATCTCGATGAGTAAATTCGTGTAACACAGTATTAATACAGAAAGGTGTAACTGAGACAGGGTATAGGCAGAAGAGCAGGAAGACAACATGCCACTTCAGATCCGTGAGCCAGAGACAGTGACTTGCTGAATGCATAACTCAAAGAAGAAAATGATTGACAAAATGCAGAAGTGGAAGATAAATAATAATAATGATAATAATCTTTAATTCACCTTTTTTTTTAAATGGAAATAGGAAAAAAAAATGGAAAAACCCCAAAATATTAAAGTGTTAGACTTAAGGAAAGCACACGCTTCAGAAAATAGTTAAGAAAAAGCCTAAGGAAAGCAAGTTGGGTGAAGTTTCTTAAAGAAACGCCATTAAGGACAAAGCAAAAATGAAGAAAGATAAGGGGTAAGCATTCAGGAAATTAGAAGAAAAGTGGAAATTACTTAGGGAAGTTGCATGTTTCCACACTGGATGGGTCAGCTCAGCAAAGCAATCTCAGTTATTGGTGGTCAGTCTTTGAAAAAACGTGGAAAAAAGGGCAAGATTCTGAAAGACTTGACAAAGGAGAACATCCTCTTAAAAAGGAGACTGAGAACTACATAGCAATCAACAATAACATCAATTTACAAAAGCATTGTGCAACAAACTTATTTGTAGGTACATAAAAAATCAAGTTGAAAGTAACAGCCAATATGAATTGGCCCAAACAAAACCACTATTTCCTCTCTGACAGTGTAACATGTCTTATCTTGACTTCAGTTGTACCTGAGGTATAACTCAGACCTTTACTTCACTGTGGCTTTTGCCCGTGACATGATTTTTGGCATGATATTTTCATAAACCATGTAAGGAAACATGATCACAGGAAGATGTCCATAAGCTAGGTTTACAAGCTGTTGGAAAGCCATCTTTCAGGAGCTGTCAAAATTCCCTGTTAAATTAGACATGTATTGACAAGAAATCTGATCTGGCCTTTTCGATGATTTTTTATAATGGCTTGTAAGAAAAACACAAAACATTTGCAGATTATACCAAGACGGAGAAGTTGCAAGAAATATGGAAGATTAAATCAGCATTCAAAGGTATTCTTAAAAACAAGGTGGGGGGGGGTGTGTGAAGAGAAATGGACAGGAAAATATCCCCAAGATGTGTGCCAATAAGGAGAGACAATAGCTTCCAAGCCTAACAAGCTTCGACGTGCAAATCAAATACTCAGGGGTACATACAGCATTTGCATTTCCTCCAACTTGCATGCATCTCAGCTGAAACCAAGACCAATTGGAATCCAGTTCTGTAGATCTAAATAGAGGGAAACATTTTTAATGTTATCTCCAAAGCCATTTAAAATATGTCTATTTTTTTTTTAAAGTGTTTCTCTGCCCCCTTTTTGTCAAGTGAAAAACATGCATCTACAGAAAAAAAAAAAACCTGTGACAATATGCAAAGTGCAAAACAAATTAATAAAGCCATGTAGAACTGCCGTGGTTTTTCAAACTGTAAGAGCTTGAAAAAAATGCACTCTCTGGCTGACAGGTTTTCTCTTTTAAAAAGCACCAGTAAGATACATTTTCAGAAATCACATTTGAACTGTCGACAGCCAATGGCAATCAGATGTAACAGGCAAAGTGACAACTCAAATGTCATATCACAACAAAAATTTGGGGCTCACTGAGTATGAGGAGAATTAAAACTGTGATTAGGAATGGAATCTTGAGAGGCCTCTTGTCAATGCTCTTGTATACAGTGAAAAGGCAGCAGAGGAAGAATTTTAGCTCATAGAAAACCTACTTTCATCTGCAATCCATTCTTGGATGCATTGCTCTCACTCACTTCAAGCAGAACTTTACATTTCAAATATGCAATAATTAATTAGGCCAAAAAGGTGCCCAGGTCATCAGTTAGGATACTCACCTGACACGTGACAAGCTCAGGGTGCAGATTTACTCCTGCACCAGCTGAGCTCCACAGCTGCCAAAAGGGGCAGCCCTTTACGCTACCCCAGTGCTAGCACTCAGGTAACACTACAGTGAACTACATCAGGAAGCAAAGCAGGCAAAACGCTACTTGGCTCTCTGAACTGGCTTACTGGGCGTCAGATTATCTTTAAGACTAATACACTGTAACACTGTTGAAGATAATAAACTAATATTTGCCTCAGTCTTGATTTGGAGGAATGATAAAACAGTTCGACATGCTTACTCCATTCTTTGTTTTTCATCATCTTCAATGCAGAAACAGACCTGCCAACAAAGGTGCACTGCTAACACAACCAGCAAGAAAAGGGAATGGTATGAATTCTGTGGAACCCTACCTATTTTCCTCATTCCCAGGCAGCTCTCAGATACATCAAAGCCAATACAAACATTAAAAAGGTCTGAATCAGTAGCTGAGAGAAGAATTGGTTTGCCTGGGTATATGAACAAACAAACAAAAACATTAAAAGATGCAATTTTTACCATAGAAATATAGAAACTACTTACCGAATGAAACTCAGATGCACACCAAGTGATCGATGGGTCCCTGAACAATCAATACAGAGAAAAACTCCATAGGTTATGCTTGCCCAGCTAGGGTTCTTTGCTCCACAGTCAAAACATACCTTAAAGAAAACACAGATCAGTAACAGGATTTGAGCATAACCACACCTTTACAGTTGTATTATAGGGCATCCGAACACCCTTGCAGTGATCAAATTTAATTAACTCATCCTTAAAAGTATTTCTTGACATGACAACTTCATATCATCCTGATTTTATGAATATAAAGAGGAGTTACACAACCTGCCCACATTTGTGTGTCTGCCCTAACTAGTCAGGACTACGTGACTTCCCCGTTTCTGACTACGACCAGTGTACACAGGGATCACAGGTTGAGAAACTGGGTCAGAGAACCCACGCCAGTCTAGTTCAAACACACATTTAACACAGTACTTCCAGCACTACTGAAATACGAATTCATTTAGGAAATGCGTTCCCAAGGGCAGGCTCTCTTCATGAGGTACCACTAAGTCTACTCTTTTTGCAGCATGTACAGGTAGAGCAGCACTGATGACATCGTTATCTACTTTCATGTATAGCATCCTTGACCCTCAGAGCAAGCCTCTGAAACCGAGCCGAGTGAAGCAAGCATCCTCGCTGTGTACTGCCTAGCCTAGCACTCTCTGCCAGACACGACTATTTGTGTGCCGTATCGCACTTATATTGCTGTATCAACCTTTGATCTGTCCACAACATAGACTGCTTAAAAAGAAACACGCCCACAACTACTGCATAGTCAATACCACGCATTTCCTATCCTCTGCCACCACACTAGACTCCTAACATTCAGCCAGAACTACAAGAGGTACACGTGTCTACATCTCGCGTACTTCGCCGGTCTGCAGACCACAACTTTCAAGTCCTGTTTCAGCTATTCTGAATTGTGTACTTCTTTGGTCAAGGAAAGCAAGAACAAAAAATTTATCTGACATGAATCGATTTTCAAAGGCAAGGAAGAACACAAATTTAAACAAAACCAGCTACTCCTAGTTAACACCACGGGCAACACATCTCTTCTGGTATGAAATTACTTCATTGTTTGATCAATATTTTTTCAGTGGTATTTATAAAGGCTGCAAAGAACTACAGTAAAAGCATCTATCTGTAGGTACGGTCAGTGGCATCTACCAAGAAATCACTCCACTGAGAGATAAGCTTTAGCTTTTACACACAAATCGATGGAGTTCCAACCTGCAATTTCATCCTTTAACATCCTTCTATAAAGCTAATGCATCCTCAAATAGCAGGGGAAGTTCTAACTACATGCAGAAAGGGGGGGGAAAAAAAAAGTTTCTGCCAGGTCAGCTGGGGACATATGGTACACCCTACACACAGGCCACAACGCTTCCAGCATCTCCTCATCAGACTGCAAAAAATAAGACGTTAAGAAGTCTTCTTGCTAGAAACATCATTCATACGACGTTTGAGGCTAAACTCCTTGGTTTAGTGTGGGTCTATTTAAGCTTGTACAGTCCAAATTTATCAGACACGAGCAAAAGATCACCAGCAGATCCAGCGCAGGCTCTTCTGACACAGGAATATTTAAAGTCTGAGCTTCAGTTAGGCTAAGGCTGGTAACATCAACAGAAAGCATGGAGGTCACTTTCTCCATGTGCAAGTCCCCGCTTTCTTTGCCAACAGAGATGTAACACTTCTGCATCCTACTACTGTGTGTGGAAACAGGGTCATTCACTGACATACAGCAGAAAGAAGAAATAAAAGCTACGTGGAATGAGTGTCAAAAGGAGCAGTTAGAGAGAGACCCTGAAACAAGCACAGGTAGAAGACTAACACAGAGAGCTGGGGAAAAACAAGAATGAGTAACTTCATGTATGCCATATTCTAAGAAAACTCAGAGCCTTAGTAGTCAGAACTCATTCCCTTTCTCCCGATTCTTAGAAGTAGTTCCTCAAAAAACATGAGCCTCATACTCATTTAAAAATGGCTATTTTCAGGCTTTTTCTTACAAGGCCAAAAGGAGTATGGGGACAACAAAACAGAAAAAGATTCTGTTTGAAACCAAAGCTAACAGAACAGCCTTGGTCTTGCTTCTAAACAGGAGAGCAAAGCCAGCTTACATTTTTAAGTCTTGTGGAAATTCCCTGGAGTACAGGTAGGAAGTGAGAATCTTGAGTATTAGCGGGTGGTTAAAAAAAAAAAAAAAAATCCCATGTTTATAAAAGTTCAGTTATAAAAGTTCATTTATAAACATTCTCCTCCCTGTCCCAGTACAATTATAAGCACTTCTTAATTTCACCATCTTAAGAGTCAGTTACATCCCCTTGGAAGCTAGCTGCCACAAAGCAGGATAGCTCAGTATCATGCAGGACTCTCTATCAGCTGTTCACCAGATACCTGTGAAAATTATTCAAATGCATAAAAACTGTAGCTTTTAGGACTGTGATGCAAGTAGGAACATCTAATTTTCTTCTAAAAGTAATGTAAAAGCCGACACTTCCATCATCTTATGCAACAGAAAAAGAAGTATGTTTCTTTAAGGCTTAGACTAATTTTGCTTAGTTTTCTCAATTTTTAAAGTGCTTCCCACCACTTAAATTGTAACAAGAACTGGGGAAAAAATTAAAACCAATTTAAAACCTATGAAATAATTTCCGTTCCAAAACCAGATAAAGTGTATTTTCTGTACTGATTTAGGTACGACTAGAATATCAAAATTATTATAAAAATAAATTTTAAGGATATGCTTAAGTATCAATTGCTTGTAAAACACACTTGCATTCTTTTTGCTTATTTGTTGTTAAAACGTTTCAGGACAACCTAGGCTCAGTAACAGCCACTTTGGAAAAAAGAGCAAAAGGCCTAATCAAGATGTTTGTACGTGGGCAAACACAAAGACTCAGGTATAATCCACAGCAAGCAGTCATTAAATCATACAGCATCCACCGTGCACAAGATACCAGCGTTAGTGAATAAATATATAACACGTATTGTTACTGGATATGGAAAGGTAATACAGCCTACTGAAATGTTAGTTTTGGCACTTTGGACAAGGGAAGCAGGTTTAGCAAGCTTACCCCTGAGGTCACGGTTACGCAGACACTTCCCGTGCAGCAGCGTTACCCCCACAGGGCAGCAGCGCAAGCCTTTGTGCTTGCCATTCCCAGCGCGCAAGGCTACCCGACAGCTGCATCAACACTAAACTAGCTTCAGCTTAGGAGGCAGTTCCACACTCGGTCAAAGTTGATCCACAACCAAGCAGCTACTCTCTTAGCTACCAGCCACCATACCCAGGTAGGCTTTCCTTCTCTTGCATCAGCAATGATAATCACAGCTGTTGACCTTACTGGAGACCAGCACCGCACTGCTCTGACTCGGAGCAAAGGTAGGTCCAGCTCACATTGCAGCCTCATGACCAATAACGCCAATAAAAGGGAGGGAACAGGAGTGTTTGCCACAGGAAGACGACAGGACTGCCCGTTTTGGAAGTACCGCTATCTCAAAATTACGTGAGACACGATATACTGTACTCTGGAGCAAACCCACCATCCCACACCCACAGTACGCACTGTAATAACAAAAGTGAAACAGCAGGTAAGCCGCCTCCACAACACACACACTTGTTTTTCAGCCAGTTCAGATTCTTGCTCTGCATGTCCAAGCAAAGACATGAACACTATCGTCAGCAAAAGAGAAAGAACCAGAATGAAGAGAATGAAAACCGAACAGTTTCAGAGGAACAGACCTAGGCCAGATGAAAACGGACTACATAGCGCAGCCTCAGGGTGCGAGCCTTCAGAGCAGGTGAGCTCCACAAACACTCGAATTAACACCACCAGGTAGCTTAAGGAGTATGAACATTTTTATATGAACAAAATACATCCTCTTTAATAACTGTAACACGTCTGTTACGTGTCATCAGACAGTTCTATATTACGTAATACCCAACCACACACCAAGAAATGAAAGAAAAAGAAGGTCAGCAAGACCGGGCTTCATCGCAGTGCTAACATGAGTTCTCTGCGCCTGAGCTACTTCTTTCAAAGTGACCTAGTGTGAATGGCAGCACACACTGTGCCGATACTGCTTTGTTAACATTAGTACCAAACTGTTGTGTGGCACCTGACGTGACTGCAAGGAGAGACAGACAGAGCTGAGCAACCACGGACACAGCCACTCCACTAAGCCTAGCACAGTAACAATGAGTTTAGAACTGTTTCAGGCACTCCATCCTCACCAGCTACGGGCAGCACCTTCTGATTCTCTCGTGATCCCAAGACAGAAGAAGAATGACAACAACGTTACAGAACTACTCCACCTCTTAGACGCAGTGCCGGTGATGTTCAGGCGCCCGTAACGGACCTCTCTGACTCTCCCTGCTGGGACTAGGATCTTTCCTTGATGAACTTTTTACCCCGTTACAAAGGCAAGTTTTAGGAATGCTTGTGCTAAAGACTAACGAGTGAGCACTCACCTTCGAGCTTTGCTTTCTGAGAGAGGAGATGCGCGTCCATTGCCTGCATAGTCTTAATTATTGGTGTTCAAAGCCAGGAATTCAGTTTGGGACCAAAGACAGGCCTCCACGTTTATATCCACACAAAACAAACCCAAGGTGTTTCCTCACAATACTAGCCCAAAGCTTCCTAGCATGTTTTTCAGATACATTCACAGAGTTTGTCATACAGCCAAAACAACGCAGCAGACCGCACGAAAAGCAGCGCAGGAGCACGTAACTGCGGATGGTAGTTCTGTTGCCCAGCACTTCTGCCACGACACCCTGCGGTCCGGGGCACCCTGCCCAGCCCGCAGGTAGCCACCACAAGCCTCCATACGTGAGAGATGCTAAAACACCACCACGGCTTTGCAGCTCTGGAAGATTAAAGTCGGCGCTGGACGAGTCCAACGCGGCAGAAAGCGTCAAACTTTTATCACCGCAGCAGTGGCTGGACCAGAGCGGGCTTTGCTTCTTTGATTAAAAAAAAAAGTCAAGAGAAACGCTTTCAGCGCTCTGCGCTGCCACTGTTTTGGTACCCGCTTTTATTTTCAGCTGAGCGGACCCTCCTCCTGACAACCCCAGGACAGCCGGCAGGAGCTGCGCTCCCCCGGTTACAGGCTTCGCCCACAACGCCCAGCGGAGCCCGCCCGCCAGCAGCCTGCCGGGCCGCCCGCAGGGCCGGCCGAGCCGCCCAGCCGACGGCGAGACCTTCCCCCGCCTGCGCGACGGCCGCCCCCGGGGACCCGCCCGGCCCTGCCCTCCGCCCGCCGGGGCCCCCCGCCACCGGCGGCCGCTTCCCTCCGCCCCGCCCCGGCCCGCCGGCAGTGCTACGTGTCACAACGACGGAGCGCAGCCATGGCCACCCCCCGCCCCGCCGCCGGTCCCGACCCGGCGCTCCTTACCTTGTTGGTGGGGATGGAGCGGAGCCGCTTGAAGATGGCGGCAATGTCCTGCTTGCTGGGCTCGCACATGGTGCCGGGCGCAAGGCGGAGGCGAAGCGGGAGGACTGCGAACGGGAACCACCGCCGCCGCTCGACCGCGCAGCTGGGACGCCCCGCGGCGCCACGGGACTCTTCGGTCCGCCCCGCCTTGGAGGCGGCCCGCAGCGCGCGCGCGCGCGCCTCGCAGGCCGGCGGGGCGGGGCCTGCGGTTGCTGGCGTGGCGCGGCGCGAGGGGGCGACGCTCCCCCGCCCGCCGCCTCGCGGTTGCCCTGGCGACGAGCGGCTCTGCCGCGTCAGCGCCTCCCGTCGGGAGCGCGCACCGCCGCAGCGGGGGCCGGCGGCGGGAAGGGGCTGTGGAGCGGCCGGCTCGGGGCGGCGGGTGTTCCGCCGAGAGGTGAACAGGCGGGGCACGCCACGCCTGCCTCGCCTCCTTGGGGCTGGAGGTGGAGCCCGCAAAAAAAAAAACCCAGCAGCTGCTCCGTTGGCTGGAGTTAGGAAAAGTGAGGCCGCCCCATTCCCCTCAGGCCAGGTTTGGCTCCTAGATCTGACCTATAAGGCCCTCAGAACAGGGAACAGAATACCAGAAATAATCATCAGGAACTGCGTAACTTACGGGCAGCCCATAAACAACTGTCAGCGTCTGAAGCACGCTGCACGGGATTGGGCTGCCTCCCATCTCTGCCTCACGCTCCACCTTGCAGGACGGTTCCCACTTGAGGCATGAAGCTCAGCAAAGGCAGACACTGCTGAACCCCTTCTCTGGAACACTGGCCAGGATGCTGCGGAGGTTCTGCAGGAGCCACTCCAGGTCCCTCATGGCCAGCACTGAACTAAAGGAACTAAGTCCTTAAGGGTGGCCCTTGCAAAACACCACAAAGACAACTTTGTGGCTCTACAGAACTCGGCTCAGCAGCGGTAAGACAGTCAGTAACAGGATCTTCAGAGCACGGCATCTTAGCACTCTCCATCAGAGACCATGAGGCTCACAAGGCTGAATCCCCTTCTCCCTTACTCTTCTGGCAGACAGGTAAAACTGCATAGTTATCTGTATATGGAACAACCACATCTGAGACAAATTTTCTATAATTCTATCGTTTTCTTTCAGAAAAGTCTAGTTTGGAAGGTTCCTCTGGAGATTGTCTGTTAAAAACAGGGCCACAGATTGAGTTAAAGGTCCACACTAGTAACGTTCAAGGCTTTACATGAAAATCTAGCTTTGGCCCCTCGGCCTTAACCCTGCATCACCTTCAGTGCCTCAGGTACCAGAGGTTCACCATCTCCCATAGAAGCGAGTAACTCCCAGTTCTTACCAGTCAGTAGGGAAGTCGTTCAGGGTGATGAGACCTGCTACTGCCTCGGTTCTGGCCCCACTGCAGGAGGCAGTCACAGGGTGAGCAGAATCCCAAGTGCTGGTTCAAAGATTTCTGCTGGAGCATATGGTGCGTGCTGGCCCCACACTGGACTCTCAACACTGCGATTTAGAGGCGTGCCCTGGCCCTGTAGTGTCTTTCTGGAAGTCAGTTACTAGCTATCCTGACTGGCAGCTGAACGCATGAACATTTTATTTTCAGCGTGGACATTTGCTGGCAGCAGACCAGCAACCTCTTTACTCCAGATTAACTTTGCTCAGTCTGACACCATGACAGGTAGGGGCCTGATCAAAGTATAGGATAGCTGTCCAAAACCTATCTGTATGCATATAGCCAAGTGGTATGGCAACCAGACTTAAAACTGAGCCTGTAAAGGCCTAAGTTGTTGCCTGTTTCATACCAACAAATATAATCACCCCCCTTCACAATCAGTTTGGATCAAGAACACCTAGCAAGAAACCTCTCTTTCCAACTGAAGTTCATGTTTCAGGAAGACACTGCCTGTGTGGTTGTAGGTACTCCCTACAGTGTGCTCCCCTACAGCAATACTTGCTAAATCCCATTTGACTGCATGAGGATTGCCATCCCAGCCGACAGCTAACGGCTTTACAGAGAGAAAGAGTTGCCAGATTTCCACAAGAAGAATCCATTAGGTCAGCTTTGTAAGTACTAACCAAAAAAAAAAAGGGCAGGAAAGGTACAATCTTGCCAGCTGATTGGAACAATTAACATCAGAAAAATAAGGTCATCTGGAAAGTTGATCTGTCTGCCATGATCCTGGAAAAGGATTTATCTTCCCATACTTTCCTCAGCTGCACTGCTGCCTCCCCAGGCAATGGCACACAAAGACTTCTAGTTCCTGCCACTGCAGCAACGTGCAAGACCCAAAGTGCTTGTTTGGGAAGCACAGGCAAGTTCTACTGGCCTCCTATTTCAGCAAGTGTTACCTCCCTGCCCCTGAGCTGGGATGTCAACAAGCTGCTAGCTATTCAGAGCCACCTCGTGCACACAGCTCACAAGTCTCCATCACGAAGAAGTGTATCAGCCCTTGACAGTTTTCAGACATACACTCTGCCCTGTCCCTACCTGATCTCACACAGCATCTCTATCCTAAGGCCATACTTCGCAATTCAGCTATGTGGATGTGAACACTAGACAGATTCCTGTTGCAGACTGCAAGCTCAGCTGATTGCTACTTGAGTCCTAGTCAAGATGGAATAAAAACATTTAGCACGTGCTTATGAATCTGGTGCAGATAAGCAGGTCCTGGAGACAATCTTAGAGCAGCCTCTAGGTTATAGGAGAAAAGTAATAGAGCAAACGGAGATAGCAGTAGAAGAGAGGGATGAGCTGGTCCATCTCTATCAGGGAAAACGCAGTGCTCATAATTCACTGCCTGCTCTGCACGTTGAGAATATGTTTAAAAAAAAACCAAACAAACCCCATTTACCTTCAAGGGTGCCTGTAGACTGGGCAGTGGAGTGCTCTCTACTTTGGTGAGCAGCTGTATGTGCAATGCAGGTCCTTACTCAGACCCAGTAGTAGACCAGTACACCGAGCAAGACTGACTCCCCTGGGCTGATATTGCTTATGTCCTCAGCAGGTTTTCATCTTGACAAAAACTGTTCAAGGAGCACACATTCTTTCCCTGGTCTCACTATCCACAGCATGCTGTGCTGTCATTTTCTTTGTCCATGCAAACAAATGACAATTTGTTCAAGAGATTTTGGAAATAGCCTCTATATCCTATTCTCCCCCTAACGGTGACCTTGCCCAGCTCCAGGGGTGAAACAAACTAAGAGGCTAAATAATGTAAACCATCAGAATAAGCCCTGAAAGGAAATGATTGTTTCCAGGGAATAAAGGTGGGCCTCTTCTTCAGTAAGTTTGTGGTCTGAGTGGGTTGTAGAAAGAAGGAAGACGTGGAGAGAGAATAGCAGCAGCAGTGGGAAAGCAGACCACAACTGCTGCTTTGCCAGTTATGCCTCAGTGTAGCAATGTCATGTCTTGCTAGTTGTTTCCGAGTGTTCGAAATACATGCCCTTGTATTCCCAGTGCACACAAAACCATTTACAAATTGCTTCCACGCTAGCTGGTCTGACGCAGAGATACAGGGAGGAAGACTGCTATATGCATACCCCCAGAAACAACTGCCTGGGAAGTACAGCAGCCCCTAGAAGAGCTCTGTGTGTTACTGTGATCAGGTGCAATTGTAATGCAGAGCAATTCACTGCCAGCATGCCAGAGCATGACAGCAGGTGCTGCTGTTTTGCCTGGTGTCCTGGGTTCAGCTAGGCCTGAAATGGATGGTTTCTCCATGTAATACTTCATTGACACCCAATTTTTGGGTGTCACAGCTACTCTTTTAGCTGATGCAGCATAGGAAAAGCAACCTGCTCCAGTACTTTCTCCTACTCTCACCTAACCACTGCAACAAAACTCTCAGGCTCCGGGATATTGCCTGACAGTCCCACCAGGACATACAAATACAAAGAAGGATAATTATTCAGGATGATCTCTTGAGAACTGTCTGTTCTCTAAGTCTTTGGCTGATTTGATAACCAGAGACAGGCACTTGCATCTGCATGGACTTGTGTGGAATTACAAGTTCTGTGGCCACCTACTGTCTCATAGCTCTAAAATAGTTGCTGCCATTTCCAACCTTCACAGATTTTAGTTCTGTAAAATTCTGTTAGCGCCACTGTCCAGTTATTATCAGACCTCCCGCTCTTTGCTTTCTCCTCACATTGCTGCTGAGAAATGATGGAATACAGGTATAGTCCCAGGTCATGCTATCTAGATCTGCATTCCCTCCCAGCACCAAAAGGTTCTCTTGGAGCCAGAGGATACGTATGAATTGTGCTTGATGTCCTTTGGAAAACTTGGCCACACTGAGCAAAATTGGTCACTGCTCATTGCGCATAATGAAAATGTTTCCTCAGGACAAGCTCAAGAAATTTTAGGCCAGCCTCCCTCTGCAAACGACATCCTCAAAGACGCAGCACAGTTCCAGGCGTGTATCATTCCAGTACAAATAATCCATACAGAAAATCGCTTCTCTAGAGTCAAGCATCTAAGTGCCTATTCCCACAATATGGAAATGAAATTTAGAAGCTAAGTCAAAAACCAGTTGAACCAGTTCAACACATCAATAATACATTTTTATTTACTACTAATGTATTGCTTGTACTGATAACATCAAGAAGTATAACCCCTTCAAACAGGTGAGGTATCTTGGAGCTTTCCACTCTCACAAGTAGTCTACATCTCAACAACATGGCCCAGCACAAAGCCAAAAAGCTACTACACTGTAATTCACAGGTAGCCTGTCTGCACACTCCATACTCAGTTGTGCTTAGGTAAGCCTGCTTGTAGGTTCTCTTTTAACTCCTTCATTTAGATCTGTATGAACAATAGTGTGGTGTTAAGTTGTTGCCAAAGCAGTGAACTGAACTTTCAAAATTATGAGAAAATGGTTAATTCTGTCTTATTTCATAGAACCAAAGACACATTGAAACAAAGACATCATTGAAAGCAAAGAATATCACTACATGTCAAAAATGTATCACTATATGTCATCCTGCTCCTGCATTCTAACCAAGGCATCCACTACACACCACTGGCACAGGACTTGTCTGACCTACTATAGTAATTCTTAAAGAGGTTATACCTTTTGAAATGTGGACACGTGCACAGTAAAACTTCCAGATGTACATAGGTACCCTCCCCTGAATGGAAGGTTCAAGAAGCATCTGAAGTATTTTTTAAATTTTATGCTAAAGATTAATATAGTACCACAGGAATATGAATTTCTAACGGGAAAGCGAGTAAAGCAGGCTGATAATGATACATACTGAGCATCAGCAGGTAAACTGCTAGGTGTCAGACAGGATAAGGGTACTGCAAGAGACAATAACTACCACACGACCCTTCTGAAGGTTCTGAAGTTGCTCTTTATGCTTGTTCAAACAAAACAAGGAAGTAGAAGTATTCCAGTAATACTGGGATTATCTTGTATTCTCTCATTTCAGGAACAGAATCTGTAGCTCTTCAAACTGACCACTAGGTGTGCTTTCAGCCACAATTAAGTAAGTTCCCTGTTGTCTTGAGGTGAAAGAACAACTTTCTGCTAAAACAGAAAGGCTGGAGAAAGATTATGTAATCTTAATTTTATTTTTTAAAACAGATGCAACTTCAGGAGAACAGAAGGTATTGCTGCTGGATATTCCTTCAGAATACCATCCTCTATCCCTTTCTTCTGTGTTTTACAATAATACGCATCTAACAAATGTTATTTTTAAAATCACCTAAATCATATCAGATAAGGACAAAACCATCCTGTTTAGTGTCTACGCTGATTTCCCCCTCAGTATTTCTATTTATCTCCAATTGTGAAGTCTGCCTTAATTTTTGCTTTGCAAATGTTATGGATAAAGACATAATTGGAAGAAAAAAAGAAAAAAATCAGCTATGGTGAGAACAGTATTAGTACATCGATGAACTTCACGAACATCTCAACAAATAACAGCAATGGGTTAGCTCATTACACTAAGAGTATAGTTTTATTTTTTGCATCTTGTATGTGTACAGCAATTATAGCTTACAAGTAAATTAAGAGGCAGTTTGGGGAATGTGTTCAAAATTTTGGTGTCAAGCTTTCAGCCTCAGAAGCAACAACTTAGGAGGAATTTTAGTATTACTTTGTACTGTGCATCAAGAACTGCTTACCTCTGCACCTTCTCTAATAAAATAGTCTGTTATTTTCCTGAAAAGATTCTTTTGATACTCCATTCTCAACTAGATGAATTCATCAGTGTTATCAGTTACTGGAAGTAAATACCAATATTACACTACAAAAGACAAAGCACCTGATTTGTTAAGCAACTGCTGCAATAATATCCAGATAAAAAAGTCAACAGTGTTTGTGAAACAAGACACAATGCATTTTAAAAGCATTCAAGAAATACTATGCAAATGGCAAGTATTTTCATGCCGTAAGGTTGAAACACCCTCAGGGTTACAGCAATATTCAGGTAGCTAAATCAGTATAAGCAAATATAGACCAGTAAGTTTTGAAAGATACTATTTTCCTTCAGAATTTTAAAGGAAACCGAAGGGACAGGATGGTGAGAAATTATATTCTGAGCATCGTATTCTCCTTTTATACCTTGTAAATTTAATCCTGTGAAAGTATAGATGCTTAAACCCAGCGTAAACTTAGAAGGAAAATTTCTTTATTGTTGCTCAACAGGCTTCAGTTACTTACTTTTACATAGCACATAGTATCTTTACAGCCAAACTGGGGACTAAATAGACTGGATAAAAAATTGGGACTGTCAGGCTCAAAGGGTTGTGTTTAGGTTATACAAAACCCAAATGACACCCTGAGGGGAGGGATGAATACTAGGGCCAATATTACTTAATGCCATATAACCTGGATGATGGGACAGAACACATTCTCAACAAGCCTACAGATCATACCAACTTAAACAGATTATAGAGGGCCATTGCTCAGAGGGAGCTCAACTTTTGAGAAACAGGCTGACAGGAACCTCATGAATACCAATGGCAAATGCAGCATCTTGTACCTGCACAGAGTTACTTCATCTTAACAGGACAGGCTGGATGCTGATGGGATGAAAAGAAGGTCTGCAGAAAAAGACCTGGGGATCTGAGTGAACAACATGACTCAGCAGCATGTCCTTGCAGCAAAGGTGGCCCACAGCACACCAGGCTATATTAGCAAGAGTGTGGCCAGCAGGCGAAAGCTACCTAATAGAAAAAGTGTCAGACTCTTAAAGGTACATAAGCAAACTGCAAGAGTAAACATGAGAAATTCTGATATATATAAGGAAAAAAATTCCTCATGGTGAAAGTTATGAACCACTAAAACAGGTTGCTCAGGGAGGTCACGGACTCTTCATGTTCATGACTCAGCTGGACAAGCCCTGAACAACCTGCTCTAACTGGACCTACTTTGAGGTCCCCTGGCTGGGTTAGGTAACCTCCAGAAGTCCCGTGCATTCTCATCCTAAATTTGGCTATGATGAGTATATTCAAACTTTATATACTAGATAATGAGATAAGATCCATGTTTTTAAAGCAAAATTCTCAGCTGAGTTCATCTGTGCAAGGTAAACAGCTATCCATTCAAAATGAGGATGAAACTGGTAGTTTTCATTTGACCAAGTCTGTCTCCAAAAGTTGTCATCGAAATTTAGTAGGAGTGTGAAGCACTTAAGATGGCCTATTGTTTATAATTGTTCGATAGCAGTCAAATAACTTCTTAAAAATACTTTTATTATTTTTAAAATGTTTGATAACTAAGTTTGCCATTAGTCTCTGCTATCCAGTATTATGGAAGACTTTGTCAAGTTTTGGACACCCTCCTCACCAACACTTGGTACGCGATTCTGATAAACCTGAGTGAGTGCAGTGATGTCACGGGGATGGAGCACTTGTTCTGTGAGGAGAGGCTGAGGGAATGGGGCTTGCTTAGCCTGGGGAAGAGATTAGTCTGGGGGCCCAGCAGCAGCTTTCCAGCACCTATAAGGATGCTATCAAAACGATAGAGCTAGGCTCCATTCAAGTGCAGAAGAATGACAGACAGTGATCATCAATTACAATATAGCAGGTTCTAACTGCAAATAAAATAGGGAAAAAAATTATAATTAAGCATTGCAACAGTTTGAACAGAAAGGTTATGAAATCAGTCTTTGGACATTTTCCAGACTAGCTCAAAGGCCTAAGCAACCTGGTCTGAATGCAGAGCTGACTATGCTTTAAATAGGACACTGGACTAGAGACTTCCCTTGATCCCTTCCACTTGGGATTCTATGCTTTCACCAAGCTGGACATCCAGCATAAAGGACAAATGCTTTATTTAGATTAAAAGATGTAGTATTGGTGGGTGAGATGAGATAAAACCTTTAAGCTAGCCATCACAAACACTACATTAATCACTGCCAGTCAATAAGAAAACTCTCACAAAAGGCAGAAAACATTCAGATATTACAAAAAACTAGCTCAGCTGCTCACCCAGGTTGTATCAGACTTGACTATACCACAGAAAGCAGCATCGCAGTAGATTCTGCATACACATAAAAGACACGGTTATCTCCTCTTCCATAAACATTTTGCTGGCATGTCTTGCCAAGAGCCCCTGTGCCCTGCACCTACCCTTTTTTGTTGAAAGCACAGTGCCTCTGATGACTTACTCTTCTTTACAGCTTTTTTAGACAATGAAGATCTTGTCACCTTCAACTGCAATCAAATGCACAATTTATTTGCTTCATAAGACTATTTTCACATACATTGAAATAGTAAGAGGTGCATTCCGTGTATTTAAAAGATTAACAGGTTTTTAAGAGATTAACAGATTTTATTGTTTTCTAAAATATTTTATAATACAGAGACCCAAACCAGCAATACTTAGTAACCACCTTGTGGATGTAGAATTATGCTGGTACATTTTCCTTGACAGGCACACACATACATCCACTTTCTATGCTTGCACATTTTGATTCATTGAAAATGATGACTAAACATACTTATAAACTCAGAAAGCAAAATATAACGTCCAACACTATCAACAGTATTTTATAGATACCTCAAAATAGATTTGTTAGCTTCATTACAGTGAAGCTTCCTAACATTGCATATCTACTTACCTGAAATTTAAGGTTTTTTTAAAACACAAATCTGCTGTAATTTTACAACCCAGTTTTAAATGTCACAAATGCATACTATTAGATGTGATTACAGATGACCAAGTTGTAACTACAGATGTAGATATTACAGTGTTCTACAATAATCCATGTAAGGACTAAAGCTAGTTTATATTTTAACCCACATATTTATCCACAAATACTGATTTTGAGTATATTATTTACTGTACTTCTGAAAACCTAATCACAGAATACTTTGTCTATGGTACAGTAATGAATATGGCAGGAAAGCAGATTAAATATATCTATAATTTAAACTCTTAAAACAGTCCAAGTCTTATTGATATCAAAAGGCTTGATAACTAATAGCCATGCTCTTTATATTTCAGAATATCAAATTATATATACCCAACGCAGGATCTCAGTAAAAAGCATTTAGTCTATTTTACAGTCTCCTCTGTTCAAAAAAATTAGTCTTCACAGATTTAACATTTCAAATCACCCAAAAGTCATTAGCAGTTTAAAGGAAATTCCTGTTCTGCCCTACCCCCATGCCCCCACCCCTGGCAAATGTGTGCTGGAAATAGCTACTGTTCTGGGGCTCATGCATAATTCATCTTTCTTTTGAGTGTCATTTAAGATCTAGATGGAAAACTCTCGATTTAAGTGTCAAACCACATAAACAACATTCATAATAGAATCCCAACCCATGACACCTGCAGGTATCTCTGCCACAAATAACCCTCTGTAACAGCTATTTATTAAATACAGTATTTGTCTTACAACTTCAAGCCATGCTGACAACATAGAAAGATTACTACAACATGGAAAACTTTTTCTTTCAGTCAACTGGTGACTAAATCTGTATCATAATTTAAGTATTAACTGATAAAACCAAGCATTCAAAAAGGTGCTCAACTACATAGCATTTAAATAAAAAAATACTGCATCTTTCAGATATTGCTAAGAATAGAAAATTAACTATAATAATTTTTAAAATTCAAGTTGCAAGTTACTGAAGGTCACTTAAAATAACTGATTAAACAAAAGTGAGCATAAGCCACATACCTAAGGTAGGATGAGGCACAAGCATAGAAAGTACAAAAATGTTTTAGGAGTCACAATAATAGACCACATGGGAATAAAAAGCTTAAGTAGTATTTTTCCTATCATACTATTTTTTGAACCTAACTCCTTTCCTTTGCATTGTGCACAAGTTGCGAAAACAATGACACATTATTAGTTCTAACTTTTGTCTTTAAATCACCTCGATTTCAGTATTAAGCTCTCGCCTTTTCATTAAAATATATACACTCTATACATCATTCAGCTTCCTCTCACTTTAAATATATACTGTACAGGCCTACTGAGCTTTTTAACACTTCTGTATTGACTATGTCCTTTGTCACTGGATTGGTTCTACATAGTTTGCTGGGTATAAACCAACTTGTCCATTGTCCAGACGTCCTTTGCACCAACCCTGCTCATCTTCATTCTCCATTTTAGTTAACTCATCCCCTGAAAAAAGAAGGCACATTGTTAACAAACTGTAACCTTTTAAGTAACACCAGGAAGATAATATGACAGTTATCTACATGTCCTCTTTTCTTCCCTCACTCACCCTAGGCCCCACTAGAAATTCTCCCTTTTTTGCTCTTCATGCTTTTGATACTAGGTGCTAATACACTTGTATGCCAAGCTGGGACTTGGACACTCAGTGATCTGATCTACAAAAATATTACCACTTTGAAGGGTCATCTGCACAACAGTTACAATGAAAACAGTCTAACAACTGTGATAAATACTGCATATTGATAAATACAATAAGATGTTTTGGAAACACTGCATGGTCTACATTTACTGTAGTTATTTATTCTCAGCCATGGCGGAGACACAGTAGATACACACATAGTAGATGGTTATGTCCCATCCTGTTACACGATTATAAAACTTCTCATAAGACATGAATTAAAGTAATTCTTCCTCTTTGAAAGTCTCCCACATTTGTTTGCCAAGAAAAAACCCACCAGATGCATAAAGTATTCCACTAATAAAAGTGAGTTTCATGTATTAAAAGTACATTTAATGGACACTATGCAGAGCATCTATTCTACAGCATGTACCTAGGAATGATCACAAAAGTTTTGGAGGCAAATTCTTTGAATACCCAAGGAAACCCCATGTAAGAAATCCGTGTACATTTAGACTGATCCCTAAAATGCATGAATCCTCTGTTGACACCTGCTTAGGAGTACACAGGTGCTTAGGAGAGTGTACGTTTTAAATTGGCTCCTGCATGACCTGGTGAATTTTTTTCCTTAGTCTTTTTTATCTTCAGTGTAAACCTAGTCACACTAATACTTATGCCTAAAAACTAAGTAAGTTTAACTATAGCTCTTCTATAATTCATCTTCTGTAAGGGGATTCATAGTCTAGCATGTCACCCCTTTTCTACAATTGATACAATCACATAATTTTGTGTTATAACATACTTTAATACTCTTCCTTCAGAGGTTTTAAGCTATTTTTAAGTCAAACCTATGTACATCTCAGTTGATAATTCCTGTACTTTATTTCTATGGACCTCACACAGAGTATGCTCTTGTGAACCACTCGGTTCAAATAGTTTAATGCAAGTCACACAGCTACAGCACAGAATTCCTAACTGTATTTAACCATTACATCTATGTGTATAAACATTGCATAGGTTTGCCACTGAAAGGCTTGTTACTGGAAACTCTTGGAATACCACCCTGTTGCTTCACAGGCACAATACATTTCAATATATTTCAAGAGGATTACCATACTTCCATCCCCTGCTGAGAGAACAGGAGCACTTAAAGTCTACAGAATGAAGAATAATTTTAACTGCTGTGCATTCCAGAGAAAGCTCATGTTTTGTTACTACTTTCCTTCTGTCAGGGCACAGTTCAAAGTTAATGGACAAACCAATCCATTTCTCCTCTCTGGAAGCCTACAGTACTTGTCTACAAAGAAGAAAAGTCAGATGTATAGAGTTTCACTACTAGAAAAGGAGGGAGACAAGTGAAAGGCAGCATTACCACCACCTGAGTTCTGGTGCTTTTTGATTTAAAAAGACACAAACTGCATTAAATATATGACCCAGAAACACACTGTTCTGAGCACCACCTTTGTCCATAAGCAGAACGTAAGTCTGGCAGTTCACTGATTACATCATTGCCTTGCTTACTATATTAACTTTCAGCCGTAATATGCATCTAAGACCCATAGTAGATGGTGTAGAAGTACCATACCTCTTACCCAGCTGAGAAAGGGGCGTTTCTCAAAGTTTCTTTTAACACTTGAGTCCTGTTTTTCTTTTACAACTAAGTCATTACAGGAGAAGGGAATAAATGACAAGCAAACAGGAAGAGACAAGATCAATGAGATTGGCTATCTCATTTTCACAAGCTGAAGTTCTGTTTGCTTTTGCTAAGCTACTCATGCAATCTTGTACTGGAATTCCTAGTCAGTAAACTTTTCATGTGCAATTCTGGGCAGGACAGTAGAACAACTGGCTGAAATTAGCACTCAAAAAGTGTGGGCAGGGTGTAGATTTCACCTTTCATCACTAGAGGGTACTGCCTCCACGCTGGCCAGATCGTGAAAAAGTTAAAATCTACTTCGGGAGCTGAGTAGGTTGCCCAGGCACTCGCTCAGCACACACGGCTGGTAGAACTAGCCCAGACACACTGGAGGCAGCAGCAGCCATGATACCCTTGTGCCAACTTTGTATGTGTGGAAACGTACTGTGGCACAGGTCTCTCCTGTCAGTTGCCTCTATTCTGCTCTTTCAACTCCTAGACCAGTGAAATAAAATGTAAAAAAAAGAAAAACCAGATCCAGGGAAACACAACATCCTAAGAAGGTAGATATATAGTCAGTGTACTGTAATATAATGTAAGATGAAAAACCAGGTGAAGACAGTATCCTGGTTTCAGATAAAACTAGTTTGGTTTGTTTTGACTGACAGAGAAGCAAACCAATTGCAGTACTCCTTCCCTGCACATCACTGCACCTCACTGGCTGTGGAGCTTCCAGGCAAGATGATGGCTCTTTCAGCAGCTGCACGCCCAGGCACAGACCTGCTCCCGCCTGTCGCCCTGCCACTGCCACCGGCCACACCGTCCCCTCTGGCCCGTGCTGGACGCTGCCACAGTTGCTGCGGTTCCAGCCGCTGCCTGCTGTGCGGGCTGCCCTTGCTGCCAAAGGGACTGAACTGCCGGCTGCTCCCATACCGCCTGCTGCCCTCGCTCCCCGCTGTCAGCTGGTACGGCTAGGACCGTGCCTTTCGCCCCAGGGGGCACATCTCGCTGCAACCGCCTGTTATGACTCACCATACTCAAATACACGGGAATACTGCTGCACCCGCCTTCTGCCAGCCCAGGTCCCTGCCTGGCAGCTCTGAGCCTGGTAGTTTACTTCGTGGTTTAACCCCCACCGCACCAGATCCCTGATCCTTGCATATGTTTTTTAATCCCTTCTTGTTGTTTGCCGTTTGTATAATATAGTTTTGTTGTTACTAAAACAGTTTCAGTTTCCAAAACTCAACCGAGGCCTCCCCCACTTTATCTTTTCCTTTCATCTTTCTCCTTAACCCCCTTTTCTCCTGGAATGGAGCAGGGGCCGATTTGGGGAGAGAATTTGTCCCATGATTTGGCCCTGCCTCAGCCAAACCAGTGACAGACAGTTACTGTGCTTAACATACACTGAAGTAGGATGGAAAGAGAGAAAAACAAATTATCTGTCCATGACTAAGTTTTCAAACTTAAAAAGTTAGCGCTGTTGGAAATTGGAGGCCAAAAAAGGGATGCTTCCAGTTTAAACAGAAAAAATATCCATTGACTCGATAATGTTTTAAGATTAGTTGCTGTAGTCTTTTCCTTTAAAAAACCAGCTTTGTAGGGTTGGCATTTCTAGACAGCTAAAAGCAGCAGCTGTTACTGTCACCAAGAAAAGCAGGAGATAGGATTATCAATTCTGCAGCTCATTTTGTTTAACATAAGTTGGTAAGACAGGAATATCACAAACAGATGCATCTCAATACATTCCAAACAGATTAGAAGCCAGCGCTTCCAAACAGGAGATACTAAGAAGCTCTATCTGTAGAGCTGAGGGTTAGATAGGATCCTGTAAGTGGAGTTGTACATTCAGAGGAACAGGTGACTTCAGAAAATAAAAGCTGAAGAGAAAAACTCCTCTCCCTGCTTTCTCCTTTTGATAAATATTTTAAGTTAATGCTGTAAACTTACCAGCTTTAAAGCTGAGCTCATCTTGCTCTTGGCCCTCATAGTCATAGAGTGCACGTACTCTCACTTCCATTGCAGGAGAGGTATCTTCATCAAATGGATTGGTGTCTCCATTTGCATCAGTGGAAGAGAAGGGATTGTTGGACTCTTCATCAGACCAATCAGTAGGGTAGCTTTGGTTTTTTTCATAGCTACTAACACTGAAAACAAATTTTTAAATTATTCTTTTCTGCTCTTAAAATAGGAGCCTAAAAATACCACAAAGATAGTAGTTCCTCTAATTAAGCTTAAACTCCATTCTAAGGCCCAGTTTTGAAACTTTGTTTCTGGTATCTTCTCACCTATCTTTAGCTGGAAATGCCTCATTCAAAAAAAAAAAAAAAAGTATTCTTGCAATATATTTACAAGGTTACAAAAAGACAAAAGAAAAAAGATACCAAAGACAACCTCCCCACAAACTTCCAAAACTTCTCCATCAAGAAATCTACATAATTCATGGGATTATTTACTCTAGAAAGGTAAAAGGTGTGCAGGTAGCAGATTAGAGGAATTATCTGGTTTAGGATTAAAACATTTAAAATGCTTTGCTGAACCTTCCTCCCGAATCTCTGTGCACCTCTACAATAGCTTTCAACACTTTTTGCATGTTGCAATCCACCAATAAAGAAACTTCATTATACTGCAACAACTCAGTCATTTAAAGAAAAAGTTCACTGTTGAGCATGCACATGCCATTTAAGAGAGTGGTATGATATCACTAGGTGTGCATACTGAAGCAACGGGGAGCTGTTTGGGAAGGTCCTAAATAAAAAGAAAGCAATCTTAAAAGCACATTTATTCAGAGAGAACACGCAGAGCAGAAAAGCTCCAGAAGCAGCTTCACTAGAAAAAAACATCAGTTTTAACATTTTATAGAACCGGTAAAGGAAAGAAAAAAGCAACAGCAGTCATGTTAGCAACTGCCAATAACCCCAGGACTTTCAAAGGCAACAAGTCAAGGCATCTGTTAGGAAAGACAAGTTAGGTCACAGTGCTGCTGACATAACCACTCAAAAGGACTTCATGCACTGTCCGGCATAGTGTTATAGAAACCAAAAATAGAAAACCCTGGATAGAGAAAGTACAAGTGTGAAAACAATTACAAAAAAACAACATTTCACCAACTTTTTGTTCTTATTGTCCTCCTTTTCACTGACAGTACTCCCAGTATCTTCTTCATCTTCAAAGGGATTGTAACTTGATTGTACTGACTGCACTGTGTTACTCTGGACACTAAGACTGCTAATTTGGAAAAGAAAGATCATTATGGTGACCCTATCTGTTTAAAACATTGTCACTGGTGTCCCACTAAGTAGTTTCTTAGCAGACCC
Source organism: Bucorvus abyssinicus (assembly GCA_009769605.1). Classification (NCBI taxonomy): domain Eukaryota; kingdom Metazoa; phylum Chordata; class Aves; order Bucerotiformes; family Bucorvidae; genus Bucorvus; species Bucorvus abyssinicus. The sequence goes on from CM020025.1 coordinate 78,944,306, forward strand.
CTTCTCCAGACAAAAAATACAACAAAAACACCATCAGACAAAAAACCCCCCCAGAACAAAAAAACCCCAAACTTCAGTCAAGTCTAGCATAAGACCCAAGAAAGTTCAGGAAGGCTCACATAGAATACATTCCTCCAGAATTAGAATATCCTTTGAAGACTATAATTTCTTTTTCTTACTGCCTGCAATAAAAGGTAGTGCAAATTTTCTAGCCAGTTTAATTCCTTTCTACACCAGCTGATGTCAACAATTTTGTATTAATCCAGAATTCTAAAGTGACTAAACATTTTGCAAGCTAAGATTTCAAAGTGTAATTGTCATTCCTAGAGATGGGAAGACAGCAACAGACTAACTACCAGATTCTAAAATTCTAAAGTTCAGTTTCTCATTAAGTTTGGTTTAATTCCCAGTGAAACAGAACTGTAAAATGGAGAATAACTCCCAAAATATATTGTGAGCTGCAGAAAAGCCTGACTAAAAATGCTCACAGATAATTAACATTTGGTTGGACAGTGACTTCTGGATCCCATAGAGCTTAGTGTACTTGAAGATAATAATCCTTTCCAGTCAGTCTTCTTAGGCATGAAAAAAAAATACCTGCTATGTTTGTTGAGCTGTGGAACTTGATCTCCTGTCTGATTAATACCAGTCAGAGTCACTCCATCAGAAGCCTTCTTCTTTTCTCTTCTACTGAGAGTGCGATTCAGATCTGCAGACCACTCCTATCAAAGAATGGAAAACGTGATTGAGAAATTTAATTGAACAAGTAATTATCATATTTAATTTTCAGACTGAGTTATGGAACATACATTTAGACATACAACAGTACAAATAATGATTAGTTCTCATCTAGTTCCTACCCTAGCAATGCAAACAGTTATCTGTGCTACTCGCAAAATCCCAAGGTTAGCTGTACTTCCCTGCTTAGTATTGTAGACACCTTTTAAAGGCTTAAAACACCAGATGTCTGGCATACAACTGGAGAAATCATAGGAGCTGGCCAGTGCAGCTCTTTAAAAGTTGCACTGAGAGGGCTCACTGTTTCAAATAATGCCAAGACATCTGGCTTTGAGTTTTAAAATTTTTTCATGTTAAAAAGTATTATAATCTAATTTAAGACAGGGCTTGCATCTCAAGAAGTGCTCCAAGATTCTACAAGAAGATAATTTTTAAACTCATTGTATATCACTTCTTCTGTCCCTAAGATTTGAGGTCTTAAGGGACTTCATTCCGATGTAGTGAAATTTATTGTCCTTAAAAGCCATCCATAAGAGTTGAGGTTCAAATCAACGCAACTGTTGATAAGACTCCTGATGCCATTTGTGAAGTATCCCCTCCTTGATGTTCTGAACCATTCGGCTGTTTTAGAAGGCAGATGGATGGGCCTGATGAGACCTAAACATACCTATCAAACAACTACCTATCAAGTCAAATTAAGCTGCATACTGATATAAAGCAGAAACCAATACACAGGATGCAAGCAAATATCCTGTGCTGAGAAAAGTTTCATCTCAGAAGCCTTAAAGGTTAAAAAAAAGTCAAGAGATAGTTTGCTATACCAAAGATAGCACTTGAGATAAGTACTTTAAAAAGGAAATAAAGATTTTGCAAGTTGATGTTACTACTTGTTCATACATGTAGCACAGTCAGTCAGTCTGAAGTGATTTCTGACCAACTTTCCAGAGTTACCTCATTATCTTAACTTTGTACAAATACATCTCGGATTTCTGAGTTACCATAGTTTAAAGACTACTGACTTACTCATATTTGCAGTTTATAAAGCAATTTCACATTCATTTTACTGTTACTTATTTTTTTTACTTACATCATCCTTGTAGCATGTAAATGAGAAAAAACTTGATTAGAAAAATATTTAAGAGCAATATTTAATCAGTTTATTATTTATTATGCTTATGAAAAAGAGTGGTACTTTCCCTACACAGAAGTAGTTCAGTGTTTCAGGCAAAGACATTCTGCAGTACCGTTATGATTTTTTCTCCTCAAACCTTCTAATCTGAAGTTAGTCAGTAGTTTAAAACCAAGTGATATTTTCCACTATGTTTAATAAGGAGACAGTGAACACTCTGGAGTTGATGCTTCCACTCCATTAATTTAATGCCTCGAAATTATTTCAAATAAACCCATGATTCTGGTCATATAAACTCATCCCAGTTCCAGCTATTTGATACTTATAATATGACCTGCATTGATACATTTTGGTACTTGTTTCTCATAGGCTAAGGTGGCAGAACACTCCTTTAAAATACTCCTTTCTTTTGAAGATGACATTCAACAATAAAATTACCAACTGATTAAAGGGGGAACATTTTTTGAAATAATAGAATTGAGAAAACTAGTTAAGACTTATAAATAACAATTTCCAGGACTGATTGAAGTATTTTGTTTAAACTCATATACACTATAATTACCTGCTAACAGCAAGGAGATTCAAATTGAAGCCTGACACCAAGGGGAAGAAGTTAAACATACAGGATAACATACACAGGTGTCACAGGTGTATCAACTGAACCATGGCTTACAATGACTTCAGCTTAAAAAAAACCCAACAAATTCACTACAGAGCGTTCTAGCTACCCCTTTTCTCTTTAAACAGGTGCCTGAAATAATCATCTCCAAAAGCTGGGGGAAGGAGGAGAGTCCAAAGGAATTCAAGAAAAGTAAACTACTATGACTTGAAAAAACAAAAAAAAATTTCACTGCTAGAAGCTTGAATTTAAGAATTACACCAGAAAGGAATATGACAAAAAGCAAAGAGGGAAAAATAGATATAACAAGTCTGGGTTTTAAGTACTCTGACCTTACCTCAAACTGGGGCCAATTCATTGACATTCCTGGACCCTGATTAGCTCTAAACCACCGTAAGTCTTCAACAGCATCTGCTGTTTTGATATTCTGTTCCAGTTCACGGTAGATATTTTTGTAACTGCAAAACAAATTTGTCTTCAAATTTAGTATAACATTTAGAAACATGGCAAATCCTCTAGTCAGGTTTTTTAAAAAACGAGTATTTCAAAGTTCACAATGTTATTTTTAAAATTACAGCAAGAAAGACTTTTTAAAACTGACAGACTTATGAACTTCCTGTAAAAAAAGGAAGAGTCAGCTTGCTGAAAGTGCATAAAAGCACAAAAGCCTTATTTGTCAGATTTTAGAATTATGACTCCTCTGTAAAGTAACGCAATTGGCTGTCATTAAATGTAGAATTTACAGAGGAATGTTTTTAAATTACTGAATCTTGAAGTTTCTTGAGTTTAAAAGCTTGTCTACAAAAGCCTCTCTTACTACAAGACTGTAGAAACTGTTTCTGTGGTAAGTTCATAGCATTCTGTCTTAATCCAGTGAGAACTAAGTCATTATTAAAACAAAAATCTCAAACCTGAAGTGGAGTTAAATGGGTTAAACATCTTCCCATGCAGGTACAATATCTGACAACGGGTATTGTTTTAGGTACTCTATGATTTTACTAACTGTACTATTTATACAAAATTTCAAATACTATAAAAAGAACCTTACTACTTTTACTTACCTCTTAGTCTAATTGCTTTTTTGTTAAAGTTGAGTTCTCATAAGTATAAAGTATTCTACAGAATAGAAGTCCAGATACAACTCTGACCTCCTGATCCTAGACCACGCACATGATATATTCTCTCTACAAACTGTGACTACAAATACAATTGTTTTATACCCCAGAAAAAAAATCAATATGGAACTGAGAGTACAAATACATCTTAACACAACAGCCACAAGGCTTAAAATAAGAGACATAGAACTGCTAGTCTGTATTCAAGCTAGAGAAAATGTGAGGAAGTCCATCCAGACTATGTCACACAAAATTTAGAATTAGAATTCATCAGCAGTACTCTGTCAAGGAGTCAAACTTTCTCAAAAAATACTTTCAAATTTCCCAATTTCTATATATTACTTGACTGCCTTAACATGTATGTGGTATGCTCTTTTTTATCTACATCAGTATTTTCATTACGACAATGTATTTTCAGAAAGAGAATAAATAGTTTTGAATTACTTACTACCCATCAGATAAATCAACAATAAACTGGAGGTCTACATCTGTAGAAAACAGGGAAAGGCTATTTTCTGCACTGTCCTCTCCAGCATTAAGAAAATTAAAAATCACTCCTCTTTTTGAGGTTTTATTCTACACTTTTTATCTTTGTGTATTCAAAAAGGCAGAGATGAGGAAATAAACAGTTAACAGTTACTTTATCCTTATTCTTTTCCTAATAGTTCTTTTCTTTGTAACCTTCACATACCATAAAACACCACTCCTGAACATCCTGGCATATCTTAAAAGGAAATCATTGCCTTTCCACTTAGTCATCCTTCTGTAGTCTTCCCCCAAACTTGCCCTTTAAGTCAACTATTACTCATCTTTTTTCTGTTCTGTATTTTCTTTCAATCTGATTAAAAGAAATCAAAAGGGCACCAATCCTATCTATCTACTTCCTCTTAGAGTAAAAGTCTTCCACAGCAGAACTTTGAAGCAATCCAAAATTATAATGATGCTGAAGTGATCTTGCCTTCATCTTGCCCCTGTGTCACCCTCTTCACTTGTGCCAGCACTAACATTCACGTGACTGCATAGCAAAGTCAATTTGGAACACTCTTTAGGGTTAAAACCAAACTAGATTCCTCCTGCCCTATGTTACCTTGACCAGCTCCTTAATTCCACTAGATGGACCATAAGAGTTTTGTCACTAGCAGAAGAGGGGACAGAAATGAGCAGCCTGACAGGAGCGCACTTTTCTCCTTTTAATTGAAATGCCAACCAGAGCACACATGAAAGTCTGCTGTGACCAGTGGGATGTAAAATTCCACTAGTGTTACAGCATTTGCTGCAAGTATTCCAGTGTCTGTCTTCTCAAATGCAAGAGAAAACAAAATCGTTATAGCCACTGTCTTGCTGGCATACTGAAGTAGCTTGGCATCAAAATTGCCTGTACTAGCTGATGATATGCCACGTGGTTTGACAAAATAAGCTGTGTGAGCTCTGTTTTGAGTTTCCAAGAAATCTAACTTCTGCTAGGGATGGTAGTGAGGAGGATCCAGGCAGAAACAAAGTACACGACACGCTTTATACATACTACAGTACAAAGAGCAGACTTTAAAATTTAGATGGACAAGAGTTCAGTGACAGTCAACCAATGGATCCTTAACATTTAGCCCCTGCTTAAGGTAATTGCTTTAGACCGAGCTCTCATATTTTAACAATAGATGTGTTTATGCTACAAAGTTCGTGCTGTCTTACACTAATTCATTCTAGCTTGTTCTCCAATAAACATGCAAGACACATAATACACCAAAACTCCCCAGCTTTTTTTTTTACTCTAAGCTCTGCATCCTTTCTAATTGGCATGCATTTGATCCTAAAAATACAACAAGAATGAGGGTTTCTTGGTTCATTTAACAGTGTTAAATAAATCTAGCAAATGTTAGGGATAGATGCTAATCTGATGGTAGACAAAGCAGAGAATTAAGCTCTTTCATTTACATTTTAAACAAATTGAAGCAACAGATTAGAAATAAATCAGATTCCTAACTCAGATCTACTTGAAGTATGAGTTACTTTTCAGTGAAAAGTATTAAGCATTATTTTTAAAGTCTTACACAGTTTTACCTTGCAACATTAGACAAATCAAGGTGTTTCTGAACTTCCAGTAATACTTCTCGAAAGAAACGTAAACGTTTTTCCTCAAACTGCTGACACTGTTCAAACACTTGCTCCATATTTTCCATATATTGAGGAGTGGCATTATCTAATTCTTTCAGTGATTTTTCATACTTTTCTTTCATCTGAGGGTGGAAAAACAAACAATTAGCAATGTATTTTATTACTACCCTACACAACAGACTTACCAATGTGGTAATGGCTATGATTTTGACCAAAAGTTCTCAAATTTCATTCTCTTTTCATGATCACAGTACCTCCCTTAGGTCACAGTGAGAGTTATCTAACAAAACTGCAGATCAGTCACAATAAAGTTCTAAGCCTCTTTTCTGGCTTTTTAACAGAAAACATGGCAAATGGTAATGTAATATTACATAAAAACCAAAAGGAGCCAGACAGTAAATCAGAGCAGGCAGTCTTTCAAGTTACAGGTCTCTTATTTAAAGATCTCCAGATAGATACACTAAACAAGTAAAACTCTGCCCTAGAAGTTCTCTGTCTTATTCTGCTTCCTTCCCTACTGAAAGTACTTAGGTGAAATAGACTTAATATGTTATCCATTCTTCACGGAAGAACTTGGCAATGACATATGCTTTGGAGAAAACTACATTTTGATATAGGACTGTAACTGAAAGTGAGCTGCACTGCAGTCCACAGCACATTCAGGGAGAAAGAAAAGCTTAAATATGCACAAGCTATAGGTTAAAAATACTGCATATGAACAGTATGTTAGCATACAGTATACCTTTAGCACATCTTGTTTGCTTCTCTCCACTTTGTCTTGTAATTTCTTAAGTTGTTCAGGATTTAGTGCTGGATCAGCTTTGCTATTTGTTTCTCTAGATATAGCCAGTTTCTCCTCTTTGCAGGCTGCGTGGTATGCTTTCTTTGCAGCTTCCACCTACAACATAGATGTGAATCTTTGCATCTGGGACAGTTTGTACAACCACCATCAAATTATACTTTTAGCATATGTTGCAATGAAGAAAGGGTCAGGTTTTGTTTCAGGACATTCTTTCCTTTTTTGGAATTTTTTTTTTTTTTTTATTTAGGCCAAGGAATGAATACATAAGAATCAAAGTAAGGAAATACTACTTCTGAATTGTACTACTTACGAATCAGCATTCTCTCACCCTACAAGAAAACTCACTCATACTGCTTAGAGAAACATGGAGCAGACTCAAGAAAAGGTTTACACAAAGTGCCCAGTAGAGCATTTTCCCCCTCATGTCCATGCTCTGTTCCCCTTCTTCTACAAGCCTGTTATTTAAGAATAATGTTGCATGATAAAGAAAAAAAAAACCCTCACAAACACTTTTCCCCTTCTCACTTCTTAGAGCAATTCCTAACTTTCAAATGCATGAAATCAGATACTGTTAAAATGATAGCTTAAATTCCACTTTTTCCAAATTTCACTTAGGTCACCAAGATTAGGAGAGACCAAGAGAAAAATAAGAGGACAGAAAGCAAGAGATCTTTTTGAGAAAGGAGGGTCCAGCAGAGAAAACAGGGAGTTTACTCCCTTATAGAGATCTGAGACATTAATATATATTGTAACACAGGATATCTAATACATAATCTACTGCTGTACCTCTTTGAGCTTTTTTGCCCAAGGTTTCTGAGCTTTCCTAAATCCATCTTCTGCTTCCTTGGTTTCCTTAAATCCTCCCATCATTTGCTTATGAAAGGCTTCCTTCTGCCAGTTCTTGATTTTTTCAAAGTCTTCATTCATCAGTGAACCTTTTACTTCTAGATGTAGTTCACTCACTTTTTCAGCTTCTGACATAAAAGCACACCAAGCCCTTTCTACTGTTCCATACTGTGGGCCTAAACACAACAGAAAGTGTCATTCTCAGTAACCATCACCCACATGGAACTTACATTCCCAAGAAACTACCTGAAGCTATTGACTTACATTCACTTGTAAACAGCAATATTGATGCAAACCTAGAAAAGGGAACAGTTTCTTTTCAGATAAATTTAGAATATTACAAATTTTTACACCAGAGGAAATAACATTCATTTCGTCTGGCCTCCTTCTCCCTGTACTATGATTCTCAGTATTCCACCTATTAGCTCTTCTTTGAGCTGTCCTCAATTTCTCAACATACTTTTTGAAGCATGAATAACCAGGGACAGACAAACTATTTCAGGATATATTAAAAAAGTTTCAGATTAGCCTTACATTAGAGCAATGCCTATTACTAGTCTTACCCCCACAACCACTGCACTCTTATTATTCAGATACACTTTTCAAACTGTGCTCTATACCATTAATTACCTAGAAGCAGCCAGTTCTCTAGAACTGAATCTATTTGGACACCTCAACGCTAGATTCATCTGCTTCAGTAAGCAACAAACAAACTAGCAAAGCAGCAGGACTCTGTTCATTTTTAATCAAGAAAAGCTTGATCATTTATTACATTACTGAGCCTCTTGCAAAGACTCCATACTTTGCACTTACCAAACCAAAGATATACAGAAAAGTATTTTTCCCTTTGAGAAAGTTTTCAGAGTTCAAAATCAGAATGCATTACCTTTTTCCACAAGCTGTTTCCACCTTTTTGCCCATTCTGTAAGCTGCTGAGCATAGACTTTCTCTATTCGTGCCCGTTCATGAATACAATTCATAAGATCATTGCAAAGTCTGTGACCATCATCAATTCGTTTTACTGTCCGCTTGTAATTTCCAACCTATAGAGAGATAAACACTCAACAATCCCTGCTTGAAAGCTCTGAAAAAAACGTAACTCTCTAATTAACAGAAATAACATTACCTAGGAGCAAGATAATCTACTAGCAGGAATTAATCAGCCATAGCATAAGGTAGTTTTGAATTAAGTCTTAAAACCTAACTGCAACACCACCACAAAGGCCACAAGTTCTCCTGTTAAAATGTTATTAAAAGTGAAAGCTTTATAGTATTTTATTAGTCCTGCAACTTAATTATGGGCAGTCATCACAATTGTTCTGCATTATTATTACTTGGTAATGTTTTAGATAATTAAGGTATTTAACACAAATTCTGTATTTCCCTCTTCCATGCTTATGATTAAGTACCTAATGCCTTATATTTATGCTATGCTTAATCTTTCAGTATTAATAGAACTGCAAAGACATGCAAAGGAGTATTGCAACATCTCTGTCAAGCATAATAGTTTTTAAGACTGCAGTATAGAAAAAGCACAACCATTACATATATGGAAGAGACTGGATGTGCCCTTTGTTACAGCTGTGTTTCACTACTGATAAACTAGATAGCAACTATTTCAAAAGATTACTGTAGAATTTAATGTGATACTGACAGCAATGACATGGAGCTGCCATACCTAGAATTAGGCGCAAATTCTAAGGAAAAAAAAATAGTTGCTCAAAGTACAAGCTAAAAAAGGATAAGGATATGAAAAAAAAGCACACTGAATAATGAAAATCCATTTCATAATTAAACACTCCCCCATTCATATTTGGGTACACACCAATCTGGAATCACCAACCGAGATGACCAAAGGGAAAAAAAAAGCTGATACTGCTCCCACAGTAGTATTTCCAATGATTTCAAGGTCACTCAGGTTGGCTTTTGTAAACATTAAACAAGACATAAGAACTCAGTTAACAGGATTTGCACAGCCTATTAAATATCACAGTTTCTTATCTGCTCTAACCACTTGACTGAAAAAAAGTAAGGCAGTAGATCAGACATTCAAATACTTAAGCATGCTTGTAATTTTTCATTTGAGTCAGATCTGAGTCACATCTTAAACACAGAAAACCATCCAACTTTTAGGTTTGCATTTATTCAGAATTTTGTCACCAGATGTACATGCAAGCCACGTGATTAAGGAAAAACTCCTCAAGGTATATAGGGAAATACTCTTAAAAAAGGGAAAAAACCCTATTATCACATGTTGGAAAAATAAGTGACTATGTGACTAAACATAGACATACGTTAGAACTCAAAGCTGAGGGAAAAAAATCAAAACCATAAATGACGGGATAAAAAAATTCCTGTAGACAGTGGCCTCAAAACATTCACTTGGCCACGTTTTTGCTTTGGTACTAGATCCATTTCAACAGATCAAAGAAATTTAGGTAGCATCTAAGAAAAGGATTAGTTACAGTCACTGATATTTCTAAATCATGTAAAAAAAAAAAAAAAGCACACCACCCCCTGGCTTTAAACAAGTCAAAATTTAACTGAAGAAGCTACCACTATCATGAAAAAACTCACACCAAACCCCAAGATAGTCAATGCATCCATTTCAAATTAGATTTCACCTATTAACAAGAAAGTATGAAAAATAACCTCCTGTTTTCAGGAGAAATAGAAATTGAGAAGTCGGCAGTTTCAAACTAACACTGTACTAACAAAGGTAATATACATATATAATCAGAGCATTAAGAAAATTAGTACCTCACAGAATATTTTCCAAAGCCTTTGTGGAAGGGCAAATCATTCATCTGCTCAAAATTACTCCAGCTGTAGGTTCTCAGTCAAGCAAACTGTTAAAACAGGTTATGCTAGCTTGGCACAACTACTGAGGCATTATATTAGCATCAGTTTGTGTCTCCAGTTACGTGCCCAGGGATTTATGTCTCTAGCATGAACATTTGCTTTCATATATTTTCTCTATTAAATTAGCATTTTAAATACTAACATGAAGCCAGGAGCTGGCTGCCTCATGGTATTTTTCATGCTTTCAATTTTGTGGTATTTGATCAAATTGTAACCTTGTGGTAATATCTAGCAGTTGCCAAATCTCAGGCAGGTATTCAGAGAACTGAATTTAGCTTACCTGTTATGGTGCACTCATCATTATTGCATATGGCCACCTTTAAAGAGCTGCAGGCAGACAAATCACCTACACTACCTACTCTCCACAGGAGGACTGAAGGAACTAGCATCATAGTTTAGAATCAGTATAGACAAGAACCAGTACCAGAAAATAACCATCTTGTATTCCAAAGAAAGTCTTTTATCCTAATATCTTCGAGGGGAATAAAAAGTTCACTTGGTTTATTAAACAGTAGTCTAAAATATGTTAGACAAATTTCACATCCTATGAGGAATGCTAGAATTTTGTAAATACAGCATTTTTCTGTGTTTCATGACACAGAACGTAAGTTATATACTTGGCATTTAAGATTTTAAAAACCTAGTAGTTTATTTTTAAAAATGCATTTTAAGTTGTGGACACTGCAGTAACAGATTTTTTTTGAGAAGTGGAATGTGCAGCCTGCCACTGTAGGAGGCAGACTCGGAGGTACAATAGAGCACAAGGCATTTAGACCACAGAGCCGAGTAAAGGGAAATGAACCCCAGTCTTTTTGTAGTTTAATTGTAGATTAAAAAACTAAATTAAAAATCTATAAACACACTAAAGACACCCTGAATTCTGGAGAATAAAAACATGACTTAATACCTTCATGTATTCAAGACTATTTTCTCCAGTTTCTGAGGCAGACTGCAAACATCCTGCAAGACCTTCCCCTTCACAAGAACCATTTGAGCTAAACCAAAAATGATGAATTATTTGTAGCAGATGACCAGGGGAAGAATAAAATTAAAAAAGAAAACAAAACAAACCTGTGTTTCTTTGTTTCAGTCAGAGTCACATTTATACAATGCCTTGAATTTTCAGATTTCTCGATTAGCTCTGTTCAGTACATGAACATATAACTTTGCTAGTTAGAATAACTTTCTGATCATTCTCAGCATTGGGTATTTCCTGTTCAACAGACAGTAGGCAACTAAGACATGACAACAGTAACTTCCTTGTCCTACAAATGAAACATTTGTTTCCGGAAGGTAAATTGTAAGATAAGTTAATTATTACAGTTTCAAAAAGAATGAGAGAGATATAAAAACTATATCCTGCTTTCATTTTAGCAGCAACACTTCATCCATCCCAGAGAGACATTTTATTACATTATACCAAATTCAGCTGCTGTTTACCCTTAGCTGCCAGAAACATTTCAAAAAGAAATAATGGTCACTTTCTTGATGCAACCAGTGAATTCTGTGAAAATCGTGACTCACAGTTTTCTGTCGCCCTCCTCCTTTTCTGAGTTAACCGCTAGCTTCCCCTTTTCCACTGCAAAAGATACTGAGCTTTGCTACTAATAAGCCTCAGTTAATCTTATTTTGCCCCATTTATCTCTTACAGGCATCAGAGAACCCTTCAGACCTCCATTTTGCTTAGTCAAGAAAATACTGTTTCTCATTTTGGTATTTTCTCTCATGCATGAACACAGCAACATCACCTCAAATCCTCTGTCAAATCTAAGATATTCAGGGAATCTGTAATAAACAGAAAAAACCCCCAAACCCCACAAGCACATTGTGATGAGGCATTTAGTGTGGTATAGTTAGCAGTCCAGTCATCTTTCCTTAGTGACCGCCAACGAACTAATGTAGCCAAGCACTGTCACTGGCAGGATCTTTAGTGGGAATATTTAAGAGCTTAAAACCTCATTATTTTACCATTTCACAGCTCAAAGGGAGAGCCTTAAATTAGCTAGGCTCCTTTTGTTCAACTAATACCCTTTTCTTTTAGCATATTCATAAAGCGGGATAAAAACCTGGATAAAAGGATAGATAAGAATTAAAGATACTTAGCAGGCATTTTTTCTGGTACACTGAATGAAAAATAAAGGTATTTTAATCTGTCCGCAGCCCAGAAGGTGGCAAACATTCAGCTATTGCTAAACACTACCCAGTTAATACTAGCATATCATGATAATCATTATAACCACAACTATTTCAGGACTTTCAAATGACTGAAGTAAGATTTGATGTCAACTCTTTTTCAAAGCTTGCCTAGCTTGTTCGTAACTAGTCAGCCTTTACGAACTGGAACCATTTGAAAGGAAGTCCGCCACCATACCATACAACAAGGGGTTTTTATGGGCAAATACTCAGAGGCAGGAATCACAATAATGAGCTTTGAAAGCTCATACTCAAATCGACGCGTACTGATGGCCAATACAAGCACACTAGTACCTTTCCCAGCATTCCTTTTCACTGTGAGTACAATTTCTTTCCAGCTATGTCAAACAGGAAGTTTCCAAACATTTCAACCAGCATTAACATCTAGAACACTGGAGTTCTTATAAATAAAAATAGACCAGGCAAACAGAGCATGGTGCAGCAGTTTGTGCAGAGGACGCGCAGGAAGGGTGCTGAAGGGCGCTGAAAGCTCTGCCAGCTAAAGAGGTGAGTTCAGATGGTGATCAAAACCATCTTAGAAGGAGTTTAGTTATGGCCTCCACCCAGCAGAAAGCTCTGTCCTCTGCACTCACTAGAATGGATGCGGCAACCCAGGCAGAGCTCCCATGGAAACACGCAGCCATCCAGGTCTCAGGCTGCAGGGAGTGCCAGAGCCTTTCCATGGTAGCAGGTGGCAGCAGTGAGAGCAGCTGTGTGCGCTGTGACCAGGGGGAGGATCTGCTCAGCCTGGTGGCAGAGCTGCGAGAGGAAGTAGACAGGTTGAGGAGCATCAGGGAGGCTGGGCAAGAGAGAGACTGGTGAAGCCAAGCTCTGAGCAACCTGAGACAGAAACAGGAGCACCCACCAGAGATAAAACAAGATCTAGGGCACCCTATATCCTCTGCCCACCAGGCTGAAGGCAGCAGCCTAAATGAAAGAAGCGAATGGAGGCAAGTCCACACTTGGGCTGGCAGATGAACTCCCTCCTTGCCCTCCTGGGTGCCTCTGTCCAACAGGTATGAGGCTCTGGATGTGGAAGGCCAGTCAGTGGAGGATGTGGATGACGGTCCATGCACGCCAGAGGTGTTGCCAAGGTCAGAAAGGCCTACCCCGCCCTGTATCATGACCAGCTCCATGAGGAAGAAGAGCCGAGTTTTCCTTGTAGGTGACTCCCTTCTGAGGGGTACAGAGGGTCCAATATGCCAAACAGACCCTCCTCATAGGCAAGTTCGCTGCCTCCCTGCGGCCTGGGTAAGGACAGCACTAGGAAACTTCCTAGCTTGATATGGACCTTGGACTATTACCTGTTACTGATCATCCATGTAGGTGGAGATGAAGCTGTAACCTGTAGTCCAAGAACAATGACAAGACACTTGAAGGCCTTGGGACGGTTGGTGAAGAAATCTTGGGCTCAGGTTGTTTCTTCCTCTCTCCTTCCAGTCGCAGGCAGTGACATTGGAAGAAACAGATGGATCCAGTTTATTATACATGGCTCCATGGCTGGTGTCACCGCCACAGTTTTGGGTTTTTCAATAATGGGATGGTCTACATGGCACCAGGCTTGCTGGTGTCAGATGGGATTCATCTTTCTCAAAGGGGGAAGAGGGTCTTGCTCAGGAGCTTGTGGGGCACCGCACTTGCAGGCTCTGGTCCTGCTAGGGGACTTCTACTTGGAAGAGTGGCACAGAGAGCTGTAGGCAATCCAGGAGACTCCTGGAATGCATTGAGGATAACTTCTTAGGCCAGGTAATAGACAGCACCATCAGAGGGGAAGCGATGCTGGACCCGATGACCACCAATGCAAGTGAGCTCATTACTGATGTCAAGACAGGAGGCAGCCTGGCCTGCAGTGATCATGCACTGGTGGAGTCCACAGTCCTGAGGGATATGGGTCAGTCAAAGAGTAGAGTCAGGATCCCGAATTTTAGGAAAGCAAACTTCCAGCTCTTTAAATAGTTAGTCAATAGGACCCCCTGGGAAATGACCCTCAGGGACAAGGGAGCAGAGCAGAGCTGGCAGATCTTTAAGGACACTTTCCGTAGAGTGTAAGAGCTGTCGATCCCCAGGTGTAAGAAATCAGGCAAGGAAGGGAAGAGACCAGCATGGCTGAGTCAAGACCTGCTGGTCAAACTAAAGGGCAAGAAGGAACTGCACAGGCAGTGGAAGCAGGGTCAGGTATCCTGGGAAGATACAGGGACACTGCCCAGTTGTGTAGGGAGGAGGTCAGGAAGGCCAAGGCGTGGCTGGAGCTGAACTTGGCAAGGGATGCAAAGAACAAGAAGGGCTTCTACAGTTATGTCAACTAGAAAAGGAAGGTTAAAGAGAGCATAGCCCCTCTCATGAACATGACTGGCACACTGGTAACAACAGATGAGGAGAAGGCAGAGGTACTCAAAATTTTTTGCCACAGTCTTCACACATAACATCTCTTCTCACACTCCCTGAGCCAATGGACCACAAGATGGGGACCAGGGGGACAAAGTTCCTTCCACTGTAAGCAGAAGTCAGGTTTGTGATCACCTGAGGAACCTGAACATACCTAAGACTATGGGACCTGGTGAGATGCATCCTAGAGTCCTCAGGGAACTGGCTGATGTAGTTGCCAAGCTACTTTCCATGATATTTGAAAAGTCCTGGCAGGCAGGTGAAGTCCCTGGTGAGAAGAAAAAAGGAAACATTGCACACATTTTTAAAAAGGGTAGAAAGGAGCAACCACCTGGGAACTACCAACCTGTCAGCCTCACCTCTGTGCCTGGGAAGATCATGGAACAGATCCTCCTAGAAGCTATACTAAGGTACGTGGAGGACAGAGAGGTGATTCGAGACAGCCAGCATGGCTTCACCAAGGGCAAGTCCTGCCTGACCAACCCAGTGGCCTTCTACAATGAAATGACTACATCAGTGGACAACGCAAGAGCTATGGATGTCATCTATCTGGACTTCTGTAAAGCTTTTGACATAGCCCCCCATAACATTCTTCTCTCTAAAATGGAGAGATATGGATTTGCTGGGTGGACTCTGGTGGATAATGATTTGGTTAGACAATAGCATCCAGAGGCTAGTGGTCAATGGCTTGATATCCACTTGGTGGTTGGTGACAAGTGGTGTCCTTCAGGATTCCATACTGCGACTAGTGCTATCTTCATCGATGACCTAGACAGCGGGATTGAGTGCACCCTCAGCAAGTTTGCAATGACACCAAACTGAATGGTGCAGTTGACAACTCAGAGCGGGGATGGGATGCCATCCAGACGGACCTGGACAAGCTGGAGAAGTGCGCCTGTGTGAGCTTCATGAGACCAAGTGCAAAGTCCTGCACCTGAGTCAGAGCAATCCTTGCTATTGACAGAGGCTGGGGCAATGATGGAATTGAGAGCAGCCCTGTGGAGAAGGACTTGGGAGTACTGGTGGATGAAAGGCTGGACATGAGCTGACAATGTGCTCTCACAGCCCAGAAAGCCAACCGTATCCTGGGCTGCATCAAAAGAAGCGTGGCCAGCAGGTCGAGGGAGGTGATCCTGCTGCTCCAATCCACTCTGGTGAGACCTCATCTGGAGTACTGAGTCCAGCTCTGGAGTCCTCAGCACAAGGAGGCCATGAACCTGTTGGAGAGGGTCCAGAGGAGGGCCACAAAAATGGCCAGGGGCCTGGAGCACCTCTGCTGGAGGTCAGGCTGAGAGAGTTGGGGTTGTTCAGCATGGAGAAGACGAAGGGTCTGGGGACACCTCACTGCGGCCTTTCAGTACTGAAAGGGGGCTTACAAGAAAGATGCAGACAGTCTTTTTGGCAAGGGCTGTCGTGACAGGACAAGAGGCGGGGATGGTTTTGAACTAAAAGACAGTAGTTTTAGACTACATAGAAGACATTTTTTAGGCTGAGGGTGGTGAAACACTGGCCCAGGTTGTCCAGAGAGGTGGTAGATGCCCCATCCCATGAAACATTCCAGGTCAGGTTGGGTGGGGCTCTGGGGAACCTGCTCTAGTTGAAGTGTCCCTGCTCACTGCAGGGGGTTGGACTAGATGACCTTTGAAGGTCCCTTCCAACCCAAACCATTCTATCACTCTATAAATTATTCTGGTGCATAGTTAGCACACACACAGTCCAAATTCCTACGAGCACTAGCTCTGTGTAAGTTTTCTAAGTTTACCCATATAAATTCACCACTGGTTGCAAGAAAAGTCCTGAGGAAGCTCTTAAACCCACAAAGCCAAACATATCAGTAAGCAAACACCTGGCTACATAAATGGAGAACATTATGTTGCTCAGTGTTGGAAGGAGAAGAAAAAACATATAGGAGATGTGACAGGAATCTACTATTGCAGAGTCCAAATATTTTTAAAATAAAAAAGCAAACCAGAACAGTCTGCTTCATCAGCCAAAAGCATTCATTGACAAGCAACTGAAATCCCTCAACAGAGGAATGAACACCTTTTCAGTAATCAAGAGTGAGTTTTGGGAGCTTCTCTCTCAAAATCCCCTGCATCCAACACCTCCCCCCCTCCATAGATATGTAGATGTTGGCTGACAATAGTAGGCATGAAGTATCAGGAGTACCAAATGAGCAGGACCAAGACCACCTGAGCAGACAGCTTATAATGTAGTTCATGGTAGGCATGTCCAGATCATCTGCCTCTGCTTTCCAGAGTGTTGGGTTTGGGCCTTGCTTTGGAGTTTTTTTGGGAGGGAAGAATGGGAATGCATATGGTGGCCAAATTTGATTCATCCATTCCACACAGAAGATCAACTTTTCATTCTGAATAAGTTGAAAATCTTATCTTGCTAGTGGATATCTCAGCAAATACTGAAGAATGCAATGAAAACCATGTGCTGAAGTTTCAGGCTGAAGTTCATAGAGCTAATGCCAACTGCTGTTTTAACAGCTGTTCAGAATGACTATTTTTGTTTGCACACATAGGTGTTTTCACATGGCAGTTAAATCACCCTGCAATAAATGAGGAGGGCTCCATATTGCTGATGCTAGCAGAAAATAGGCAAGAGTAAGGATGCACATCTAGGGTCTAAGTGGCATACAGCCTGTGAGGGACCTATGGCTCGTTATAAAAAAAGTGCTTCCATGGGCAGGGTAGTGTTCCTTTTGATGTCTTACCTTGCAAGATATGCATACACTTCTACTTCGATCTTAGGAATGCTTACTCATTGCTTTTCTTCACAGGTATCTACCAGTCTCAGTTTGCTCAAGGCATTTTTCTTTTAATATGCCCATAATAGTGATTAGCAAGCATAAGGCTGGAGCTTAATTAACAAAATGCATCATAAAATTAGTCTTCCATTTATTAATGTATCAAATTCTTTCATGTGCATTTCAAAACCACTTCAGCAGAACTAGGCCAATAGTGTTGTCCATTCCTTGTGTTTTACTAAAGCAGTACAATGTTGGAACCAACCAGTTTTCCCACAGTCTATTTTTGGATGCAAGGAAGTGGCATGAATGATTATGTCAAACTGAGATGTATTTACAGCAGTCATGCAAATGTTTAGAGTCCATATGACAGATGAGGAAGAAATACAAAAGGTTTCAAATTGCACATCAGGTTCCAAATTTTCCACTTTCCCTTGGAAAAGGTACTCCTACCCTGCTCCTGGCTATCAGCAATAATCTTTGATTATCCAAAGCATACCACCCTTGTCAGCTAAGGAACAGAGATGAAGGAATTCCTTCCTGGAGCATATCAACAAGATAGATTAAGGCATTACTACAACTGAAACGCTGATGAAATCCTCCACTGTTATTGTGGCAATTATCTTTCAGAATGTCTTATTATTTTGCAATTTCTAGTTCTCTAAGCAAGCTTACATGAAAACATGTATGAAATTTTCTGTCTCCTAAAGTATTTGTATTTCATAAACACTTGGACAAATTAGAGAAAAATCAAAGATTTGTTTTCCTGAAAAGGATTTATCACCCTGCTAGAAGACAAAATAAATTTAGTAGTAGCTTAGGTTAACTAAATATGGAAAGAAAAAAAAATCCTCATTTAATTGTGAAATCTACCGCTACTTCTATTTCACGATAAAGAAAGATGTATATTTCTGAAAGCCTAATATTTTCAGTTTTATCAGCTGTTCTGGTACAAGATACTACCTATGACTACGCCTCATCCTACCCACATTTTTTGGCTGATAAAGCTACAGTAAGTTGATACAACGAACACAAGTTCAAACAGCAACTTCTCCAGTTCCCTTTCAAGACAACAACTATTTCCCAACCACAAATCTGAATCTCACAGAGGCATCTATGCAGCAATAAAAAAATACTAGTTTTAAAGAAAACAAATTACTATTCATATTGGATTTCAAGCATTGAGTTTAACTCTCAAATGCCAGAACTGGAAGTTTCCATTAACAGTACTGAAATAGCAACCTAATAAAAAAAGCTTCGTAGATGAAGTAACCTGCATTGAACCGCCCCATGGACAGTCTGAATCTGTAACCAGGCAAGATCAGAGCAGAAAGTTTAGTACTATGCAACCATATACTGTAGATTCACCTTTTAAAATGTGATCAAACTGCCAGCAATTAACTTTGTAATAACAAACCCTATCAAAGGCAGTGACAACTCCAAAAGAAAGCAAACACTTCTATAGCCAGAAAACTGCTTTAAGAACCAAGTGTTTTATTTCCTAAAGGCAATTTCTGTCAACAGCAAAAACTTTGAAGTTGGTTTACCAACATTTTATTAAGTACAGTTCTTATCAGCTCAACAGAACTTCAACACTGAAGACACAGAAGTGGTTTAGTTTCAAGGATTTGCAGTGAGCAAAAAAGAGTTTTCACAGTAAGTTCTTCAGATAGGTCCCACACCCAGCCACCTAACTCTTTCCTAAATGTTTTTCAAGAAAAAGTTGGGCCTTGCAGCACACTCCAGAGGTAAATAAATTCGAACTATTGTGGAGTGAGGGAACAAACTCAAAAGTTCGCTCTGCCAGACTGTCTATTCTGTACCATGGCCAAGTTTAAACACATTCACAGCTTTCAGCTGTGGCAGTAGAACACAGCAAGGCGGCTTTTAACAAATTGCAGGCTGTGTTTAAAAACAAAGTAAAAAACCCTATCTCATGTCAAATATCTTAAAAATCTCTAACAGAAGGGTGCAAATGACAAAATCTGCTGTAACAATGTGACTTCCAAATTGATTAGGAGTTCTTTACTTGTTACCTGAGGCGTGAAGTACTGTGGCTGGCGTTCCAGAGACACCGCATATTTGCTCATCTAGTCAGTCAAAACACATTGATCCAGGCAGTTTAGTTACCCTTTTTGAGACAGATTTTTAACACTAGATTTCAAAATTGCCATCTTCAGAAACAAACTAACCAATTCAGAACACATGGAAAAAGACAAGTTTTAGACTAAATTCAGTCAAATTTAGTTTGGAAAGCTGTTTCCAAACCAGAAGTACTTAAGAGATTGACAACTGAGTTTGACAGGCTTGCTGTTAGTTTCTGCAAGTCACTTAACACTGAAGAGTTAAGTTAAATTTATCAAGACTTGCTTTACTTTAGGTTCATATTCTAGCAACAGCAGAAGCCTGGCAAACCTCTTTCCAAACTTAACTCTTTATCTGAAGAGTAATTCCTGTCTTACTGTTCTGTCAGGCTTCTCTGTAGAAAGGCGTGGTTTAAAGTCAAATGGTACATTCAAAAGGTGACTTGCTTAGTGGATGAAGGAAAGGATGCGGACATTGTCTACCTGGACTTCAGTAAAACCTTTGACACCCTTTCCCACAGCATTCCCCTGGAGAAACTGGGTGGTTATGGCTTGGATGGGAGTACGACTCACGGGATAAAATCTGGCTGGATGGCCGGGCCCAAACAGTGGTGGTGAATGGAGTTAAATCCAGTTGCCAGCTGGTAACAACTGGTTCCCCAGGGCTCATTAATGGAGCCTGTTCTCTTCAACATCTTAATCAATGATCTGTATGAGGGGATCAAGTGCACTCTCAGTAAGTTTGCAGGTGACACCAAGTTCGGCAGGACTGTTCATGCTTGAGGGTAGGAAGGTTCTGCACAGGGATATGGACAGGCTGGATTGATAGGCCGAGGATTGATAGGCCGAGGATTGATAGGCCGAGGATTGATAGGCCGAGGATTGATAGGCCGAGGATTGATAGGCCGAGGATTGATAGGCCGAGGATTGATAGGCCGAGGATTGATAGGCCGAGGATTGCCAGGTGGAAAAGGACCTGGGGGTATTGGTCGACAGGTAGCTGAATAGGAGCCAGCAGTGTGTCCAGGTGGCCAAGGTGCCCAACATCATCCTGGCTTGGATCAGCAATAGTGTGGCCAGCAGGAGCAGCGAAGTGATTGTCCGCCTGTACTTGGCACTGGTGAGGACACACCTTGACAAACCAGGTTCAGTTTTGCACCCCTCACTTCAAGAAGGACACTGAGGTGCTGCAACATGCCCAAAGAAGGGCAAGGAAGCTGGTGAAGGGTCTAGAGAACAAGTCTTCTGAGGAGTAGCTGAGGGAACTGGAGTTGTTTAGCCTGGAGAAAAGGAGGTTCAGGGGAGACCTTATCACTGTCTACAACTAGGAGGTTTTAGTGAGGTGGGGGTTGGTCTCCCAAGTAACAAGCTGTAGGATGAGAGCAAATAGCTTTGAGTTGCACCAGGGGAGGTTTAGGTTGGCTATTAGGAAAAATTTCTTCACTGAAAGGGTTGTGAAGCATTGGAACAGGCTACCCAGGGAGGTGGTGGAGTCCCCGTCCCTGGATTTATAAGACATGTAGATGTGGTGCTGAGGACATGATTTAGTGGCGACTTGGCAGTGCTGGGTTAATGGTAGGACTTGATGATCTTAAAGGTCTCTTCCAATCAAAATAATTCTAAGATTCTGCCAAGGCATTACTTGGCCTAAGCAAACTACTGGATACCTTAATTATTCACTCAGACATAATCAGAAATATATACAAACCAAAATACAGTATCAGGCATGCAAGTCAAAATGCAATTACCCTCACTGAAATGCAGAGTAGAGTGCAGAGGTAACAAGAAAACTACTCCTGGATGAAAGCAATCATTCAACATATCCTCTATTAAGGTTAGGCTGCAGTGGACAGCCCAGCTGCAGGTACTTTACCACTTTCCCTTATGGTGTGCTTCCACCCTAGCATTTTGTTCAGTGTTGGAATACAAAAAAATCCAACCACTTTCTCTGCCATGTGATGCTACATGCAACTAGAAAGGCTGCCAACCAAAACATAAGTTCCACATTATTCACATTTCTCACTCTAATGGGGTATTGCCAAGACTATTGGTCTTCTGAATAGTTTAATAACCAGTGATAAGGAGTCATTCTATGATAATTAATAGAGTGCAAAGAAACAGCAGTTTCCTTACTTAATATCTCTCAGCTGTTTCCATTAGAAGAAAAGTGTATATACATGTTTTTAAGACAGCTTTGTAAACATTTATTCCCTGAAACTACACAGACTCTGTAAATTTACCAAGCACAGTGTGCATGAAGGTTAAAATTCACTACAATGCCCATCCTTCTTGTTAATAGTTCGGCATTACTATAAAATTATTTATCATCAATACCAGAATACTCTTTTTCATGCTTAGTCCAAAGCATCCCAGTGTACTCATAAAAGCTCCATCTCTGCAGAATGCCAGGGATGGAATATCGCACATTTTTCATCTCTGCATGCAGTTACATAAACATTTAGGCATACCTACCACAGTCTTTCAGCTATACATACAGCACTTTATGATAACCTGCTATATCTTTTGAACCCTCTAACCTATTCTTTGTTAGTTTTTGCCTTTAACTACAACACAAATATCAGTGGTGATATTTTAAGTACTAACCAACTATGAAACTTATACAGCCTCCCATCTGTTTCACTCAAATACCACTTAGTTTCAACATTTTGAAATTGCAAGTGTATAGTCACTTTGCTAAAATAATGACAAAGCGTTTACATCCCTAGTAAGAATACAGCCCTCTCTATTCATGTTTTTCAAAGAATCAGTGTTGGTAGTCACAAAACCCACAAACTTGTCTGTCAGTCCTAAGAATCAAATCTCACAAAGCCAAGGAACAGCAAAACAAATAGTGTTTCCTACATAATTCAATGCTCAGAATCCCAAAAAATCAGTGAAATAGTCCTTTTACATCACTAAACTGTCAAAAGCTTAGTACAAGGAAATACAGGAATTTTTTTTTTTTTATATGGTCAGCAATTGCATGGAAAGTCCAATTTTGCTTTCAGAAAAACTGTTAATGCTTTGAACATCCTTAAAGTCACTTTAGTAACAAAGCCATTGACTTATCATGGGGATTCATTTTTCACAGCAGCCAAATCTTTGTTTCACTCCATCTGCACACTCACTTTTCAGGGTCTCTATATTTTTTAATGAACTCAACCCATTCCATGAGAATATAATTGCATCTTCAATTTCGGAGTTTTCTTTCAACTGATTTTAACATATGATTACTTAGTATGATCTAAACAATGCTAGTTTTTCCCTTTGAACAACTAGCACACCTGTTCTAGTCAGCATTTGTCACTCTCAAAACATACTACTTTTCCAGCCTAATGTTTCAGAAGAAAAATAAATTTATTGACCATTTCAGCATAACAACCTTTGTGGTTATGCATCAAAAAAGAGAAAGTGCAGAAAGCAAGAATTAACCCCATAAGGAAAGAAACTGATTGCAATAGTGAATCCTAACTTATTTTTATCCAAGGATAAACAAAGATATACTCATGCCTTACACATTAGCCCACTGACATTGCTTATGAAATAGACTGCAGTTCTGACCTTTCGGAAGCAATAAATTAAAAAGTCCAAAGAAATAGATTAATAAGTAGTGTTTACAATTATGTAAGTCACCAATAGCACAAACATCTTTAATGCACCTATAACAAGCACCAAATACATTTAAGCTATCTTCATAAACTTCCTAGCATAGGCTAATTGCTATTTCTGATAATCTATCATCCTTTAGTATTAACTACTTGAGTTCACATTTGTCCAAAAATACTCATACTACTTTATAGAATTCCCACTCTTGCTCATTCATCTTTTTATGCATCCAGTCACGATTAGTTGATGAAGACAACAGCTTGGTACAGAATAGCCAGGCAGAAGTCATGTTCTCCTGCCAAGAAGAGGATTCCCAACACATAAAAAAAAAATTATCCCTGTGGTCTAGGGATTCTTTGCTACCCGAATGCCTCTTTATTTTATTCAGAAACACTTCTACCAAGGTGCGTAAAAAAAAAGTTGTGTTAGCATAAGATAAAAATCACAGAATAACTGAGTTTGGAAGGAACCTCAGGAGATCATCTAGTTCAACCTCCATCTCAAAGCAGGTCTGATAGATCAGATTGCTCAGGACCATGTCCAGTTGAGCCTTAGACACCAAGAGTAGCAGTCTTACATAGTCTCCACAGTTATACTACAGAACATCCCTACAACAAAAGACGTTAAGGCTTAAAATCCAGTAATTTTATAACAACCTCTTTGTAAATAGTATAGATGTCTTTAACGATAATAAATATGTCTCAAAACATAGCTGTCTACTAAGCAAGAACATCACTGGCATTAGGTCTTTTAGATAATGTATTGAAAAATAATGGGACATCTGCATCAAAATACAGTATGTCCTCACCACCAGTACCAACCGCACGTTAGCAGTCTAGAAAAGCACTCATTTAAAAGGAAGCACATTGTTGGGTCACCAAAAGCAAGGTGTCTTACATAGGTCTCTAGTAACAGAAATATTCAGACATTTTCTCACTAGCCATTTTCATGGTTGCTATTGTTCAAACTCAAAAGGGCTCTCAGTCACATGGTAGAAGTTTGCCCTACTGAATGCAATTCATCTGGACAGTGTGTTTATCTCTAATGTCAGTATTGACATTGTCAAACCTTTTTTTCTTACCAGAAACTTTTTTTTTTTTGTAAAATGCTTTCTGCTTTATGAAGTTTGCTCTCTTTAAAGCTTACTTAATCAAATTCTCATAACATCTGAACACCTTCTCCAGACTGGGGCAGGACAAATTACTGATCTTACAATGTGCTTTGTAGTCTTTCTGCTTGTATGCTCTTACATTGAGATAAGCATAAGATAACTTCTCTCAGTGAGAGTTTATACTTATATCTAGACGTGAAGAGGAGACATGCAGTACATTCACACACTATTTTACATTTGTAATTTATGTAATTTAACATTGATCAGTCAACCTCCTCATTAATTTTAAAAGCTACCAACCTGCACCCCTCTTTGGCAAAGAGGGTTCAATTCCAAATTGCACATCCTATCCAAATGAATGATCCTCAAGTTTATGTCAGCTAAAACCCCTTGACCAAACTAGGCCAAACTCTAAAAGGTCATTTCTACCCTGAAGGCTATTTCTGCAGATCACAATACCCAAAGGCATCCTGTACTGCAGCTCTCTGCACAGTTTACAATGTACAAAGAAATCAGATTTTCTATAATAAGAGTAAGAAATAAAATCAAAATATTGTGATAAAACATTTAAGTTACCTCCCAGAAGCTATCACTAGAAACTTCTACTCCAATGGAATCATCGTATGAGCCAGACATTTCTATGTATGAAGAGCTTGTAAGTATTCAGAGATTAAACACCTTCAGAATCTGTAAAAAGATTTTAAAAAATTATGAACATTATTAATGAAAAACAGTTATCAAGAGAGAAATTAAGTTAGGTAACATCCTTCAGGTTTTTTCCAATATTTAGGGATGCCAAATAAAAACAAGAGGCAACCACGTAAGGCATGTAAATAATACTTCATCAGGTTCCGTTTAGATTTCTCCTATCAAGTTTGCCTACAACTACTCCCAGGGCTACATATGAATAAAGAGATTTTGCCACCCCTTCTGGGATTAATACATTTATCAGTAGACTATAACATGAAGCTCCCTCTCTCTTTTGACCTACGAACCCTGCTTCCCTTAATGCAACAGGTTCACTTCAAAAGGAACAGCAGAAAACGTCTACAAACCTGGCCTACCTTGCAACCTAGTGATTATGACATGCTGCTGAAACAAACAGAACTGAAAGCCTCCAAGGCTAAGAACTCAACACTAACTTTGCATTTTGTGGATACTCTGAAAATAACCGTGCCATAGGGGTAGGCACAGGCCACTTGTTTGTAACAAAAACTAGCTGCTGAAACAAAACAGTTGTTTGGACAGTTACAGCAAAAACTGAACAGAACCGCTCTGGCTAGGAAGACAAGCTGTTGCTCCTGGACAGTTTTTCATCCAGTTCTTTTCCAGAGAACTATAGAGATTAGCATCTCAGAAAACGAAACTTTATGCAGAAGTGTAAACCTAAAGGAAATTTTTCAACAAGTCACCCATCCCACCTCCCCAAACTATAAGAATACTACAAGTAGTATTTTTTCCTCTCCAATCACAAAAAGACAGTGAAAGTGTTCTGAAGTAGTAATACAGCATCTGCTTACCTCTAAGAAAACAGCGTAAACTATACCAATGCTGGAAATTTAATCTGAAAAGCTACATGGAAAAATTGGGAAAGCTGAAACAGAGGAACATTTTCTTAAATGAGGGAATAGGTTGTGAGGACTTTTTCTCACTTTTGCTCCTCCTCAACTAAAAATACATAACACACAGAGCTATCTCCACCCCACCCCCCCGCAAAAGCACAAAAATTATCAGCACTCAGGAAATTCTGATGGATTTTAGGTTTTTATATGCCAAATACTATGCTGTGAGAAAGTATGAGCAAGTGTATTCAGGGAAATATTATGAAGCCATAGCAACAACCGACACAGAAAAAAACTATTTGTACAGTACTACTTAAAAATAAACCAAACACTGAGATAGAAACATTAAGTAGTATGAGTCACACTACCCTCATGAAACAGAATTATTACAGCAACCAGTCCTTTAGCACATTTTTAGTCAGGGTTTCATTCTCCCATCCTTCAAGTGATCTTGCAGAGGTTTCACAGTGAAAGTTCATTGTAGTTTGATCTGCAGGGTCTTCCATTTCCCCACAAAAAGTAAACCTATGACAACTAAGGCTGTCAGTATAAGATCTGGGAAATTTAGATCAAGACAATAGAAGAGACTAGTTCCGTACAGATTCCCCCCAAATGTTCACCTGCACCTCACAAAGCTGGAGGTTCTTTGGTCAGCTAGATTGCAGCAGAACCAATAACTCCATAGAAAAGCACAGTGCACACACCTAGCTCCTACATTCCCACAACAGCTTGGTTCCATCTACTCTGGCCTTTATTGTTTCATTCCATGACTCCAGGCCCAACTCTTCAGGACTACCTACACTGCCTTTTGTCCCTCAACTACTTACTGTGCAAGCAGGAAGCACAGTAAGCTAGCAGTGTCCACCCACCTTCACACTGACTGGTAAGCCAGCTCACCAGACAGGACAGATAACTGAGTTCACATTTTCTTGAGCAAGTACATCATTTTAGGTTTCTGCCATCTAGCTGCTAATTTTCATGAAACTGATTAAAAAACACGTGTATCTTTAACACTTGTTTGAAATTGGACAATTGATTCAAAAGTTATGAAAGCAGGAAGTTAGAGAAGGCAAAGTTATAAGCCTTTTTCCTCAGAAGGCAGATTAAAGATCTTCACTGAAAAGAAACCACCTCCGGATCATGCTCTGTGCCTTTTCCTCAGCATGCTCTTGGCTAAGACAAATGGAATCTCCATTAAAAAACAAAATCTCAATATTAATCATCAAGTCCAAAGCTTTTAAAACAGAAGTTTTTACCTAAACCACCAAAAATGAAGCAGAGAAAGCCTTACCAGTTCAGAGCCCTTTGTCAAAACTCCCAGCACATGTTAGCTAACAAAACTTACATAGGCTAAAAATAAAACTGAAAAAAAGTAACTATATACTAATTATTGTAATAGCTATAGAAATGGTGCAAACAAGCAAGGATCAAGTTTCTCGACTTGGTGATTTGAAAGCAATTCTTGTAAGTTAGGATACATTTTTCCGAGACATAAAGAAACCAACCAACAGATAAATGAGACTTTTGTTAAAGCTTCGTTGTAGGTAACATTTTAGCAATGCTTGAAGACCTTGAATTTCTTCTCTACTGCTAGTGCCCTACAACACGAAAAGAATTGCTAGAAATATCCTGAGGGCTTAACGCATGAGGATTTTAGAAAATATTAACTAATAATGAGCAAGCAGACCTTCAGATATGGCACAGAAAAAATCTCAACGTTATCTCTGCTCTCAAGAAGTTGGTTTTCATGTTCTTACCTCTGAAAGCATTTTACAAAAATCCTCGCTTCATTCACATTGAAATACTAGATACTTTTTTACTCCCTTTTTTCCTGTTTCACGTGTTAGAGATTAGCACAACTCACAACTTGCAAAAATCTGTGCAACAAATGCAGACTTTTAAGATGTTAAAATAATCCAGTGAATTCCAAAGCTTCTCAAGGTTTTCCAACAGTAAGAGGGGAAAAAAAACATTTAAAGAAAGCCTTCAGTTTATCCCCTCCCCAGTCACCTCCAGCAGATTAATCTGTTTGATGAACTCTTACTGTGAAAGTTAGGGCTGCTTGTTGAAAGCCAAGATTTTAACATCCTGTAACCCCTTGGAAGATGTTTATTTTGATTAGCTACTTCACTATAATCCAAAAAACAGTATTAAAAAGAAAAAAAAATAATTAAAGTCTCAGTGCTGCTTACTGGCTTGTACGATGAGAAAGAATAGATTCCGAGTTCAATATTGCAACACAAAAAATGCCTACAGACAAAACACTACTTCGAATACTTGAAACCTGAAGGCAAGAGCATACAGCCTTGTCCTGCATCAACATTTCCCAAAATGTACAATCCAGATGACAAACAGGAGGTGTGACCCTTGTGCCTTACTTCAGGAACTTCAGTTTCTAGAACAGAAAGAACTGACAGAAGTTCTTAATGCCAACACAACATAATACTCATCTCTTCTAATTATTCTCTCACATATGATAGGCTGCTTTAAAGTAAGGCAATCATTAGTACTATGGCTCTAGGTGACAAACTGGTCCACAACAGAGAAAATCACAGAATGACAGAATCATTCAGCGGGGTCAGCCTAGGTTGCTCAGGGCTTTATACAGTCTGTTTCATCTTGAAAACCTCCAGGGATGGAGACTGCACAACCTCTCTGTGCAACCTATTTTCGTGTTTAACTGTCCTCAAGATGAGATCGAAGAAAATAAATTGATCTGTATTTAGAAAATCAAATGGTCTCTTAATGTTATCTTTGTGTTTTCCCTAAGGACTCTTCAGAAGCAAGCTCAGACACAGACAGCCTATCAGCCTCTAGAAGTGAAAAGCACCTGATCACATAACCTTTTAAACTTAATTTTTGGAATGACAAGATTCATCACTACAGACCCAGTTCAGCAGGATTCCAAGTTTCATGTCTAGGTAGTGAAATACTTACACATAAGGACACCCCTCAACTTGGATTAGCTGCTCAAAAAAGCTTTCAGCTGTAGTATTTTTTCCTTATTACTCACTGAAGTCTGAGGTGAGACCGTGAGAGTCCTGTGAGAACTTGACTTTATTATACAGTAACAAACATGTCCTGTGCTTTAGGTGCAAACCATTGTGGTTTGCTAACAAGTGCAACTACCATGAATACGCTGTATTGCGTATCCCCTAGTTAAATAAAGCAATTTAGACATTGCTTCCTTTTCTATTCTGTCCAAAGAACTCATTGTACAAGAGTTTCCAGTTTCTTCAGGGTTTCAATTAGTTTACTGTTTACATAGCCAGAAAAATGTGGATAGCATTGTTAAAATGCTCCTGCTGTACACCAATCAAATATAGGACCTAGAGCATGCCAATATTGACAGCTTTTACTTTGAATCTCTAGTACCAATCTTCACAGAACTTACTTCATCACTAGGTTTTATTTTTTAAATATCCAAAGGTGATAAAAGAATTCATTGTTTAACATGCTTCTGTTGTATTTAATCAAGAAAACTTAATTATTATTTTTAAATAACAGCACTACACAACATTGAAGTGGTTAAATTTGAAGTTGATTCCCATGGAAGTATTGTGATACAATTTTTTCTGTGTCTTGAAAGTCAGGAAAGGAAAAATCAGAGAAGTTTGAGCAATTATGATTTATACCAAGAAAAATGCAAATGGTGTGCATTACTTTCTGTTTTTCACTAAAAACAGTTTTCATGTCCAGCAGCCTACCACTAAGCAAAAATTCCAGCTTTGCAAATTTCATTCCACGAGCGGCCAGGTACTGCAGGAGAGATTTCAAACTACAGACTAAACAGTATGAGCATCTCCTAATAATATTAAAGACTTAAATTTACCTAAGCCAAAATTTAACCACGCCAGAATTTCTGAAGTACTGTTTAAGGCTTTTTTCCCTGCATCCTCTCTTCTCTGTAATGACCAATGAACTTCAGGTTATATAGTATTAAACATCATACAAGTTATAGAAAGATGCCTGTAAAGATTACACGGAGTGCTAAGCAGAGGCAAGAAGTCATCTGTTGCCTTTCCAACTCGGTACTGAAGTCATGCTTGCTGCTAAAGAATAGCTCCATTAAAAGGAAAGTACATTACTACTGAAAGTATTTCAACAAGGACAAACTTTCATATATATTCTTAACTAAAACTCAGGCATTTTTTGGAAGACAGAGCTCTTCACTTCAAATACAAGGTACTGTGTCCTCAAGTAGGGAATACATCTCTTAAATTACTTAAGAAACTGTTAGACCTATGCCAAAGGCCAAAACAGGGCCTTGAAAACAGATAAAAACAGAAAAAAGTTGTATTAAGCAGTTCTTAATACAGGAGCATTGTTAAGTTTCATTACAAGTTTTAAATGACAGGAAGGTTAAATATATGTTTCATATTAAAAAATAAACAAAAGTTTCATACATGCTATTTTATACTCTCCAAAAATGGAGCCTGTAATATTTTTGAACACCATCCTGTGTTAAGAAATGAAATGTAAACAAGAATATAGGGGCATAGAGGATATCCAATTGCCTCAAATATGTTTCTGAATTCAGAGATTTCAGGATTCGGGGCTGTCAGAACAAGAAGTGTAATGAGAAAAGAAGTTAAATACATTGCCTACAAGATCTGGAAGTCTCTCTCAAACATCTCTTCAGACAGTTTCCTGTCCTTCACAATCTAGTGTAAAATCTAATTCTCACATTTTCAGAGCTCCTTTAGAACAAGCAGTATCATAGAGCATTCTACTATTTCAAGACTTGAAAATCACCATGTAAACTCAAATGCATGCATAGTGTTAGAAAAGTGTGACAAATAAAACAAATTGATTGTATGTATACAGCTGCCACAAATTCTCTCAAAAGTATGAGAATATGTAATTAAAAAAATTAAGGATCTATGAAAGGTATCGCATTCCCAGTACTTCCAAAAAATTCAGATAGTCATTTAAGATAAACTTTGATGATCTTGCCTAATACCTGAGTTTTGAAACAATGCTTCAGAGTTTCTCACACAAAGCAACTCCAGTTTCAACAATTCTTTAAAACTCAACAGTATTAGTATTTACATTCAGAAAGAGACCAAAAGACCACCACAGTTAAGAATTCAAAAACATGTCTGCTAAAAAGCTATTGAAATGTACCTTTATAAAAAACACACCCTTGAGTTCTCAAAGGATAGACACATAATCTTTAAGGTATTTTTATGTTGTGGAGGTCAGCTTTAATTTTGTGTTTAAAAAACCCAAATGCCATGCTATGACATGCATTTAAATTAACCTGTAAAACAGCCATTAGGGATCCTGACCAAATTTACTTAGGGCATCTACCAGCCAAAAAGCTTAACTTTCTTCTGTAATGTCCATCAATAGTGTATGTCATGCACATACGGCATAAAAGGATTTGTGCCATTAATGTGTATTAAACCAACATTATACCTTGTTTGACAAAGGATCTGATTTAATCCTTATTTAGCAATTGTTTTTTGGGATACAGTATTCAAATAAGCTTCTGAACTCTAGTGTTATCATTAAAATTTTCTAAAATTCTTAAGATTAGGAGACATCTGAACTCACTACAGGAATTTGATGGAGTCAAAGGCTCAGCTATTTAATTTCATCACACTGGAGGATAAAAACTGTTTGTACACTATGCTCTAAAAATAAGTATCTCCATTTAGAGTAGTATTGATACACTGTACACAGAATTGTGTCTTGTTTCCTGGATCAACAGCACTTCTTGGCAAATTAATTCTCCCTGCTGACAACTTATTAGAAACATTTCCTTCTGTAGAAGAAAAAGGTAAAATCAGTAGCACATCTGAAGCTGAAATCAAGGTGACCTTGACACAAGGAAAAAAAAGTAGTTGCTAAATCACATGAAAAGCCCCAAACCATAAGCATTATGTCTTTACTTCTGTAAGTTGTAGAATATTTCTTATCACAATCTCATTGTATATTACTCCAAAACCACTGAAAGGAGACAACTGTTTCCCCAATCCTCTCTCCATGTTTCCAGACTGATTTCTATACTGACTATTCTTATAAACATAAAAGGAGACATTGTAAAATAATGGATTTTTAAATTAAAGTACTGTAATTAGGGAAACCCCCAAATTTTTAAAAAGCATCTCACAAGATTGTTTTGTAACAAATAAGATGAAGAATGTATTAAATTGTTTTGCACACAGACTAAATGATCTTGGCTTTAAAAAATATTCAATTTTTGAAACAAACTTTGGATGTGTGCTGTCCTGTTCAGTACTGAGTACTACCTGCAGATTTTTCAGGTAACAAGGGAAAATCAGAATGAAGTACACCTGAACAGCATCCTTCACTGACATTAAGTACAGAATCTAACCATAAAATGTTAAAACAAGTAAAACGTCCTCCCATTTCTGTTGAAATGCACGAGACAAGCAACATAAACCAATTTCACAGTAGACTTCTTGCTCATAGAACACTTGTGCTTTAGATTTTCAACCCAATAACGCTATTTTATTATAGAAAAAAATTTCCCATTCTAAAGACAGACTTCCTGAATTTTAGATCCAGGAAAGGATGGTACAGTACCTAGAACCATAAGACCTAGGTATTATGCTATCTAGTATTAAAAAAAATAAAAAATAAAAAATCCACATTAACATTTTCTTTGCTGCAGAAAAAAAGCCTATCAAAATTGGTTTTGAGTAAATTTTTCTAGAAAACCACCTGAAGAACTCAGGATCGTTCAACAATTAAAATAACTTGATATATCAAAGAGTATTTTTTTAAATCAGATGTTTCCATTATTTAGGTCTGAGTGATTAAAATGCTGAAGCGCAGGAAAACTTCAATTTAATTAGAAGTATTCACCTTTTTCTAATGTTCACTTTTGTAGCACCTGTGACATCACCCCCTAATTCACATGTTCTGTCAAAGTCTCCTGAAATGAAACCAATCTCACTATTTTGACATCCTCTCCAAATAAATAAAATTGAGATAAATATGGCTTTAGGTTTGCCTGAAGGAGCAAGAAGGGGGCACAAGACCACATGCCTTCAACTTGCAAATTACGCTTGGTAAGCATTTAGTTAGCAAGGAATCTTTAAAGTGCCCAGATACCTCAAAAATGAATAAATAACCCTTTAGTTAGTGGAATTAGATGGCTAGTTATACACACCCATAACGAAAAATTGCTTTAGCAAAATCTTAAGGGATATACCTAAAGCATACCCACTTAGTTTACGTAGCATTTTACAATGGTGCAAAAGGACTGGTAGTGCAGAGGACTAGTCCTGGTGTATTCTCCAGCAGAGAAAACATGAAACAGCATTTACAGCTGCACTGACAAAGTAGCTGCAAAGAGAAGTGACATGTACACAACTGTTCTAAAACGGCAAATAATTGGAAAGCAAAATAAGACATTAAAAGAAGCACTGCCTCAGACATCAAAACTTTCTGAAGAGATGCCATTTTACTTATGCTACAGTCATTTTCTTTCTTCCCCCACGCTGCAGCACTCAAACCAGCAAGAGAGTTTTCAGTCACACACATTTCTAATGGTTCTGTATAGCCATAAAGCTGAATATTCAGGTTTATTATAACCTTTAGGAAAGACCACAGGTAGCCCATATTAAAGGAAGGTATTTTTAACCATACAACTGGCTTTGGTGGAGAGCGATGTTTTTAAATACCTCAGTGAAACATGCAGGCACATTTTGCAGATGCGTCACTTGGGAAACAGCTGTGTTGTTTCAGTGTTTTCGGAGTCAAAAGCTGTATTTTTCCACCACAGGAAATAGAGGGCTGTAACATTAATTAACGCAATACCGATGCACATTGAATAGAAGCATCTCTAAACCCTTAAATTAAGGTGAAACAAGCTAGTCTTCCTGATTCTGAAGGTTGCATTAAGGTGCTATTGCTCTTCAGGAGAGAGCCAATTCAGAGACCTCGTCTGAACCAAATCTAGCCCTGAGATTGTCCCTAACGGATGTTTGTTTCCAAAGACTAAAGCACTGCTAGAAACTGTAGATGTGTACATTAACAACATGTCAGCATACCCTACCTTCTATTATTCCTAGAGAGATACAGATGGTTATGCTTGGCAGAAACTAGTAAGACTGATTAAGGCATGGGAAGCTATGCATGAGGGGACCCAGATGAATCTGTGCACTCTTCAAGTTTTAGTTAATTCTTCTGTCACTTTTTTGAGAAGTAAATAAAATCAGGAAAAAAGGAAAATGGAAAGTGATGGTTTTCTTACCACGGAGAAAATAAGAGAAAGCACAATCAAAAATAGACCTTTCTATATGGTGTCTCAGAAGTACGTTACTGAAGGTGGTAGAGGAAAAGACTTAAGACTAGTAAAATAACTCAATTTCTCAGACCACAATGCTCTCATATTATATTTAATTCAAAACACTGCAGAGGTATCATGTTTTCATGCAGAACTTAGGGCTGAGCGGATTCTTCTCTACAGGATGAAAACATCAGCTTTCTAGGACAGCTACTCAACATAGAGAAATATCCTGTCACATCAGAAATCTTTTGCTAGTATAGATTTTTTTCAAGGGACCAGCATAAGCTAGTACAGACCCCACAGTACCCTAGGACCCTTGTTAAAGCAGAAATGAAATAACTACTCCATGATTGCTGGCTTAGTTCAGTGCTGTGAAACAGCTCTAAAAAGTAGTTTCAATTATTACCAATTCTTTCTGCAACTATTAACCCCTCACTGTCAAAGCCCTCCTGACAAAAAGTGGGTCAAATTATCATGCAACACTCCTCAATTATCAAAATATATTCAAGGGTAGTTTAGTATTTGGGGAAAACATTATCAGTGTAAAAACTGCTAATGAAGATAGCCTTACAAACTGAAAAGCAGTATTTTGAGCTGTGATCACTGTCAGATAAACTTTATACCTCACTTCAGCAGTGTCATTTCTGGAACTGATACAGAATTTATAGACCTCTGCAGAATGCAATTCATAAATATAGAAAGAAAACAACAACAGGCACACTTAGTTTTGACTATCCTTCTTTCTAGCAAGTTAAATAACCAATTATTATTTTAGGAACAATAAAAGATCTGTTAAAAATGTTTCAAAATCAATGCTATACTGTGACAGTACAAAAGCCCATGTGACAGTATTTCATATTTCAGATTAAATAAGATTATTTCAGATTTTAAAGCAAACTGAATCTAGCTTCGAAAAAACAGTAGCATTAAAATTGTTTGCTTGTGTTAAAGAGAGAGAGAAGGTTGCTTAGTAATTTGTTTCATTAACATGGCCACTGAAAAAAAGAAAACCTTGAATTCTGCTTAAGCAGATTTTCAGCTCAGTGAATCTGAGGTAAACTTTAGCCAAAACTCCTCATGTTTCTAGTCAATTTAATCTTCTGGTCCTGAAATGGTAATTACTGCAACAAGGAAAGAAGACTTTTACTTACCACTTCATAACCTACACAAAATGGGCTGCTGACCTAGTAGAATTAAGTATTCCCTAAAAACAATTACTTTTTCTAAAATAAATATAACAAACAGGGTCTAAACTCATTGGTCTAAGCTATCTGGAAGTATCACTCTTAAGGTCACAAATCTCATTTTATGGCCTTCCTTATATACATAATTTGACAAGCTAAGTTAGAAGTTCGGTTTTTTGTGTGTGGTGGTGGGTTTTGTTTTGTTTTTTTTAAAAAATCACATACATTGCACTTAAACCTACTTTAAACCTATCACAATTGAAAATATGAAGTTTTTAATGTGCAAAACAAGGTGCTGCTTTAAAACAGGCATGAGATCAAGGTTAGGCAAAAAAGAAGGTAAAAGTTTTTTGGTTCTCAAGGTTTCACTAATCTTATTAAGGGTTTAGAAAAAAAACCCACAGAGATCTGGATACACATTACTTGACCTTACACAGCTCTCAAACACACAAATCACTCAAATGTAGAATCTCCAAATGCAATAGTGTGAAATGAATGCTTAACTTGGTCAACAAATCTCAGAAAGACCAGTCTTTTCTTCACATCTCCCACTTTTCAGGAAAAGGAAAGCCGTTTATGCTGTTTTCCATTAGTGCTTGACCGAAGCACAAGTAGGTCAGCCATCTACTCTACAATCTAAATTGGACTGAAGTTCAAGAAAACTGGGACAGGAGGCCCCATTAACTACCAGTTCTTGCACTTGCAAATACCGTTGTTGTTTTTCATTCAGTAAGGCTGTGCCATCACTGACTGGAGCATTTAAACAGCAGCCTTTAACCTGCATCTCAGCAACAATTAAAAGACAGAACAAAGAGAAGTAAATAATACAAAGTTCAATTTAGTGCTCTCTCAAAATTAGACTGAAAAACCCTAGTGTTGAAAATTCAAGTATGTAAGACTACTTTTTAAAATAAAACAAAATTTTAGTAAAAGCACATAATATACAACTTTTTTGTCATACATGCTGCTGAGTAACTTCAGCATTTGAAATGGTTCCACGATAATTCTCAAAAATAGAATAAATTGCTACTAAAGGTAGAATTATACACTTTTTTGCCTTATGAACTAACATGTAAATCCTTATGTCAGTAACCTCTACACTCAGAAACTAGTGGTATGATAGTCATAACAGCTGAAAAAAGCTGGCGCAAATAGCTGTAGAATAAAGTTTCTTAAGAAGCTATTTAGTTTCCTGCAAATCATTCCACACATTGTAATCAAAGTGAAAAACTGCACAGCATTAGACTCCAGAAAGTCTGGAGTCATTCCATTCCATTTTAAATTTAAATAAAATTCAGTTGGTATTTTTGCATGATGCACAGTAACATGAACTAATCAGAATAAAAAAGGTTAGTATCATGGAATAAAAAACACACTCAAAAGGAATGGCTTAAGCTAGATTTCTAAAATGTATTCAGTGCATAAACCACATATGGTTTATATGCATACACACAAAGAGAGTCAGGAATGGAAAATAATTCTACTCGGAACTACAGAGTTTTTGTGTCATTAGCCTAAAGCTATATTTAATACATCAGGAATGTTCACCAAACTTATAATAGGTCCTACCAGGGTCCAACTCTACCTCAAGATTTTGCTAACTAGTTCGTGATCTTGTGCTTATGAATTCAGATTGAATGTCTGAACAGATTACACACTATATTTCCCTGAAGTAATGATCATGAGGTGGTAGAGTTTTCAATTCTTGAGGAAGTAGGGAGGGGGGTCAGTAGAACTCCTACCTTGGACTTTCGGAGGGCAGACTTTGGCCTGTTTAGGGGACTGGTTGACAGAGTCCCTTGGGAGGCAGCCATGAAGGACAAAGGAGCCCAGGAAGGCTAGACATTCCTTAAGAGGGAAATCTTTAAGGTGCAAGAACAAGCCATCCCAGTGTGCCATAAGATGAACCGGCAGGGTAGAAGACCAGCTTGGCTGAACAGAGACCTTTGGCCAGAACTCAGAAAGAAAAAGAAATTTTATGACCTATGGAAGAAGGGTCAGGCCACTCAGGAAGACGACAAGGAATTTGCAAGGCTGCGCAGGGAAAAAAATAGAAAGGCTGAAGTCCAACTAGAACTGACCCTGGTCACTGCCGTAAAAGACAATAAAAAACGTTTCTATAAACAAAAACATTAACAGCAAAAGGAGGGCTAAGGAGAATCTCCATCCTCCACTGGATGCAGGGCGAAACGTAGTGACCAGGATAAGGAAAAGGCTGAGGTACTGAATGCCTTCTTCGTCTCAGTCTTTAATAGTAAGACCAGTTGTTCTCTGAGTGCTCAGCCCCCTGAGCTGGATGATGGGGACAGAGAGCAGAGTGAAGCCCCCATAATCCAAGAGGAAATGGTCAGTGAAATATTGCACGACTTAAGCACACACAGGTCTATAGGGCCGGATGGGATCCACCCAAGGGTACTGAGGGAGCTGGTGGAAGTGCTCACCAAGACACCTTCCATTTATTAGCAGTCCTGGCTAAACAGGGACATACCAGTCAACTGGAGGTTAGCCAATGTGATGCCCCTCTACAAGAAGGGTCAGAAGGAGGACCCAGGGAACTATAGGTCTGTCAGTCTGACCTTGGTGCCAGTGAAGATTATGGAGCAGATTATCTTGAGTGCCATCATGCAGCACATACAGGACAATGAGGTGACGAGGTCTGCTCAGCATCTGTTTATGAAAGGCAAGTCCTGCTTGACCAACTTGATTTCCTTCTAAGACAAGGCGACCCGCTTAGTGAAAGAGGGCAGGGTTGTGGACATTGTCTATCTAGACTTTAGTAAAGCCCTTGACACTGTTTCCCATGGCATTCCCCTGGAGAAACTGGGTGCTCATGGCTTGGATGGGAGTACGACTCGTGGGATAAAATCTGGCTGGATGGCCGGGCCCAAACAGTGGTGGTGAATGGAGTTAAATCCTGTTGGCAGCTGGTAACAAGTGGTGTTCCCCAGGGCTCTTTACTGGGGCCTGTTCTCTTCAACATCTTAATCAATGATTTGGATCAGAGGATCAAGTGCAGCCTCAGTTAGGCAGGAGCATTGATCTGTTTGAGAGTAGGAAGGCTCTACAGAGGGATCTGGACCAGCTGGATCAATGGGCTGAGGCCAATGGTATGAAGTTCAACAAGGCGAAGTGCTGCCAGGTCCTGCATTTGTGTCACAACAACTCCCTGCAACACTACAGGCTTGGGGAAGAGTGGTTGAAAAGCTGCCCAGCAGAAAAGGACCTGGGGGTATTGGTCGACAGGTAGCTGAATAGGAGCCAGCAGTGTGTCCAGGTGGCCAAGGTGCCCAACATCATCCTGGCTTGGATCAGCAATAGTGTGGCCAGCAGGAGCAGCGAAGTGATTGTCCACCTGTACTTGGCACTGGTGAGGACACACCTTGACAAACCGGGTTCAGTTTTGCACCCCTCACTTCAAGAAGGACACTGAGGTGCTGCAACATGCCCAAAGAAGGGCAAGGAAGCTGGTGAAGGGTCTAGAGAACAAGTCTTCTGAGGAGTAGCTGAGGGAACTGGAGTTGTTTAGCCTGGAGAAAAGGAGGTTCAGGGGAGACCTTATCACTGTCTACAACTAGGAGGTTTTAGTGAGGTGGGGGTTGGTCTCCCAAGTAACAAGCTATAGGACAAGAGAAATGGCCTCAAGTTGCACTACAGGAGATTTAGGCTGGCTATTAGGAA
Organism: Bucorvus abyssinicus; assembly: GCA_009769605.1. Lineage (NCBI taxonomy): Eukaryota > Metazoa > Chordata > Aves > Bucerotiformes > Bucorvidae > Bucorvus > Bucorvus abyssinicus. Next base: position 78,983,350 of record CM020025.1, read on the forward strand.
AAATTTCTTCACAGAAAGGGTTGTAAACTATGGGGAGAGGCTGCTCAGGGAAGTGGTGGAGTCACCATCCCTGGTTGTATTTAAAGGATGTGTAGATGTGGTGTTTAGGGACATGGTTTAGTGATGACCTGGCAGTGCAGGGTGAACGGTTGGACTCGATCTTAAAGCTCTCTTCCAACCAAAACAATTCTGTGGTTTGCTCTCAAAGATTTGAATGCACTGTATTCAAGCTGACAACTAGGATGGTAGCAGCATGCTTATTTCCAAGCAGGGCAGGCAACAACATATAGATAGAACTGCACAATGATACTATAAAGCCAGGGCTCTGTGTCACTGGTCACACTACTATCTAGCCAGTGTTCTAGAATAGTCTGTTGTTACTGCAACGAGTCACTGTCACCGGCTGGCCGAGGTACACCAATCACGGGACAAGTTCTTCCTCTGTCTAATTAACCTCCCTCCCATAACGGGAGAGAAAGGGTTAAAAGCAGAGATAAGGAGAAAGAAAAATCTGTGAGACCTCTTAAGTTAGGAAAACTAAAACAAGTTTAATAACACTAGAAAAAATATTATATTCAGAAAAACAAATGAGATGTTAACAGGTTTATATGGAATTTGAATGTTGGTATAGCAAGGGTTAAACGCAGTTAGGGAAACAAAAGCGAAAGGAAAAAACACAGTACCGAGCAGTTCTGTGGTCGTCGGGTTCACAGCAGCAGAGCTAAGCCAGATCAGTGTAGCCGCAGCGAAATCCACGCGTAAGCAGGAGCCGAGCATAGCTCAGCCGAGCATAGCTGAGCCGAGCCGTGGGGTTGTGGGTGTTAAAGAAACGGCAGCAAATTAAAACCGCGGCTCCGGAGCTCAGCGGCAGCAGAAACGGCGGCGGCAGGAGTCATCCCGTACAGCACGGGGCGGTTAGTAACGACAATCCAAGCAGGTCCAGGCGCCAGTGAAAGAGGCGAGGCAGGACTGGAGCCAAGGCAGAGCCGGGGCGTCCGCCGAGAGAAAGCAAAGGCAAGCTGCAAGCCGGAGCCAAGCTCCCAAGTGAGAGCAAACCGAAAGCAAAGCCCCCAGAAGTGCAAGCCCCCGAGCCAGCTGGCTTTTAAACAGACGGGGAGCCCGCCAAAGTTTTCACAACCAGTGAGATGTGCGAACGTAAATGGGAGGGGTACATCACGATTGGCCATTTAAAACAAACCATCAAGAACAAGAAAAACTGGTTTTCCTAATGCAACTGGTTTTTCCTCTCCTAAACCTGGGACAGTCACTTCTCTACATATAACTACAGTTACAAAGTTGTACCTCCATGGGGCCCATCAATTAAGAGCTTGAGCATCAAACAATTTAAAAAAAGAGTGAATGGTTCACTAGCTGAAACAGCTGCAAGTTGAAAGCCTCGATGCAGAAATGCCTGAAAGGTATGTCCAGGTTTGAGTTAAAACAATTAATTCTGTTCAGTGATTTTACTTTTCAGCTCAGTCTAAGTAACTGCACTTTGTAAAGTTAACAGTGCATGCTTCTAAAACTGATAATACCTCATGTTTAGAGTTACTACCAGGGACTGGTGTGCAGAAAGGCTCTTGCTTATACTTACTCCTCTGTGAGGACTAAGGTCACTGCTAAATCCTGTGTATCATGTTGGGGGTACAGTAAGAGGCTGAACCTGTGGGGAGGAGGAGACAGGACAGGTGACCCTAAACTGACCGACAAGGTACTCCATCCCATATATGTCACATTCAGTACAAAGCTGAGGGATCACAAGGGCCAATTTCTCTTCTTCAAAGGACTCTGTCCATTCTCCCTTCAATCCCAATCTACGCATTCCTGAATCCAGTTCCAGAATCCAGCTCCCCCCCAGTCTGAGACTTTGCCAGTGCTTGCCCACAGCATCAGCGGTGACAGTGATGTAGTTGCCATCAGGGGTGTTAGGTTCAATGTTGGGTTTGTATATAGTTTATTGTTATTGTTTCATTTCAGTTTTAGTTTTCTTTTCCAATCCAGAAGTCTCTCTCTCTTACTCCCTTAGGGAAGGGAGAGGGGTTAGTAGAGAACATCTGTCAGTTGTCTAGTGGCTGGCACAGCCCTAACTCTTGACAAGATGTCATCAAACTAAGACTTCTATTTGACTAAATATTTCCCAAGAATAAAAAATCTAAGCTATGTGCTTACTCAATGAATAATAAACTTCACATTTAATGATCTTTGCCATATGATAATGGAAAGAATAAGAGAGTTATGGAAGTTTTAAATGCTGCAGGAAAAAAGCTTAGACTAATAAAGCCAATGAAGAAAGTGTGACAAAACCTGATATACAAAATATATTATTTATAATATTTACAAGAAACATATGATGAGCTTTTTCATAATTGTACTCCTCAACATCACAGGTCAACCCAAGAACATTTCAGTGGAGAGCACCTGCAAAACTTAAGTACAGGCATTTTCTGCTTCTGGTTCTGAAGGCTTAAAGACTGTAATCATCTGATATAAAAGCATCAGAAAAAGTAAGCCTGCATCTAGAAAATTTCCTAAAACCTCTTCAGTTCTTGTTTCTGCACACCATTTTTCAGTTTTCATGACTCCAAAAGACAATGTCTTTACTGGAGGAGCAAGCATCCTCCCTTTAGTTCCTAGCATAAATCAGAGGTGAACTGTCATCTGCCTGAATAGCAGCGTGTAATACATCCAGGAGGCTTTAGATTAACAAAAGCCCAACTGGACTCACTAAGCTAATGTCAGCTGTAACATGGTAACTCCTCAGCTATCCATTGTAAGCTTTCTTGGGAAGGCCAGGAGTTTCTCTAACCCACTAAGACAACCCCTCCAGTAACTACAGCTATGATCTCAGTAACATTCGTTTGCTTTTACAAATGGAAGCTCAATAGCTGAAGAGTCACCATCATGAGAAACCTTTACAGAATTAAGTCAGGTCTCAGACCATTGTTGTTTTAAGGAGCAGTCCTAACCCCTAAATCTTAAACGTACAAAGCACTCAAAAGGAATTTCAAATATATTTTTAAAATATAAATTGGGGTATGTATATTTTGATTTACTAGGGTTATTTCAGAACATGCAAGGAAGTCTTTCAGACATATGTAGAATTCAAAAGAACACAAAAAGCATGAAAGAGATGGTGAGTCTAGCTGTGAAGTTTTTTCCTTGTTCTTGAGTATTATTAACCTCCCATACAAATTCTGAAGGGTCCACACATAAATATCCCTATATCAAAGTTTTTCTTGCCTTTTGTATCAGAGGCCACCCTCAAAGCAGAAGTAGGAATGCTAACATTTCTGTTTAACCTGAAATTCAGTTTATACTGAAATAACTTGTACAACTGTCCACATCTGAAAGATAAAATAATAGCTGCTTCACTGAGGCAAAATATCTATATATGATGCAGAGCCACCCAAAAAAAGAACAGATATAGTATTTAAAACATTATTGTATTTTACATCTAAAAAAACCAGGATTAATAAAGGATGTGCTATATAAACCATTCAAGAAATTAATAACCTTAAGTTGATTCCTTAGACAATTTGCATTTATTCTGTACCTCATAATTTATGAAGCTAAAAATGAAATTATGTCCGACTTCACCACTTTCAAATTGCCTACCTTGTCCCCTCTTAACTGCTACAAAAAATTTGAATACCCAGTATGTTCCATAGGAAGAGAAACACTTTTATTATCTAGTTTACATTTTCCACACTAAATTAAAAAGCCCATAGCCATTATTCACACCCAAAATGCAAATTTTAAAACAAAGAAGGCTAATCGTTATTGATCCCTGCATGGACTGGTAACACTTCAGCCTTGGACACAGTTTACTCCATTTGACTCAGACAATCAATGAGCTAGTTAACTGTGATAGAGGACAGTCTAGCAGACTTTGTTTTCAACAGGAGAGAAATCCCTTTCCTTTCAGCTTCCCAGAAAATAACAGGAAGATCTATTCACATTTTTTACACCAGATTTTATGGGAAGTCAATGCAATAATGATTAGATAGGCAAAAGATGAGAATTATAGTGAGGGTCACAGGGATCCTGAAAACAAGATCGAGTACTTGGAGTTGATGAGGCTGGACTAGTCAATATGTCAAGTAGGTCTTCAAAGAGCATTCAATAAGGACACTTCACTGCAATAATCACATCCAGTAAGCTGAGCGTCAATTTTTCATGATCACAGAATCACAGAACAGCCCAGATTGGAAAAGACCTCAAAAGATCATTCAGTCCAATCTTTCGTGGGAAAGGGAGCACAGAAGAGATTATCTCTCACCCTGTTCAGTCGCATCCTGAAAACCGCCAGCGCTGGGGACTGTAAAATCTGTATCTTTCAAGTCACAAGACGTCTTTAATCATTCAACTTTCAAAAGACAAGATCACAATAGTACCACTCTCAGCCAGTTACATTTAATTTGCTTCTTTACCCCCTGCACACCCACACTCACAATTATAGTCCATTTTTCTTTTTTCTAACACTAAAGTAGAAGGCTACACAGTTGAATCTTGCAGCCAAAGCCGTTAACTAATACTTTAACTACAAATTCTACTAGCTGAAGAAAAATTTCATGGTAACGTAACATTTTTATGCCACAACACAGAAAATTTAAGCTATATATAACTCACGATGTAGGTTTTCCATTATAGTCCATTTTGCATAATGTAAATTGCCAATACACAAATAACTAACAGCATGAAAAAACACTCATTAGGCATACACATACTCAACAAAATAGTCTTTTCCCTATGCTTGTTATGTTCTGGTATAACTATCAGTTTCTTATGATAAGAACATACTTTTACTGTAACATCCATTGGCACAAAGTTCCCTTTATTACCCATGCACAGCCCCGCCCTGCCCCCCTCGTATTTGCATTGTTATATTACCCTTATTTAAATATTCAAATTACCCAGTTATTGAATATTCAACTATCAGATGTTGCTCTGAGAGCATAGGCAATCCAATATCACAATTCTCAATGCAAATCACAAGAATGTGAAGAGAGTCAGTAATGATCAATGCCCAACTACATTCCCCAGAAAAGATAAAGCTCTAAACCCAAAATATTTCAGTCTTGCATTTCTACTATTGGCACCTAAAACTCCTTTCAAAGGAAGGCCACTTGTCTTTCAGAAATGTATATAAGGTTATTCTTATTTTCACACAAACTGAAGAATTCTAATGACACCAAACCAGTACAAGTCTAGCCAACAGTATAGCCCATTAGACTATAGCATCCACCTGCAGTTCAGCTTTGAGAACTTTGTAAAAGCAGCTCCAGTAGCTGGTACGCAGATCTTCTGTTGGTCTTCGTTCTGAGGCTCCAAGTAACAATGCCTGGTACTACCTGGAACAATTTGGAATTGCAGCATAAGAAGTGTTATGTGATACCAGAAGAGTCCTAAGGGTTTTTCTGAGTTCTCTTTGGCTGCTTCCATGAGAATATATGAACTATATCCCTACGGTATTTATCAAATAAAGAAGTTTCTAAAGGTAGGCTTTTCAACCTAAAAACTGTGCAGCTAAGAAGGCCACTTGAACAGGTTTAGTGTTGACTCATGGCTTTGATTAAGTCCTAGCAAAATTAACACTGAAATTAGTTTTACTAACTCCACACAGTTCCAATTGACAGACAAATCAAAATGCACTGATGTCCATTTTCTAGTGTCTGGGAAAGGTAAAAGTCAATAGAAGCTACCACCAATATAAGTAGGATAGGCAGAAAGGAGGAAAAAAAACCTCATACTAATGTCACTGACAAAGTAATCGGAAAACAGTGCTATAGAAAGGGTTCTTTCAGTTATGCAAAACACTTGTGGCTCAAGGTCCAAGACATGCAAGTACAAACCCAGCACTTTTGCCTACGAGGTAAAGGCACTGAAAGCTTATCCAAATTCTGAAAATCTCTAAACTCATCTTTTACAGTCCTCTAGTTAAGGTATTTCAATAGTAATAGTCCAAGAATTTATCAAGCAATTTCAGGATCTTCACTTACCATCTGAATTCATTCAGCTTAACACAGATAGCCAGTAATTTTGTATTGGTTTAAATTCTAGACAAAAATCAGAAGAAATCCAGTAACAAACTGGTAAGTGGATTTTCAAGTAACTTCTCACTTGCTTCAATATTTAAGTTTCAGTAGGCTAGCTTTAGACCAAACTTTAAGTTGTTCCATTTTCATCTTAGCTATTTGACATATGTATTCCAAATCCCTACTTGTACTTGTTTCTCACCCAAGATGATTTTTTTTTCCCCTTAAAACAGAAAAACATTCATAAAGAAAGTTAGCCAACTGGAAAAAAATATTTTAAGCTATGTAATTAGATTTCCAACATCCCTCTTAGTACTCACAGCCACACAAAGCAGTTAAGCACTTGAAACTGGGCAATGGTGAAATGCACAGAAGACAGGACTTGCATGCTTTCCTCTTTTGGGGCAGATACTATAGCCAGATCGAGATTGTTCACAGTACTCCAGATTTAAATATGCGCGCTGACTCTGATATAAATGTCTAGGTGCAATATGCTATTCTTTGAACATACCAGTAATTCTCATGTGCCTACACAGCTGCATAACTAGAGAAAGTAGCTCAAATTTAATTAATTCTGGAAGACAGACCCATGCTCTGAAGAACAATGCAGGGATTCCTGGAGGAACATAATTATTTTAAAACAAATTCAGACACATGCATCCTCTTATTTATTATATAAATGCATAGGACAGGCAGCAACTAACCCTCAACAGGTATGAGGTAGTGCTTCCTGCTCAGAAATTTTAGACTATTGGTAAATAATGAATACAGCCTTAATACTACTTATATTGGGGGTGGGGGTGAAGAGTCAACCACATCATCATTTACATACACACTCCTAAACCATCAGAAGCCCCACATCAATTGTCTAATACTCAAAAAGACAACCCACCCCAAAAAACAAAACTGGGAGAATGATCACAGCACTGACAAAGCGATTTGACAATAGCTGTAAGCTTTACACCACTTATTTCTCCCCATTTGCAGGGCTAAACACTGCACAAGTCAATTGCTATTGCATTTCAAATAGTGTTTCAGGAAAAAAAAAAAACGTTTATAAAAATCTTCTGAAAGGGAACAAAGTTATGTAATCTCATAACTGTTCACTGCAATAATTGAGGGATTCATGTGATATTTTTCCTTGACAAATTCAAAATATATTTTTAGAGAAGCATGTTTATAAAATCTCTTTACAGCTGAAGAACTTGTCCAACAGCTTTTCACGGTATTTTTCCTACCTAATAAATAGCATTCCAGTAAGTATGCTAGCCAAAATAGTTACCTTACAAATGTCTGAAAATATAAAGCTTCTATGAGATTTTTAAAACTTCACAGTTGAACTACTAACAGCATTCACAACTCAAATAATCTCAGAAAGATATGATACTGGGACAGCATTATTCATTCAAAAAATGTAGGATTTTATCCATATGTACAAAATGTGAAATAAACACAGCAAACAGAAAAATACACAGAAATGTGTTCAATTAAAATCCCTTTAGATGTACTTGAAAACATAAAAATCTGCTCAACTCTTCCATATTTCCTTGCTATGCAGTAAAATCTCTTGGAAACGGCACAAAAATTGCTAAAATTATTACTATGAAACTAGTAATTTTGTTTCAGCAATATATTGGTAGGCAATACATACTAAATTTAGCACAGTTTGTCCTTAACTACATGAAGGAAAGTGTTTCTGCAATACCTAGTAACATGAAGCAGCAAAGGTGCTTCCTACCTAGCCTCTTTCGCAAGAAAGGGGAAGAAGAAAAAAACAGCAGAAACATCAAAGATCTCCAATTGTACTTCTAGTTTCTCTACAGTGCTAGTAAAAAAATCCCAGCTAACTGGACTTTTGGAGAAAGTGTTATTAGACTGATCAAAGTCTAAAGCAAAGTAGCTGTAGGTTGTCTTCCCTAACCTAAAACGTATTATATTTGTTTTATTTATTTGCATGTATCAGTTACTGAACTGCTCGTCATTGACTTGACAGTCATTAAAGTTGCACAGTCCAGATTTTACTGATGATACCCATGCAACTCACAGGATTTACATTCCATAAGGAACCATCCAATAGCCTGATCTAAACCAAGTACTAAAATTACAGTAATTAGATACAGACTAGACCTACATATTGTTCTCTGATACCACAAGCCAAAGCAGAAGCAGCTGCTCACATGCTACTTTGGACAAAGGAATTCTCAGCCAAATTCAGACCTATTTTAAAAAGAAATCTAATTTCAAAACAATTTTAAGGTTCACTCAGAGCACTTGCTTCAGAAAAAAAAAAAAAAAAATCAGGTTGAGCAGTGCTTTGCTGAGAACAGTCAAGAAAGCAGACTGGGCAGTACCATAGAAGAAAAGTAAACAGGAGAATCCAACTAATTCCACTCAATTATTTTTGTGGGAGAAAAAAATCCAAACATCACCACCCCCAAACAAACCACACCAAACACCTTACAATAAGGTAAGGAAGCAGTTTTTCCAGCATAGGAAATAAGAGAGCTGATGTAGTTTTTGTGTACCTAGATTTTTCTCTGTATGTATACATATATATAAAAATATAGATAGATAGATAAAATATATATATATATATAAAAAAAGACAACTAAACCCACTTGATTCTTTCCACAAGATTGACTCAATTTTGGAAATTAAATATTGAACTGGAATTCAAAGCCAGTTCTTCAAAATCTGGTTTAACAAGAAAGTCTTAACAGATTAAATCTTTTGATAGGAGTGTAAAAAAAAAATTATCATTTACTTTCAGAAATACATTGTTTCATTACATAAGAACATGTATCAGCATTACACATTAGCAACATCTAAGTTACAAGTGAGTATTCTAAAAGTCAAAAGGCAAAGACTCTTAGCTTCTTTCTGCTTGGAACTTCTTCAACTTCTAAAAGTATTTCCATTCTGTCTTCTGGCCCTTCCACATTGTATTTTTTAAGCAAAAATTCAAGAAAAAACCAGCAAGTTTACCTTTAAATTTATGAATTCAAGATAACTTGATACTTATTACCTATTCAGGCATGCATTTAAAATTGTTAAAAATCAAGAAACTTTAAGCACATCTTCAATTCCCTTAACTATAAATAGTTTAAGGGCACAGTCTCCAGGCACCAAGTGTTAAATCTTTCTCAGTTGTGTATCAGCAGCTCATGTAGCACAGCTTCAGCTGCTAGGATGAACAACACTTGCATTTATACACTGTCCATTTTCTTTATTTCATCCTGATTATAAAAGCACTTACACAAAAACTTGTTACATCCAAATTGACTTTACAGCTCAACTTTACAGAAATTATTCACAGTACTGCTCAATACCTAGCCTGATCACTTTATAATGATATAAATTTGTTCCCCTGACAAAGATTCATCAGGTTTTCTCCCACATTCCCAGTCACTTCTCCTGACCCATCCCTATGCCATCGATTCTATTTAGGTAGCCAAGTGCTAAGCTTTAACCAGATGAAAATTACTCCACCAAAAATAAAAAGTTTCTTGCAGGGAACCTACTCTGGCCACAGTGCAGCACATATATAGAGCCAACACAGCATGGAGCAAGAACAAATAGCTGGGCACCAGGGAGATAACCTGACTTCCCATTTCAGTGGCAACAGAGACTCCCACTGATTTTCAAGTTACTTGCCTTATCACTCTGAGTAGAAGTGGCAAGAAGCTTCTGAGCTAGCTAAATGAGTTACAAGATGCTATGGTAACAAAAGGAATAAGCAAGTACACATGCAATACAAAAGACACTCTTCAGAAAGTTTAAGACCCTGAAACGTAGGCAAAAAGATATTTTCATTACTTACGTGTAAGTGGTAGGCAACAAGAGATTAGATTTTGCATTTAGGAACATAAATCAAACCCATTTAGTATCACTGAAACCTCACTGTACAAGTCACATAAATGAACAGTTTGTCAGTGGTTATAACGTAGGTAGAGAGGATTAAGTCATCAAGAAAGGAGTGCTGACGCTTCTGCAATAATACTCATTACTCTCTACAATTATTAACAACTTTAAAAAACACTAACACTCCATGGACATTCTGGAACATCTTCCAATAGCTCACGCACCACACAGGCACTAACTGGTAGGTACTACAGACCACTGAAACTCACTAAACACCACAGGGCAGTCAGCTCCTTCTGCAGGGAGCTGCTGGATGAAGGAGAATGCCACATTACCACGGGGCCCTATGGACATCTGTCCATGTTTCACTTTCCCAATTCCTAAACTGCCATGGAATTTAACATACACTACAGGTGACAATGCCCCAACTCAAAGCGCACATTATATTCAATACGAAGGAACTCCATGCATACCTTTCACACCTCAAAAGAGGACGACAGAACTAAAAGAAGCAACTGCATACCAGTTCTGAGTTGACTCAGACCTGAAGTTGAACTTCCAGCTTCAACTAAGACAACTCAGATTTGGCAATCTGATAAAATAATACTACTTCATCACACAAGATGTTTTTAATAGCTGTGCCCAAAGCCACATTAGAATCAGAGAACAAAATAGCTACAGTATTAGCTATATGTGAAGTGGAAGAGAGGGGAAGTTCATGAGAACAAATGTAACGAAAGATGAAAGACAGCCAAAAGAACACAGAAATAGTTGTAGTCATACACTTCAAATATATTTAAAGCTCCTTTATTGTATAACAACTTTAGCAACAATGCTATTGTTCATAAGGTATCAAGGTACTAACAGAGGCAGAAGATGCATGAATGCTGACAAGCAACTGTATCTGAGTGATATGATTACTAACCCTCAAATTAGTAATCAAAAGGACTTAGGAGTCCAAATGAGCACATCCAAATCAGCTTTTGTTCAAGAATTTTAAAACACCATTTGGGAGGCTGTAAGTCATGAACTTAAGAAGTTCTGAATAATGGTGAAGAGTTCTAGAAGACTAGAGAAAAACTGATGTCACAAAAGCATTTTAAAAGGGACATGGTTAGTTTACTAAACACAAGTCAGTCAAAATGAAACAAATAAAATTCCGCTTAATAAGTTGGTAATTATTATTACATATATAAAAAATCAATACTATCAACTTTTTAACAGCATCCTCTTTTTGAGATCACCATCCTGAGTGATAATAACTATGCTGAGGATATTAAGTTTCAACACAGCATTCACCTTGCTATCACAAGGTGTTGGGATTAAGATACAGAATGATACAAGCTCAGCCTGATATTACATTTATTTTAAGCTCTCAAAATACAGGGTCAAGAAATATTACGAAGCAGGATGCCTCTACTGAGCTACTGCTCACCTATTTACCATTATTATCGGTGATCTCAAAAAAAGATCAGGAATCATGACAGATCTACTGCACAACCTATTTAAGAAAAAGGCCGGGGAAATAGTAAATAACAGATAATCTAGTGCTGATAAATCTATTTTGATTGTTTGCCAAACTGAGCACAAGCTAAAGATGCTAATTTGGAATTCACATGGGGCTGTACCAAGACAAAGTTTAGTTTTCCTATCCCTAAAGAAGGCCTAATATTTTAAGCATTAAGTTTGAAGAATTCTGAAATGGAGAGGAATACTTATTTGAATGTGCTAAATGAACTATAGGGTATAAACAAAGTGCTGTGAGGTGGGCAGCTAGAAGGACATATCATTATCTGACTACAGATCAAAGAGTACCCAGTTGCAGACACCAGGACTAATTAGCCCATGTGGCAACTAACAGCATTGTAGTGGACTCTACATCCATTCTTTCTAAATAGGAATTTTTCTCTGTGGCTGTATGTGCTGGTTTTGGCTGGGATAGAGTTAATTTTTTTCACAGTAGCTAGCATGGGGCTATGTTGTGGATTTGTGCTGAAAACAGTGTTGATAATATAGGGATGTTTTCATTATTGATAAGCAGTGCTTGCACAGAGTCAAGGCCTTTTCTGCTTCTCACATCAGCCCACCAGTAAGTAGGCTGGGGATGCACAAGAAGTTGGGAAGGGACGCAGCTGGGACAGCTGACTCCAACTGTCCAAGGGTATATTCCATATCAGATGACATCATGCTCAGCATATAAAGCTAGGGGAAAAAGAAAGAAGCAGGGGACGCTCAGAGTGATGGCATTTGTCTTTACAAGTAACTGCTGCATGTGAGGGACCCCAGCTTTCCCAGAGATGGCTGAACACTCAGCTGCCAATGGGAACTGTGAATTAATTCCTTGTTTTGCTTTGCTTACACATGCAGCTTTTGCTTTAACCATTAAACTGTCTTTATCCTAACCCATGAGTTGTCTCACTTTTACCCTTTCAATTCTCTTCCCCCATCCTACCAGTGGGCAGGGGTGAGGTGGGGGAGTGGAGTAAGCAAGCCACTGTGTAGTTCTTAGTTGCCAGCTGGCAAATTCCAACAGCATTTCACAGAAGTCCTATGGCTTCTCTTTTTTATATAAAACCAGATGATTGCAAATGATTACTTCCTGAATTAAAATCTATTAACCATTCTTTTGCATTTGTACTGTGTACTATTAGGAACTGGATAATCAAACTACTTTAACATTTTAAGAGCAGCAGCAATTAGTATCTGTTGATATAAAAGATCATCTCTTTACATGTTTACAGAATCTCAATGCATGATCCACAGATTAAAAAGTGCCTATTCATTAAAGCCATCACCAAAACATGCTCCTGAGAATATATCCAAAATTGCAAGAAAAGAATATAAGGAAGAAACAGAAGAATAGCAAGTTAATTCTAAATTTGCAAATAAGTTCACCTATCCTGCAGACATGAGTGGGGTACATTTCATTACATCTTTAAAAAAAAAAGTGCATCAAATCATGACATGCATTAAAGCAAAAGACATAACTTCTGCCATCAAATTAATTGTTAGGCCATGTATTGGATTTGCATGTCAATGTTTTGGTAGCTGGGGTGCTACAGGGGTGGCTTCTATGAGAAGCTGATAGAAGCTTCCCCTATGTCCAACAGAGCCAACGCCAGCCAGCTCCAAGATGGACCCGCCACTGCCCAAGGCCAAGCCTAACAGCAATGATGGTAGCACCTCTGTGGTAACATACTTACAAATGGGAAAAAAAACCTGCTGCATGCAGCAGTTGGGAGATGAGTGAGAATAGGAAAGAAGCAACTCTGCAGACACCACAGTCAGTGAAGGAGGGGGAGGAGGTGCTCCAGGCACCAGAGCAGAGATTCTCCTGCAGTCCATGGAGGTCCATGGTGGAGCAGACACCCACCCTGCAGCCCATGGAGGGCCCCACATCACAGTAGGTGGATGCACCTGAAGGAGGCTGTGACCCTGTGGAAAGCCTATGCTGGAGCAGGTTTACTAGCAGGACTTGTCCTCCTGCAGGGGACCTGCACTGGACCAGTCTGTTCCTGAAGGACTGAACCCTGCAGAAGGGACCCACGCTGAAGCAGCTTGTGAAGAGCTGCAGCCCATGGGAAGGACCTACGTTGGAGAAGTTTGTGGAAGACTGTCTCCCCTGAAAGGGACCCCACGCTGGAGCACGGAAAGAGCGTGAGGAGGAACAAGCGGCAGAGCCAACGACAGATGAACTCACAGCAATCCCCATTCAGGGGGAGGAGGTAGCAAAAAATCAGAAGTTGAGCCTCGGAAGAAGGGAGGGGTCAGGGAAAGACGTTTTAAGATTTGGTTTTATTTCTCATTACCCTACTCCGATTTGATCAGCAATAAACCAATTTCTCCAAGTTGAGTCTGTTCATCTGCCCATGATGGTAGTCGGTGAGTGATCTCTCCTTGTCCTTATCTCAACCCACAAGCCTTTTGTTGCATTTTCACTTCTCTGTCCAGTTGATGAGAGGGGAGTGATAAAGCAGCTTGGTGAGCACCTGGCATTCAGCCGGGGTCAATCCACCACAGGCCATCAATGATACAGTAATCGTGTACAACTTGTTTCACTCTTCTTTCCACTTAGGAATCTGTTTGCTTAAGACAGCACAAAAGTTTCCTTTGGGAAGTGGCACTATGAATCACAGGTTATTAGCTGAACATGCTTTATCCACACGTGCTAGTTATTCCTACTTTAAATTCAACCAGCTTTCAAAAATAAAGACAAAAAATACAACTCAAAGCAAGAATGACTCGCAGCCCTAGAAGTTCCCTGGGCCAAAAAAACCCCTGCTAGTAGAAAGCAGAATGGCAACCGCTTGTCACCAACCATCAACTGGACATCAAGCCATTGACCACTAGCCTCTGGATGCTATTATCCAACCAAATCATTATCCACCAAACAGCCCACCCATCAAATCCATATCTTAACCCAGGTCCCAAGAAGGCAGCGGACTTTCCTAGGAGGAGGGTCTCTTTGGCATATTGGACCCTCTGTACCCCTCAGAAGGGAGTCACCTACAAGGAAAACTCGGCTCTTCTTCCTCATGGAGCTGGTCATGATACAGGGCGGGGTAGGCCTTTCTGACCTTGGCAACACCTCTGGCGTGCATGGACCGTCATCCACATCCTCCACTGACTGGCCTTCCACATCCAGAGCCTCATACCTGTTGGACAGAGGCACCCAGGAGGGCAAGGAGGGAGTTCATCTGCCAGCCCAAGTGTGGACTTGCCTCCATTCGCTTCTTTCATTTAGGCTGCTGCCTTCAGCCTGGTGGGCAGAGGATATAGGGTGCCCTAGATCTTGTTTTATCTCTGGTGGGTGCTCCGGTTTCTGTCTCAGGTTGCTCAGAGCTTGGCTTCACCAGTCTCTCTCTTGCCCAGCCTCCCTGATGCTCCTCAACCTGTCTACTTCCTCTCGCAGCTCTGCCACCAGGCTGAGCAGATCCTCCCCCTGGTCACAGCGCACACAGCTGCTCTCACTGCTGCCACCTGCTACCATGGAAAGGCTCTGGCACTCCCTGCAGCCTGAGACCTGGATGGCTGCGTGTTTCCATGGGAGCTCTGCCTGCGTTACCACATCCGTTCTGGTGAATGTAGAGACCACATCCAGGCCCCTTCTGACAGGGTGAAGACCACCAACTGAACTCACCTCTTTAGCTGGCAGAGCTTTCAGTGCACCATTCCTGTGCATCCTTCCACACAAACTGCTGCACCATGCTCTGTTTGCCTGCTCTGGTCACTGTACTCCCCAGGGGCTTCTTTTATCGGTGTGGGTATGGTCACCATTGCCCTGGCAACATCAGCCCCTTCCATGAGAGCTGCTGGCTCCTGCATCTCTGCTCCCCTGGCATGTCCCTACCAAAGGAAAACTTCAGGAAACCCCTGTATGCCAAGATCTACTGCTCCGCTGCGAGCCGGGACAGCTTCAGAGCACCTCCCCTCAGCAAGTGGCAGCTATAAATTGATGTCAAAAGACTACATAAAATGAAGTCTTTTTTGTTTCAGTGAAACTGTTTGAAACAAGTATTTAATAACGATTTGACAGACTTATCCTCACCATTTTTGCTGTTATACTACAGTCTGGTTTGTTATTCACTGGTTTAGAATATACGATGAAAGTCAAAGAAGCTTGTTTAAAAATTTTGGTCTGCAGATGCCTTGAAATTAATTTTTAACTTAAAGAAGAGTCCTACACAAGAAAAGGGATAACATACACTGGCCCAAAAATAAACAACTCAAGATACAGGTTTCCAACTCTGTCAAAATATTTACAAGATACTATGTAAGCCAGAACAGTTTATAAATATTTACATATTCTAAAAAGTTGAACCAAACCACAACACTTACAGCCTGAGAGACATTCTCTTTTTGCTTCAGAGCTCATTACCATACAGTGTTACAATATCCAAGTTAGCTCTACCCCTATTTACTAATTAGGGCTGGGTACCTTCTCAAACATTCACACATCCTGTCCCAAGATTTACAGGGCTCTACTAATACACACCAGTACACAGTGACTCAAGCAGAATCACACTCCAGGGAGCCCCCATCAGGGTAGATTCTAGATCAATACCATTAGAGAAATTTTGACTATTCCCTGCCCCCAAGGAAGGTACCTTGCAGAATAGCAGATAAAGGAGTGACATTCAAGTCTCATGACAAATATAGCTATGACTGTAGATGGGGAACCAAGCCCAGGACACAACAACCTTTTTACTATTGACTTCAGGTTATTCTTCCAAGCTCCAGTGAGACAACTAGCTAGGTACGAGTCGCATTAAGTACATTGTTCCATTCAACCACAGACTCAGAATACTTAGTTTGGTTTTTATGTCAGTATAGTTACATCACTTATTGCCTGCTTTCTTCCTTTTCATGTCCTGAGAACAATTAATTGTTACATTAAATCAAGCCAAAAATCAGTAACTAGGTTTAGTCAAAAGGGTCAAATCCTATGTTACAAAAAAGTTGTTCATCTTTACAGACTAGTCTTCACTCAAGCATCAGAGACTTCATTCCAGGTCTCAGGCAACAAATAAGTAATTAAATCTTAGAAATTATTTTAAAAAGCAGAGATCTAAAGAACCAACAAAACACTAGTCCAATGAATTAGTTTACATGCATGTTTAAACAAATCTACTAAAACCCCCAAAACTTTCACCTGCATCTACCATTCTCCTGGCTTATTTTATGAGAAGATGCATTTTTTCTAGGACCTGCTACTCCCACATTAGGAAAACCACACACCATCTGGGAAGCAGAAAGCTACCTTTTAGCTCATTTATAGTAGTCTCCCAGACTCATAAAAGCACAGGCAATTCTTGACTACCAGCACCACTAAGCATTTTATCCTTTGCTGTTCCTGTAACAAGCACAGAATTCTCTTGTCTTGCATTTACAGGCTATCAATTCAAGTCACAGTAACCTTTAGGCTCATTTTTAGCCACAATCAAGGAAGCACAGAATTGACATAAGGAGATCTTTAAGCGAGTAGCTCACTCAGCTCTGAAGAAAAGGACCCACATGCTGTATAAACAGACCATGAGAACAAAACTTCTAATGCCTAACACTAAATCATCCAGGTATGTCACCTGGTAAAAGTAACTGGTTCACAATACCAATTTTCAGATCAACATTCGAGTGCCCTGATACAACAAAAGAAAGCAGACATCTACCCATTAGAAAAATAACTCATATAGGTATTTTCTGAAAGAATTACATGAAATATTCATAGATCAAAATGCTGCCCAGAACACCACCCCACGGTCAGAAAGCCATGTTACTATTATGTTATTTCAAATACTAAAGGAATAAAACAGAAGAAAGAGAAAAATACAATTAAATATACACTACAAAGTAAAATGAAGTTTTTGTTACCAGGATGACTTCTCTCATAAACCTACAACACTATAAAAAAAGTTAAAGAGCACTTAAGAACATCCACAAAGACTCATACAGCTAACATCAAGCCCAGCAATCATAAATGCCATCTAATTTGTCAGCTTGATATTAACGACTATATCAATTTACAGCACACCCTCTAGGAAATGAGAGAAAAAACATTAAGTTAAAAAAATCATTCCAAAACAGTTTTGTCTATTAATCATTAATAACCTATTTCATTGCTATCTATAATTGTGCTATCTTCCTTTTAACACTGGTATTGTTGCTTAATGTGTGGTATGTAGTTTAACCCCCAGGGCAGTTTTTAATGTTTAGTCTAGCACAGCACTGCATAACACAGACCCCGAGCCAAAGAAACTGTCACTAGAACTGTACACTATGCACTAAGGGGAGTTTGGAGCACTTGAATGCTGAACAGTCATGCCAAGGTTAACACTGCAGAGGACAAGGTAGCACCTGCACTTCTCTCCTGCCTACCATACCTAAGCTGTGGTACAGTATGATCAGAAATCTCTAAAATATGCTGCATTGTGCTAATTAGACATGACCCCTATGCTAATACACACTATTGTTTAAGCTGATTCAGTCATAATTGGCAGAATATAATTCCATCTTTGAAGGCAAATTGCAAGTTTGGGAAAACACAATTTCAGGCAGCTACAGGTATGAAAGGGCAGGCACATTGGCCCAGTGCTAATAACCTCAATAATTAAAAACACAATTAAGAAGTTTTGCCCATCCAAAATACAGCTGGCAAACAGTTTTAGTTGCCTCTCACCTGCAAGCAGAAATACAAGTTTTCCCCACCCCACCACCACCCAAGAAAGTAATGAAGCAACGTTTTTCTATTAGTCTCATCACAGTCATACAAGAATGATCTTCTTGTTGCATTAAAACCAGAACAAAAACTCAACTGCTTGTACAATGCAGTCTCCACTATGACTATTATAATAATGCACCGTTAATGTTTTTATGTTTTCAAAGTAGTAGAAAGGTTTTGTCTTTAGAAAAGGGCTGAACAAACACTGGAATTAAATCCACATTAGCAGAAGGGGGAAAATCCCCCCTGTAGCAAGAGAAACCAGTCTTACAGCAACCTTTCAAGCAGTCATAGAATGCAACGGAAGAAAACAGTAGTGTCTAAGGCATCCAAAGGCTCATTTTTTGCTCTAGTCTGAGACAAATACAAGTGATCAAACTTACTAAAGTAGGTACAGGAAATGTAAGCAGTGTTGTACTTGTTTTAACTTATCCTAACTAATCTATGGTTTTAGCCAAGAACAGCTATCAAGAAAACTGAACATTTAAAACTGCAAGATTACATTTAGTTTTCAAACGTTTAGTTTGGAAAGGACAGCATAGGTCACTCACACCTTCCTGGCTTCCCTTACTGCTAGGGCAAAAGGACAAAACCTCAGAAGACTGAGTCTTATCAGCTTCTGAGTCACTCCAACCAGAGACAGCCAGGCAGCTGGGAAAGACGAAGCAGCAAGCCAGGCAGACACCGCAGATACCTGCTCCTTCTCCAACCAGGTGGCCTTGACAGACTTCAATCTCTCACACAGACGTTTCAGTCTGGGAGATTAGGAGATTCTTTTCACAAGTTAAAAAAGGCAAATTCAAGAGAAGGCAGCAATACCAAGGCCAGGAAGCCTGACTTAGCTGGGTCACTACCAATACCCAGGAGGCTGTGAGCCGTTTAAAACCTCACTCTCCTAGGTAGAAACACCTTCTCCCACCAAATCATCATCGTTAGCTGACATTATTCAGGACGCAGGGATTTGAAAGTCCGGAGGGAAAACCCAATAGCTCCATTTTAGGTCTCCCTTCTCACTCTCTTTTCCTTCCCTGCTATCCCAAACCCAAAGCCGTCACCACCACAAGCAGGTCACTAAACTTCCCCAAGCAGCGAGCTCTTCTCTCCTACAGGAACCGAATGGTCATCCCTCGCTAGCCCCAGCCCTGCCTCTCCCCACCAAGCGCCGAGCAAGGAGAGCTTCACCTTCCCCGCGCCCGCGGGAGAGGAAGCCCCGACCCCACCGCGGGGCTCACGGGCCTGCACCCCCTCAGCCCCCGCTCGCTGACCCTCCGCGCCACTGTCGCGCCTCGACACTGTCACTCCCGCTCGCTCCCTGCCTCACCGCAGGGCCGCCGAGCCCCCGCCGGCACCCAACGGGGCCTTCACAGAACGCCACCCGCCCCGCCCCACCCCGCGCGGCCTGACCCCGCCACGGGGCAGCGCCGTTCGCCGCCGGCCCAGATGCGACGGCTGAAGCAACCGCCCTCCCCGCGCCCGCCGGTGTGACCCCGCTGCCCGCCATTCCGCGCCCCCCGCCAAAAGGCTCCAACAGGGATCTACACCGCGGCCTCCGCGTCAAGCCTCTCCCAGAGGGTAGGGCCCAAGAGCACGGCGCCGCCCTCACCTGAAGTGCTGGGAACTGCCCGCCTCCTGTGCCCGCGGGCGGCGAAGAAGGGAGGGGGCTGACGAGAAGGCGAGGGAGCGCGGACGAACGCGTGAAGCCCTCCGCTCCGCTGCCCACCGCGCCGCCGCACAGACTGCCACCCCCTGCGCCCGCCTACGTCCGCCCGCCTCCAACGCCCCTCCGATTGGCTGACGCCCAGCCGCCTTCCGATTGGGCACGGGCGAAACGTCGGCCGCCGTTCCACCGCCGCCCATTGGCTCTCCTAGACTGCCAATTAACGCCGCTTCCTAGTCGAGGTCTGGAAGCGGTGGCGGCGGCAAAGGTAGCTGACGGGCGGTGGGGCCGCGGTGCGTTCCCTGATGACCATCAAAGCCCGGGAGCGGCCCCTCCCCTGCGCGGGGGGCACCTCCTGGTGCCAGCGGCTGCTGCCAAGCGCCTGCCAGCCCCGACCGGCTTGCCGAGAGGGCAGCCCGCGAGTAGGTAGGTCTGTACGTGGTCGGAAGCCGCTGGCAGTAACGCTGAGGAGCGCGGCAGGGCGCGAAGCCAACAAACACATCGCGTCAGTGTCCTGTTCCCCCCGCGGCGGACCGTGAACGAGCAGATTTCGTGTCCCGAGGCGGAATGAGACCGAGCAGGGCCAGGGACGCTGTGACGCCCGCAGGCGGTGACGGCTTTAATTTGGGTGCGGGTCCCGCGCGGTGCCGCCGTGTCGCGCGGCGCCCTCTGGCACCGCGGTGCGGCAGGGACGGTGCCGCGTGCGGAGCGCTCCTGTGGCCCCCGCCCGCCCGCCCGCCCGTCAGCCGGGGCCGCGTCTCGCTGCAGGGCCGAGAGCCGCGATAGGGAGCGGCAGCTCAAGGACGGGGCCACCTCTAGAGTAACGCTGGCCCTGCGGTTACAGCTCTCTGCGCGGCGGTGCGCGGTGTGCAGCGGTATCGCAGCCGAACTGTTCGCCCAGCGCTCGCCTATCTTGCAGTTGTTTGTTTTAGACAGAGGGTTATTTCAAGTTCCAAGCAGCAGCCGTCACCGTAACCTTGTTTTGTCCTTTCCGCCTTTGCCGTCTCCTCACACAAGTTCAGCATCACCCCCCCAGCCCGCCCCCATCTGCCCTCTCACCACTGATGTGCTTCCCAGCCTTGCCCGAGAGGACAGCTCGTTTGAGGACAGCGAGAGCTCTGGATCGCTGGGTAGGGCTGCAGAACACTCCTGAAAGTCCTTTCCTCGTGGCCATGTCATCAGCAGAGACGCCAGGTCTTCCTGGACTCTCTCACTGAGCGTGGAGTCAGTCACCTAAAGAGTTTTAAGTTTACTGGGGATTTACGTTAGCTGAGTAGGACTGCAAGGCCATAGCACTGGGGTAAATTTTACCTTCTGAAGAAATGTCCTGGAAAAAACTATTTAAATTAATTGCAGTGAACATTTTTGCAGAATTTGGTCAGGTTGGTAAGAATTTGGTCAGGTTGGTAAGGTAAAATCATTTTAACATGATTTCTTCCTTCCCTAATCTCCCTTTCTTCTCTCTCCTGTGTTGAAAGTTAAAAGTTCACATTTGAGAGAAGGAATCTGGAAATTTATTGTTTCTTCTCTCACTTGTAACCCCAGAGTCTGTCTCATTAAATATGTGAGATCAAGCTTTGCATAAAGCAGCTCTCTCCAGGAGATGACAAGGAGTGTATATGGCTGTAAACACAACTCTTTCTGCAGGGACGTGAATCAAGCTTCCGTTTTGCTGAGAGCATTGTCAAAGCTGGAAATCCTCCCTGCCCCGACACTTAGACTTGCTTCAAACTCAACATCAAAACGAGCATTCATCTCTTTGTATGGTCAAATAATGCTCAAACTTGTTCACATATTGAAGAAACAGGACAGGAATTCACTGTAAATCACAGCGCTCCTGGGCAGAACTGAGTTCATACTGGGATGAAAGGGAATTCCTCTTCGGCAGAGGACTGAAGTTCAGCCTGCAGCTCGTGGTGGACCGCCACAAAAAACCCCCAACTATTCCACACAGAGTTGATTGTGCCCCAAAAATCACTTCACTGTGCACAAAACCAGTGACAATCACATAGATGCTACTGCCCATGAAAACCAGGGCTCGTGTTCTTGTATTAATGCCAGTATGGGGCAGTGATTGCAAACAGAGCAAGAGATATTCAGGCCCCGAGTCTGGTTGCAAAAACGGTCAGACAGTCTTTTAACAGCTAGCAAAATAGTGGCTTATTCCTCAAATCACCCATTCGCATGCATGGACTTTGCTAGGCCTCTGTACTTCACATACTTTTATATTATATATTACTTATGTATAATACATTAAAATGTGTGTCCATATACATTGCATATATTTTATTATGATATTTACATACATAATTACTGCATTTACATAGATATTTACTATACTATGTATTTAAATATATATATACATATAGGTACAGAAAGTTCAGCCCTCGTATCATAGTGCAAAGACAGTGGCGTTGTTTTAGAAGTACTCTTCATATGGAACTTGAACTGGTTCTGGCTTCCAAGGGAATGGGGAGTGATCAGAAATTAGTAATTTATACATTTTTGTCTAACAACTGGACTCAGATTTTAATACAACTTGGGAATTAACAATTAATTGTATTTTCCAACTTTTCACTTAAACATCTTTATAAATGCTATGAAACATCCTTATAAATGCTATGAAATTGTAATTTTAAAGATAAAAAGCTGAAGGCAGGACTATTAATTGGAAAGAAGAAAGTTCACCAAAAGACAATTTATATGAAGATTTTAATTTACTATTTGGAGGTTTCTCGAGGCACCACTTCAGGGAATAGTATTTTCCAGCTGCTGAATTTTCTCTTCTGTTTGCAAAATGTTTCCTATGCTTTTTACATTTAGATGAAAAATGCTTTAATCTAACTGTAATGACACCTTTGGAAGCCAATAAGACAATAACAGGTATTAGAATTTTAAAAATACATTTTTAGTTGTAAAGTTTTTGCCCCTTTTCCAAGTGTACCATTTGAAACCATTCAGAAGCAACATTATTAGAGTTGTCTTAGTTCACTTTTTGGATCAGTGCTATTGATCTTCCTGTGAATTACCTCTATATGTGAAAGCAGAATTTGTCTGCCTTGATGTTAATACACATGCTGGTGCAGTAATTTGACTTCATTACTTAGAGTAACACAGTTTAATTTATGTATGAATATATACAGGCTTGAGGCCACGTGGACCAAATAAATATATATATGCACTTGAAAAAACTGCTTGGGGAAATAAATATATCTCAGTAGTAATAAAATACTTTTTTTTTTCAACTTAAAATATAAATTATCTTTATGCATATTCAGACACTAGGTTTTTCTTGTAGTGAATTAAGAGCTATTAGTGGTCTAATTATATCTATCATGAGTCATGCGACTTCCCAGTGTGGTGACACTATTATGATGCCATAAATAATTTAATGATAAAGTGAATCACACTTTAATGTATTAATAATTTTTATTGTAGTATTTAGATTTTTTTTCCCCTAAATATTAAAATTCAGGTGTTCTCTGAACATTTTCAGGTATATTCAGAAAGTGACATCCTGGGAAAGATTATCTCAATCTTTTGTTTAGAAGAAAGGCTAACAGTCTATGCAGGCCCACTGGTGATCATGTGATTTAGACTCTTAGGAACAGGACAGGAAGTTTCTTGGGGGGAAAAAAAAATTCTCTTTCATTTTAGATAAGTATCCCATGGTTAATTTTACTTAGTACAATCTATTTTTAAATATGCTTCTTGTGTCTTCTTCTGTCCTCAGAAATTGCATGTGTCCTTTTAAGCACTAATACTTACTCTGTAAAGAAATCCTGTCTTTTGGCTTCACTGTGTGCAAATTTTATTGGTTATTTAACTCTGGAATAACATTTCAGCATTCTCTTCAGAACGTTTCTCTCTAGCTAAGAAAGCCAAGTGTTACATATTTTTATTTATTTAAACTTTAAATGTAGATTTAAATCCTGAACCATATTTTGATTGCAGATGTATTGCCATTAGTGATTATGTATGCCAACTAATCACACAGAATTTCAGAATATTAAATTTAATTTCACTCAAATCAATCAATTTCACCGTTTCACTGCCCAGCTTTCAGTGGGAAAGATCTTTTCACATATAAGACAACGTTCTTGTCTGAAATAGTCTTTATCTTCTTGTTTTTTACATTACTGTTTTTAATTAGTGGTTCATACTGTCCAAACTTTTCTATTTTGCAGCTATTGTCTATAATTATCTCAGATGTGAATGATATGGTTTAATAGGTACAAAATTTGAGAATAATTAAGGCGTAGAAGACTCTCTGTCAAGGGTAAAGATAGCTGGATGTTGTCGTAACAATTGGGAAAGTTCTGGCTAAAGACTGCCTTCAGGTGTGGAGTTTCTTTAAGTTTGCCAACTTTAAGTTTGGCAACTTTAAAAAAGTGGAAAAAAAGTCTAGCACAAACAACTTCCTACTATTCAGTAAAAACAACCATGTTCCTATTTCCTCTTAATAATTGATTTTTTTAACAAAATTGTGGCTAAAGTCAACTTTTCCCAGCTATACACATTTATTTTCTGCAGGTGTTACAATACTTATGCACCAAATGGCACAGAAGCCTTCCCACTGACCTGAAGGCTTGAGTGAGCTCTATTAATAAAGGAGGCACAAAAATCTAAGTAGCCTTCTGTTTTTTCCACTTAAGCAAACTGAACAGTAACTACCTCAGAAACAGCATTAGGTTATACTGACAGAGTAAAGCCCTGCCTTTCCTACAGTCAAATGAGCTCTGCCTGACACGTTCTGCGGCTGAAATGCACGACTGTAGATCTTCTGTGAAACGTCTATTGTTTTGCTAAGTTTATAGCAGGAAGTGAATCAGGAGACTGGGACATTTTGGGCAGAAATTCTATTGTAAAGCCAACAGCAACAAAATAGCTTTAGGGATAATACTGTTCCTTTTATTCCAATTAAGTTCCTAAAGCCATATAAATAAGCTGTTCAGTGGGAATCTCATTAATTCCTTCCATGTCAAAGAATTAATAGGGAGAAAGGTTAGTGCCCAGGAAGCAAGCCCACTATTCAACTCTAGCAATAAGCTTCTTCTACACTGATGTCATTACAACAATTCCCGTAGCTGTTCAGAGCTTGTCTATTTATTTCTTTGTACAATACTGTCATTATGGCAGTGATCACTTGAGCATATGAAGAACAGTATTTTAGCATGGATGCACACATTTATTTTAGCTCTTCCTGGCAAGTTATTACACTAGCCGAAGTCAGAACTTTTGAGAACTGTTGTTTCTGATTTATTTTGCTGCACTGAAAGCCCAAACAGTTTCTTTATCCTACAGTTAGATACATGTGGAGAATGACTGGCCTAGGGCCACCGTTAATTACAAAGGCCTAAGAGCTCGTCTGCTTGCAGTCACTCAGATTTAAGCCCACTCTCAGTCAGAGGTAAACCAGTCTTTAACATTTTGAAGAATTAGGCTCCAGCAAAAAGAGCGATGTTATCTTTGAATGAGAGCATCCACACAAGGTTTACTATCTTCTAGTATACGTGTTAGCATCACACATTTAGTCAATTCCCCTTAACTCCTATAGTAGAGGCATACCCCAAGTGGCATACGCATCCCTCTAGTCCCCTCATTGCCAGCCGATAGCAGAGCGTGCCCTAGGCTGTTAGCAGTTTATGCACCGCTTTCTACAATTAGTTCTGTCCTATTACAGCAATAGATTTAGTTAAGGATGCAGGGGTGAAAAGTTTTATCCCTGAGTAGGCAATTAAAGTTTTCATTTCCAGTTTCTCTTCCTCCTTATCAGATTTTCACCTTTACCTTTCAAGGCCATGTACAAACAAGCATCTCACAGGGTGATATTCACGTACTATCCTCCTCTTTACAAACTATTTGCTTTTGTTTCCTTGTCATCCTTCAGTTTCTGAGCCTGCAGACAAGCTGCTTCATGCACAGACCAGGCTAACAGAGAACACAACCCTTATTCAAATTCCTTCAGAAAATCCTCGTATTTTTCAAGAGGTCGTACATGCTAAAAATAGATATTACATAGCAATGGAGGTTCCTAATTTTGAGTTTCTTAAGAACATTTCACTTATGTACATGAGGCCTCAGGTTCTTCATAGAAAAGGAAGACTTCCTACTTGCTTAGTTTTTTGGGGGTTGGTTGGTTACTGATAATCAGAAAGCCATCTATAATTTCATGTTATTCTAGTTTTGGTCCTTAAAACTCCCTTTGCATACGTATGTTTTTCATGTATTAGAAGTGAAAATGCCTTTAAAATTCAACCTCTACAAAAAGCCTTTTTTAAAAAGGTTTTAAAAAGAAAGTGGAACGCATGTATCTGCAGTCTCTTTGACTTGCTCTTTAAAGCAGAACATTGCATTACTGAATTCACATTTGGGTCAGCAGGATAAGTTACTAGCAAAACATTGGTTGGAGACATAACTAAAATGTGACATCAACATTTGAAATCTAAATTCTAGTTCTGAGATTAAGTACTACATAGTTAAAGATTCCTATCGGAATATCTTCTTTTCAGAAGTCAAGACTGGAAGAGATGCATTATTATACCGAGTATTAAGAGTGCAAGCTCAAATGAGTTGACCCTTTCCAAGCCATTAGGAAACCCCCAAACAATTAAATAAGAATATTCAATATTCGTAATACTACAGGTAGTGCCATTCCTTTTCTGTCTTGTCATTGTCTTTGTTCTGGAGACCTTGATTCAATTCACTGTCTAGCTGTAAAGACACCATTGCCAACACAGAGTACCACCTACAAACAAGTTTGGAAGGACAAGATTATTTAGATGCTATCATCAGTTTTGGTTCATTGCGAAATTACAGCCAAAAAGTATGCCCTGGATGAAGTCTCCAAAGCCTTCTACAGCAATAAATTCTAATAACCCAGACCTGTTTTTGCTTTCACACTAAACCTTCCCAAAAGGGAGACTGAAAGTCACCGCAGCTCAGTTAGTATGTTATGACTTATACATACTTAAAAAGTAACAGTGAAAAGCTGATTTTTGAGAATCGCATTTCTCAATATACTTCTTCCCTATGAAGTGCTGCCGGTGTAGGCTGCACAAACAGGAAAGAAGATAAAGGGAAGAAGTAATCATTCTATTTTAGCCATCCTTGCTACTGCTACTTTTATGATAGAACAAGACTACAAAAACATCCTTTGTCCATGATACTAAATAAATTCATTACAAGCAGAGGAAATGTACGTGAGAGAAAGCTCCATTTTCCTTCTATCAGAGTATCCTTGTTGAGTTGCCTGTTTGTTAGAAATACAATCATACTAACAAATACTATTTACTACAGTCTTACAGTACCTAATACTATCACTGCTTCCTACTTTAAAAGCCAGAAACCTCTGCCCACTAAACATCACATCATTAAAACAACACAATATCTGACCACATATCTACTTAAGAGTAGCTTACCTGTCAAGGTTCAAACATACAAGCAAGACTCGCACTTAGGAACTTAAAAAAAAAGGCAAAACCCCCAACAAACCAAACACAAAACCCCAACTGCAAGAACTTGAGACCTGAAATTCGGATGAGCTTTACTATCCTGCATTTATCATCTTTTTCTTAGCCGTATTTCAAGAGTCAGCTTGAATATGCTTTTGTAGAGGCCAGTGAGAAGATTCAAGTCTGATGACCACGGAATCAGTGGGATTTTGGTCTTTATTTTAATGGACTATACAAGATTAATTAAGATGAGGATTACACTTGGAATGACTCATTCAGGCTCCATATTTCATTCTTTATTGCAAGGATGAATCCCAGACCATGTGAAGGACATTGGTTGGCCTAGCCCCATCTGCCCTCCCTCCCCAGCCCCAGCTGCTCTTGGCAGACTGTGTTCAGACTGAGAGCACCAGCTCTTCCAAAGACAGCAGTTTGCGAGCAGCTGCCCTCTTCTAGGAGGACCTTCAAAAGCAGGAAAAGGACTGACATTTTTGGTGGTGCAGGTGGTCTGTTTTAAGCGTTAAAGAAACTCAAAACTTTTGGGAGAGGTTAAGTTTACTTTATATGCACTTCAGTGGCCTTCCACATAGGGGGGCAAAGCACTGTGGTAGGCAGAGTGAGTATCCCTGCACTAGTGGCATCCGTATTAGAGTGTATTATGGTTACATGGACATTTGCAACTCTCAGCTGCCTTTTGTCTCTCTCCCTCCACAATACTCCACCGTCAAAAAAAAAAAAAATTAGCTCTTTTAAACCCAATGCTCTTAGAAGACTAAGACACCTATTTTTAACTTTTGCTCTATACATTTTGTTAGCTAATCATCACAACTTTAATTATCAGAGCTACCAGAAATAGCTTAACATATGCAACAATATTTTTGTCATAGTGGACACAAAATATACAGATATTGTACTTATATACATGCATTAACATACGAAGAGGTTCTAGTGCAAATAAGGATTTATCATCGGCTTTAAACAATAGGAGTTATTACAGTATGGAGTTGCTCTGTCTGTTTTTCCACAGACATGCATTATCTTGAAATAAAAAGTAATGCATAGTGAAATAATGCATCAATATACCATTGGAAACACTCCCTCATAAAACTTTCTACCTTTAAAGAGTTAGCAACACAAAACACTCGAAGGAAATTAAAAAAAACAAAACAAAACAAACAACCCTCAGCATATAAAAAGTTCCTTTTCAATTTCTTACTACTGTTTATAAACCATTAGCTGCATTAACTAACAATAGCCTCAAGTCCATGTATTGTTATTTTTTCTAGTTGCTGTTCTTTCTCTAGCAAGAATCTAAACCATCATTGTGACAATATTAACACTTGCCACTATGACCCTTTTACACACAGATTACACAGAATCCACATCTGATTTAGTATAGGGAGCTAGGGATAGAATCGTTTTGGTTGGAAGGGACCCCTAAGGTCATCAAGTCCAACCATTAACCTAACACTGCCAAGTCACCACTAAATCACGTCCTCAGCACCACATCCACACATCCTTTAAACACCTCCAGGGATGGGGACTCCACCAGGGTAGCACCTTCCAATGCTTCACAACCCTTTCAGTGAAGAAATTTTTCATAATATCCAACCTAAATGTCCCCTGGTGCAACTTGAGGCCGTTTCCTCCTATCCTATCGCTTGTTACTTGGGAGAAGAGACCGACCCCCACCTCCCTACAACGTCCTTTCAGGTAGATGCAGAGATCAATAAGGTCTCCTGTCAGCCTCTTTTTCTCCAGACTAAACAATCCCAGTTCCCTCAGCTACTCCTCAGAAGACTTGTTTTCTAGACCCTCACCAGCTTCCTTGCCCTTCTTTGGACACGCTCCAGCACCTCAATGTCCTTCTTGGAGTGAGGGGTGCAAAATTGAACCCAGTTTTCAAGGTGTGGCCTCACCAGTGCTGAGTACAGGGGGACAATCACTTCCTACTCCTGCTGGCCACACTAGTGCTGATACAAGCCAGGATGCTGTTGGCCTTCTTCGCCACCTGGGCACACTGCTGGCTCCCATTCAGCTGGCTGTCAGCCAACACCCCCAGGTCCTTTTCTGCCGGGCAGCTTTCCAGCCACTCTTCCCCAAGCCTGTAGCATTGCCCAGGGTTGTTGTGACACAAGTGCAGGACCCAGCACTTGGCCTTATTGAACCTATACCACTGACGTTGCCCCATCGATGCAGCCCATCCAGATCCCTCTGTAAAGCCTTCCAACCCTCAAGCAGATTGACACACCCACCTAACTGGGTATCATCTGTGAACTTACTGAGGGTGCACTTGATCCTCTTGTCCAGATCACTGATAAAGATGTTGAAGAGAACAGGCCCCATTAATGAGCCCTGGGGAACACCACTTGTTACCAGCTGCCAACAGGATTTAACTCCATTCACCACCACTCTTTGGGCCCGGCCATCCAGCCAGGTTTTATCCAGCAATGCGTATGCCCATCCAAGCCATGAGCACCCAGTTTCTCCGTGAGAATGCTGTGCAAAACAGGAGGCTGCTACAGGAGATAAACTGTATCCAGAACGGTAAAGGGTTTCTTCCAGAATGCATATTTTGAGTTGCCATCTTTCTAAAGGAAGTTCTTAATCATTACTGAGAGAATATTAGTTTATACAAGGTATATATATATATATATAAAAAATTATATATACATACCTAAGTATATGTAGTATAATAATAATCACGTCAGTGTATGTCTATTACAACTCCTGGGTTTAGAGTGTTTATTTCACTTCTTTTCAAAGGCTTCATTATCCTCTTTTAATATTTTCCACATGCAGTGTAGCAAAATAGGGAAATCCATTCAAAAACTGCACTTCTGCATTTTTGATCATGAAGTCTTCCTACCAAAAGTGCAGCTGGTTTTCTGTTATCACTTCCAGGTGGTTAGTATAGGCTTTCCTGAATCTCTTGCACGATTTCCTTTTATTCCAATGGACTGTCCAGAACGACTCCGCAAGTCACGATCAGGCACATCACTTTGTGCCATCTCTTCATCATATCTGAAAATAAGATAACCTACTCAATGCTTTGTCCTGCTATTCACCACACAAAAGTGGCTCCTCTATATTCTATTTTGCTTAATATCTAGCACTAAAATTTAACACAAGTTGTTCTACACACAGTTTTACACATGAATAACAGTTGCATATCAAACTATGCAAGGAAATACACTACCACATGACGTTACAATACAAATTAACTGAAATACCTTCAGCTACTTTTTGAAAGAAACAAATCATCTGGCAGCTTTGGTTAAACTCCTGATTTTGTGAAATTTCCCGCTTGTGAAATTTCCCATCTACTTCTGTATTTCTCCTCACAGGAGAAATAGGTCTGTGGTTAAGCAGTAACATCAGACTGCTGGCAGTTTAATAAAGTTTTAAGCTATTGCCTCAAACAGGATTGTTAGCTACAGTGTTAAAAAAACTCCACTGTTGCATCAGAGAGCAGGCAGGCAAAGAATGAGGTGAAGAAACAACAGTGTGCTTAAATTAAATGTATTTGATGACATGTATTTTGTAACACTCAACCACAGTAACAAGTAGTTCTTTAAATATCTAAGTCCATTATGGCCTCAGAGAACCTCAGTATATACTTACCTCTCAGCTGCTATGCAAATTCCAAGCAGAAATTTGCTATATATGCATAATTGTAATTATCAAAAGATCTACGGTATTTTGTAGAACAGTCATAATATATGTTCAGTTATACTATTGTATTGGTATTTGCAGCTACCATGTATGTAACATTTATTAAAACTTAAATCATAATTCAGCCACCACTTACATTTAACTGTCTTTACTAGTATATAGAATAAGAAATAATATTTAAGATCAGGATGAACTAGTGGATCAACTATGTACGTAACTGCATTCCTGATTTAAATCAGTGTTCCTCTGCATAAGACCAATCAATCCTAGATTAATCCTTCAGACACTCCAATGTAAAAATCTCCATATCCTTCACTTCTCTATTTGTAATACAGATTTGGGAATTTAAAACTATCTGACAACTCATTATTATATCCAGGAATTACAGAAGAGGCATCATTTCTACAAAATAAGAGAACACTTGTATCAAATAGCTATTATATCCATTGAATTACCATCTATATACCACACTCAATACAATTAAAGTTCTACAAATGTAGGTGACAAACATTCTCTTTGCCTCTATCTCTCAAATCTAGCTGCTGAAAACTCAAGGCAACTCTGCTTTAATATACTCCCACCTCCAACATTGTACTGCAGCTCTAAAAAATGAATTTGTACTTTGTGCCCATTTTTCAAATCAGAATGAAGCTCACCTTATCTCTGTGGTCTACATCACACATTAAAACAGTAGGCTGACTGAAAAACATCTGCATTTATATAGAACATTGATAAAACTTACAAGACTTCATAATTGCCAAGAACCTCTTTTGGTGGAGATTTATTCCATTTACAGTCTGGAATTTCCCCATTAGGCACAGCAATGTTAAGTGTGTCATTAATAAGATTATACTTCAAGATGCGATCATTAGCAGTACTGGAAGTAAGAGAAGGGGAAGCATTAACCTACAAAAGAAAAGAAAAGTCAGCATCAATTTTTTGAGTGGTATATACTTCTCCAAACAGTATGTGTGATGACTACATGTAATATTTGGGAAATTAAGACTCGGTGTCTCAAAGGACATCTTTCAGTTCCTCAGACACTGGAAGGAATCACCCACTGGGCATTTTTCTTTTTACTTAAGAACAAAAGCACCACACCACTACGTGTCTGCAGCATCAGCCTGAAGATTTTTGTTGAGACCAGATTCACCAGGGTGAATCAGACAAGACATAGATTTTTTTTTTAATTTTCTAAGCTTCCATGGATACAAACCCCATAAATATGAATGCTTAACAATTTGCCTCGTTCGATCCAACAGCTGTTTTATACAGGAATCTGTGGGTTTCTTCTAGGTAAACAGCTTTTATTTATGTTCTTAATCTGAGTTCTCCCCTGTTAAACTGTGAGCTAGAGAAACATATACATGCTCTCTATTAAAAGCACTACATTGCATCTTGTTTTAATTAAAACTGGGGTTCATTTAACATATGTCTTGTGTTCTACATTTATTATGGAGAAGTGGTATCAGAACAATAAACAGATTTTTAATATATATGAAGTCCATTTACCTTTGATCTTTCAATTAGACTGTGAAGGAAGAGGATTGGATAAAATTTATGTTGAACATACAGATCCAAAGTTAATACACTAAAGAGAAATTTACATTAAAAAAAAAAAGCCTTCCCAATTATCTTTTGTGTGCCCCTTTTCTTTCCTCTCTTTCCTTTGATGTTATGCTCGACCAAGCCAATGCCAATTTTCCAGCTACTGATACAGTTTTAATAGGGCTGCTAACATTTAGACTACCTCTGAAGTCCAATTGTGTGGATGCACTGGATTTAAGACAGAACAGAAAGCCCCAAACAAATAGAACCAAAAGCGCATGTTAGCTAGGTCATCACATGGCCTATTGTACGTTCCAACATTTTTCTTAATCCACTTACCTGAGAAACAAAAGATATTGTTTCATAAGAGGAAAGACTGCATTGAGATCTACTTAGTCTTATTCTGTGAAATGAGAAGAAAGTTTTTTTGCTGTATTTTATGCAACTTTACCTCAATCAGCCATGGTTTAAGCTTGTCATCAATGATAATGTCATATCCATAACACTCAAAGCAGTGCTTATCATTATTCATTACAGGCTTTAAAAAAAGAAAAGACAACAATATGTATTAAAATGAACAATTCAATAAGTACCTGATTACACATCTTGTTTGCTAGAAATCAATGCGATTACAATTATGAATCTTCTACAACAATTTTCAGTGTTGAATCTCTAATACAAGCTTGCTAACTAGTAAGTTCAGGATTGCCTCTTTTTTCCAAGCTGTAAGTAAATATTCCAATATTAATGATTGCATTAATGACAAGTACTAAGTTACATTAATTTTCCATTATGTTTCCAGCATAAAAATAGAAGTGTTTTCATATTTTACAGAAGTAATAACAATATTTAAAGCCTGCATGCATCAGGAGAAATCAGGGAGTTTTAAAATTTACTCAACGCTGTGCCGCATAATTCTGAATTCTTTTAACTTCAGAAAAAAGAGACTTATTCAAGGACATTTATTTTACTATGCCACTCTAACTATGTGGAAATTTGAGACAATTACCAGATATATTTTAAAATTATAATTAGCTCAAGTCAACTATGATCCTGAAAGCCAAGAGAAACCAAGGACCAAGTTATGCTTAGACTCACATCCTCTAGAGAATTGGTAGTTTTCCAGCAATTGCTAAACATTTGCAGTATGCACGGTAAGACTTCTCTTCCATGCAAATCTCATCAGATCCTTTAAATAAACCTTTGTAACACATTACTGAGAAGTCTTCCCCTAGACTACTAATGAAAGCTTTTCAGTTCTTCAGGGAGCGGAAGACAGAAGAAGGAACAGCATCTGCATCTGTACATTTGCCATTGTCAGAAAGACAACGGACCAAAACATTTCATGCTCAATGACCCTCAACACCTTTTCTGTTCTCTTTTAAGGTTCTGCTAACATTTGGGTTAAATCCCTTTTCTTCTCACATCTGGTTTCAAGTATGATTGCACTGCAGAGGCTGAGTTAAGCCATGCTTCCCCACCTCCCACTAATCCTAGCTTCACGACCTTGTACCTCTTTCTTAGGTTGATTCTGGTGTTCATCTGGTCCTTCAGTGAGGTGGTTCAGCTTATTATATTGGCAGAATGCTAACCCATCAATAAAGGAAGGGAGCAATTATCACTTGGTTGAATAAGCTGATTCAGCTCACGATGGTGCCAGAACCAACCCATAAGAGATGACAGGACCATGCACTTGGGAACAGGACAGTCCTTGGCACCAGTGAGCTCTTCAGTTACCCCAGCTGACCCACAGAGTGGTATCTGCTCTCTAATGCAATCATTGGATATTACCCAAACACTAGGAAGTCTCTCAAGCAGAGGATTGGTTGCTACTTCTCTTTTTTTCTTTAATAAGAGTTCATGATAACTACGTCACTCATATATAAGAAGTGAAAGTAAGTTAGGTAACTCTCTTGAACTAATAGCCTTAAGTTTTCTTTGATAAATTGTCCTCCAGAGCTATTTTTTCTTTGACACATTTGTTATTGCTGAAATGACATCACCCACCTTGGCAGAGCTTAATACTATTCACAAGGGCAGTATCAAGTTACATTAAATAGTTCACAAAGCCGTCAAGGAAAGAGATTCAGTCACTTCTCCAATATGCACAGACAGCTCACTGACCCATTCACCCCAGATTCAAGTTCACTCAGCGTAGAGAAATCGAGAGACACCTGAATTGCAGAAAGGACCATCGACACCATCACTCAAATAGCAGGAAACAGATTTTAGGAGTTTTGATGGCAAATTCATTTTCACGGTTATGAGAAGCCTGCAGCCATAGTGCTATTGCTGGCAGCATTCCAGTAACAGTACTCACCGCAACAGCCTTCAGTGACTGCACAATTATCCAGTGAATTTCATCAAATAATTTGTTTGTGACTTCCTTTCCACGGGTGCTCTCCAGATACAGGCGTAAGTTACTCACTGTCCACTTGCCTCCATGGATATGATTGTAATCATCCTGAAGAGTTAAGGAGTCAATTCAGTCTTAAGATTTTGAAGTTGTTCAGCAGTTTTGTTTCATTCACACAAAAAGTCCACTTATATGAAAGTATTGCTCTAAAAATAAACTCAGCAAACTGTTTTTACTCTATTTTACAGCTTTATGAAGACTTCAGCTTTACTTTGAACTGCCCTCTTATAAAAATCTGTTTTTATTGTAGCTGTATATGTTTATATCACACATTGAAAATCAAGTAATACATCTTTCTTAGAAGAAAAAAACAACTGGTATTTTGACAGTTTTACAGTAAAACATAATTTAACATTTGGAAACACAAGTTTTAAAATGTGAAAAGAAAGAAACTAACTTTTTCCTCTTCTGGGGATAAGGAAGAAATAATTATGTGAGCAACAGCTAAATTTTACTGAAGTTAGCTGTTCTAAAATGCAACACTTGAAAGCGCTTGTCTGTGTTTATTCATTTAAAGTGCAACTTACATGTTTCTGACAACAGTTAACATTCAAGAAGAGAGTAAAATGACACCTGAATTATTTTTAAAGGTTAATTTTTCAAGTAATTCAGTATTTTGATATAGCAAAACCACTAAGTGCTAGTGAAACAGAACAGGGGAAAAAAAGCAGGTTACCTTATATTTGTCTTTTCAGATGCTATCAGGGCTCTGTACTATATTCTCTTTAAAAGGAAAGACAAGAGCAAACTGAGGGTATTCTTACTTATGGAAAGACACACATTCAACCCTCAAATAACTCTCAGGACAAATATTTTGTCCCTTTATAAGGGTCCTTCTCAGAGCATTTCTAAGAATTAATTATTGTATGCCTGCTAAATTATAAAATAGAATGCATAGAGCAGAAAAAAAAGTTCTCAGAGGAATGAAATCCTCTAAGACAAGGTCATAGAAGTCTCTATTTTCATGCATTTTCTACAGCTCCCTCCTTAATAAATTTGAAAAACTGCACTGTACAAATAAAGATCTGCAACACGGTTCTCAGGACTTGCTGCATGGAAAAAATGTTGAGACCAGATTCCAGCAAGTGAACAGAGATCAAAGTTTCAACACTCTGCATTTTAGAAGTACTCAAATCAAAATAGGTTGGAACTGTGTAGAGCTTTACACAATCGCAGCTGTTTAATTAAAAATATTAAAGTAGAATATTGCAGGCTACATGGAAGATCACCAACTGAAAATAATCAGCAGGAGAATTACTGTTGTTTTGTTTGTATTACACGTGCAGGGAACAATGACTTGCCTTCCTTCCTTCATTTTACCCTTTCCCTCTCCCTGATACTGACTTGTACACTTTTTAAATTAGGGATGTTTTCCCATGAGCTTGTAGGGTACAAACACACGGGAACTCTACTGGTCATGTAGGGCTTCGAGTAGAGACTATCAGCTAGAACTTAAAGAGTTTTTTCCAGGCCTCATCATAATTTTGATAAATTACTTGACAGTTCAAATTGGGTTCTTCTTCTAAAACTGCATAGCCTAAGAGCCTCCAACGTTACAGACACGCTAAAAACAGAGGGCAGATAGGATGGATAGAGTGGGTTTACATTAAATTTCTCTCACTTCTTCCTGCAAAACTCAACAGATATTAGTGATGTGGGATTTATAAAAAGTTTTTCAAATACTCTAGTGTCACCAGTTGGCCAAGGTACGCCGATCAGGGGACATGTTCTTTCCTCTCTCTAATTAACCTTCCTCCCGCTCCAGGAGAGAAAGGGTTAAAAGCAGAGATAAGAAAGAAAGAAAAATTTTTGAGACCTCTTAAGTCTGGGAAACTAAAACAAGTTTAATAATACTAGAAGAAATATTATATTCAGAAAAACAAATGAGATTTTAACAGGTTTATATGGGATGGTGTAGCAAGGGTTAAACGTGGTTAGGGAAACAAAAGGGAAAGGAAAAAACAGTACCCAGCAGATTTCAAAACAGTGGTGGCCACGTGGCCAGTGGGTTCGCAGGAAGCGGAGCGAAAAAAAAACGTGGCAGCGGGAACAAATGCTGCCATGCCACGTGTAAGCAGGAACCGCGCCAAGCCGAGCCAGTTTGGTCATGGGTATTAGAGAAACGGTGGCAGAAGCGGCAGCAGCAGCAGGGAAGGCAGTCCCGTACGGTGCAGGGAATAGCAGCCGTAGTCACCAGGGTCCAGGCGGCAAAGGAAAATAAAACTGCGGCTCCGGAGCACGCCGGCAGCAGGAACGGCGGCGGTAGGGTCTGTCCCGTGCGGCGTGGTGCGGTAGCAGTAAAGGCAGTCCGGTGCGGAGCTGGAGGGGGCGGGTGGGCAGTAACCGCAGGTAGGCTTCGATCAGGGGAAAGGGAGCCTGGAAGTCCCCCCGGAGGTGCAAGCCGCAAGCCCACGTGGCTTTTGAAGGGACAGAGCGCCCGCCAAAGTTTTCACAACCAATGAGATGTGTGAACATAAATGGGAGGGGTACATCACGATTGGTCATTTTAAAACAAACCATCCAAACAGGAAAAACTGGGTTTTTTCTAAACTGGGACATCTGGTAATGACTCCACTTTTCTAGGCTGCTAATTCTATACCCACTTCTGTTGCCCTTTCTGCTCTCAAAGTGACCTCTCCACTACTTTCACTTCTACTTTGATTTGAGAGAAATCTTGAAGGCCATTCTTTAACTGGTGGAGAAGATGAAAGGGCACATAATAATGGGATAGGCAACATAACACGTGCCTCACCTCCTCCCTGCTACTGGCAACAGCATCGTGATTTATACTCTAAGTTGTATGGGATCTGCTTTCACCACAACTAACGCTCAGTGTACCCTGTCAAACCATAACGTGTATGGAGTACTTCACAAATCAGCACCTGAGCAAGAAAATGTTTGTAGTACTGAAAATTGACACATTTTGACACTTACCCTGGTTTGTAACTACCACCATAAGTGACATTTATAATTCACATTGTTGTTACAGGAATATCCAGATAGAAAACAGTTCTGCTATGCTGCAGATCTTTCAGAACAATAACAGACAAGGCACATCATATGTTGTGTGTGAGTGTATGTGTACACACATATGAATATATGTGTGAATGTATATGTGTGTGTATGTACATACGCATTTATTTTCCATACTCTTAAAATAAAACCTATGAAATTAGGAAGTGTGACAATAGAGTTTTAATTACCATAACAGAAGTATGGTTTATAAATCACAGACTTCCCTTAAAAACACAAAAGGGACAGTCATCATCATCAAGTGGATTCCGTGAGGAAACAAGCCTTGGGCAGTGATAGTGTATGCCCATCTGTTCATGTCACCTCCGAACCTCTGGCCTTTCCTCCCACTGGTGAATTGCAGCCTATTTGAACATGGGGAAGCGCTGTCAAAGCTATCAGGTTTCCACATGTTTTATGAATGTCAGTAGCAAATTATAGGACAGAACCGTTCTGCAGTCAGAACTCAATCTTTGTCCAATCAAGAGGAAGCCACCAGCTGGCCAGAAGTCAAACATTTATCTCCGAGCTCGCAACGGGACATTCCCTCTCTTACCCAGAGAAGGAAAGTGGGTGCAGGGGGAGGAAACACAGGAAGAAGCTGGAAATTACTGTAAAGAGTAAGTGCTGGAAATAGGAACGCTGAGTCAACTGCATGAAAGAGAGAGGGGGAAGGGGAGATCAGGAAGGCAATATTCAAGTGCTATTATAAAATCCAAATCCACAGGAACCAGGCTTCATTAATTCCACCGCTCACAGAATCAATTGCTAAGTGAACATAGTAGCATTTAAATGACAGCAGACTTGAAGAAGCAAAGCCCTGCTTTCAACTACCACAAGTCAATACAGAAGACGTCACAGTCTATTACAGAGCTACAATTCATTATCTTCCATACTTTCAACCTGCAGTCTCCTAAAATTAATTTATTTGTAAGTTCAAGTTGAAGGATTTTAATTGCAAGATGATGAAGAATATGACAAATAAAACCTTTTTATTCCAAGTTTTTAGGATGATTTAAGAACATCAGCCTAAGAACTCAAAGCACTTACCCCATGTTTCTGAATGGCAACATTTGTAAGGTGTACAAACATGTTATCCAGTTCACTTGTACTTGGTGTATATTTTACTGTGCAGAACCGGCAAAATCCAAGTTTGTACCTTAAATGTAAAAAAGTCATTAAAACATATTAAATCCCAAGAAGCAATAAGGAAAAGAGCATCCTAGGATACCATGCACAAAAAGTTTAACTTGTACAACTAGCACAACATTAGTTTGACTACATTAAACATTCTCTTAAAACAAAATACATACGATCTTACATGTAACATCTCAGTGGACGATACGTAGACACTAAAACATAGAGACGAAGATCAAATTTCTTTCCACCGATAAGTAATGGATTGTTGATGTAGAGAGAAATCACATAGGCTTCTTTGGAAGACTGAGATACAAACCTGAAAAACACAAATCATG
Organism: Bucorvus abyssinicus; assembly: GCA_009769605.1. Taxonomy (NCBI): domain Eukaryota; kingdom Metazoa; phylum Chordata; class Aves; order Bucerotiformes; family Bucorvidae; genus Bucorvus; species Bucorvus abyssinicus. The sequence goes on from CM020025.1 coordinate 79,022,698, forward strand.
TTTCAGAATGTAACGATTGCAATGATATAATCTGGTAAGTCTTTTTCTTGTTTAGAAGCAGTCTGTAAATTTTGGATTGACTGAAATCTTGCATCTTTTGCCAAGCCAGTGTATAAAGTTGTAGTGGTTAATAACACACACTTGGCACCAGGCATTATATACCAAAAAAAGCTAAAAATACTCAAGAGATGACCAAGATCAATTAACTCTTTAAACTCAGTTTTGAAGGTAAGAGGATAGCTGACCGAGCCATTCAGAATGCTGCTCTGCAAGCCGGTCTTTTCCTTGGAAAGCATTTCGAGCTTGCCATGGTTTAGACAAGCAAAGAGTATGTATTACATTACCTTTGTTAGTCAAGGTCTTATATGCCTAGAACATTTGTATTTATGCTTGGTATGCAACTGCAAACCACTGTGAAAAGCCAAGATTGTGTCAGATTGTGACATTCTTCAGATACCAAATCAAACAGGAAAAAAAAAAAAAAAAAGACCAGAAAAAAAAATTAACATTAGTTGTGTGATCAAAACTTATACTGGTCAGAGAAAAACACAAATTGCTAACCTGTTTCATCCATTTGGAAGTAGGTCACCAACATGAGGTGTATGATTTTGTGCTCCAAGTGGATAATATATTTATTTCATATAAATGCATTCTTTCTTTGTACTATTTTAAAAAGTGATCTAATATATAATAAATAAAATAATTACTGAAATTGCTTAGGGAAAGATTTTTCTCTTGCTTCCTGTTATTTAATACTATGAAGCAGAACAATTTAATTTTTGTGCAATTTTTCCCCCCACATCACTGAAAGCATTTTTATAAAGAATAGTTAATTGAACAGTTCTTTGTACCTCCTCATAGCAAACCAAATTGTGTTAAAACCTGCTTGAGGGAGGAAGTCAGAAAACAACCAAGATTAAATGCAAAACTAACTATATAATGACAAAACAGTAAGAATGGAATACTTTTCCCATGCATCGGACAATTAGCATGTTGATGTGGTTCACCTGATTACAGAAAGTACACTAAAGGGTTTGGGTTTTTAAGAACTTACGAAGATGTTTTGCTATCTCGAGACCATTTTTTAATTTGGGAGAGTTTATTGATTAGAAATATTCCTTTTCCTTGAGCTTTGCCACAAGGTTTCATAATCCACGTGCTGGAGGGATTTTTTCTGAATTCTTCAACAAAGAGATTATAATCAGCAGGAAGCATAAAAGTAACAGGAACAAAATCTGAGTTAAGGAAAAAAGAAAAAAAGGTGCACACTTAAGGACGCTGTATCTGAGAAGGCTATTGACACACATAGACTAAACCCAAAAAACGTCTGTCTTTTCAGTTTTCCATGTTGCTTTTTATCTCATTTAAATTCTAAAATTTATTTTACTTTAAAAAACAGTTGCAAAATATTGCACACTGCTAACTTCAAATTAATAGATTTAAATTCACATTAATAAATTTTCTTCTTCTGTTTACATGCTACAAAATTAGAGTATTACATACCATTCCAACTTAACTTTATCAAACTTTCTCAATCTCCTCTGTCACCTTATACTATTCCACTGACCACCTTATAATCCTCTGTGCATGCAAAAATGTGAATGTTGATGTTCCTTTGGAGGCGGTAAATTTTATTTCCACGTAACTCCTATTAGTCATTCTTATTTGCTCCCAGAATCAGTATCAGTATGCCAAGTCATGCTTACTGAATCGAATAAAAGCATTTCTCGCTTTCTTGCTATCACATTACCTTCACTTCCATCCATACAGAACTGCTTTCTAACACAGATGAGCCATGCTTTCATTTCACTTTCCCAAGATGTGAATCAATTCAACATATCCCCATCTTTCACTCCAATGCTTTCTGACCTTCAAAACAACTTCACTCTTCTGATTCCTGATCTATTGCTAGTTTGGGTTTGGGGTTTTGTTGTTTGATTTGGGGTTTTTTGTTGTTTGGTTGGTTTTTATTTTATTTTCTAGCAGTCATTTACTTGTTCTTCAACTTCCCCCAAATTTCTCCTCTGAAGAGTTTGTTCGTTCAATCTGTCCAGAGCCTTTCTGCAAAGGTTTATTTTAGTTCTTGCTCCAGTATAAGATTTTCAGATAATGTTTTTTCACTTTTGAATTAAAGAAACTCCAGCCCTGACATATGAAGTTCCAGAGCCCTTTGGTTTCACCACTAGTTTTTTTGCAAAGTACCTTAATTCCACAATTTTCCCACTTAAAATTAATTAACTCCCCCCCCAAACAATCAAACAACAACAAAAAAAAACCCCCAAACCAAATAGCCCTTCCCCTAGATCCTCCCCAACCTCAAAAAGCGTAGTTACAAATCTGTTTCTGTACCCCTACATTTAAAAATAATAATTTCATTATAACTTCATCCAATATGACTAATGCTGCACAGTTAAGTTCAGTCTTCTTTAAGGACCTTACTACTTACAAAACTAAGTCTCAATACAACTTCCATGCTCACAATCTGGGTTTGTACTCCTCCTTGAATACTGCTGAATACTAGCAAGTACACAATGGAGGAACTGAGCCTTAGCACTGTGGTGATATGACAGGGAATCAGAAATGTTCAATCTTTTATGCTTACTTTGCCTCTGATTTCAACAAAGATCCTGAATGAGTGGCATCCCCTCTACTCCTCTCAACTTGCACAATATTAGCCATTATCCTTCAAAGCAAGGTTTGTGAAAAGGTTTGAAAAGATAGTTTTCAAAACACAACTCAGGGGGACAAAGTTGTAATTTTTTTTGTCACATTCACTTTATTTTTCTTGTCTCTCATTTCTCTTTATAGTATAATACCTTGCTCCAGTGACAATCCAACATGGAATACTCACTACTACTGTTTTTATCACTTTCCCTATTCTCGTGTTTCCTTTAATGGCAGATTCAAGGGGAGGAAAAAGGAGAAGACAGAGAGATAAGGCTGTGAGAGAAGGTTTGCAGGATGCAGCAAACAATTTTAGGATAAAGTGCACTTTTTTTAATTGGCAGGAACAGAACATTAAAGTGACTATCTTGAAATGCTCTAACACTTCAGAAGTACCGTGCTTTATGCACAGAAAAGCTAGCTCAATTCCAGGTTATTGACTACACAGGAAAATCGTTAACAGCGATAATGAGAACCACATACCCAAATATATATATTTCCCATTTTCATCCTTTTCTGCAAGAGGACTTCCTTCTTTCTCAAGCTCTTTCCTGTATCGCTTGATATTCTTTACCATCAAATCTTTTCTGGTCAGTTCATAGTGATTTGGGAAATGATTGACAATTTGGTCATCAGAGAGGCGGTAACCAGTTTCCACACTGAAAACGTTTCTGATTGTTTGTACGCTCATCCTGAAAGCAAAGACAGATACCAAATGACTTTTCCCAAAAAACACAACTCAGAAGGACAAAGTTGAAATTTTTTTGTTACATTCACTTTATCTTTTCTGTCTTTTATTTCTCTTTATAGTATAATATCTTGCTGCAGTGACAATCCAACGCATCATGAACTTCTACTAGCAAAACCAATGAAATCCTGCCGGAAGTTTTATCAATCCCTCTACTACTGAAACTGGTGCAGAAAATGGGGAAACGAAGATGATGACTCGTCCCTGCTGGACTCTGGCCAGTTGATAGTTAGGTCAACCCCTAGCAGGGCCTAAGAATGACTGAGGTGCACCCAAATGCTACAGAGCCATCCTTCTAAATCTGTAACCTCACTCTCCGCAAACTCGGCTTTCCTCTTAAAAAAAGCCAGAGAAACAACCTCCTGCTGACTACCTTGTTACTTGGATTGTAAAGGACTTCCAGCCTAGGAATTGAAAATGGTGATTCAGCGATCTTGCTAAACACACCCGTACGTGCCAGATCAGAGGGCTGCAGCGACAAAGTCATCCTATCAGTTATTTACTTCACTTCTCACAGAAAAGCAGGGCCATAGAGAACTTTCTGTATTAGATGTCTCACATTGTAAATTTAAGATTATTTCCTGAATGCCATCAATCTGCTACATTATCATTTCAGGAAGAAAAACCAGAACAACCAGTCACATAATCGTTTCCATGAGCACCCTGTTCCCCCATGCCCCCCCAACTGCATTCCAAAAGCATGAGCAGATTACTAGATTCTTACCCATTTAAATAAGTGGTTCACAAAGGGTACATTTGGCAGCACAAAACCCCATTCTGTTGTATTTGAAAGGGACAATATAAATTGTTTGGTTTATTTAAAGAGTATTGTTTCTGCCAGTTAATAGATTACTGCATTCTAGGACAGCATTTCACAGTCTTATATTAGACAAATGCCAGATAAGAAGTTAGATTATTTACTCTCCTTCTTTCAGCATTATCTTGATTTAATTTCATATTCACTCTCAGTATTTAATAGTTAGTCTGCATATAAATCATTATCATGAAGGAGAAGGAAAGGTGCAGTTCTCAAGACCTTTGTTACAGAAGCCTGGACTCTGGTAACAGGGTACATTGGTAAAAGAGTATTTTATCATATATTGGAACTGTGTACTCTTCGATTATTTTCCTTATGTTGTGTTTTCAGAAAATTTTGGGAAAAGATCCATTCAAAAATTCCCCATAGGCCATAAAGCCTTTCCAACAGTAAAGGAAAAAAACCTACGCTTACTGAAAAATCAAATAAAATCAGGCATCACATTTCAAAACAAAAAGCACTGAGCACAGCCTTTCCCAATGATTTTTTACAATTGTTATTCTCAGAAGATATCTTCTAGGTCACCGACTTTCCACTCCCTGGCAAAAAATTTGGCAAACTGCAAATATACATGAGATCAGTATCATGGGAATGGATCCACGCAAATGTGTGGGACCTCCAACTCTAAGGAATCCCAATGACTTTAGCAGGCCTGCGAGATACAGGAATCTACTGGTGTAAATCTGAACAGAAGATCAGCAACAGCCTAAGAAACGACAGAGGCAGTGAAACAATGTTGGGCTCTTAGGAGAACGGCAGTCAATCAATGATAATTTCTGCATATTTAATTTTTAATATGTTAATACAATTAATAATATAACAAACTATAATATATTAAAACGCTTCATATTTTTATATTTTTAGTGTACTTACCAATAAAAATTCCAGTCTTCATTTTCTGCCACCTGAATCCAGCCTCTTTTTTCAAAGTTGTTTATTAGAACAGATTTTTCTATGTCAGTTACCCACTTTACTTTTCCTGCCATTATCCTAAAGCAGAATCAACCTGTGAGTAAAAAAAAGTTTAAAGAGGCAAAGTTGAAAACAGAGGAGAATGCAAACCAGGCAAGTCAAAGAAGAAGAGAAGTGGCATCTAGAAAGCACTTTAACATAACTAAGACAGAAGAAGTTAATTTAAAAATCAGGGAAAAGACTATATTAGGTTCAGACTGAAACCCTGCATTTGTCAACCAGACAACTGCAAACAAGGACCTTTCCCACTACCCAGCAAATCCACCTTTTATGAATGGGCACACAACTCGCGTCTCCCCTTAAATAGACTAATAACAGAAATCACGATCATACACTTACTGGGTAATGTTCACATATAGCAGTGCAGAGCACAGACATTTTATTATTTCTAAACAAGACTTACATGCATATAATTTTTTGCTTTGTTTTGAAGAGGTAGAGTTCATGTGGATCACTTAGTGACTGTAGAATAAAAGAAAACGATTTCACGAGAAATCCCTTGCTCTGTGAAGAATCGCCATTTTCTGTACTGCAAGGAAGGGAACAAAAGTAATGTTACTTCACGGTCTTCTTTGTATTTCATGCAGCCATGATTTTGCCGTCTGCTCTAGCTGGGGGGGATATGGATAAGCTGATATCATTAAAACCCTGACAGCAGGATTTCCCCAAATCTAAGTTTCTTAGAACACTGCTTATAATCTACATACCAATTCATGACACCTAGGTGTCACTTTCTACATTAGATCTCTCGCTTGTCCAGATCAGCCTTTTCTGTTAGGATCACACAATCATTTGGGCTCAAAGGCACCTGAGGAGGTCTCTCGTCTAGCCTCCTGCTCAATGCAGTCAGCTATGAGGTCAGACCATGTTCCTCAGAGCTTTATCCAGGTGTGTTTTGAAATCCTCCAAAGATGAATATTGTGGCGTATTAACTTCACGGACTCCGAGGGGCGATCGAAGACCTTTATTTAGTGACACAGCAAGCCTTATATACCCTCTGTCTCTAAAGCAGTGACTTTCCACTAAAGCAGTAACTTCCCATTATCTTATCAGTTCAGCCTTACTCCCTCCCTTCCCCAGCACTTGCTTGTTACCAGTATTTACAATCCTTAGCAGCTATTTTTAACTGATGGTTTTTCTTTCTCCGGTGTCTCCTGCAGCTGCTCACTGATCCCACGGCTTCTTGGGAATTACCAAAGCAATTATGTCTTGATTTTCTGCCGATGATCGATCGCCAACTGTTCCCACATCTCCCCCTTCTTTGTTTACAACCAATACTGCTTTGAGTGATCTGTCCACTAGTTTCTGCACACATTGCATAAAACACAGTATACAAATAAGAATACATAAAAATATTCCAACACATGCTAAGGCTGTTTTAATTATTGACTTAATCCACCCTGTCAATCCCCAATTATTTAATAGATGTTCAAGCCAATTCCACCCATCATCTACTTGCAATTTTTAAACTCCATCCTTCAAGTCCTGAATGCTTTTATGGATTGATGTAGAATGGTCTGACAGGTTCATACAACACATTCCTTCAAAGTCCTCACATCCATGACCCTGTGCTAACAATAGAAAATCTACAGCTGCTCTATTTTGAAGCGTTGCATGTCTAATAGAATCGGTGTCTAATAATAATCCACTCAAAGCTTGTGAAGTAAAAAGAGAAGCAGCAATTATTTCTGCGGGGTTCCAAAATGTGGCCTGAGAATCACACATAGGGTCAAAGACGTGGTGCGATTGTCTCTTCCGATGCCGCAGGAAGTGCGAATGTTGATGAATCATGGTAATATTTGGTGTTAACAGTGTAAGATGGCCAATTGTGCAAGGACCTCCCCGTATAGGGGCCGGAACACCGGCCCATGCTCTATTCCCACAGATAAAAAAGAGACCAGAAGGTAGCGTCATAGGGGTATTACTACCTGCAGATACTTTGGGTACAGTATAATTACACCATATGCTACTATTCATATACGGTGATAGAGTGCTATTTACAGACCAGGATAAACTTCTGTTTTTCCCTGTATAGTTAAAAACCACACAGACAGCAGCCTGCACAGAACCCAACAAGCGCAATTCTTGAGGTTGAAGGGGTGCCAGGGGAAAAGCATATGCCATCAACCCGTCTACCGACTGGTTCCAGATGTTTGGACATGCCGGCCTCGCAGCTGTTGCATTACAGAAGGCAAACCACTCTTCTGTATCTAGAGGAATTCCCACCAAACACGTTGAGAAGGGGTTTCGCAGGGTTGCTGTACTGAGGCAGAGAATATCTTGTCCCGTGGCATTAGCCAGTGTTACCCATACATTTTCTTCAGGCTGTGGGACTATCCAAGCAGCACCGCTCACGACTAGCTGGATTCTGATGATGATGACAGATACGGCCGCACACATCGTGCTGGTGTCCACCGCGGTCCGCTAGCTGTGGAAACACAAGCATCGCCTCTTCCCCAAGTTACCAAAGGAAATGGACCATCCCATTGTCCCATTTCCAAATTTTTCACTTTCACTAAAGCTTTTCCTTCCACTTGTCTGTGGCTTCCCCCCATGGATATAAAATGTTTAACAAACAGAGGTCCTGATTCATGCCAGCAATTTAGAAAATTGAGTACATATAAGGCTTTAGCCAGTCGTTCATGAGGGTTCATACTGTCCATTCCCGCTCCCCCTTTTTGTTTTAAAAGCATATTTTTCAAAGTGCCATGAGCCCGTTCAACGATCGCTTGACCTGTGGCGGAATGGGGAATACCTGTAACACGTCGAACCCCCCAAAGTTGCAAAAATCTGTTAGTGCGTTGTGCATCATACCCAGGTCCATTGACTGTTTTGATTTTTTGTGGTACTCCTGAAGTTGCAAAAGCATATAGCAAGTGACGACAAACATCCCACGCCTTCTCTCCGGTGTGTGCTGTGGCACAGGGGGCTCCGGAAAAGGTATCGATAGACACATGTACATATCTGAGTCGCCCAAAGTCAGGAACATGCGTCACATCCGTCTGCCACAATTCCAGCACCTCAAGTCCCTGTGGGTTCACCCCAACAGTAGGTGCTGGGCATGACTGTTGGCAGTCAGGACAGGCAGTGATTATCAGTGGAGCCTGCGTCAAAGGCAGTCCAAAAGATTGGCAAAGCACTTTAGCATTCTGGTGAAAAAAAAGGCATGTGACAGTCAAGCTTGTTCAAATGCATTCGGTACAACGATAACTCCAGCTAAACGATCAGCTTCGGCGTTGCCTTCAGCAATGGGTCCAGGCAAATTAGTGTGAGAGCAGATATGTACAATAAAATAGGCATGCTTGCGTGAGTTTAACAAATACAATAATTCTCGTAAAAGATAAAATAAGTGCTCATGTGATACATCTTTCAAATACGCGCCTTCTAACCTTGTCACGATTCCTGCTACATAGGCTGAGTCAGTAACGATATTAACTGGACCTTGCCACTGGCGAAATGCGCGAACCACTGCTGACAGCTCCACAATCTGTGGGGAACCCTTTATGATTTGAATGTCGCTTTCCCATTGATTGTTGGCATTTTTCCATACAATTACGGATCGTCCTGTTCTGCCGGATCCATCAGTAAACAATGTCACTGCATCCAGGGGGACAGGACTGCGTTTGGGACAGTCCAACAATGTCAATTGTGTCAGAATATTTAATAATTTGTGACCAGGAGGGTGAATTGACAGTTCCCCAGGGAATCCTTCTAATGCAATTTGAAACGGCAGTGATTCCTGCACTAGCCACTGTAACATTGGCAAAGTTACGGGTACAAATATCACAGTGGGTTCTTGGCCGCACAGAGTTAGCAGGCGTTATCGGCCCTTCATGATCAGTGTGCTGAACATCTCGGCCCGAGTTGGTATGGTTTTCGCAAATTGATGTGGCAAAAACACCCACTCAATTATCAATAATGGGTCCACTTCAGTCTTGTCCCATTGCATGATTAAACAATAAGGTTGAAACGGTGGATTTAAAATTAACAGCTGAAAAGGTAGGTCCGGGTGACATCGTTGTGCCTGGCGTCGTTCAATTGCCTCTGTCACTTTTTGCAGGGCTACCCTTGCAGGGGCATCCAGCTCCCTTTCAGAATTCAATGAATTATCCCCTTTCAAGAACAAAAACGACAGGTGCAGATCTTCATTGGTTAATCCTAATAATGGTCGCACCCAATTAATTGACCCTAATAACTTTTGCAAATCATTGAGGGAGGTCACCTCAGGGACTAATTTCACGGCCTGGGGTCGAATACTTTGGGTAGTGATGCGCCACCCTAGATATTGCCAGGGCAAAGAGCGCTGAATTTTTTCTGGAGCTATCACCAGGCCGTGGCTGGTAACTTGTGTTATCACTAGCGATAAAGCTGGGGACATATCTGTTAATATAATTAAGGTAAATAACAATACACCCTATTTGACAAATTAGTGGGGGGAAGAAGAAGAAAGTTACCTCAGCTCATACACATACCAACCCTAGAACAGCAAGTGATGTCCAAATCAACAGCGTCCCCAGCATAGGTTGTTTTTGGGATGAGGCGTCGGTAGGTACCGGACCCTTGGTGGGCATCCCCACGGAGGCAACGTGGTCCTCTCTTGCCGTATAGCTACCTTGCCCCTGTGCTCAAACAGCACTACCTTTATAGCAGAGGTTAAAGCCACCCCTCACACAACGTGTGGCCAGTACGTATGTGCGGACTGTCTCAAACTCCACCTGTCAATTACATAATCTGGAACTTCACGCATGCCCAATTTCACTACTGGGGTCGCTGTTTGGTGGTCGTTTGACTTCATCTTTATCACAAACAGGGTAAACAACAAGCAATACACAGGAAAATACCACAGAGATAGGATGCAATTAATAATAAATTGCGTGACCGTGGCCAGCCCCAAGTTCATCTTTTTTGACCGGCAGGATACCGAAGATAAATCACGGTATTCAGGCAGAGCCGAAGGCTCACAGAGCTGGAAGGGTCAAGTCAGGGGGGCCCCGGGGCGGGGGGGTGAGGGATCCGTGGGCGCCGCTTTGTCTTTTTCTGCCGCTTTGCTGCCTACATGAGCTTTCAAGGTTTCAAACAGTGTGCGCCACGGCCCCAAAAGACCAGCCGCAATGCTGTCATAACAAGTAGCAGCATCCCACAGCTTAATTCCTATTGCATCCCAAGTGTTGGGGTTGTAAACCGTACTAGATGTCAGAGAAGGGCATTCCTTAGATGCCCAAATCAACAATTGTTTCAAGTCATTCGCATCAATTTTTGCTCCTTGCTTAGCAAGAATTTGGCTCATTAATCCTAAAACTGTCTTTTGTTCCTGGGACATATTACCGCCCATCGTTCCCCGCTGCTCACCTCCCTTCGCTTCGGAGAGATGATTGTCGCTGCGCAGCTTCTGCTTCATTTCAGCAGTCTCCCATTCAGCGGGGCTATGCCACCGGATCAGCACTTGAGGCTGCTGTCAGGCCCGACCTATTCGGGTGCCATTTGTGGTGTATTAACTTCACGGACTCCGAGGGGCAATCGAAGACCTTTATTTACTGACACAGCAAGCCTTATATACCCTCTGTCTCTAAAGCAGTGATCTTCCACTAAAGCAGTAACTTCCCATTATCTTATCGGTTCAGCCTTACTCCCTCCCTTCCCCAGCACTTGCTTGTTACCAGTACTTACAATCCTTAGCAGCTATTTTTAACTGACGGTTTTTCTTTCTCCAGTGTCTTCTGCAGCTGCTCACTGATCCCACGGCTTCTTGGGAATTACCAAAGCAATTATGTCTTGATTTTCTGCCGATGATCGATCGCCAACTGTTCCCACAGAATATAGCACAGCTTCACTGGGCATCCTGTCTCACTGCTTGACTGGCCTTAAGGGAAGTTTTTTTTTCCATATATTTTTCCATATATTCTGAACCTCTATTCTTTCAGCTTAAGCTTGTTGTCTCTCATCTTCCTACCTTTGACCATGTTAAAGAGCCTGTGTCTGTCTTTTTGATAACCTCCTCGTAGGTACAGGAAGGCTGCTGTTAGGTAACCCCCGGGCCACCTCTTCTCCAGGCTGAAGAAACACAGTTGCCCCAGCTTCTCCTCACCAGACAAGTGCTTCAGCCCCTTGACCATCTGGGTAACGCTCTGCTCAACTCACTCCAGTTTATTGATGTCTGTCTTGTGCTGGCTGGCTCGAGTTACTTTTGTCAATCCTCTGGTATATTGTGTTACATCCTTGCCCTTTTAGTTTGAGAAAGACAGCCAAGTGTAGCAAGGTGGGAATGCACAACAAATTCACAGAAGGACTTACAACAAGCCCAGCACCCACAATTGCTACCTTTCTCAAGTGCAGGCTGAAGGTTTCAGACAGCAGCAGGCACTCACCTATTGCACTCCCCTTTACAAGGGCTGTTTAGTGAAATCCTTTTCACCATGGTGTCTCATATCATGCATTAATGTAGTACCAAGGAAGATGGGAGCAAGGAAACATGAACTGAATCATGTCATCCTTCGTTCATAGTCTAGAGCCCAAAGCCTACAATTCAACTGATGTGGACAGACCAGTGTAATTTATACAACAAGCAACATATTTACCCAGGCTCTAAGGAAGCGTTGAAGCCCAGCCTCCCAGGATCTAGGCCTGATTAATATACAACTATTAAGCAAGCTAACATATATTCATGAGCAAATGACAGTAACTAATAAAGTCAAGGCTAGAGAGCTCTATCCTCAAGCTCATAAGCAGTTTCAGCATTGCTGTGTAGTCTTTCTGCAGTTCATTCTACAAATCAGTTTTACAATTGCAGCCTAGTGAATTTTAATAGCTGTATTTCACAGAAATCAACTGCAGAAAAGTGCTAATTCTGAAGAAAATCTCTTTGAGACAAAAGCATTTGGCATACATCTCTCCCAAGGACAAAAACCACTTTGCAAGGGAGTGGGAGAGAGCGGAGTTACACACACACACATTAACACCATCTGTTGCTCCCTCTACATATAATTTTCCATTGAAAAGTCAATTAAAACTTCAAATCTCCTTTACTAATGTAGTACTTTAACTAATGCAAGTAAGTAATTAGTGTAGTGAATACAATTTCTGCAACTAAGCCATTGGACTGGAATTAGAGGGTTCTTCAGTTTCCAGAACTATATATGGAGATGTACATTTGCCAGGAACCTAACACGCCTACAGTTTCTCTATTCCTGGGAAGCATATCCCATTATATAGTGCTCGTACCTTTCCCTTCTCAGACTATTTAAACTGCCAAGTTCTATAATGCAGAAATGTTTACTAATAGACTTCAATTTTAAAAAGTTTGACAGACTTAGTTTTTATTCACATCGGTAAAACAAGATAAAATCAAGCTTAAACAGACAGATGGAATAGAGTATATGAAGGTTCAGGGTCTGTCTTTTTGTGTGTGTTTATACAACACCTAGTTCTAAAAGGTCATGATCTTTCTCTGGGCATTCTAGATACTACCAAAACAAAAATAAATTTATTTGTACTGGAGTATGTATGATTCACAAACAGCCACTCCCTAGTACCACACACTGTCTTGTTGTGATTTTAAAAGTTCAGGGATTAGTCAGTTTGGAATAGAATTGTCCTTTCAAAGGGAAATGCATTAACTGCTACAACAGCATTAACCAAACACAATGTAAAATTTTCAAAAGGCCTTAAAACATGTCCTCTGCATCTCCAAGTGACCCCATTAGGCTTACCAACATCCAGCCCCAATGCTATACCCATTTCTCTGTTATCTGACTCCCTGATCTGTCTCCTTACTTCCCAACTGTGTCTCACTCCAGCATCTTTAGTATATAAGCTACAACTGACCTCAGGGCTTGTTCTTCCAGAAACGCTGCATAAGACAAATGTAGCTGCCTGTGCCTCTGTCTTTAAAGAAGCACACAGCTGCTGCCTTGCAAAGATTAAGAGACCAGTTTACACAGCCACAGCAGAGCTACTCTGCCAATACTTCTAATGCTGCAACCTCATTTCTACCCTAGTATGCAATAGCTGCCACAGCATCTTTTCTATAGGATTCTTTATGAAGCGATTTCAACAGATGCTACACATCTTATGGCAAGAAACCCCGACAAGAGTGCGTATACTGATCTAGCTAGTGGATTTTGTGGTAGCAGGTGGGACGGCTCCATGACTAGTTATGTTAACTGCCTCCCTGAGACTGCACGGTTTGATTTCAGAAGCCAGAGACAATTCAACAGAAGACTTACCCACAGAAAAGTGAGTTAAAGCTAAATGAAAGCTAAAAATTGAACATAACTTCTACTGCAAATAAAAAGAAAATTTACAAGAGTGACATTCTTTTCCTGTTTTGGGAACTTTAGGCCTTATAGAGCCATGCCACCACAGGAGGATTGAAGACAGCAGACTGAAAATTAGTCCTTGGTTAATGCAGTTTGATCACCTCAGATTATATTTAAATGGCCTCTAAATAAAATCTTCTGATGTTATGTAATTTGATTACTTATTTTAATTCAATATAATTTTCTACAGGAGTCCTCTGATCTGCAGTTAGATTGCACAAGATAACAATGCATTCAAACTTCTGGTCAGCTGAGAACCTTAGCTTCAGTAAACATCAAGAAGAGCTGTATAATACAGCCCTAGCCTGCATATAGTAGGGTAATGGTCCAGTAAAGTAAAATCTTTTGCTGAGCACCAAACCTTCTACTCGGGAGACAAGTACATAATATAGACACTGCAGGCACGATGCTTCCCCAAAACACAGCGTTCGCTGGTCCCAGTAATAGCACGTGAGGAAGCCTGGTGGCAGCCTAATCCAAGACGAGGGCCTCTTGCCACAGTACATGACCGGCACAAATTACTGAGGTGATGGCGAGACCCAGAACCGTCCTGGTTGTCATTCTTTCCAAGAGTTACTGCCACTAGGGAAGCTACTCACGCTGATCACAGACCATCTCTGCACGCTGCAAACAAAGCATAAGCAAGCGGCGCCAGCACCTGCATGTGGACAAGGATTCCTGATCTAGCACACCCTGTTTGCTTCTAACAGTTGAAAACCTAATTGTGGTTCGTTATTAAGTTTATTACTGGAAAATCCTGTTTGGCTCATGCAGTTATGCCATCAGAGCAGACCAGGAGGGCCTGCCAAACCGATATCTAAAATGTTAGGGATTAAAAACGTTAGCCAAAGACCGAAACAGCTGTGTCGCTAAGCTGCAGGAACCGAGGAGCCCGGGGAAGCAGGAGGACACCAAACACGCCAGAAGCGTCACACGCTCCCCCGGGGAACGGCAGCAGAGGCAGCCGGGCTGGGGCCTCCACCAAAGCCTCACCCACGTCGCGACGCGCCACCCACAAGAGGAGGCTGATCCCGGCTGGCTCTCTCCTTGTCCCTCCGAGGCATCCTCCGAGAGTGGGCCCGCAAGAGAACCCGGGCGAGACGATTACCTCCCCCTTCCATCTCCCATGAAGGGTCTCGATCCTGCAGGGACCTTCAGCTGTCGTGATAGTCCCGGGGCAGAGGGAGGCCGAGTGCTTCCCCCGATGGCGGGCAACTGCAGCCCGCACCGTGCGTGTGTGTGTGTGTGTGTGTGTGTGTGTGTGTGTGTGTGTGTGTGTGTGTGTGTGTGTGTGTGTGTGTGTGTGTGTGTGTGTGTGTGTGTGTGCGGGACGACCGAAACCGCGCTCACCCGCAGGCGGGAGGGAAGGCCGCAGCTTCCCCTCAGGCCCAGCCTTCCCCGTCGGCCGCTCTCATCACCCCCGCCAACAGCTCCGCAGCGCGACGGCAACCAGCCGGTCCTCCCGCCCCTTCCGGCGCCGCTCCCTAGCAACCGCGACGCGCCGGGGGCGGGACTTCCGGAGGGGCGGAGGCAGCGAGGCGCGTGCTCGGTTGCCAGGGAGACGCACAGCGGCCCCACCCAGCGAGCGCGAGGGGCCGCCGGCGGCCATCTTGTCCTCGTAGCGGAGAGACCTGCAGTGTCGTTCGCTGCTCAGGACTGACGAGCGCGGCACAGCAAGCTGTCGGTAGCTGTGCTACGAGGGAGGAGAGTTGCGGAGCGTGCCTGGCGAGGCCGGGGCCCGGCGCAGACCGTGAAGGGAAGGGGCGTGTTCCCTTTGGGGCCTGTGGCGGGCCCCCCTGGTCTGCCCTTTTCCGGAACCCTCCGCGTGCTGGGAGCCTGACAGGAAGGCCCTGCGGCCTTCCCCACCCGCTCGGCATCATCCCCTGTGCCGGGGCGCGTTATGATCTTTAAGCCGCAGTGGCTTGGGCCTGCCCCCTTGTCAGAAAAAAAGTCCGTTTCCTCGGATCGTGAGGAAATGGAGGTTTGCGGAAGGTTATAGCATGACAAAACATACCTAGGTGTTCCCAGAATACCTAAAAACGCCCAGGGCGCTCAGATGCCGAAGCTCAAGTCCTTGTTTGAGTGCATCAGATGCTAAGACGTCTGTAAGCATATGGTGGTAGGAATATCTTTTTTCTTAATTGAGAACTGTTCTGAGGAAGTATGTGAATTTTGCCCAAAATGACCAACTGTAATTCAAAGCAAAAACTGAGTGAGAGAAATAGTACCTAAGAAGTTATGGCATTAGATAGACCGTGTCGAGAAACCTGATTAACACATACAAAACTCCTTCCTAAATGAGAGATTATGTTAAAACATCTGACATATATTAAGGTTACTGACATTTTCTGATAGGCTCAGTACAGAACAATAAGGTATTACACAGTGAACTCTAGAGATCTGAAGAGTGTCTGGGGAAAAAATACAGGTGAAATGACTTAGTCATTCTGTAAGGCCAAGTACTTATTAAAAGAAATTATCCAGTTGCTGAAAGAAGCAGTTTGCAGTGCATTGATATACAGCAAGTAACACATACACATCTATATTCCGTAAGAGCCTTAATTGCCCAAATAATCTGAATATAATAAATACGCTCCACGATTTACTGTATCATCCTGCGGTAATAGGCTCAGTTTCAGGGATGCAACCACAAAGAGTCAGTTAAATTTAATAATATAACTGGAGCTGTTAAATATTCCCTGCTATGAAAGCAGCCACAAAATGCAGTGTTATCTTCCTTCAGTCACATGCATTGAAAATTTCCTGGCACCACAATACCTCAGGCAACAGAAGAGAGCATAGAACAGCCTTCATGGGCCTCTTTCAATCAAGAAGGTATGTCTGCTGTGACAGCTGGCAGCAAGGAAAGTGAACCTGAATCTTCTTGCTATCAATCCTTTTTTGTCCTTGTAGCCATCATACCTCAGGGGAAAGCGGAAAAAGCATAATTTCTTAAATGTATTAAATAATTCATTAAGGACAGGAATGGTTGTTTGGAGATGTACTCTTTTAGCTTAATTCAGCAAAGTTATAGTTCTGTGGAATAAAAAGCTGTTGTTTTGCTGTCTCTCTGAAAAGTACATTGACAGTATTACATCATAGCTAATAACAGATGCTCTAGTTTTTAATATTAATGCATCTCAACTTTGTAACATTAGTGTTCCAACAAGGGAAGTCAGCGCGAATTTGAGAGCAGCTCAATAATGCTTACTATTATTGTATTAGCAAATGCTGTAGCAGCATTGGCGTGCTATCTTTGTGACAGAAATCACTCCTATAATGACATTTGTGTATTTTATTTTAAGCTTGAGTCAACTTAGTGAATCAAGTAAGACTACCTGTACGTGCAAAATCAAGCATGTTTTCGGGAGTGGAACGGATTGGAAGCAACTAAATATGAAAATTGAAATATCAGAACTGGTAAACAGAGCAAAGTCTTGGCAAGTAGTTATATTACTGAGGTTAATTTCCCTTTTATGATATTGTACTTTCGAGGCACTTTTCCCCTAACCTATTGCATGTGCAAATGTAACCACCATCCTCACAACACAGTCCTTGCCATCAGCTGGCAGATAAGCATTGTCCCATTCATTTTACAAATTAGTAAACCTCATGTATGGAGCTCAAAAGATGAGAGAACAACATCCATGTTACAAGAAGGATTATTATGCATGGTGCAAAAAAAGTGGTTTGTGTGTATATACATAGAGACACAAGTACTTTTCTACATGTGAAAACATAGCCGCAAAAGTCTGCGGACATCCCAGCTTCAGGTCGAGCGCTGCATCTGTGCCACTGTTCTGGTTACCCTGGTGTTTACCTTCGCTCACGCAGCGATGAAGTCATACTATAAACAGAGGCAAAGTCCGCCAGGTAAAGTCTCCTGTTTGACAGGACAATAAGGGTGTGGAGCAGTAGGGGGTTCTTTAAAGCTGTTCTGCAGTAAACTGTGCTCTCTAGTGATGGGTAATACTGACTGGATCTGTCACCATACTGCTATCAACAGCACAAAAGAAAAACACTGGAAGTCCCGTGACCTCACTAAGCCTTCTGAGCAAGGGGTCAGTAGGTTTCAGTAGATGTCTCTCTCTTTAACCCCTCAGTAACTCTTATCCTGGCTGTGCTGCCAGAGCTTCTCCTGCCTTCTGCCCCGCACCCTCGGGATAGTTGGGGATGCACGTGTATCTTAGTTGCTTCTGCTAAGAGCAAACTAAGAGAAAAAACTGCCCCTCCAAAAGTGAACACTACCACATTTCCAACATTTTAAAGACTATCTTTAAATTACAAAAATACATACTGAAGGCCAAAGGGATTCTTGAGCCGCACTAATCTCTGTCACCAAAACCAACCCACGAGGGCTCTAGCGCACTCACAGGGTGCTGGAAAAAAACCACATGGACCCACTTACAGACAAGTGAAGCCATTTGGAAAAGGGGTCCCTTGGCAAGAGAGGACCGCAGGGCCTGCTCGTGCCGCCTGGCATCTCCACCGGTGTGAGTGCAAAGCTCGCGTCATGCTGGCCACAGTCCTGTCACGTCCCATCACCGTGGCGGGGGACATCTCACCACGGTGGCTCGTGTCCCACCGCGGGGTCGTCCATTCTCGCGGGGCCATCCCGCTCTCGCCAGCTCCACCTCGGAGCGGAGGGTGCCCCTAACTCCGTCGCCGCCAGCCCTGCCCCAGGGAATGGGGAACAGACCCTCTCCCCAGGAGGCGCTGCTTCTCCTGCCGGCAGCTGCCGCCCGGGTCACCGGGCCCGACCCAGCGGAGCCTGGATCTCCGCGGCGGCGCGGTGCGCGGTGCGCGGTGCGGTGCGCGGACTGGGGCGGGGCGGGGCGGGGCGAGGCGGCGGGCGGACAATAGGGGTAGTCCGCGAGTGGCGCTGCGGTGGGTGGCCGGCGTGGTGGAGTTGGGCCGGGTCGGGGAGCGCCGGGACCACCCTCTCCTGACGCCTGCGGGGCGCCGAGCCGAGGTAAGCGGCGGGGTGCCGGCGGGAGGGGCGCAGGGGCAGTGCGGCGGCGCCTTTCCAGGACGCGGGCAGCGAGCAGCGGCGGGGAAGCCGGCCGGGCTCTCCCGGGCAGAGCCAGACCGCGGCCCCGGGGCGGTGCGGGGGATGGAGGGCGGCCAGCGGTCCCGGGACCCGCCGCCTCACCTGCGCGCTCTGCGCGGGGGGGATATCCCGTCCCCGGGGGGTGTCCGGCGGGACGAGTCTCCACGGGCAGCCCGCCCCCGTAGCGCTCCGTCGGCTCTGGTGCCGCAGCATCTCTGGACTCGCGAGGGACGGAGCGGTGTCGCTGACAAAACACGCCGGGCGGGAGTTTCGCGGGAGCGGTTGCAGGCGGCGCCGTGCCCGCGGGCGGTGGACGCGGCGGGGGCCCGCGGCGGGAAGCGGCGGCACGGAGCGACCTGTCCCGGCTGGCCAGGCTCCGGAGGGGAGGCGAGCGCCCTTCAAGTGATGCTGCGGGGACCGGCGGGCTTTGTACTCGACAGCTGTCTTCCGAGCAGACGAGGAGCCGAGTACGTGTACTTTCACTCTTAGCAAAGCAGGAAATAAGCCCGCAAATAAGTCTAGGATGTCCAGCAAAGCGTGCCACAGCTGACCGTTTCGTGAGGTGTTCCTAAAGAACTCGCTTGCTCTATCTGTATGCTCTTAGAACGGTGCTCCTGATAGCAGGGCTGATGCGCGGCAGCAGATACGTCATCTGTACAGCAGCACAGAGTCACGTTGAGGTCATTTCCCGAGGAGAGGTGACAGGAGAGTGGTGAGTTCTGTGAGGAAGCACATTTCTAGGTGTTTAAAGTGCAAAGTGAGTAACACCTCTGCGAGTCTGCTTTGTAGTAGGCTGCAGTGGAAAGACACGGATGTGGAAGTAGAAGATAGAATGGTCTCCATTTTCTCTCACACAAATGTGGACAAAGTTATTTTGGGTTAACGTATTGTGGGTATGATTTTTTTTTTCCCCAATTTAATGCACATCATTTGAACAGGAGTTAGGACCAAGTATAATGAAGAAGAAAATCAATGTTAGTTAAAGGTACTTGATCTCTTCTGAGGTCAAAATGTCATTGCTGTAGAGATAGCACCTCTCTGAAAGGAGGAATTTACGAAAATGGCCTGCATCACCTGGTTGGTGGGTGTCTGTGGGGGGTGTTTGTAGGTGTCTTTTTAAGGATTTTTGTATCAATAGGCTGTTGACTGTAAGACCATTTAGAGCCTACTATGAAAAACAGAATGCACTCGGCTTCTGCAGGGTAACAGTCTGCTAGACAAAGCAAGAGCTGTGAGGAGTAGATGCTAACTGTGAGCTTGATCCTGCAGCTACCAATGGGAGTAGTAAAAACCCTCCTAACGCACTATGGTTTGGAAATGAAACTAGGAAGCCAACTACTGAAATCAAAATTTATATGAGTCAGGGCTACAAATCTACAAGAAGACAATGAGTGAAGAACACATGGCATTTGAAGAAGTACGGTGCTGTATCGAGGCAAGATGACTCCTGTGCATAAAACCATCTTTGCTCTTTACAGCTGGGTTTATACATTGGATCTATTCAATAAGTCACACTATTCTTATTGTTGGTTACGCTGTCTGCAAGATGTGGAGAATATACCTTCCCAAGGGTAACTTGGTAATTTTATTATGTAAAATTACCATAGAAAATTGTCATTGAGCTAGATTTGGAGTCATAGTCCTTTTATCGTAGTGTTTGTACCACTATCAGCGTTTCACCAATACAGGAAGCGTAAGTCAAACTGAGAACACTGTGGCATTTTAATTCTTTATACTGACGTGCAGAACAAGAAAGCCAGTGTAAACAGTGAGTTAAATTTGAGTTCTTAGACTTACAGTTACACTGTACCTGCAAATCAAGTTTCATCTTCGCAATCTGGCAGCACTGTGGGATCTCAGAGGCGCCTGTAGGAGAAGACCACCACAGGTCATAGAAGATGCTGAGTTTTCTGACCACGAGCCCAATAAAGTGTTCCTGTTAAAGGGGACAGAACGCAGGTGCAAGAGGGCAATACCTGACAGCGTGTGTGCGGTGCTGTGCAGTGCTACGGGGGACCAGGGGAGGGGAAACGGCAGCCCGTGGCT
The DNA here is from genome assembly GCA_009769605.1 of Bucorvus abyssinicus. Classification (NCBI taxonomy): domain Eukaryota; kingdom Metazoa; phylum Chordata; class Aves; order Bucerotiformes; family Bucorvidae; genus Bucorvus; species Bucorvus abyssinicus. The sequence continues at coordinate 79,043,310 of CM020025.1, forward strand.
CTCCCAAACGTGCCAGCTTGTTAAGAACATGAATGAGCATGTTTAAATTAACCATATTATTTGGCCTGTTGAAGCCAAACATCTTCCTCAGGGTTTTTACAGATTATGACCTTGGGGATCAGCATCCTTTAATCCTGAATTTAATATTGAGGCATGAATTCTGTAATTCTTGCTAAGGATGCCTGCAGGCTTGTTGCAGGTACTTTACCCTTCAAGTGGATGGGTAGTAGAACAAGGTCTTTTAATTACATCAGACTTTTTTTTTTCATTTTGATTGAACAGATGCTAATGTTAAAGTGTTACAATTTGATTATGTTACTATTAATAATTATGAGCATTGCAAAAACTCTTCTGACTACCAGTAACAACTTTTCTATCTGCATCACATATTTTAGACGCTTTAGAAAATAAAAAAATCTAAGATACTAAACTTTACAATGAATGTGAACAAAGAAACATTTTCCATAGCTTTATGGTTCATTCACGGATTATTGAACTCTATACGTTCTCATATTTACCTCCCTCAACTTGGCTATGCAACTCAAGGTAACGATTATAAACAAATTGTTATTTATTATAAAAGAATCTTGACCTTTTGGTGAGACTGAGAAGTGCAAAGGGCAGAATATGTTTTGAAAAGGAAATGTAAATGTTAGAGGAGGGGCTTTCTGACTCAATCTAAACCTTAACTGTTTGTGATCAAATAGAACAAAGGCGACATGTCTGAGATAAGTGATGCTCTCAAAAAAAAAAAATCTCAGTGTGGCAGAAAAAATTGGGTGGTTTTTTTTAATAGAAATGGTTAGTTTCAGCTTGGTATCAATGTATTTTTCTCTTCAATGTTCTTAATTCTTCCCATAAAATTTATGGGAAGTTAATGTTTTCCTTTAAATAAAAGCAGACACCCCCTGCCCTCAGTTCTCTGACTATTTAGAAGCCATTGAAATAGGCTTGTGAGCACTGAAGGAATCAGTAGACTCTTCATGGAAGATGCAGTTTTGCAGGCTTACCCCAAATCATGGCTTTTCATGGGGACATAACTGTACTATCTACGTTTTTACGTCTTGTTTTCTACAGTCATAAATGTCACAGTGCTCTCTAAGCGCTCTAACAGAAAACACGCAAATGCTGATGATGTGTAAAAATCAAAAATTTTGAGAGATTCTCAAAGTCTCATCTGAGAACTTCAATCAGGGCCCCTTAAACGGTTTCAGCAGCGACTGAAAAAGAACATCCCTGTGTGAGCTCTTTCCTTCCAAAGACTTCCTCCGCTTAAAGTCTGGTAGGCATTTCTTTCACTACTGAGCTCACAAGACTGACTTAATACATTTTTTTTATTTTTAAATATAATTGAACACGTCATTCCTCTTCTGTTTTGAGGTAGGACAGCCTGTGTCACATTCCCAGTGAAGGCATGTTCTCATACCGACTTACTGAGCATAAAAATGTAGATGAAATAAAATGAAGTAGAGCCTGTATTTTTTAGATTTACAGAAGTGTGCCTTTAACAGCTGATTGAGGCAATATTAACAAGTGTTTATGCGTAAACAGTCCCAAGGTCATTGATGTTAAGCTGACTGGGAACACAGTATGAGACAAAGAATTATTTTATCTTTGCTCCTTGACCTGAGCCAGCAACCTGGATTAACTGACCTGCACTATTCAAAATCCAACGATGACTTAACCTCTCACCTTTCTAAGAGGAGCAGCGGTTTCTGGTGGCTGCGTCCTGAAGCACGGCCACGCACTTTGGTGGGTCAGGAGGCAGGCGTGGGGGTCTCTGCGAGGGACAGGGAAGAGATCGCCCATAGTCACAGCTGCGGTTCCCACTGCCAGGGGTGGCTCATGGCTTCTGACCTGCAAAGGAGGAGGGCCAACAGCCAAGGGCAATGCCTACCAATCTGACAGGGGCAACAGAAGAGGCTGGAACGTAAAGAAAACATCACAAAAAAAACCCCTGGGATTTTAAAGAGGGGACTCTTTCTCGCTACGGCACCCTGAGTGTCCAGTATTCCTGCTTCTCTGAAACTTTAGCTCTTAATCTTAGGTCATCCTATCGAAGAGACTTGTTCCTGTAAAACGGCACAGAGATTGGTGTTTGCTACGGGGAGGATGATGTTGTGTTTTGACAGAGCTGGCTATGGACTGGAGATCTGTATGCAAACAACTGAGCCTCTATTTGTTTTACATTTAAATCTAGTTTGCATGGGCAGCTGGTAGAATCTGAAACAGTTTGAGATGCACTTTGACGCCTTGGGGGTAAAGGCTGAGGGTCCTATCTGGCAATCCGTATTTATGTAGGTGGGTGCTGGGAATTTTGAGCCTGACCATTCAAATTAGATTATCGGTAGTAGTTTTCTACTTTCATAACCTGCTTTAAAACATACTAAATCACATATTGTAATTATTAATAGCTTTACTGTGTCATGGCTGCATAAAATACATAAGATTATATGCGTAAGACGTAAAGTACACATAAATTATGCTATAGATAAGTCATAAAATAAAGATAATACATAAACTATAATTAATGCATTCAGTGCATTATACTGAAGTATCATCGTACCTGTCTTCGTAAATAACAGCCCCAGCAAATCTAATTGAACTCACTGCCAGTAAATTTCAGGGCTTTCACTTTCCCGAACTCATCTGGTTTAGCAACATGGTCCTTCTTCAAGAAGATCTTCTGTTTCCTTTTGCTAGGTAAAAAAAGACACAAATAGAAAATACTGACTCTGCAAAGTAAAGACAGTGTCAACATACTTCTACCAGAGATGCTTCATTATTCAATTGTAATTGTGTGCGTAAAAAGCCATCATTTCCATCATATAATTAGGCATTTAGAGGGTTGGGGTTTTTTTAGTTTGAATCTGGGCCCCTATTCAGTGAAACATTAAGTATGTATTTAACTTGAAATACATTATTTATTCTGCTGAAGGCATTTCACCATCGAAACGAAGCTTTTAGTTTGCTCAGTCAAAGCCTTACAGGGAAGCATGAGCTTTTTATCCGGTTAGTTTGGAAATGATCCCTGTCACCTGTGTGGGATCCTGCTGCTGCTTCCTCGGAGGTGTCGTGAGGACCCGGCTGTGGTCACTGCTGTCTACAGGACGAGCCCTTACCCGTGCATGCGTACCACCTCTTGGTTTCTGTAAACCCAGTCAGTTTGCCTTTTCTTGCTGTATAAATGGGAGAAAGAAGGAAAGCTTGAGATGGGTGGTGGAGGACCAATACATCCTGCTTTGGAGAACCAGACGGGCCTGTGGAGTGTCATAGACACTCCTCTTGCCCCGCTCCGTGTGGATCCAGACTTGAGGAATGAAACAGGTCCACATTACCGCAGCTTTCACGTGCATTTATATATACCTATATACCTAGTTTTAAAAAAGGATGAGAGAACTCAGTAAATAGCCTCCACTTGTTCCTTCCTTGGCAAGAAGGCAATTGCAGAGTTTTGCTCTGAAACTAAATTAGAGCTGTCTTGCGCATCTTCAACCCTCACCAGCCTGCCTTTGCCCCAACACTGCCTGTCCCCTCGTTGTTGGATTGCCCTTACTCGAACGTTGAGACCAGTGAGTGGGCAAAGGCAGCAGACGGAGCTGCAGCTCAGTACCACCCAACAGCTACCACAGCTTCTTTTTTAGCCCCTGGGAGGAGGGTATTCACCTAACAGGTGTGAGGTAGCACATGTTGTGCTTTAGGCTTTTGTAGTGGTATTGTATGGTTTGTTGACACGTCTGAGTCCTGCAGTGCATTGACTGAGAGGTCTTTTTCAGAACACAGTCTTATCTTTTACATACATAGACATTCCCATTGTGTGGCCCCGTGAATGTGAAACTAGCACATCTAGTCTACAATTTAAAATAAAAAAAAAAAGAGAGAGAAAAAGAAAATAACCTTTTTTTGATCTTTTTTTCCCCACAATGCTCAGTCATAGAGGCTAACAATAGTTGCTATACATGTGCAATAGACAGGTGACTTTTATGCTAGGCTTTTATACCTTTCATCCACTACACTACTAGTTCTACTAGAAACCTTGAACTGCTTTATAAACAGCAAAGAAACATGATTAACATGTTTCCATTTGTTGGAATGTTCCTGTGGTACCCACAGGCTACAGGAACACATCACTACATCTCTAGATGTTTGCTTCATGTGAGCATACCGTTGGGTTGTCTAACCTTGGAAGTCCAGGACCGCATGCTTTGACTGTTTCTCTCTGCAGTCCAGGGAGACTGACTGCATCCAAAGAACTGACACTTTGGGTGTCCAAGTGAGTACTTCAGCATCCCTGTGATCCTCCAAACTTTGCTCAGCCATGCCCAGTTTCTCATTCATGGATCTTCAGGACTCCTTGGAGCTCCTGCCTGAGCTCTGGTGGCGTTCTCAAACGAGGAGCTGCCCTGGGTCATCCAGTCCACACTGCAGTAGCGTATTGGACCTTGCACAGAAAAATGGACAGGGATGCACTTGGGGGAATGGGATCAGCTGTTGACCACCACTACACACAGTAACCCACTGGTCTAGATGTTCCCCTGGGAAATGAAAGAGTCGGTTCAAGTACCTACTCTAGTGAATATGGATTTATTTAAAAAGCGATATGGCTTCACTGTGGACTGAGTATGGAGCCTTGGCACCCGATCCACGAGGTACAAAGTCCTTGGGGTGACTGGGAATCTGGAAATCACTTATAGTGTGAAGTGTTTAAAACAGGACAGGGCATCTCTTGAAGCAAACGTAGCATCTGAAACTACTCTCTCTCTCTTCTTTTTTTAAAAGATTATATTTAATTAAGCCTTTTAACTCACCTGTAAAATATGTTCGCATTCTGCTGCTCTGGCATACAAACCCATAGGTACCCCCTTGGAAGAAAGGACTGTAGTATTTTCTCTCAGGAGCAGAACCGGGTCACACAACTCCCTTGTAACCGCAGCAATAAAATCCAGAAGGCCTGATCCCAGCTCCTCTTCATCACTGCTGAACTACATAGCTCTTCAGAAATCTGCATATATTTGGAATCTTAGGTTATAAACATCTATACAAGTGAAGCAGAAATGCAACAAATAGAAGAAACCCCCCCCAAATATTAAACTAGGAACTGTATGACACCATAGTATCTACCCATCGGAAACTAGTCCGGAGCATGCTTTTCCCCAGCCACACTAAACATCGGTATGCGGAGCCTTTGCTTCTGTAGAACTGAGCATATTTTCATTTATTCAGTGTCACCTTTCTGTGTATTTGCTTATGCAATAATGTATACACATTAATTATTAATAATTTTGCTTTGTGAAAAATCTATGTTTCATCTAAATCTTGAGAGATGATTACGGCTCCCTTGGGGCGCAAAGACCCCAACCTCATCCTGAGTGTAAAACTTAAAGAGTTTACAGGACTACAGAAACACGGCAAACGAAGTCCCCACCAAGCAGCATTATGGCAGATACCTTTTTCTTGGTTTATCTCCGTCTCTGAGAATATTTTGCATGAGTTTTATTCCTTTGATCCTCAGAGAACATGCTTAAAAGGAGAAAGGAATCCAGCCGGGGGAAATCCCCTTTGTTGCTGTCCAAGATCACTCCATCAACAAAGGAGGTCAGTTCTGTAATGATGAAGCTGGGAAGCAAAGGGATCATAAAAGAGCTGCCTAAAAACTTGCCAGATAAAACCAAGCAGCTCCCTAAGACTGTCATTAAGTTCATCATCAGGCACCCTCGAGACTGTGGCAAAGCCGTAGCAAACGTCCGAGAGGCAGAAGGAGTGTTCCCTCGCCAAGGGGGTGCCAGGTACTTTGAAATAATCCCCATCCACAGCTCCGATGTCATTTCTCTTGATAAACCAAAGAAAACAAGCGTAGTAGCTACAAGAACATCAGCTCCTCTCCAAGCTCTTCTGCTGGTGAATTGCAGCTCTTTAGTGTTTCCAGGGAAGTGTTATCCAAATACTGTCAATATTAGAGACGTGCCACTTACGCTCAAACCTGTCCAGTTTTGCTATTTATTTCACTGAGAAGAGGACCACCTCCTATGAGCCACTTATGTGTTAGAACCTGGCTACTGGTTGTGCCTAACTTCCCCGTTGTACAAGCAGGCAGCTCCACTGATTTTAGTGGTTCCTACTGTCCACCCTTCCATTTGAAAAGCTGTTCATCTGTTTAAATCTTTGTTATATTCTGTTTCTGTGGTGAGCTGATTGTCATTTCCATGGTGGCAGGCTCCAGTTGAAGAAGATGCATAAGCCTGGACCTAAATTAAAGATCTAGGAAAACCTGTTCAAGTTGTCTGCATTAGGTACTTTGCTGGCCAGGGATGTCCCAGCAGTTGCAGTGATGTAACGCCAGGCAGGTCGTTGCAAATAGCACAGGAAAGCGCCTTGTACTAAGTGAAACTACTGAGAGACTATACATACCTACCCTGGCTATATTTATCTAAATTTTCCAATTTCTAGGCTGTTTTTGAGCCAATATGAAGCAGCAGCCGTCTAACTGCTGCATGTTTGAATTGCTGTACATCTGTTGGGTCACTGAAACTTTCCTTTGACGACAGTTAAAATAGTCATCTTTGCAATGCTTGTATTCTGACTGGAGAAGTAAAAAGGGTAACTTTAAGAGCACTTGAAACAATTTCCATCTCAACTGAAAAGCCGTTGTGTTACAAGAAGCCACAGGGTTCTCTCTCATGACTCGTTGCAGAATAAGATGTCTCAAATGAGGAGGATCCCCAGGTACTTTGTTCTCTCCAGCTACACCAATGGAGCACCAGAAGAGGAAATCTACAGTAACCTCCGAACAATCCCAGACACCACGGAGCAAATGGAGTTTAATATCAGGTATCACGCTATATTAATACTCCTTCTGTCCTCCCTCCCCAAATACAACCCCCCAGACTCTCAAGAAGATTTTGCTAAGCCAAATAACCGTAGTGGATACCACTGGAAACGGACTAGATGCAAGTGTAGATAACCTGTGGTGCTTAACACTGACCGTGTAAGATTATGCTGCATTAAATGCCTGTAAGATTTTATCCTGCGCAGGGACACAGATGTTGTTCATCAGAAACCCACCTGTTACAGCGAGCAGCTGAGGAAGCCATTTTTACATAATTCTCTAGGCGCCTCTTACAACAAACAGAGAGTGCTGCTTTGGGGGCTTCTTAATCCCATACATACATCTTTTTCCAGTTCAAGAGTCAGGGGCCGTCTTTCCCTTTGTGAAAATTCCTTTCTGTGTTTGTTGTTGTTGTTCTTGGACTGAACAAACCAAGCCCAAGTTTTTTTAAGCAGATTTCTAGAATTAAGCTCTCAAGCCCACCTACTATTCAGCAGACCTCATAAACAGGTCTTAGCAGAAATACAAGTTAAAATAAAAATGTATGGTCATATTATTTTTCTACCGAAAAAAAAAACAAACCCCCCCAAAAAAAAAAAGACAAGTGTCTAAGAGAAGTTAAATCTAATTGGAAATTTTCATCAGGAAAGTATAACCAGTTTTTGGCATCAACATGTGCCACAGACATAGTTCAAAATTCTGCACAACCCAGGACCTCCCTAAAAGCTTTTAGGTTTTGGTCATTTCATACCACCACTATTAGCTGGGACCCTAACAGCCTCGTGCAAATTACTGGAGCAAGCCTGTTGGATGACAAAGCCAGCAGTTATCTAAGCTGAAATATTTGGAAAGGTCCAATGTGAAGGTTGTTTTCAATATTTTGACTTTGTGGAAAAAGCAAACCAAAACCCGAACCAGAATTCCATTGCCTTGTATAAAGAAATGAGACACCTAAAACACCAACATGGTTTTTCAAAAGTGCCAAATATGCAGCTTTTAATGAAAACATCAAAGCATTTCTGTATGCATATAAACATGGGCGTAAGCTGCGTAACCAATAAAACCATAAATAACAGGGAAAAAAACCCCAAACCAACCTTAACATTTTGCTTTTACATGGCCAGCTTAGTCCAACTGTTAGGAGAAGAACTGTGCCTGACATCTGCAGAGTGCTTGTTAGAGAATTGCTGTTGCAGTATTTTTCTCTAACCTGCGCATCCTGGACACCTTACAGCTCAGCTACCCAGGTTGGCCATCAGCTGGCCCTGATTGGCGATGAATTTAACAGAACATACCACAGGAAGTTTGAAGATACACTGCTTCACCTGACACATGTGTAAGTTACCTTACCGGCACTGTTAGTCTTCAGATCCTTTTAAAAACCATGTCAGACAGAAAAATGGTAATTTTTTGTTAGATAAACAGTAACATTCCGGTACACATGAAGTTTTATTGCTACTACTGCTGCTTCATACAGAATCTCAAAAAACCAAAACATGGGGGTTAGACTAGATGACCTTCAACGGTCCCTTTCAACCTTTCAAAGCACTCTGATTCTGTGATGATACCGCAGCTTGTTTTGCAAGGAAGAGCTTTATAACGTAAACTGTTTCCAGCCATTTACAATCCAGAGACTTAAATGGTTCCTTGGTATTTAAAATTTCACAGTAGCACAGTAGTTTTCTAGGTTAGACAGTGTCTAAGAACAACTGAGCTGTGAGAGGTCTGCAGCCTAGTAAGTGTGATGCTTCAGGGACTAACATGTTATTTCGTGTCATATAACGCACCCACGCACATACAAGAAAACGTGGCCAGACTAGTTTGAACTGCCTTTTGTCCGCTGTGAGCTGACAGGGTTGTCACGGATAGTTATTAACCGACACGCAGAAATGTCCTAACCCAAGACAGATCATCTGTGTCTGAACCTCCAGGTACTCACGTGTGGTTCTACCTCTTCTCTCCTTGCTCCAGAGAGAGGACAGGCACTTACTGCAGACTTAGAGGGAAAACAATTCAGTTACAGCTGCGTTGCTGAACAGAGCACACCGTCCTGTCACTTCTACCTCAGCAAAGCTAGATTCACGCTGCAGAGAGACACGGGGGCATTTCTGCGCCAGTCCTCTTGCTGCCCTGAACCGACTCGCTGGGCCAACAGCTCTTGCTGGGTTGTGCTCTTCTAGGTTTGAAACAAGAGCAAAGGCACGAGACTGTCATCCAGGAGCTCTGCCGCCTGCTTCCCTGCGTGGTGTTAGTGATCGGCTAATACTAAAACCAAACTACGCTGCCAGGTCTTCCTCCTAAATATTTAGAGGAATACACATGTACACACAGACTTTCAGGAAGGAGCATACTGGAGTTTTGGGTTTCCTCTTGTAGTTTTCTAAACCTTGGTATTTTATTTGCCAATTTTTAGAAAAAACTTCTATCCCCATGCCTTTTTTTTTTTTTTTTAAATCATCAGGGTTGCTATCAGTGTTTTCCAGACATGGGATATTATTAAAAGTGTTATAAGAAGCTCTGGAAATATTCTGAACAATAACTGGACAAAGAGGATCATTGGTTATGGAAGCTGGGTATGCTCTCTCCCTTTTCTCCCACCTTTTTGTTGACAAGTAGGTAACAGCAACACCTAACTCTCGTACAAATGTCAATGAGTAAAGCATATAATGCAGCTCTTGTTTCGGGTTTATTCCGTAGTTTGTCGGTGTCCCCCCATTGCCCCACTTTTTCTTTCTAGGCTGAAGTTTTTCATTTATAGCGAGTATGCCAAAAGCCTGCAAAGAGCTGCCCAAGTCCCATGCAACTCCCATGGGCTCCCTGCAGAGGGAAGGCGTCCTGCACTCTAAGAAGCTGTGAGGGTCTGCTCTAGGGGAGATAAGCAGGCTGCTACTGGCCATGTTTTATTTCACCCGGGAGAGGTGGGTTCTTTAGAGGCTGGATATGACCCTGCCACTGCAGCAGGCGCAGTAGCCACCAGCAAAACTAGACCCTGACGTGTTTCTGCCGGAGAACTGGATGGTACTCTCCATTTCACACTGACCTTGCATGCAGGCGTTCTTGTTAGCTTTTCTGCACCATCTTTCTACTGCTTGTTATTTCTAATCACCTTCCCTTTTCTTCCTGCAGATTTGCAGGCTGCCTTTCAGGTGTGTCTGCCAGAACCTGGTGCCTGCAGCCTTGCTTGTTGTTGCCTTTTGGTGGGCCATGAATTATGGACTGCAGAATTAACAGAGAGAATTACAACAGGAGGTCATTGCTGGACTCTGACCAAGATAATTAACACCCAGGTGGTGGCAGTTGGTTTGTTTTTCAAATTTACACTGATAAAAATCTCTTTTATATTTAAAACCTAGGCTAGTGCTGGGTCACTACTGTTTCATACCTTTTTTAAAAAAGAAAAATGTTTAAAATAAGGAGGTTGTTGCTGGATAACTGCCTGACTTGCTAGTTTTGAAATGTGACTCCAGGCGATTAGAAAGTCTTTTCTTGGTGTTGTTTTAAGGCAATATAATGTGTGCATTTCATATAAATGAGTTTCTTAATGAGATTCTGGATTTGGGGAAGACTGAAGGCATGCTGGACATCCTTTAAATTTTAACTCTGTGAAAGCAATAGTAAAGATTAAAACCACGATACTTTTTAAATTGTTGCTTCAAATGTTTTGCAGTGTTACCTACTTTATTTTCCAAGATTGTGCTATCACATGTGAATAACAATATCTTGTCTCATACATTTTGCTAAGACTACAGGACTACTTTATGTAGTAAAATTAGCATATGAAATGATAGTTCATTGGAAAAAGAGGGGTTAGAATGAGCTAGCAAGCAAGTTGTTGGGTTGGTACTTGAGGGCCACTTAAGCCAAGCTATTACTTTCCCAGCATTTTTCAGAAATCTACTAACAAATTTTTATATTCTTCTGCCTCTTTTCAAAGTAAAACTCAAAAGTTGCCCAGAAAAAAATCAAGAATTTTATTGCATTTGAAAAAGGGTTTTTTTCTGATGGCACACGTCTTTTTGGAAGGCACCTGCTTAGATGGAAACAGATGAGTAAGGGAAACCTGAGCACAGCTTACAGGATGGAGGTGGTTTAGGTGTCACCCTCACATACTCCACAGGCGGCTATTAGGACACAGCTGGGTTTCTCCTCTCTCGACAACACACCCGAACTGTGCCAAGCTGTCTGTATATCTGGGTATACCTTCCCTACCCTTTGCTGTTGAAGCTCTTTTTTTCACTGCATATAGTTATAGACTTTCTCAGTGAGGTAAGATTGAAGTGCATATCTCTGTGGTTTGGGTGTTCCCCTCAGCAGAGGGGATACCTGCTTCCTGCAAGTATTCAAGTCACTACTACGGTTAGCGGACTTTTTAAACAGGAGAATAAGAGTACTTAATGGCCTACTGATTTAAGCATCATCTGAGAGGTTGGCGTTCCAAGTTCGAGCCCCTGTTTTAAATCAGGCAGATAAATGCCAAACACAGTCAAGTTTAAGCGGGTTGAGGAATGTGTTTCCTCCCTTTTGTGAATGGTGCCCAAATCCTATTATAAGCCTAACTGTCCAGCTCAAAAAATTCTTCTGGGGGGGCGAAAAAGAAAAAAAAAAAAAACCAAACCAGGCTCAACTAGAGTATTTCACTCAACCATTTTCCATTTGAAGTATCTTTGATTAGCTTGAAATGCAAAGCAGGAAAGAAAGTATGCAAAGAAGGTACTTACAAGGGTAATGGCTCCAGTACATCCGAAAAATTCAAGCAGCAGGTATTCTAGTGTTGCCTTTTTTCAACATGCTCTCAAGCTGATTTGCCCTTCAGCAGCAGGTAGGCAGTTTTTTTCTAGAAAAGCATGGTTAGCACATCTGGAACCTCAGTCTCACTCAGGCCAGAAGCTGGCCAGCTGAATTGCCCGTATAACCAAAAACCAGACCAAAGTTTCATCGGTGAATTGACTGCTTTGTTTAACTTCGTAACAGCAGCGGACAGAAAATATGTTAAAGTTATTATTTAGTGAAGGGTAAAAATTCCCATCAGGAGGGTCTAAGAAACAATCTAGACACATGTAATAGAAGTACAGTCAAAAAATGGATTAAATGGATTCTTCCTGGCTGAATCACTTTAACCCTACAAAATAATTCCAGTTATTTCTAGATAAATAATCTTTATGCAGAGGGGAGCAATGATAAATGGGAGACTGCTGCACTGCCTATACCATCTGAGGGCTGCAGGGTATGACTCTGCTTTTCGCACTCTTGCAATCAATAATTAATATTTTGAATCACAAGAGAGGGAAAGTTCAGCATCCAGCAAGTATGGAGCAGAACACAAGTCTCAAGGAATATAAATTGCAAGCACACCAACAAAGCAACTGAAACACAAAGCAAACAGCATCTACAGCAAGAACTGGCACAAAGTGGAGTATGGTAGCAAGCAGCAATTACCAGTCTCCCCTCTCACCTGTGGAGCTGAGCAAAAAGCCTCTTACTTAAGGCTCTGCAGCGTGACTCATGAGACCCAAGTTTTGTTTTTTTTTTTTTCATTGCATGCTTCCTCATGTGACAGAGTTTACAGCACTTGGTTTTTTTTCCACATCCTGTTTCTGCTTGTTCCTAGGTCAAGGAATCACACGCTGACTTTTCATGTCTTAAACATTCAGTTTCCAGAAGCAGAAGGGATAGATGAGCAAGCACATAAAGGAAATGCAGATAACAGTACTAAGATCCAGAATTCTTAATGACTTTGCATGCCACCCTCTGCCGGGCCACAGACAAGTTTTACGACACAAGAGACACTCCTCTGCTCATTTACAGCCATACCCCAACATGACATTGTGCTGCCAGGCACTACAGGAAAGCAAGCCCTGAATGCTCCCGATAGAGAGGTATGAAGACTTCCATCACACTTCTGTAGCTGATAAAAACTGCAACATCAACACAAGGGTATGATATCACTCAGCTTCTGGCTTTGGAGACACAAAGAAGCTCCCTGAGCAGCAGCCTCAGCAATGCATGGCTTGCTACCTTGGCTTAGGCACAAATGCTGCAAACAAGCAAAGCAAACACCCGCACAGCGGCTGTGGTTCCTTCTTACCAGTAATTAAACAGGGCCTACAAGAGTAGGATGCTCTTAGGATACAGACATCATTTCAGCACCCTGCAGCTGACGAAGGTGCAAAGGTTATCTAATATTCTGCACTTGCAAACCGAGGTTTTTAGCATGATTCTCCTGAAGAGCTTTTATTCCAGGCAAAGTGTGCAACAACGTGAAATGAGGAAAAGAAAAACCCTACTGTAAGAACAATACAAATAGAAAACAGGTCTCCAAAATTTCCACATTAAAAGGTAAATAATAAAAAATAAGTCCGGAAACTATAAAGCACTCTACTAAAATCAAAAGTAGTGCCACCAACATACCATACTCAGTTCCGACTATCGTAAAAGCTCATTTCAAAGTCACTACTGTTGTGTTTGGTCTTACAAGATGTAGTCAGAAGCTTTTAACACAGCACATAATTCAGCATTTAATAATATGAATGGGATTTAGTTGAGATATTCTAACCATCTAGCGATGGCTTTGGTATGCTTTATTGAATAATTAACACCTCACCTGTTTCACAGGAGACTTCTCTGGACTAATTTTCTTTTACAGCAATCCCAACCCTTAACTGTCAGTCTCTAATAGTCCAATAGCTGACAAATTCTTTTTTATTTTACTAATAGTTAATGTTTATCCATGCCAAAAGTGGAATTTGTACTGTAAAGGTAAGCTTAGCTGCCAATTTCCATTAACAAAGGAACTACTTAATAATACACTCCATTAAGCAATCATAATTGAGGCTAGTATTTTAAAACTAACTTTTCATAAATGTGATATTATGAAATGATTAATACTGTAATTGGAAGTTTTTCTGCATTTCATGATACATTATTTGAACACGTGCATGGTCATTTAAGTGATATAGCCTAAATTTCTCCTACATATCTGTTAAATACACCATTAAAATCCCAAAACCAAACAAACCAACCGAAAAAAAAAAAAGGAAAAAAAGGACAAAAAAAAAAAGCTAGAATTCCATTGAAGCTTCTCGTCACACTGTAATTTGCACCACGTAACCCCTGCTTGTTCGTACATGATCCCCCAGCAAATACTGCTCCCTTCTATTTCCTGAAGCGTTCGGTACCCCTTACACAGAAAGAGCAAACAAAGCAAGCACACGTTTTCCACACACTCTGCAGGTATCTCGCACAGGCAGCATGACATTGTAACGTGACCAGACATATTTTAATAACCCAAGGGTTGGTTACAGGATCCAAACCCATGGATTTGGTGCTAAAGCCCTTCTGAGGGCCACCTCAGGCTCTGCAGGCGCTAACGAAGGTGCTGGAGGCAGCATGTGCTCCCCCTCGCCAACCAGCCAGCCCAGGAACCCGTCACCAGTCCTCAACCAGCCAGTGACAGCTGGTGCTGACAAGGGAACTGGGAAGCTCTGTCCAGGAGCGCTCAGGGCAACCCACTCCTCTCAGCTCAACTCCTGCTTTCAGAAAACGTACAAGCTGGCAAAACCATCAAAAGCGCAGAGACAACCAAAATACCAGCATTCAGATCCTCCTCCCTGTCACTCTGCTACCACGGGGTTCACCCTTGTCCAGCGGTGCTCCCCAAAAGATCTCCACATGGTTTCCACAGCGTTGCTGTTTTGTGCTCTGTCAAGAAGCCATCCAAAGGGCCGATTCGGCCTCAGAGGCTCGGACAGGGACGGCAACAGCCCTGAACCTCTGGGGAGATCGGGAATTTCCGTAAGCTTCTTCATTCAGTGAAACATTTATTCTCCCTCACATAACTCAGCACAACCAATGTGGCACTGGACAAACAGAGGCAATATTAATTCTATCCACACGTGGACTACAGGCCAGTAATCGTGCACTCCACAGCATTATACAATATCAAGAAAAGCTTTACGGTTTATTTGTAATTTAAGAAAATCATATTCCCAATAACGTCTTCTGCCTTACCCACCTGCTACCTGGCAATACTGACACAAAGTAAAAGAATGTCACACAGAGGAAAGTTCCACAAGTCAGGTGAGTTAGAAAACAGGATCACCAACGTACCAAAACCTCTACCAACTGGACGGCTCCTCTAAACGTGCCCTTCAGCCCAGAGCAGAGCCCTCCACAAGCCGGAGCCAACAGCCTGGTTCTATCCCTGTAGCCACACAGAAGACCCTTGGACCAGACAGACAAAGCTACTGACTTTAACTTGAATCCACACTCCAAAAAAATTTTTTTAAAAGGAAATAAAGAGAGGGGAAGTCGCTTGCAGGATTGAGGCCAAACAGGGGGCTATTTGGCGTGTTTATTGGCAGTTCTGCAGTCCCAACAGACGGAAAAGCCAAACTTTGCTCTCCCCTTCCACACCTGAGGCACATGGAGAAGAAAAATGTTCATTACAATTACATGCACAGTGCTTTTTCCATCATGAGAAGTCATGAATGTTTAAGACTTCCTCTTTTGGAAGCACAAAGTTCTTTTTGAATTAGGCACAAAAACCAAGTTGCATAGCTTTTTCTCCAAAGGGTAATTAGATGTCCACTGCTTCCTCATCTTCCAGAGCATCTACATGGTTATACTGCTTCCAGGCCTTTAAATTACATTTTTTGAGAACAGCTCCTAGTTGCTTCCCAGGCCCCACTTCGTATGTGTAAGGAAATTCTACTCCTTGCTTTCTTTCGTATACAGAATGCATGGTCTGTTCCCACATCACAGGTGAAACCACCTGCTTCACTAACAGCTTCTGAATGTGCTTTGAGTGCATGTACTTTTTGCCATCAACGTTGGAATAGACACAGACCAGTGGTTTCTGAATCTCAATCGATTTTAGGACTTCAGTCAATGGCTCTACTGCTGGTTCCATAAGTCTGGTATGAAAAGCCCCACTGACCGGAAGCATTTTTGTACGTGTAAAATAATATTTTCGGGCATTCTCCTGCAAAAACTCCAAAGCCTATAAAAGAGAGAGAGAAGTGAGAGTTTCGCACAAGAAAGGTTTACTCAGTCACACTGCAAGAACCACTTCACCAGACTTACCACGATAACAGGGATTCCTTTCCCTACCCAACAACTGTGCACACGGTGGAAAAAAACCCCACAGACAAAATATTTTTGTTTGGGCAAACTAAGGCCGTACATGACTTCTGTGAGTGAAAAGTACAAGTTTTAAAACATGAAATGTTAAATTAAACTAAAGGGATAGTTATTCTGAAGCAATACCTGTAAGTGTCCTGCAATGACTCTGCTGTCTGGAAACAAATAGTTTGAAATTGCGCACACAGGGTTTTCTATACCCAGCGATTCACAGTGTTTACGGGCTTCCAAGCAGGCAAATTTGTAATTTGCCTCTCGTCGACCGATAACCGATAGCATTCCACTGGGGACAGCTTCTGACGCCTTTTGCATGGCTTCGGCGCGCACTTTGACGGCGTACAGCGCTACGGAGAGAAACAGAGATGCTCGGTAAATGTAAGCCCTGGGAAAACACTCCTAAAGGTGCCTTGCACCTGCGCGCCAGAAAAGGTGGCTCTTTACTCTCAGGAAACGTCAATGCTTTAATGCTGGATTACATATATTAAAGCAAACAGTCGAAGTAGAAAGTAAAATTTATTCTCTAATAATAAAAATGCGGGAGGGACACAGCAGTGACAGGCGATGCTTTGGGTAAAGCATGGCGCAGGAGATCCTGCTGGGGGGTTCAGCACACTTCCCGGGCACCTTCAGCAAAGCCCAGGGCTCCAGCGAAGACCAGCGCCGCGAACTCCCCTACGCTGTACCCCGCCGCCGCCACGCAGCTCTCCACCACCTGCACGGAGACAGAGCCGAGGCCAAACATCAGCCGGCTCCCGCCGGGTAAGCCCAACGCTTCCCCCGCGGACGGCCGAGGCCACGCGGAAGCCGCCTCGCAGCCGCCGGGCGGGGCCGAGGCCCAGGCCCAGGCCCGAGTCGGGGCCCGGCCGCCCCCACCCCCGCTTCCCATCGCGGCGCGCCGCTCACTTTAGGCTGCTGGTGGTTGAGTTTCTCCACGGCGGCCAGGGAGGCGACGAACACGGCGGGCTGGCAGTGCCGGGTGCGGTCCAGCTCGTCCCGCGGCCCCTCCAGGCAGAGGGAGAGCAGGTCGTAGCCCAGCACCTTCTCGGCCAGGCGGTACATGTCCCGCACGGCGGGGTACCGCAGCAGCCCGCGGCCCATCCCCACGAACTGGCTGCCCTGCCCGGGGAAGAGCAGCACCGTGCCCTCCCGGGGGGACCGCCGCTCCCGCCTCGTCGCCGCCGCGTCCGGCTCCTCGGCCTCCACCGAGCTCTGCAGCAGGTCGCTCAGGGTCGCCGCCCGGTCCCCGCCGATGGGGCGAGAGCTGCCCCGCCGCCGCGGTGCGCCGCGAAGGCCGCCGCGCCCGCTGCAGCCACCAAGCCGCCATGTCGCCGCGGCCCAGCTGCCCATGGCCGCCGCCCGGCCGCCTGCGCCGCCGCGCCCCGCGTTGCCACGGGAACCGGGCTGCCCTCGCTGACGACCACTCCCTCACCGGGAGCCGAGAGGGCAAGACGAGAGGGAGGGAGAGGGAAGTAAAGGGAGGGAGACCGGCCGGCGGGCCCCGGCTCCTGCCGCCCACGGCCCGGCCCACGCCGCGCCGCTCCTCCCGCTCAGCGCCAGAGGCCCCTCCTCGGGGCGGGGTGGGCCTGCTCGGTGGGAGGGCCCGGCGCGGCCCTGGGGGCGGGCGCCGCAGCCTCCCGGCAGAGGTGTGACGGGCGGCGACAGAGCGGGAGAGGAGGTAACTGCGGGTCTGCCCGGAGACCCCGCTGCCTGCGGGACGGGGCGGGAGAGTCGGCGGGGGCGGCGCAGCCCCGCAGCAGGGCCCGGCTGAGCAGCCGGAGGGGCCTCTGCGGCCGGGTCTGGGGCCCGTCGGTCCTGCCCGCCCCCGCGCCGCCCTGGGCAGCCTCTGCACAGATCCCACTGGCTCCCGGAGCCGTGCTGCCGGGACCGGCCGCGGCTCCGGGCAGCCCCCGCCTCCCGCGGGCCGGCTGGGCCGCAGCGGGGCTGGTGGAGGAGGTTGAGGAGGGCGTCCGGTAACGGAGCGCGAAGCAGCTGACGACCGCCCTGCCTGCCGGGGCCGGCACGTCCCTGGCGGGCAGAACGGGGACAGGCCGCGGGCCGTGGGGCTGGATGGAGGCACCGCCCGGGGGTCACCGGCTCCCGCTGCTGCGGCTCGCCTTCCTGCTGGCAGGGTCGGGCAGGGCGGGGCTTGTACCGCCGCTCACGGGCAGGGAGGATTTAGTCAGGCAAACAGTGGCTTTTTCCCGTGCCGGTATTTGACATGAAACTTTTTTTTTTTTTTTTTAAGGAACTAAACTTACTATTAATTTTGGGTTTGCACATGAGTTTTCCAGTCGTTCCCAGCTGTCCAGCTGTGCACGCACATGGTTTTGCAGCTCTGTCAGACGCAGTGACTAAATAGCAGGCACCACACTTCCAACTCCTGGTTTCACGGGACCTGCAGTTTTGTCTTCTCACACAATATGAATGAAGATTATTTCAGGCAGCTATTTAACCAAAGTTATTTTCGTTCAATGTTGTTGTAATTTGCTCTTAGTTGGATATTTCTTTAAGGGCAAAAGAAAGGGCTTTTTTTTTTTTTTTAATATATTTCCAAGTAATGCTTACAAATCAGCACAAAATGCACTTTACTAATTTGAGCATTCAATGGCAGGGTTATTAAAAAAAAAAAAAGTGAAAGTTGCCATGCTGAAGTTGCAGTTGTTCAACAACACTGCCACACTTAAGGTTATGAAACAGTATCAGACAGCGAGTCAGACATCACAGCGCAGTGAGTAAAAGAGATTGTGTAATTATAACTTGGCAGAAGGAAGTGGATCAGAATAGTGGGAAAGAATGTTGGCTTTTGATTTAGGCTGTTCAGGGTGAGCAGATTTTGCTCATTCTTCTGATCTATGCTGTGCTGCTCCGTAAGATGGTTTCCTCCATTTTTGTCATCCTCCAGGTAAAATACCTGGAAAAGCCAATGTGGTTCTCAAGTTAGCTGAAATATGTGGACATTAATATAGGATATACACAACTACATGTCACTCCATGGCTCCTCTAAGCATAGCGTGAGCGGCAATACCTCTTGTGCTAAGCCCAGATGAGATGCTGGCTGGCAAGTTACCAGATGGGCCGGCCGAGATAGTACTTTGGGGAGAACTCAGAGTAACTGCTGCTCTCCTTCTGCTTAGCTTGTGTGCTAGAGCTTTTAGGAAACCTTACCACCAGCTGCTCCACAAGGCCCAACAGCAAGGAGCACCCCTTTTGGACTAGGCCACTAGGTTAGAGTTCACTGTACCAGATGCCCATCAAGACCTGAGAAGAGTCATGGCTGCGACTTTCAAATTTGATGCTGTCAGAGGCCAAGCCCAGGGCTGTGTCTGGTTCCTGCAAACCACCACAGCAGTCCTGGTAGTAACGCTGAGGCTGCGAGTGCACCTCAGCACTACCATTTTATCTTTGGTTTGCTGTAAAGGGCGCAGACCACTTGTGAAGCACTTGAGACTTACCAGTGGTAAGACCTCATGAATGTCCCACTGCTTTTAAAGCATCCCTTGGATGTGGTGCTTCTGTCACATTTTACTCTGTTCAAAAGAATACCTGGCAAGCTGAACAGGGTCAGGCCTAGGCAGCACTTAACTAGAAATATCCACGAGAAACTTAACTGGTTTAAGAAGAGATGTGGATCACGCTTTCCAAGCGGGTGGACAAAGAAGAAAAACCTACAGCAGGAGGTGGGGTAGCCGTTTGGAAGGCAAGTACTCAAAGGGATCTTTTGCCTTTAAAGTACACTGTGGGCAGAGGATTTTATACTAACAGACATAGGGAAAATTAGGAGAGATTGAGCTGTAAATGTCAAATTATCACCCGGGAATTTTTAATGTACATTTTAATGTACATTTCAGTTCCCAGTATGTGAATCTTCAATCCTTCATAGATTTATTTGCACAACTTGCTCTGTCATTTTAAAGGAGCGTAACCTGGCCAGTGATAGTTGTTGTCTCTAAACCTGGTGAGCACACCTTGTGTTATATCCTTAAATAAATACAATAATTTTTATATTTAGTTTTAAATACATGTTGTAAACATATACTATACACTTACCCATTAGATATTTATATTGTGCTTATAAAATATATTGTTTTAATTTTATTACTTGAGATTAGATAACAAAGATAAGACTGCTTTTTTGTGGTAGCTGTATCCTGTGTCACAGACTGTGATAAAACTTTATGGTTAGTGTTACAGTTTCTCAGGAATTAAAGCCACAACGCACATAAATAGTTTATCAATATAAATTGAGTATGTACCCCTTAATTCTTCAGATGGCTATCTTGGGAAGAGGCCTTTTCCCTAGGGGAGGTTTGCATGCTGCCACTCAGACCTGGGTAGAACCTTATCTGCTCTCAAAGAAATATACTACAGAGGATGAGAGGGAGAGTATATCTTGGGAACCCCCCCTTCAGTAGTATGTTCAGAGCTTTGTCAATCTACCTCAAAAACAGTGGGGACTAGAAACCCCAGAAACACGTGGGTGATTTAGCCCCCCTGAGATTTCCCTGCGTGTTTTTAATGCAATAGCTACAGTTTAAGCCCTATGTGGTTGGGTAGCCAGCACTAAGTTGCACAAGAAAGGGATTAGTCAGAAGTTTATCCATCAGCACAGGGACATAAGAAAATGCAGTGAACATGGTTGTCCTTTCCTTCCTTCTTCCCGTTGACAGAGCTCTCCTTGGGAGTGCCTGGAGATGGGGAAGGGACCCACCTGCCTTTCAGAGACCTGCTCAAAGCAAAGAAGCGTTTTAGTTCGTTTTTCATGAGGCCTTAGCTCATTTTCATTAGCGCTGTCATGCTCTATCTAGTCTCACCCAGAGCACACCCTATCCTTTTTTTGGGTGCACAGGGGTTTTTTCCAGAAAGAGGAAGACAGGGAAAGCTTTTGTTTGTTTTTCTGTATGTCACACCACCATAGAGAAACAACCTGCAAAAAGATAGAAGCCCATTAGGCAGCAAGTTGCAGTACTGTTCCACCCCTCCTTCATTTCTCCCATTACTTTACGTATCTAGAACCAGATTTAGGCAAGTCAGATGTTTTCAATACCTATAAAAATCATTCTAACACGTTTGTTAAACAAACTGGCTTGCTGTGGCCCTCGCTGCACTGCTGAAACTGGCTGAAGTCAGACTAGGGCTAAACAGAAAATGGGCAGGGCATCAATAAAAATGTTGCAGATCAGAGATAAGAAGTGGAAACAGAAATAAACAAGTTAAATGTGTGTTAAAAGAAAATATTTCCAACTGTGGTGATTCTTAGAGGCAGATTTATGCTGCAGATAATTTCCACAGACATCTAAGTTTCTTAAGTATGAAAATCAGGGTGTAAGAATATTGTGCACCCACATCTCGCCCTGAAGTGGAGCTGGGATACGATTGGAAAAGTAGTAATTATTTCTAGGTTGTGTAATATAGAGGGAGCCAGAAGAGCTGTGTTAGTGTCGTGGTTTAACCCCAACCAGCAACTAAGCACCACGCAGTTGCTCGCTTACTCCTCCCCCCTTCCAGTGGGATGGAGAGGAAAAAAATCTGAAAAAAAAAGTAAAACTCATGGGTTAAGAGCAGTTTAATAACTCAAATATAATAACAATAAAACCATAATAATAATAGTAATTAGAGTGTAACAAAAAGAGAGTGCTATAAAACCCAAGAAAAGACAAGTGATGCACAATGCAATTGCTCACGACCTGCTGATCAATGACTGAGCAGCAATCCTCACCCACCCTGGCCAACTCCCCCCCCAGTTTATGTACTGAGCATGACATTGCATGGTATGGCATATCCCTTTGGCTAGCTCAGGTCAGCTGTCCTGGCCATGCTCCTTCCCAGCTTCTTGTGCACCTGCTTGCTGAGAGCATGAGAAACTGAAAAATCCTTAACTGGGGACAAGTGCTACTTAGCAACAACTAAAACATCAGTGTGTTATCAAGATTATTCTCAAACTAAATCCCAAACACAGCACTGAACCAGCTACTAGGAAGAAAATTAACTCTATCCCAGCTGAAGCCAGGACAAAAAATGTACTGGGCTTTCTATACACGTTCCACAGATCTCATGCTGCACAGCTAACCAAACCAAACCGCACTGCCTCTCCAGGACATCCTTGCTGTTTATTTACTCTCTCACTAAAGACCTACACCAAGTAACCAAAGGCTCCTTCCAAAATCAACTAGTGCCGCTCCCTGAGTTAGCGACTGCTTTTTATGGGAAATTGATACCAGTATTTAATTTCTTGGGAATGATAATACAGGAACTCCCACTGCTGATGGACAGCTGTGGTCCAATTAGGCCGAGCCTATCAGCACAGTCTTACCTTGCTGCATGGCTTTGCTCCTCTTTCTCCTTGGTACTATGCAAGAGAGTATTCTGCCATGGTTGAGATGTTCTGAGAAATACCATTGCAAAACATAGTATGTAATTAGTAGTAACAGTAGTCGAAAGGCCAGGTCACCAACATTCAATTCAAGCCAGTATGTTCAATCTCTTCACTTCTATTTCTTCCCTTTTTCAGTTCAGGCTGGCTTCCCATTCCCTGTTGCTTTCCTTTGTGCCTTCCTCATTTCTGTTTGCCTGCCTGATTTTTTTCCCTCTTGTCACCTAAGAATTATTTCAGTGTTCTTCCTCCCAACACACAGAGAGACCAATGCGTAGCTACATCATTTATTCCCTAATGACTGCAGCAGAGCAGAATTTTTGCAATTTGATAGCATTTAGGACTTTGAGCTTGCAGAAAACTTTCAGACTTTCTTCTCTGGGGGGAAGGTGACTGAATCCTTACAAAGTCCAATTTCTTAATACCTGCAAGAAACAACTCTGATATTATTGTGTCCAAATAAAGCATAAACCCTTTTGGGTCCTTGCTTATCACTTGAAAAATGACAGCTACACTGGAGCTACAAAGATGACCAGCACTTTGGAGCATGCCTAGAGAACCAAGCCTCACGTTCTCTCTGTAGGCAAAGCGTGAATGACAGCGTTAAGAATTAGTGAGATCTTAGGAACTTTAAATTTCTAACTTAACCTTGGGGAATTACTCATCTGAAGGCAACCAAAAAGAATCACTGTGCTTGGAGCTCTTGTTGCCATTAAACCTTGTTCTCCTACACATAGCAGTTCCTTCATATCCCAGTAAAAGCAGAGCCTTTCTTGCTGTCAGTAGGGGTGACAAGTAGTGTTTACTGCAGCTGACAGCCTGCTTCTTCAGGAAAGTAACGAACAGATCTAGGCGGAGGAGAACATGTTAACTCTCTTGCTCCATTTAAGAAGATCCCTGGTAAATAGCAGGTAGAATCCATGAGGCAGGAAGTATGGCAGGAACGAGCTATGCAGATTGTTTCCTCCCTCCTTGTCTACCCTCCACACAAGACCTAACTGATACTATCCCAGCAGACTAGCACATCATTCACCCGCTTCTCCTTCTCCCCAACCTTCCTTCCGAATTCTTCCCTGTTTAGTTTTTCTTTCACTCATTCTTTTGTTCTGTTTTTGACTTTTACTGTTGTACTGCTTTGTCTGCTGCCTTTTTGGTGTGCCCTCCTATTCACTGCCCTCCTGTGACTCTGCCCTAAGGCATGCCCAGCAGCAGTCTACATGCCCTTTCTTGTTTACTCCTTGTAGATTTTCTTAATCCTGCATGCTTTACAAGTCGCCCCACGCTCTGTTTTGCCTTCAAAATTCTGCTCAGCTTCTACCACCAGGATTTTTCTTGATCCCATGCAATCTGGCTTGTGGTCCCAGCCACTGAAATCTCTTCATCTGGAGGGCAGACCCCTGAGTACAAGGACAAAAACCATAAATGCAAGAGAGCTCCCTTGCTGGCCAAGCTTATACCTGTTTTCCAAACAGAAATCTACTTTACCAGCAGAACTGCAACAATGCAACATCATCTGTGCACCATTTCCTATCAGTGTAAGCACATCTGTTGCAAGTAGGATTTCCTCTTCCCCACTACCTGCCTCCTCATCCCAGCAGTCATAACTGCAACAATAAAAATTTTAAACACAGGCCAAGACAACAGCCAAGTCAATACAATAGGGCACTTTTCTTTGACGAGCCTCTGAAACGCTGGTTGCTCCAAAACTTTCTCGCCTGGGGCTTCTGCAGTCTCTCTTAGGATTCCTTTCTGCTGTCTCCCCGCCTCCTGCATAACAAATGCACAGGAATTGGCTGTATTTGCCTAATTTGTTTACATTTTAGCAAGCTAAACACAACTCTCCTGTAGCATTTGGCTTTTGGCTAGAAAATCTGCAATGAAGCTTTTTCCTGCTTACTTGGTTACTTCTATTTGCTGCTGCCTGTACTCTTAACCAAAGCAGCACAACCTACCAGAACAAGGCATTACTTCAGTCTTACTTCTGTAGACAAATTTAATCCAGTACACTTCATGGACTTGGCAGCTAAGAATGCTGCAACTGATTGAATGCTTCATGAAGAAGCCATAGGTGCACTCCCCATTTATCCGCTGAGATCTCCTTCCCTGTTTAGCAAAACATCATTTAAGTACTCATCTTCTCGTTGTCCTCCCTGGTGTTCACTTTCCAGCCAGCTTCTCAAGTGTCTGCTACTAACTCACATCACTCTTACTAGCCTCAGCACCCTTTTGAGGCTGAAAACGCAGCACGACATATCCCATTATTTTGCTGGAGCACAGGAAAGCACACGCAGTTTTCTTGCTCTTCACTAAGCCATTTCATTGAATGAATGGGCTTTTTGTGTGTACAAAAACACACACAGTGCCTTTCCCCCCCCCCGCCCCCAAGTGCAGTTCATAATATATCAAACTGCTTTTCTCCTCTGGCATACTTATGGGTAAGGATATTTATGTAGGTAAAACCCAGTAGTCTTAGTGCACAAAGCTGAGAGGGAAGTCAAGTCCTCACTTCCCCTCCTCTTCCCCAATGTAAAGGATAGGTTCCTTTAGGGGGGTGAGTATAGGCCAGTGAAGCTGGTACAAGATCCATTAATCTCTGCCGCAGCCTTTCTCCGTGACAAGACTAGGCTGTGAATAGATCCTACACGTGTATACTTTTAAAATCTGCTAAAAATGGAAAATATTTGTGATTGCATTTTAAAATTACTCTGCCAATCAACATGTTTGTTTCAGATTCGCTGTCTCAATGGAAGTGGTACCAGCCTGGGCCCCAGCAGTGGGTTTCACACTCCTGCCCCATGCAGGAGGATTTTTAGCAAGCAAGATAACAAAAAAGGAAATCCCAACATGGTATGAATCTCTACAGAAGCCATCCTGGTGTCCACCTAACTGGGTGTTTGCTCCTGTTTGGGGAACTCTCTATACTTCTATGGGGTATGTTTTTCACTATGTCTTAAGGCACTTACCTGATCTCAAAGTTGCTTGTCGTATAATGGTGGACCAGATAACCATTATTGTATTCCTGTGGCTGTATGTTTGTAAGAAACTGTGTCATGATGCCTGTTTAACAGGTAAAAACATGTTTTGGGAGTTGTGCATGGGTTTGATAGGGCATTTTGTATGCACAAGTATCTGCATCAAAAGCAGGAGTTTGAAAAGCTGCCATTAATTTGCTTTCCTCGTTCATTCTGAGGGGAAGAACTGCTAAAGCTGGTAGCAATGGAGCAAGGCAACAATGGAAAATAAAAAGAAAGGGGCGGTGTGTGTGTGTTTGTGAGGTTGGGACAGAACTGTTCTAACAGAGCTCAATTAAAAGAAAGCAAAAATCAAAATATACATGTCTGTTCAAATAAAACTACCAGGCTGTTAAAACTGTAAATGTTTGAAACCATCTACAACCTCCTTATTTAACTACTTTATAATACTTGACAGCACAGCAATTCCTGTCAAATGAACAAGGAAACACAAGGCCTTGTGTAAACTTAAAAGTTTAATAATACTGTATTTTATCAGCTGTTACTTCTAATAAGATGTAGCAAAAATATTTACAGTGGTAGGTTGTCTCAGGAGATTGTTTTGGTAGTTTTGATACTCCTCACAGACTGCTCTAGAAGCTGTCCACCCAACATGACATGCTTTTATGTTAGCTCTGGTTAGCTGTGCCACAGAGGTAGCACCTCTGCTCCTAGAGCCTAAACAGAGGTCAGTGCAGCCCCCAACCATGAAGGGATGCTTTGTGTCTCTTCAGCACTTGGTCCTTAAGAACTAAGTACATACCAAGGTTCAGCGTATTTTCTTTCCTAACTATCACATACATTGTTGCTAATCCAACAGTAATAGCTTTTAGGCTGCAATATGCCTTTGATGGTTTACCCCTCCCATTTCTTCCATCATGACAGTACCTTTTAAGTGATTTGTAGTTTGTATATAGCATCAGCTTAACTATAGTTTCAAAGAGATCAAATGTTTTCCAAGTTAACATTACATAGTCATCCTGCAGGTTAGCTTAAATACCACACCACCTGTTGCACAGTACAGAAATGATGCAACGATGCAATGTCTGAAACTGTACCCAAATGCTAAATTGGCTCTCATGCACTCTCTCATTCTGAGTTTTCTTTCCAGAAAAGCTTTGTAATTCTTACAGCCCTCCTTTCCCTTCAGTATTCTCTTTTCTTTCTCCTCTTACAAAGTAAACTTTTAAAAATTGCTCTCTACTCTAATCCCAGAGTTAGCATTTGAATTAGATCATTGCTGTCCTGCGAATAAAAAAAAAAAAAAATGCATTTTATCAAAGTGACAGGAGCTGAGTGGCTTTCCCATGAAGGGCTTACTTCAAGCTGACTGCACAATTTATAACCCTGTTTCTGGATTCCTCATCATAAACTGGGATATCGAGTTAAATACTTTAAAAATCCAAATTGTGACAGCTTATCACTACTTTGAAGATCATATTTATTACCAGGTCTTTTCTTCTGTAATCCAACCTGTGCACACATTCCTTGAATGACCAAGACATCACATTCCTTTAGAATCTCTTGAATATATTAAAAGTAAGAAATAACTAAAAGCAAGATTCAATATGCTCACATGACTGTCTTGACATTCAGCTTCCTAGCAGATTTGTACATCATGATCTTGGTCGGAAGTCAAAGTTAGATGTAGGAACAACTCCAAGTCCATGCTGTGGCTCTGTAACTCACTTAGGAATGGATTTGGGTCCTGATGCCTTCTACAAAGAAAAACTGTTAAGTTTCTAATGCTTACCCCACCCTCCTTTCTTTTTTATAATACTTTCTGCAATCAAACTGCCAAAAATATCAAAGCTGCATTGTTCAGACCCTATGAAAGTAATGACCAAGAAGCAAGCTTGGGTCACTAACTGGGATAAACAGAAAAAAGAAAATCCTTGTATGCCCTACACATGAAGACACTCCTTGCAATTACCTCTATGGATATTTGTCTCTTCCTAAAAAAATAACGCTTACAAGTTGGGTTCCATCTTTACTCCGCTGCCAGCAGAAGTACGTATGAGCCCCCTGCCGTCCAGCATAGTGCACAGTCCAGTTCACATTCCTACCATGATGGGCTCAGTATTCAGTTACTAATTCTGAACCAAGGGTGTAATTCCACAAGTTGCATTTTATCCAGGGGATTCTACTGTAGTCACTTGGAATGGCTGTGCAGTCGTCTGGCTTGAAATCTAGCTAATGTCAAAAGGGAAAGTCAAACAAGAGCAGAATAAATAGCCTTAGGTGATGAACGCTCCCAGTTCGAATCAGGTTCCCTCAGTGCAAAAATGAACCTTAAATTAGTACATCTCCCAAATCCTGAGAATTTCTGTCTAGCAGCTTACATTCTGGGATCCCTCCAATGCACTGTTCTTCTGGGGCATTAAGATCTGTTGAAAATCTTCAAAACATTTTTTGAAGATCTTTCAGTCGCCAGGATCCTACAGACAGGAAGGGTGCTGGATTCTCCCTGTGGTTAATTCTTCCCACAGAAGTCCTAAAATCTGTTCTTCCCATCCACTCCTCCCTTCTGAAATATGACTATAGGGTTGCTCCTGCTCTGACACCATCCATACCGATACTCACCTGTGCTTTGGGATGCCATTTATTTTGTCCATTCACACCTCAATTCCTGCTTCTACATTCCATCCATTTTAAAAGGTTTTTATTTTTTTGATTTATTTTAAAGCACCAGCTCCAAGTACCAAAATTATCAGTTTCTTCACTATTGCGAGATGTACCTTTTACTTTTGCATCTCAGACTTGTTTCCATTTCAACATGGCATTCTCTTCTAAGACTGAAATGCAGCAGGTCATCTGGTTCTCTGCACCTAAAAGTGAGGACTCTGACAGGATAGGGCATTTTTCTCTATATATATTGCTGTCTGCAGCAGGTGATCAACCCCATGCTGCCAGTTACTCTGCCTAGTGCCTGCATATCTACTTTTCCAAATAAATCTAGACCCTAGCACTGAAGTAACTTCACTTGATCAAGAATGTGTGGTTGCTTTCTAACCAGAGTACCGAATTACACCTTCTATTTGCTTTCTCCAGATATGGCTCCTACCTAGTGTGGAAGGAACTGGGGGGCTTCAGTGAGAAGTCAGTGGTTCCCCTGGGTTTGTATGCAGGGCAGCTGGCATTAAATTGGGCATGGACTCCAATATTCTTCAGAGCTCACAAAATGGGATGGGTAAGTGGAAAATTAAGTTTCTTAATCATAGGCTTCTGCTGTCATTTGCAAGGTGCTAAAACCAAAATTTTGTTGTAATCTTTTCTCCCTGAAAATGAGCCTGAGTACAGAATATGGCTCTGAGAAGTTTTCTAAAATTCTCTTTAATGCATGCCAGCAGCCACCTGAGAGAATTTACATATCTACAACATCCTTAAATGTCTAGATTTCAAGAAGCCACCCTTTGGTAAGAGCCTTGTGTGACTAGAAAAAGTAAACATTCACACCTATCTCTGGCAAACAGCAGCGATAAGAAATTTAGCATAACATTACTCAGGTAATCAGCACCCATTTTAGACCAGACTAATTTTCTACAGTCTGAAGCTTGCCTCAAAAATAGAAGTCAATAATAAAAATAAAAAATAGCTGCCTGGTTCTCTAAAGACACTTGCAGTGTTGTAACAGTGGAAGACTTTGCAATCCATCATTGATCATTCACACCACATCTCTTCAGGCAGCATCTCTAACATGAAAAGACTGGTAAGTTTACTTAGCGAAGTGACTTGCTCAAAGTCACATTGGGTTTGTAGTTAACGTAAAACTTCCCGCTGCCACAGAAAGAGGGTATGGGTGAGAGGGATTTTATTCTCTCCACTGCTCCCAGCTGCAACGCCTTTCTTGTGACTATTGTATCATTTTGTGAGTTGAATTGACTCACCTCAGCAGAAATCTATCCTTTTTTGCTGGCTGGTTTTCTGAGAAGTAATTAACTCACAGAGGGATCCAACAAGAGCCAGAGCTAAGTAGGAGGCAGCACACAAAGACTATCTAGGCAAGAAAATGCAACTAGTAAAAACAACCCTAACTACCTTTCTGTGTTCCAGGGGCTGGTGACTCTCCTGCTTACGACTGGTATGGCAACAGCTACAACCGCTTCCTGGTATAAAGTCAGCAAAACAGCAGCTTATTTGATGGTTCCTTATTTAGCTTGGCTAACCATGGCTTCTGCACTCAATTATAATATCTGGAAGGACAATCGCAACAAGAAATCTGAGTAAAGTTTTCAGCCAAAAAGTTTTTTTTATTCTTAACAAAAATTTTCTAAATAAAGTTATGGCCTCGCTTTATTTTTAGCTAAACTACTTATACCATTAGTTTGCTAATTACAAGTTGACAAAGCAGTACTTGTTTAAAACAAATGTGCTTTTACTAGGCAAGTCACAAAGGGGTGTATACCTGACTTAGTTTTACAGCAAACGAAAACATAATGCTGATTGAAAAGTACTATATTTCTATATTACAGCATTATATTTTCCACGACAACAGCATTTTAGCTATTACCAGAAATAAGCATGAAATCCAACTTCATTATGTTCAGAGGAAGAAATCCAGCCATATAGAAACACAGGTTCCAGAGAGCTGTTCATAACAGTGACAGGCATGACAGTGGTCTGAATCTTCCATGTTTACCACTAGACACAGTGCTTTAGTGCTGTGATGTGTCCCACTACAGCTGCCAGATATTTATCTTCCGGTCATTGCACTCTAGAAATGTTTTGGTTTGTTTTCACAATTTGTGCCTTCCCACTTTGAAGCATTGTACAATCTAGTGTCAGCTAAATGCATTAAACTACACGTAAACTTACTAACCTTGCTCCCCTGGTTTTGTATGGTTTGGAGCAGAAAAATACTGAACACAACCGGATGCTATGAGCCTCAAAGACAGCCCCTTCATCTCTTCTCCTCACCATTGCAATGGACAAGACAAAGTGGGAAATTCAGATCACCTAGACAGAAACAAGAGGGCCCAAATATTCAGCAGCCCCCTGCACACACCTCTGAGGCATCACCAGCAGCACTAACCAAACTGCTGTCCCAAGACTCCTGGGATAGTTCACCCGGTAGTGCAAGCCAATGAGTCGAGGTGTTAGATGTTTATTCGCAGTTCTGTGCAGAAAGTGGTACTAGGGTGTATTCCCACAAAGCTAGCACACCAGTCACTGAGACAGTAATTCATTTACACAATCTACATTAGCATAATTAATATATTCATTGTTTATCATGAGCATAATCCTTATCTTAAAGCTGACTGATGTATAGTTTTTCATCTCCATTTAAAGGTACAGTAGTTTTTAATTTTACTGCACAAGCTCAGTGGGTAAGGGACTTCAAGTGGAAGCAGGTATCCTAACTTCTAGAGGTATGGTTTTCTGATTATAATGAGCTCAATTAAAGGTTACATCTGGATCCTATCATCTCTCATCAAGTCTTTGATCAATCTTGCATTCTGTTACAGCTTCTACCTGAACTTTTTTAAACAATGCTCAGGCCTAATGCTAACAGTGGTTGACTAGAGATTAACTGTAGTGTTCTGATCTTGAGGACCTTTCATTCTAGTTGCCGTTGTCACCATATGGGATCTTCATGGTTGCCTGACTTTGTGATTCTGCACTTACCTGATTTTGGTCAATTTTAACTTTTTCTTGACATCAAAACAGTACTAACATACTCACCCAGACCGTCAGTGTGACACCAGTTACCACTAGACCTTGACAGTGGCCACACATGGGTCTGTTGCCCAGCAGGGCAGTACATACATAGCTACCAGAGTCTCCTACCTGTATCTTCTCACTTTAGCTGCTTAGAAATAAGGGTTACGGTAGCTGCCATAGTAAGATCTGTAAACCAGTTGCTTCCTGTAAGATAAAAAGCTCTCTTTAAGAGCATAGACTATTTTTGCCCACAGCTTGTGGTCCCACTCCACAAATCTTACGACTTTTAAAAACTCATTCTTCTGGTTTGCTAAGTGGGCCATCACTTTCCCTTTGTGATGAGGGAAACCTTGCCCTTTACTCTAGATCCACAGACAGTTTGTAACCTGTTTTCAGGTACCTTGAAGGCAGAAAGCGTCTGTTGCTTTCCTACCAGTGACAAATACTTTCATTGAGCAGCACTGCATGTCCCCTTATAACCAGTCTCAAGCACCCATTCCTGTATTCTACATCACAAACTTTTTCCCTACATTGGAAAGAGTCACACCACTTACCTTAAGCACTTCACCAAGTTTCTTTAATTACATTTAAGTAAGGAGTCCAAAAGAGTTCTAACGAGCAGGAAACTGATACAGCTGTCAGCAACACTTCTGGCTGTGCAATCCAGCTCTCCCTTCTCACCTGTGCAGTGACTGAATTTTCATAAGACACAGATGGTTTATGGTTCTCCAGCCTATATTCCAGTCATTGTGAAGAAGTAGGTTTCTGCAGACCAGCCTGAAGTAGCATAAAATATCCCTGAACATGAAATAACATGTTGCATAGTTGCAAAGCTTGAAGGAAGGTTTAGAACATTTATACAATTTTTATAACTGTACTTTGCTCTAAAGCAGATCCTGATTGCTGCAAACTAGCTTAAAAAAATACTACCCACGTAACATATGTTTCATGATGGACAGCAGAATTTTTGCAACTTGTGCATACACACAAAGCAACATAAATACAGCCTAAAATTGCTAGATTTCAGCCAGTTACCTTGATTTGAAGAGAGAGGAAAGATTAGGAATGACTAATTTCACACTGACGCTGCACTCCCAAATAACTCTCTCTTATGTGCTAAATTTTGAAGTTCAAAGACTGCTTGGGCCTCTAGCAGAGTTTTCTACATCCCTTTCATTCCTTCAGGCTGCTTCTGCATTCTTGTGCTGCTCCAGACATTGCATCCTTCTCATTTCCTGCCTTACCCCTTCTCAAAAATCTGGTTTCTTTAAGGGGCAGGTTAAGGATGACAGCCAGCAGTACAGGGCTCCTAAATGTTGTGGGTTTTGTTTGCATTTTTTTAAATGAGAAAATGGGAAGAGTCATCATATCTTTAAACTCATTACCTACTGTTCATTGCACTGACATACCATAGTAATTTCCATCAGAATATTTTAGATCTTTGTATAAGAGGGATAGATAAGAGACATACAAACTCCAACATGATTTAGTAAATTATAGTTTTAATGTTGACATGGGGAAATTGTGCAGAGTTTTCCAGCAATCAATCAATCAGGCTACCTGAAAATCAATTACTCCAGTTACTGTCCTATTTTGAGATCTCCCATATTCAATAAACAAGACATTTGGTCAACAGAAACCGATGATTTATAGAACTAAACAAGTAAAATGCAGACAAAATTATTATCAATACAGTATATGGTATATGCATATTCTTCTGATAAGATTCCCCCCCCCCCAGCATTACTAGTATGGGAAAAATAGTTGCATCAGCAGGTCATACAACTGAAATATAAATCTTGCTTTTAAGCATATCTGGGAAGGAAATTACAGTCAAGCCTCCTGTGGCTAGACAATACATGTCACATGGCAGCCATCTGTTTCATCCAGAAATAGGGTGCTGAAGACATCATTAAAAAAGGTAGGGTGGTATTTGCAGGCTCTATCACAGTCCGGATTAAAGTTCACCTCTAGGATCTGGGGCTGCATAATCCTTATCCCTGTAAAGGGGAACACAAACATTGCCTCTTAATACAAGCTCCACAGAGATCCTGAATCACTACCTGTCTTTAAGCCAGAGATTACAGGAAATTACTATTTGTCCATAGGCTGCCTACAGCACCACAGCTGTGACTTTCACACCCTCGCCCCCCACCTTCAAAAGGCTAGAGACCTGCACAGCTCATGTTCAGCCAATGCTGTAATTTGAGGTTGGTCCTTTTACAATAGTCTTCCTTGAGCTAGTGATATAGTGAGTTGCTTTGCCTCTTCCATTTCAGACAACCCTGGGACAGGTGAAAGAGCATTCAACGTGGATGTAGCAGACCCAAATTCAAACCCTTGCTCCTCCTGATCTGAACAGCAAAGGCTCAATTCTACACCTCGTGTTTCTCAATCACTTCCCTCCATCAAAGTGATTCAATATTTACAGAATCAGCCACTGCAGCAGAGGGCTAGGGGAACCCACCCAACATACAACAAATCCCTCCTCTGGAAAACCTGTGCACAAGGAATTACTGTGTCCCAGGGACCACGTCGTCTCACACACACACACAAAAAGTACAGACAGTTCTGTTCAATACTCTCTTGGCAGTCATTTTTGTGTTGGTGCCCCTCTGCTGCTTTTCTACCTGCAAGAGACATGTGTCTGAGCTGGGCACACTTACAGAACACTTTTGAGCCTCCTGGTGAGATATGGCAAATTTTGCTACTAGTCCTCCAAAACTAGCTGGAAGAAAGGCTCCAGGTAGTTATCCGTGCTGTGGCACTGACATGAAGCAGCTTTGCATATGTGTTCTTGCAGACACTTGGCAACAGCTGAGTAACAGTCACCAGAACATCAAAAACACTGAAAGGTGAATGTGGTCCTTTCCCTGCTTTAATAAGTAACCGTGCACTGAAGACACTGGTCCAAGCCTGGAAGCCACAGATAGTAAGATGTCTTTTTAAGGTTTTCATAAAGAGACAGGTATTTCAGATATTCTCTCACCATAAATGGAAAAGAAAACTTGCTGCTGTCAGAGCAGCTAGCCTGTTATACAGCTGGGGTCTTTTGTGTGCATGGGTGGTGGGGTGGTTTTGTTTTGGTTTTTTCTATTTTTTTTTCTTTTTTAAACAGAGAATGTTTAAAAGTAGCAGGGGCACAAGAGAAGCAAGGACTAAGCCTTAGCGCAGTTAACAGCACTCCTGTCATTCCTGTTACCCAGCATGGTAGATGCTAACCCCAGAGATCTGCAACTCCAGATATGCTTTGACGTCAGTGGGAAGCACGGAGCAGACAGCTTCCGCTGCTTGAAAAACAGCCAGAGTTCAGACAGAAGACATAAATTTCTGTTAAGGTCCACAAACATAGAGAATTCAACAATCAAATAACTGAACATCTCACCATCGCTGATGGTGTCCCATTTAAGCATCAAGTCAACAGCATATATTGCTCTTGATGACGGATAATCGCAGATGCCAAGAGGTGCAGGTTTAGCTGAAGCAACTCGGAACAGTGCAGCAAATGCCTTAAAAATATTTGCCTAATAACAGAAAAAGGTCTCTGAATGAGAACTGAGGTTGCTTAAAAAAAGAAACGTGGTTTTAATAATTTAATTTAATAATTACACTAGCCAACAGATGAAAATCTGCACAGTATTGGCTTCAAAATGTGCATTTAGACCTAAAGACAACACAGTGGAAGCTCCAAGAACCCAGCAATACCGAGGGACTTTTCTGGGGAGCAAATCAGTACTACAGAAATCCTGAAAATAGGGCATTTTACTATTAGAATTAACCCCCTTCTCAGGCATTATGTACAGTATTGCACTCGTGTAGAGAAGGGGAAAAAGAAAACCCAGGAGAGTTCTGTGAACACCAGCAGTACAACTGTGAAGTTCTCACTTCTTCCTGCCTATTAAGTTGTATTCTAGCTTTGTTCTATTCTGCAATGAAAAACTAAAACTCTAAAAAAGCGGGTCGTGGGGACATGGAGATTTTAAGAAGATACTACATCGGTACTTTGAGAAAGTCAGATATCCAATGTTAAAGTGAAATGAACCAAAAAGAACATAGAGGTGTGAATTTTAGCACTGAGTTTATACTGCAGCCAACCATTCCTTCTGCAAATGGAAACATGGAGTAGTATTTCCTATTCTACACCCTGTTCTACTTGGGTAACCTAGAGCACATATTTTGACACCTCCCTTTTCACCCCTTGTAGTCTCTTCCAAACTTTTTTAAATTTAATGGTGCAAAACTTGTCATACTCTGAATATCATTAATTGGACATGAGGTTATAGTTAAAACTGATGTAAATTGATTTACGGAAATCAACCCGCAGATGGGTAATTTATTCACTTTTGAAAGCATATGCACATGTAAATGCTCAGCTACTGTTCTTTCTGCATCTTCTAGCTCCTGATAAACACGGTAGAATGCAACAATTCCGTTTTGTGCATGTTTCTGAACTGTCTCTTCACATTCAGCTTTTCCTTTCCTCATCTGCCTTCTTGCATGTTTTATGGAACTACAGTATTTGGAGCTTCCTCTTTCCAGATAAAAGATGCTGCTTAAAATAGATAAATTAAAACCTGTGATGCCGTTCCACTGAGATTATGATATACTGTAATTTCCTATTCTTTTAGTATTTTCCTACTTGTTCTGACATCTCCTTATCTTGTGAAGCCATTTGGAGCAAAGGAAACCAAGCCTGAATACCTCAGTGGTTCAACTTCTCAGAACCAGAGTTAATATTCTGTTGGAAGAGTAGTAAAGGCTTTGAAATCAATTTTTCCATAGTCATGCGATCAACACCTGTAGTGATTAGCACACTATATTCTGGACTTCCCTGCCTTCTTGCGTGAAATACTAAGTCTTCACAACCATGGGCTTAGATTATTGGCAGCCTTCTGCAACAAAGATGGAACTCGCAAGAAAAAAGATCCCGGTCTCAGAATCCTGAGGATATTCAGGACTGGCTTTATTACTAAGTCCAATATAAAGCATTCTCACAGTGTAATCATGAAATAAAAATTCTCAAACGCTAACAATAAAAATGAGGGGGAATTACACTAAGTTAAGAAATGCTTCTAATGTGAAGGTTAACATTTGATGTCCTTTGTGAAACTGATACACATGAAGCATGTCTTATAAAAAAAAGAGCAACCAACCCAACAATTTTGAAAGAGCTAGTTTGCTAAGTAAAATAAGATCCATGAACATTTACATGAGAAACATGAATTGCTGACTTACTTGTACCATTATCCAAGGATATTCTGGATATTGTTTTTCAAACAGAGGAATAAATTCTTCACAATGCACCTACAACAGTTTAGCAACATCAAAGACTGTTTTGGTTGGGAACAACTGAGCAATCAGATGACAAGAGAATGGAACATCAAATATTTTTTGCTGTTCATGCAATCCTAGGTAAAGAGCTAGGGATTCAGACAGTTCCTGAATACCTTCCTGGTTACAGTATTTCTTAGTATAAAAGACCACTCTAAAGTCTTTGACAATGATTAGCTGCCACTGAAATAAACCTTTTACTCATCTCTATCAGTGTGGGTTATATTCAGAATGTAGGTTTGTATTACTTATATATAATCACAGATTATTGGGAAGAGGGGGCAGTGTCTAGGAAAACATTTGCTTAGGACTTGAGGCACTTTCAGTACCCTGACTGCTTATTTAAGCGGATGTGAAATAGGTTATTTGGCAACAGTGACAAAAGAGGCACTGGAAGATTTTCTAACAACAGAAAGGTGAAGGAGTGTTTTGGACTGTTTGCTTACCTGTTTTAACGTTACACCAGGAGCATAATTCATGACTGTGAAATGCTTCTCATAGTCATCCAAGTCATCAAGTGAAAATGCCCTAAGGAATAAGACAATTCCTTAGCTTCCAAGGTATCAGATTTAATTCTAAGCCCCTCCACAGTAATGAGGGGAATGTAATTACCGATTTGAAAAGCGCAGCCAGAATATGTCATAGACATAGAGCTTGAGTGGTTTTATGGACCGCAGCAATACAACATAACGGATGTCAAATTTAACCATCCCCACATCTTCTCGGTGAAACAAGACTGGATTCTCAATATATTTGCACACTACCTGCAACAAAGCAAAACCACTCACAGTAAATACAGTTGAACTAAAATGAGAACAAAGTGTTACCAGATCTTGATGATTTCAGGGTATCCTTGGATGCATTTCAGTTTTTCTTTAGAAATGTGCACAATACGCTATGTTGTGTTATGCAAGTAAGTACCTTTTATCAAGCTCTTTGACATCAGGGTGTGTGAAGTGGAAGGCCAGAATGTACTCATTTTTAAAAATCACAAAATTAAATTTATAATTTTGGTGACCTTGTTGTTTTGAACTGGAAATATGAAGCAACTCTTTGTGCACTTCTGCACTCCAGAAAATACATGCAGTCCACACACCAACAGAAATAAAGCTGAAATGACACTCTGACGTATGACCACATATTACGGACTCCCTACAAAAAGCTCTATGATTCATCTATTCTTGGCAAAGATGGTACTTCGTGCCACTGCGCAGAGTTGTGGATCAGCAATAATGATCAACCAGGGGACAGAAGCAATAATGTTCCAAAATTTATGACCAACATTAACTACAGCTAGTGTGTGTTCCTCTGCCAGTCTGAGAATTAGAGTTAAAACAGCAGTACACTGGAGTAGTCATTACTGTCAAGTTTTATTTTTTAAATAAGGAAACAGCGGGCTCTGAGTTTATCTCTGTCATAAATGGCGCTCACCAATTTGAGTAAATTCTGAATTGATTGACACTGTATGTTTATGGCCAGCGTACGAATTTTGAAGAAAATAAATTTCCTTCTTTGTCTTTCCAGACCTCCTTCTATGAAGCAGGCTTTTCATCTCTCCCCTTTAAATCATGTTCAAAACCATGCTCTCCAACCTTTGGGCTGCTTTCCCTATGCCTGATGATATTGTTCAGGCTGTTGGTGATGTGGGTATCCAGGCTTCTAGCCAAGTTCCATGGTTTGCATATCCAGTGATTGTCTTCTCCTCTGAGAGAGAGAAATAGACCTGTAAGTATCCACCTCATTCATCTGTCTGAAGAGCCACTTGAACTGATCTATGTACACCCCTGAATAAATAATTTACAAAGCTGTGGGCTACAGTGCAAGAACTAAGGACTTTCAACTAACAACCAAAAGTGAGCAGTCAGTGTAAAGGGGAGAAAAAGCAGCAGCGGCTTTTACCGATCTTTTCAGTTAGGGACTAGCATGCTCTCACTGTTTATTCCCTTCTTCTGCATCTGACTCCTTCAAAAGGCGAAAACAACCCATCAGCAGGACAGCATCTCATGAACATGCACAGGTCATGGTGAGGAAATTATTTTGCCAGAAGTCTGAGAACATTCTGGCAGGGTATCATGCAATTTCTAAGTTGATTCCCTAAAACACCTCCAAATCATTTACATTAAATGACACCATAACTCATCTCTTTGGGAAGAAATCACACAATATCTCAGCAGTTCATACTGCAAAAAAAGGAAAGCACACCACCACCTTCTCACTTTCTAGTCACCTCAAAGTGCAAAATATCTTTGAGGAAAACAGGAAACATGCTGGTCTTTCAACATGTCTTTCCGAGCAAGGGCAAGGTGACACTTGATGTCTTCCTTTCCTCAATCTGTTAAAGCATCCTGAGAAACTTCTTGAGATTCATGATAAACTGCATAAACTAAGCTGCAGTTAGTCGTTATGAGGGTCTGTTTTCTTTGTTTATTTGAAAATTCCTATCCCCTCCTTCCCATTCCGTACATACACATTGCATTCATGGTAAGTCCTCAATATCAAAAAGGAATGAAAACACCAGACACTAGGGATACCTGGAAGGAGTTGCTCTCTCCTGGTTAAGCCAGTCAGTAACAGACTACATAGCACAATAAATGGCCAAATGAAATGCCTGGCAGGTGTCACCATAAGCAGGTGTCACCATAAGCAAATGTCACCAAAGCAGCAACCTTTCAAGAGAATACTACATGCCAGGCGTAAGAGGTTATTCCTTTAGCAGTACTTAAAGCTCACTTACAAAAAGAAAATCTTAGTTTCCATCCACTCCAAGGCAGCTTCAGGAGCAGAGTGTGGATTTAAAACCCTGAAGAGCTCTGCAACTACTTTAGGCCAACTCAATTTTATTTTCACAACCTTACAGAACTCAAGTACTTAAACTCTATAAACATCTTCCACTCAGGCTTAAATGCAAGAACAACTGCTACTGGTCCCTTGGAAAAAAAAAAAAACCAACATTTGTTGCAAAAACATTTTGATCCTTTGCATATCTTTTTAAATACACAAGGTAAGACCTCGACTAGACAAAAAGGAACAGCCTTCAAATATGTATTCAAATCACAGCAAAGTTTCAGTGTTTCAAAATGAATTGCTTCATTACTCATGCATTAAAGAAAACATCTAAAATGCTCACACCTTCCAGGCAAAACTCATTTGAACATAAATGCTGCAAAAGCAAACTCATAGTGGTGTAACAGCTGCCAAGCCCAAAATGCAGGCTACTGCTTTTTGGAAATGGAAAGTGGGATCAAGAAAGTACAAAAGGAAAGGAAATGGAAACACGAGCCACCTTCTGTTGCGTTGCTGAAAGTAGCTGATGAACTGAGGCAATTCTGTTTGGAGGTTAAAAGTACGAGGCAACCAGCTTGGCCCGTCGGGTCCTCCAGCTCGTCTCGCTATGGATGCCAGGCAGTCTTTGACAGTCAGAAGGTTCTCACACGGGAACTGATTCAGCATGACCTCGGGCCTTTCCTCACTTAGCTTCCTACAAAACAGAGGAGTTGTTGGGTGAAGAAGGAAGGCTGGGGCGGTCTTTGGGAACAGTCTTTACAGCAACAAAAGAATTTATATGATCGGGGAACAATTGCAACCTAAAATCTTTGAAGTGTGAGAAGTTGTAGAGGATGTCTGCTTCTCCCTCGTTGTCTGTGAATACAAAACGGGGATGTGTCAGGTTGTTGAGAACTTGCTGAATATCTGTGAAAACCCTAGAAGAAAAGAGCATACAAAGAAAAAAAGTCAGTTTGGTTTCTAAAACTGATCAACTCGTGCTTGAACAGAAAAAAGTATGGCTTTCTGCAAGAACTACGCTTTACCAACACATTATGTGTGACAATCTCTTCTTAACACACAGAAACATTTTAAACTGAAATGGGACAGATTAAAAATAATTGTATTTTGAGCCAGAAATCTCAAAGCTAGTTTAGCTCCTACAGTTTTTATAGAAATAGCAATTCAGAAGACAGTGTCTAAGTCCCTGACAGAGAAGCACTAACATGAATTCTCTATTCTAAATGAAATGTCCCTGAGTGAGGGAGACCTTGTAACTGCCTTTGTTGATGAAAGAGCTCTAAAAATCAACCTGCTGTCACCCACGAGAAAGAAATTTATAGGAAATCTTGTCAATTTAAACTCAGTAGCTTCAAAGGAATATTTTCATTTGTTCAGAACTTCACAAAGAGAGACATTTTCAAACCATCAGAACATGAAAGTATGTGCAGAAAGTACACACATCTTTGAGGTTTAATACAAACGACCTCCCAGCATCATTAAAAAAAAACACCACACCAAAAGCCAACCCAAACCTGATACACACTACAGGACATAACCAAGAATGAGGTAAGATATCGCATATCTTAGGAAATTGCCGTCCTCAAATAAAACCAGTGACTTCGCTATCTGACACGCTAAAATAAGCGGATAGCAATTTAAGTGATTTTGATGATTTTACAGCATAAAGTGAGGTCACTTAATTTAGAATTCAGCATGATGACTCAAAAAGCAAGAATGACATAGAAAACAGTCTCATAGTAAGGGCACATTTAAACAGACTAAGCAACAGCTAATTTTTTCCATGAAAACCCACTATATTCTTCCTCCTCTCCAGACCTATTATTGTCAGTTGGGTAATTTTCCTCTCCTCCTCTGCTACTAACCAGTTAAAAGATATATTCCCCTGAGAAAGACTACTCTGAAATGATGAATTCCAAAAATAGACCAGTCACAGGGGGAAATAATATTCTTTAAAAAGAAGAGTATGTAAGACGTTTTGCATAGTTCCACGCGTGACATACTACAAGGGTTATACTATTTATGCTGCAGCCTAAGACTAAGAGAGATGACTTCACTGTAGATGAACAGAGAAGCCACCAATCTTTTGCCACAGTTGCAACAGAGCAACAGTATTGCAACAGCATCTTCATACAGCCCCACCAGGATTTCCTTCTGCAGTATGTCGCTTCCTGGCCTCTCCTTGTAAGTCTGCACACTAGGGGAAAGTACGATACCAAATCTGATGTACTGGATCCAGTTCAAGTGCCACCAAACCCATTTAATATACAAGCTATCCAAATATGGTTTGAAGCAACTTTTAGCCCTTGCTGAAGCAAAAGTCTTGAACAAGATTTCTCCTGTAACAACGAACATCTTTAAGCATCCAAAATCCACCCACAAATACACAAGCAAGAACACATGCAGCACAAGAAACACTAGAATTTAAGTTGGTCCCAGATCAGTCCCTTAAAAACACACCCTACAAGTTATGATCTCACAAAGACTATTGTGTAGCTGGATCCAAACCTAGCTAATAGATCTTAGTAGCAAGAGGCTCATCAGATCTACACAACGGACCTATTCTGCTCGTTAAATCCACTCAATAAATGAGAGCAGCAATAGTTTGCTTTTTTTTGCCTCTTCTTTTGATTAAGCCCCTTTAGCACGGTATAGAAATATCTTGCTAACAACATATTGCACAATTTCCTGTGGCAGAGTGCTGGAACGGTGGCTTCTGCTCCAGGATATGTGAGTGGTGCCTGGTTTCCAGCTCAGAAAAAAAGGGTAAAAGTAACACAGGCAAGTACAGAGTTTGGTACACTCATTCTAAAAAGCAATGCGGTTGGATAAAACTTCTATAATGTTATGTGTTTGGAGAACAGCCGTGATGAGAGTTGGTCCAAGGCTGCACAATCACTTGGTTATCTGCAAAACCAGGCCAGTTATGGTTGCTTTCTCCAGGACCAAAGTGAAACCTTGGGTCCAATTTAGTGTTATGGTGGAGCTGTGAACAGTCACAGATAGAACTCCTCTGCATGTGAACCTCAAGAGACCTTGAATGCACTTACAGGTAAAGTTCAAAAAAAGCTTTTTACTGAAATTAGCGGAAGCAATGCAGTAGGGGATCTTTGGGAGTCAAAAGAGGAAGGCTTCCTTCCCCACCAGTTACAGCTACAGCAAATACCTTTGAAATCTGCCTCTCATCAACTGATGTTTCCTACAACAATTCTTCCAACGAGGGTAACAATGAGACTGACTATAACCTAAGGTGTTAAAATGGATTAATCAGTGCTTAAGGCCAAAGAAAACCATAACCCCCGTGGCAAACCCCCTGACTCCAGTCAGAAAGAGGCAATGGTATGAAAAATGCTGCTGGAACAAAGGACTGAGGCCAAGGCATTTGGCCTTGCACAGCATGGAAGGACTCCTGGAGAGCCTGGCACCATCTGGTAACTCCAATAAATCTTATTCCACATCATTCCCTAGACATCATTTAATCAGAGAGGTGTGTGTGTCCCCTTTTTATTCCATTTTTCCAAATATGTCACTTAGTAGTAAAGTCCCACTGCTGGCTGGGCACCAGCTGCTCTTCCCAGCTGAAGAACAGGGTGTTCTTTACACAACCTGGGGATTCAGCTGAAAGGTAGGTTGTCTCCTCTTGCACATCCAAAAATCCATTTCTCCCCAGTGTTAATTCACTTAAATGCTCTACATAAGCTCTACACCACACAGAAATACAAGTAGTGACCTGCATTCAGTCACTCCAAACAGCGGGCTAAACAAAGTTTCTGTTGCTCTTTTTTCCCCTCAGTTAAGTATTAAAAACACCCTTCCTAAAAATCTAATACTACTTTCTCCAAAAATTTCCTACTACAACACTGAGCTGCCTTTTCAGAAACAAAAAAGTCAGTAGTATCTTTATCAAAGACTATTAGAAAGACCTTTTTTTTAAGTAGCTTACAGCTCTACACAAGATTTCACAGAGTTGCTACTCACACTAACAATAAAAAGCCTGATTTCTTAATCTCGAAGTCTTGCTAAGAAATGAATTTGCTACAGCACTCTGCATTATGTATCTTAAGACTTACAGAACACAAAAGTGCAGCACAAAAGAAACAGAAGAGCTACAAACTGCCTTTGCTAAGTGCAGAAAGATGACTGAAATAAGCTGATGGAGGTCAAGATTAGAGGGGAAAATAAGGCCATTCCACTCTTCCAAGTTTAAGTTACTCCATCCCTTCTATACAAAATCCTCTTACCACAAAAGTCTTGGGACAGTCAAAGGCTCTGGAAGGCAGATGATTTAATTTTGAAAATGAAGATTTCACAGAAACACT
Source organism: Bucorvus abyssinicus (assembly GCA_009769605.1). NCBI lineage: Eukaryota > Metazoa > Chordata > Aves > Bucerotiformes > Bucorvidae > Bucorvus > Bucorvus abyssinicus. Next base: position 79,086,750 of record CM020025.1, read on the forward strand.
ATTTAAAATTAATGTATTTCACTGACAACACCTATCACTGAGTTTAGTAATCAGATTCCCTCAGGAATATACTTTAGAATAGCCAGTAGTATTGTATACATTTGAAAAAATCAGACCTCTGCACTGAAGAACACAGACTATAAGGGCAGGCACGTGACAACTACCGAGTGATTCCTTTGCTGTTATCTACAGGGCACACAGGATCTTCCATGGTATTCCCTTGTTTTCAGTTAAATAAGCTGGCACACATTCCAACGTCTACTCTGATAATACACATATACACATAAAAATACACTTAAGAACTGCATCAAGTCCCATTCTGGGTTTGACGTATGGCAGAACCTCTACACTGCAATACTGTGGCATTAGCCAACCTATTTTGGACCTTCCATTCTGTTATCAATGACACATTGAACTAATGAAGCCAGCTAAGCATACTTCCTGAATGATCTCCCCCCGCCTCCCGCCTTGTCATAGAGAAGTCCTGGCAGGGATGCTGTGAAGTCCGGGATTAAAGAAGTGGAATTGTGCAAATAAGATAAAGCATGTTAGATGTTACTTAATTTACTCAAAGCACTTAAAGCTAAGAAGCAGTTATGAGGATCAACTCCCAAAGCACAGAGCTGACAAGACCAATCAAAACAAAGAATTGTCATAACAGCTCTTTGGGCATCCTTAAAAAATGACTGACATAGCTGAAGAGAAACATCAAAGAGAAGAGAAAGAGAGGTGATCAAGTCCAACACAAACTGGAAGGACTTTTCATATCAATCTTGGTTTTGAAACATTTAGTTCTTTTATCCACCTTTCTTTCAAGCAAGCAATCAACACAGCTGGATAGAACAATCTCTCTAGGGCAGCAGTTACTATTAATACTACAAGACCTACTCAAACCTATAATTTTGCTCTGTCAAACTACACGTACTTGCTCCACGGCTTTTCAGGACTGAGGTTAAACATTTCTTTCATTTTACCATTCTTTGTCTTAGCTCTACTTGGGAACAAGATGACTAAGAATTTGTCCCAGGTTCTAAAACTTTGCCACCTCACGCATTTAATTTCTTCCAAATCCCCCGAAATAGTGGCAATACACAAGGCAAAGCTTATACATTAACAGGCTACTTGCATCTACCTAGCTTCACACATTCCATACATGGTGGCAGCCTTAAAACCTTGAAAGAGGCCAAGAGCAATGGAAGACGGCAGCTCCCCTTAGGTCAACTGGACTCTGAGATGCTATCCTGCTCCTGGAGGTACTTTAGTCAATGAAATTCAGAACATGAGAAAGACCATCTGGCCTCCTGTGGAGGCCAAGCTGCTCTCCTTTCTCCTCTCCAGACAGGAACTGGATAAAAAAGGAGAGAAAAACCCATGGACAGGGTGTTGATGACATTCCTTAGAAGAAGAGCAGGAGCGATTTGGCATGGGTATCCCCCCTCCTTCCTGATGTAAATGCCATTCACCTGAAATATGAGATGTAAAATAAAGAGGTAGCAGTGAAAAGTAAGTTGACATTTCCCAACATCCTCACTGTTTCTTTCCATCTCTATTAGAATGCACCTACCTTTGACTCCCTTATCTTAAATAGAGGCAAGTACACTGGATGAAAAAAAATAGCTTTTGCTTATCCTCACAGTCTTGTAATTAGAGATTTCAACTGCATAATGAAGTTTAAGAAATAATAGACTATTAGACTATTAGAGATATAATAGACTATTAGTGAGCATGTCAACAAATGCCTCTCAAAGTGACTTGGATTTCAGTAGTTCTTCTCAGGTAAAGTTGATTTAGTGAATAACAAATCCCCTCAACACAAGAAGCTGGGGTGTGGGTATACCTACCAAATAGATTTTAGCCTAACCTCATCCCCCAAGAAAATGTTGCAAGCAAGAACTCTGATCCCAGACTACAAACACCCTGGAGTGCAAGCCACAGCACACGCTACTCAATAATATGTTTTTCTGGAATAAAACAAGTAATAAGGCAGTCTAGCCATGCAGGACCTCTGCTTTTGCTCCCAAAAATACCTTATCTTTGAACGTTATTCGAGCTTTCTTCTGAACCTATTTCACACAAGGCACTCCAATTTCAAACATACCAGATTTGACAAGATTCCTGTTGGCAATCTCACCTGAAGAAGAGGAATAGTCTGTTATATCCACACAGCACAAAGAAGCACGTGTCTGAAGAATCCGACAAGAATAACTAGTAAGTCAGAATCTTAAGCAAGTGGCTACATATAAACACTCCTTCCAGTTGCCTCTGTTGTTCAAAGCTGGAGAGGGCTGTTTAGCCTCAGCACACTGCAATTATTACACTTACTCTCGGTAAGAAAGCATTCTGTTTGCAGATACGTACTTGAAAACTTTGTCTTTGTCATAAACTGGTGGGTTTATTGTTATAGGCAGTTTTTCCTTGTTTTCTGCTAAAATAGCCTAAAAACAAACAAAAAAACCACAAAAAGTTAATACTAGGCAGAATAAATGAGCAGCCTTAGGTCAAACTCCACAATATTCAGCAGACACGAACAGCAGTTGAAACCAACATAATGTCTAAGGAGAAGCTACAGATAAAATGTTCTGTGTGACCCAATGTTCATCCAAGTGTTTCATTAGCAATAGCCTGTTGAAATCTTCTCAAATCGTAAACCTTTGTGGATAAATTTTCTGCAATTCCTTATCTCCATAGAAGTATTTAAATACATGTATGCAGATGCATTTGTAGTCACAGTAAAAATTATAGTCCACCTGCATGTCTCAGCATTCCGTTGTCTTTGGCACAAGCGAATTCCACCAAAGCTTCCTTTTGAAAAAATCTATTATATTGTGTAATACGCTGCTCAGAAAAAAAAAATTAGTATAAGAGCAGAGGCAGAAGGGAATCAGAGGTTAGCGGCTGTTAGTAAAAAAAGGGACAAGAATTATGGCTTCAAAGACCAGGGCTTATCAACACTGTCAAAGTACCCTGAGAAATTCCTGTTTCTCCTAAGCATTAAATAAAATATAAAATCACAGATGATCATATGTAGTAAAAGACAAAGTTACTGCTTTTCTTGATGTTTTATTACAGATAACAAAAATTATTATTGGAGGCTAGAACATAATTCTGCTCCTGTAAAAATGAGTAAAAGGCTTTTTGCAATCTTCAGCAGGAAACGTGCTTGGAAAAAAATCTCACTCATTCTTTTACAAGACCTCTGACTGATAAAAGGAAATCTCCATTTGGATAACTGCTGACACCCTGCCAAAGGAAGTAGCTCACAGAAACTCTAGGATGGGAAAAGTGCATCTTAAGAAACCAAATTAGCCACTATTCTGCAGCAGCTCCCTGAGTTCCAGCTGCTGCAGGCTGCAGTGATTGAGATGTCTGCCCAGCCATAGATATATCTCTTTTACCTTTAAGGTTGTTACAGGGAATACAACCATACATAACTGGGAAGCATAAACAAAATCACAATCGTAATCCAAGATCTTAGACATCACCTTTTAAAACAGATCGGACAGTACAAATACAAAATAATACCTGGAGTCACCTAAGAATAGGAAGGAAGCCTATACTTTTAAGAGGAGAAGACTAAAATTCTTTGAACACTAACAGAGGATTCATTATTGTCTTTTCTGCAACTCGAACACAGGGAGCTGCTGCAGAACAGCAACTCCTCTAGCCCTCTCAAGAGAGATCCTTCTTCCATCCCAGACACTTTTTTAGAATCTGCCTCCTCTGACACTGGTTTCTGCAATCATTGCCCAATCTTTCGCCGTAGTACCATTTAAGTTACAGCCTTTGCGGTCTGTATTGGAATCCAGGATTAGTTTACAGAACAAAAAAACAACTAAAAATTAAGCCATGACGTTGCTGTAACAACTCTGACTCAAATACAACCTGAAGCCTTCAGGTTTATTTCAAGGAAAATTAGAATAAGAAATATAACACCCTTAGCTATAGTAAAAAAGAACAACACAGCCCATTTAAGAACAAATGATTATTTGCACATAGTAGTAAAGCAGTTGCAGAAACTGTACAGTGATAGCAGCAATGAGTTTGAAACAGTATGAGTTGCATAAACATTTAGAAATATTTTCACACAGTTTTATTTCCCTGCAGAACTGTTGGCTCACAAATTAAGGCTGGAAACTGATCTCTGAAGTTGTCTGCACTTTTTTGTGCATGTAGCTCTGCTTATGAGAAAATAGGGGAATTAGAAGTGTCAGCAACATATTTCTTTCTAGCCATCTCAGTTTTGGTGTTTAAGGCTGTGCTATGCTCTAAGCTATTCTTCACTAGTCTGTCACCAGTTAAGATTTTAGTCTACAGCTAAAAATCAGACAGTAAAAGAAAGCTTTGTTGGTCATCAATATTTTGCTGTCATCTCAATAGCTGAGTGGCAGAGACACAGCTGAGAAAAAACAGGATGCTTTGAGAAGATGTTTTTAAGGTGGGATGGTAAAGGAGGATACTGTTTGCCCATCTGGCGTACACAGTTCTTTAACTTGGATTGATCATCCCAAAGCAAAATTAAAACACAGGCAAAAATTTGCCTTATCTGAGATCCAGGCACTTTTGCCAAGAGAACCTCTGTAAGACATGAACTATGTGTGCATTGCTGTTCCTCATCTGCAAACGCAAAGTGCATCCATCCCTCTTCCAAAAATGCAAAGTCCCAACCAACCAATCTGACTCACATTACAAGACAGCCTATTGATTTCTGAATGTACACCTTTATTTGGCAGGAGCAGGTTAATTTAATTTCTGACTAGATACTGTTAACAACAAGCTGGATGCAGGCTTTTCTGCCTATCCTCTATGAGAAAAACCAGATAGCTGGTATATAGATTCATCTTTAGAAGCTGCACTTTTAATGCTATTAGCGGCCAGTACAGCATCCTCATAAGCATCAGGTGCCTTCATTCTTCTTAAAAAGAGAACCTCATGCAGACTTGGTTCATGAGAAGAAGATTTCAAACTATATTCATTTCATGTCCTTAAAAATATCACTAACCTTTATCAGAAAGGAGATGAGTACTTTATAACAGTGCCATCAAATTAAAGATGTCTGTGATCCAATATTTAATGGTTCTAAACCACAATATTAAATGAGTAGCTGGGCTGAAAAATATAACCACTCCTAAAGTATTAAAATAAATCTTTCTGTAATTCAAGACTGACCAGAAGTGCTACAATAATAAATCCAATTGGTAAGCCTGTTAGACAATGTGTCAAATATCTGACTGGAAGATGAGTACCTCATGTGAAGTAATTTTTAGCATGCTTACAAAAAAGTTATACCATACCAGAGTAACTCATTTGTGTTGCTTAAGTTTTTAAACATTTAAATATTATGTGTATGTGTATGACATTGCTTGTCTCACCATGCTTTCTTCAAAATTATTTGGGTATTTTATTTAATAGCTATACTCTGAATCAATCTTCAAGTCTAAAAAGAATCAAAATTATAACTCTTCGGTTTTAGACACTGCTTCTTCTTAAAAGAAATGAGATGTTTTAAAATTATACCTGGTAATGCTCATCTGATGGCTCTGGTGTAAAACAGCTGACATCCAACACTTCAGTAGGCACCCACGGTAACAAAATACATTTCCTGATCAAGCGATCCGTCTCCCCATAAGCATAATCACGAGTCACTTCATCTGCAGCCAAACAAGGACCACCTTCTAGGAACTGCCATTCATTCTCCACTGAAAATCTTTCTCATAGCACACCATGCAAATGACAGCTGAACAGTTAATCATACCACAACTTTTGATATTTAAATATAAAATTAGAGATAAAGAACTATATTTAAAAGGGTATTATTTAGTATGCAAAAGTTTGTCTGAAACCACCTGTCAGTTTAGTCAGACAGTTGGACACTTATCTCCTCCACATGATGGGGGCATAAGGTGGCCCCAAACAAGATTACAGGAAAAAAACGGTTGGCCTGGGATTTCCCAATATTCCCAAGTACTTCCAGTACTTGACTATCTGACTCAAACTATAAACATAGACCTTTAAGAAATATTTATAAACTCTCAGAAGACTGAATCAATAGGTTCACTAAGCGATGCAAGATTGAAGTGCTCTGTCAATAAAATATTAGCAACACTTTTGGACTGATAAAGGCCTCTATCTCACATAAACAATGGAAATATCTGGCCAAGAAGTTTGGAATTTGATAGCATTACAAATATGCACTCATTTTGGTGTTGAAATATTCCTTCTACTGTGAAATGCTCGATGATTTGTAAGAATATCGTCCATCTTCTATCATGGGCATAAAAACCCAACCTCGACAGACACACACTTACCACCAGTTTCGAGGTCTCTCAAAGGCCAGAGAACAGTGTAAGCGATTTGCTGAGGCACATAAAACAGAGGTGCTGTGGCAAAGCTGGGCTGATCTGAATGCTGAATGCGTGATCCAAATTCATCCATGATGTACCAGACAGGAACCTTCTCCTCTGCAGTCTGTATGACAAAAGAAAGTGAGACAACCTGCGCGTACCAATTGCTAGAAAGGCATTGTAAGACACGAGGTGCAGGCAGTGCTCACTCCTACTGAGGCTAAGCCAGCCTAGAATCCAGCCCCTGCTGGGAACAGTCTGTTCCATTTCAGTTGCAGAGTCCCATCCTCTTTCTTATGCTACTGCTATCGCCTACCAGAGCTGCTTCCCCTCCACCAGGTTCAGTGAGCTAAACCAGCAGAAGGCTGTTTGGTAGGAATAGTTTTCCTTCACTTTCTAACAGAATTGTTTTGCTAAATGGAGCTCGAAGTTGACAGCTTGAGTGAAAGACAGCAGAACTGCCTCCTGCAACAATGCTGGCTGCGAGCGTTGAGGTTGCATCATCAAAGCACCATTTCCCACCGTGCTTGTCACGGAAAATCCTGAATGAATGAATAAACTTTGAAGTGCTTGGTAGCACTACTGTTGCCTTTTCGCAGAGGCAGAAATGAAGCACAGAGATTAGACTTATGATATCAAAGCAGCCCAGTGCCAGAAAGGGGAACAGGAGACAAGTTCAACTACAGGCTGAATTAGCTGTCTTCCAGGAAATCTCTTTTCAAGTGGTAACACAGATAGTTCCATCTGACTCACCAGCCATTCATGAAAACAAGATGGGAAACAAAGACATAAGCTAGAAGGGTAGAAAGATTGAGAGATACTGTTCAGATCTCCCTTTTATTTAAAGAGAAATCAGTCACAGTGAATCCCTTTCTCAGGAATTTGTCATGCCTGACACTCCTGTGAGCTAAGCTGACACCTTAACAGATAAAGATGACAGCTTCAACCTCAAGCCCCTGAGCTAATAGGTACAGGTTGGTCATGCTCACATTGCTCAGTGTGAGCCCTACCCATTCTACACAGGGCTCAGCCCAAAGAATTGACCCTTCCCCTCTCGAATTCAGAAGACTCACAATAGCCTAGGAGCCACACTGCAGACCCTTAAAAAAAAAAAAAACCAACATCCTGAGCAATGGGTTGTATTCCCTCAGAAACGGCACATATGCTATTGAAGGTGCTTGAAGGTTCAAGACATGCTGGTAGAGTGCTGAAGGACTATGTAGGGCAGAGGGACCAAACCTGGTGTGGTCTTATTCACACCACCTAAAGGTAGCATACCTTGCAGTAAGCTATGACTAGAAATACTCCAGGTTCAGTTTTGAAGCTAGATGGTTCTCATCTGAGGGTGAGCCAACATTTACACAATACAGACAAACAGTTGCCAAATACAAACCAGGAAGTTATTTGACAGTGCAAATATATACAGTTGATTCACGAAAGGCTCTTTCTGTCACTATGAGAAAGTTTGATTAGAAAAAAAACCAAAACCACACAACACACAAGCAGATCTCCCCCTTCAAGCCCCCTTCTATTGCAGCAGACTCTTCCCCTCTCTATAAAAAGACCCCTCAAAGTTCTCATCAGAAAGCTGGTAGCAAGCCACTGTACATTTTTGCCCTACATGGTATTTGCTTTCCTTTCATATAGAAGTTTGTTCTGAAATGCCTGTAAAAGACCTTTTTTAATTGAAAATGTATCTTTGTTAATAGCCATATACTGGAATGTCTTCACTCAGGATTTCCCAGAACTTTTTAGCATCCTAACTAGGCATTAGAGACTCACCCCTTGAGAAAGCTGGTAGGTCTGATTATACTTCCACATTTCCTGCAACACTTGCTCAACACTGCCCTCATCCGGGATCTCTCCGTGAAAGTCGATTCCCATGAGATTGGCCATCCTGTGCAGTAAGCCTGGTACGTGAAGGAGCTGCTGGCGAGCGCGTTCAACACGGTACGTCCAAGCATGGTCGATGAGGAAAATGCTTAAAGAGAATTTTGGTAACATTAAATGGGTTTTGTTTTTTTGGGTTTTTTTGTGGGTTTGGTTTTTTTTTTCCCCCCCACATTATAGCCAAACGTTCTGTGAATAAGAACTCAATTTTTGGGTAAATGGTCAGAGGACACAGTGTGACGTTACAGGTTAAAAACACTTCCCAGCAGTAACTTATGCTCTGGTTTTGTTCTAGAAAGCTTACTGTGCTTTTTATGCATTCAGTTTGTAAGCCCAGTTCCCTTCAAAGGCCAGGAACACAAGAATTTCTTTCCTTTTGATCATTATTAGCTGCATCAACTTGATATTCTTGCCTGAAGCAGGCAAAGAATGTATTAGGCTGCAAAAGTATTTGATGACCTTGTTAGCCATTAGCTCTGTGACATCTACCATCATCTGTAAACCTAGGAGGAGAAATCTGAACATCAAAAGACTGCATAATTTGGTATTAAAAAAAAATTAAGTTTTGGGGGTTTTGAGATGTTTCCCTTCCTCCCCACTCCCTCATGTCTTTTTTTTTTTTTTAAATTGCAACGTTTTAAAAGAATTGCCAGTCTAACCCAAAACAAAATCACACACAACTGGCACAGCTTCCTTGGACAAGCTTAACCTTTGTTTAGGCTGCATGATTTCTTAAAAAAACCCCATGGTTATTCAAACAGAAGGGTTCTCCACATTTTTGTTATATGCTCTTACTGAACTAAGTCAGAGGCAAATCTGAATTCTACTCACTAAAAAACCAAAACAACCTGCCCCCTTCCAAACAAAGCCACCCCACCACCCGTATTTCTGAAAATTAAAAACATGTCAGCTGTCACATACACTGAGTATCCTTGAACAACTATTGTATCTCAGATTCCATATACAGAAGAAACCTCATTTAATTTTAAAATTAAAACCCCCAGAGAATGCTAAGGTCAGGCTCTTTAGAAATCTGCAAACAGGTGTGCTGGTGTTCTGCTCCATTCCCACACATCTGAATTCTGCAAAGACGACCAAGGTTATCACAGGAGCTGTTTTGCACTTTATAATTTGTCTTTTCTCAGATTTAGAAAGGCAATGACTTAGGTTAAAGCAGGCTTGTAAAGGCAGATACTTATGCTTTATGCTGTTTTTACTCATCAAAGCTGAATTTAGATTTTTAGACTTTGTATGTTTACCTAAGACCTAAGAAGTATGGAAGTTCTGGTAAAAGAAGCTTTATAGAACTGAGCAGAACTGTGTTTAGGTCGTCAGCAGAGTTGACTTCATCTCATCGCCATTTTTTAACATCTGACAAATAGCCTGTTCTACGTTTGACATCAATAAGAACACAAAACCTGTGCTGTAACATTAAGTTGTTTCTTAAGCAACTTTTCTAGATTTCCAGTTTCACAGTCTTGTTTTCATGAGAGATAAGCTGATGTTTTCAATTATATATGCACATATAGCACGCAATCACACGATCACACTCTTGAATTTTATTTTAGCCAGCTAGCGGAAATTTAATAGTTCCTAGATCATTACTTTGAAGCTGCTTAATAACTTCTTAGCCTAGAGGTTTGTGAATTATTTCTTCTTTGTTTTTCCAAGGGCACACAGTCTTACTGATATTTGTTTTATTTCTGCAGAATTCATTTCAAGGTTGTCTTCTCCCTATTTTCTCCTGCAGTTTATTAAAACCAATTTCTAAGCATCCTCCTGCATGATTTAAAAAGGAACAACATTAAGACACTGCACTTCTAGTACCCTTTGCAAGATGTGCCTCATAGCACGCACGTTTCCTCAAACAAGCAGCTATGCCTTACAGTAAGAAAAGAGGATTTCTGAATAGGATCAAACAAGTTTAAAGCAAACTGCCTGTATCATTTTAGTGCTTAAGACTACTCAAAGACTGAACACCAATTCCGAAAGCACTACTCACCTATCGGGGTTGGAGGCTTGAAGCCCATTCTCATTTGTTACAATAACTTTGAAACAAGGTCCATATCCAGGATTTGGTTTCTTTTTAAATTCTTCATCCATTTCTTCACCACCTTCTTCCTCCTCATCCACCTCTTCTACTTGCATTATCCCGAAGTAGTCACCAGCATCAAATACCTGAGACGGAAAGTTCACAAGGTATCAAACAGCTGGTTGAGGCAGTACCCTGTTACATATAATGCCACATTGAAAGGCACTTCTAGACAATTTTGGCCTGCAATCCAATTAAAATTGGCATTTTAAACTTAGCAGATAAAGGAACAAGAGTGTTCTTTCACATTTTCATGGAGCTGTTTGTTTGGGAAGTATCTTTAGTTAAAGTTGTCAGGAAGCTTTGTTGGTTTCTTTGGTACTAGTAGGTCTAGTGATGATCATCTATTAGTTTAACTCCTCACGAAGAATTTCAGAAGCTAAAACCAGAATATATTTGCTAACTTTGCTAATATCAACAATTTAAGACCTGCAAAACCAAGCGCTACCCAGACTCCACAATCGTACTAAAGTACATTAGGCTCCCTGAAGAAAAACGACTTTTATCAATCAAATTCTGAATGAGTTAAGAAATTTCAGCATGGTGCCCTCTCTATTCTTTCCCATCACCTCTGGATGAGTTGGGAGATTCCTTATCCTATTGCAAGTTAAGTTCTATACACATATCTCTACCAACAGGCTGAAAGGGGTTTGTTTACATTCTTGCCCACTCTGCATGTAACGCCTTCATCTAGAACCCACATAAATTAAGTAGGTCACTACACAAGTTTCCTTTCTACCCAAAATCTTGCCAAATTGCAGGCTTCCATATCTTTTGCAGAACTAAGACTCTGCTGACAACTTCTATGATTTCAAAGTGAACATATACTTTTAAAAAGAAAAAATTATGTAAAGCCTCAGAAGACTTTTCAAATCCTTTTGGAGGGAGTTATTTTGCTAAGTTACTCACGCATTGCGTAAGAAACGAGGCAGGAGCTGACAAGTCATTTGTCTTAATCTAATCTCACTACAAAGTAGCAGGGAAGGAGAAAGACCTAGAAGTGTGACATCTAGAGTTACAGGTTTAACGTGCCAAGTCCAGGTACACCTAGCCTCTGACATCTCGTTATTAGAAGTCATTACTTCTAGATACTGACAACTTATTAGCTGTAAAATCCCAGTGGCAGCGACAAGCTTTTATTTGTTCAAGTGAGGGTGCCTTCAGGATAACTATTTCTGCTAAGCCCCAATAGTGAGGAAATCAATTCCACGTTTGGAAAGCAAGGCCACCTAGACAAAGCAGATAGCTCCCCAAAGACAGATAGCAAGGGAGGAAGGCAGTGGGGAACCACCACCTACACATAGCTCAAGTCACAGCATGGTATCATAGACCATATGCAAGTGCAGAAGTGCCTTAAACGCCCTTTTGAGGATTTGGGGATGGTATTTTCCTTTGGGCTCAAGGGTGGAAAAAAAAAGATGCCAACAATGTGATGGCTAACTCCACAAGCACATTTTTCTTAGGGTAAAGAAAATGACTTGGCAAACAACCCTCACTGGAGATTAAAAATACACCTATTAAAAAAATATAAATCAGAAACTGACTTAGTATCTTCCACTTCAGCAGGCATCAAAATAGCTAGCAGTTCTGATTTAGTCCTAGTTTTCCAGTTTTGTCAAAATAGGATGACATTACTCAACAGTAAGCCATATCACAACATCTGGCTGTTATAACTGTAGCCACCAATGCTTCTTCAAGTCTCTGCTCGGTTCCCAGTAAAATTCATAGTCATTCATGTAACTTCAAGCAGGTCCCAGCAAAAGAGAGTCTTTGCTTGTGTGGCTGTCAGTGGTGCTCACAATTCATCTTCACCAGGTTAGCTCATGGCAGGATCAGCTGCCTGACCTGGCTCACTGCACAGGTGCTAATCCTGGCCCATGGCAGGCAGCAAAAAAGTGCCCCAGGAACACACATGCTCCATTCCTCCCTACAGTGATGCTTCACCGCTCCATCAAGAGCTGTCCTCATCAAGTTCATTAGCTAGCAGAAGAAACCGCAGCTAAGTGGTTGGCAGTCATTAGCAAATTAAAACTACAAGTGTGATTTGTGCTTTCTACACCTGACATTTGTCTGGAGTTTGTAAGGGGTCAGCCAGCTGCTGACTCAGAGATTAGCCTTTACTCACCACAGGCTCCACCTGTTGACCAAACACCCCTGAGGAATGTTACCATCAAGTTCTTTTACAACTAAGAGAAGCTCATGGCTTTGTATTTTATTAAGTTTCAACTCAAGACATAGTAATGAAGGGACTCCAAATCCTCTAAGCCAAAGTTTTGATTTCTTGCCCCCCCCCAGAACATAAGCTGCATGAGATTGTAGCAGTTGCAGTTAGCAAAAACTCTCCACTATTAATACCTTTTCAACAGAATTATGCTAAAAAAATTTCTCCTTGAGAATTTGTAATCTTGAAAGAGTGAATTAAGTGTATTCCTTATCTGAAGCAATTCACAATTCTTGGAGCAGCAGCTCAAGACTGCCTTAATCAGTGGCTTTTTGTGAGGCTTTTCCTGTTTTTAAAAGTCATAGTTGATAATGCAAACAGTTCAGTAGTGAAGTGACCACTTTGACCAGTGTGGACATGCAGCCTGTTGAGCAGGTGAACGACACTGCTGTCCTCCTCTCTTCCTCCTCCCTTTGAGAGGGTTTGTCACGCTGAATGGGGTAATGTAGCAGCTCCATTAAAGGAACCTTAAGCTACTTAAGCAAAAAACAGCTGGAGAAGATCACAGCACCAATTTGAACAGTTTAACCTTTTGCTTGAAGCAGATGAGGGAGAAGTCATATGAAGTACTCCACCAGAGTAAGTAATAATCTCTGTAAGACAGCAAAGGGGTAGCAACACATTTGGATGGTGCAACTACTTGCAAGCAAAACATGCTCGGGCAAAAATCACTCCCTCTTCCTATTCAGGTGCAGTTCCAACCCAACAAATCTAATGAACCATAGAATGGGATAACAAAGCAGGCACATGTCATGACAATTAACACACACCGGCATCTTCAGCACATTCCTCTTAGGCACACTGCAAACTGCTTTGAAGACCACACGGACTCTGAGCAACTGCCTGACCTCCCCTGCTCTGGAAAATAAAGGCCAGTAGCACGGATCATGCTGCATTCCTTCTAGTAATTAATTAAAAGCCTCCGTTTCTAACTGGGATGAAAAGCTAAGCAGTCTTTTGCCACTGACATCTCAGTATAGCTTAGTATATAGTTGGAATAGAAAAAAAATTAAGAAAAATAGATGGAGGTACGGTATTTCCCAGGCTTATTACCAGCCCATACATGGTTTCTCCAGTAACATAAGAAACGTTATATTGAAAATAGAATTTTAGAGTTCATAGTAGATTATTACATGTGCATGTTTTGTTTTTTCAAGTTTCTGCCAGAAACACAGAAAAGTTTGCCTCTCAACAGACACTAAATGCTAAACACAAAACAAACAAACAAAAAGCAGGTTTCTTGATCTAGCAGATATACCATGTTTTGAACAAGTAATTCAATTTACTTCACGGTTACGTAATGCTCTCAGAAGGAAACCTGCTCCAGCAGATCTCAAGGTAAATGAAAAAACAACCTAACAAAACCCCCTCCACCCATCTTGCAGGCTTTAACGCACACATGGGAGGTAGGGTACATTCACTCTGTGTGCTGAAGCACATGTTTTCGAAAACATCTGCCTGGGCTGGGTTCTAGAGGTACTCTTGCAAAAGAGATTTTTATCTATATTAAGGATGCAAATTTTCCAAGCTCTATGCTAGAAAGTTTGAATCTTTGCAGCAGGGTAGGACAAATGAAAAATTTCTCCCACCTTCACACATGAAAAAAAGAAACTCATCCTATGCTCCATGTTGTACCGATTGGTTTTTTTGCCCCCAGTTATTCTTTATTTCCTAGACTTCCTGTACCTTTTCATCTTTGCCTTCACCTCCTTTGCTTTCTTTACTGCTGGTCTTGTTCTAAGTAAGGTACCGTAGCTCTGTCTCTACCTCCTCAAGAGCTCATCCCAGTCGACCGCACTCCTCACTGTAATTTTCCCAGTCTTCTCCATACAGTAGAGAAGCACCATCAGAGACCTAATTTACCTTTCAAAGCACATTGAAATCATTAAATCTCTCTCTCTACATGTACTGGAACAGTTAGTGAAAAAAACCATGCTCAGCCACCACTGTAAGCAAAATGAAACAGAAGGAGCAGCCTACCACCTCAGGGCACATGCTTTCCTCACCCTGCCTTCTGCCATCCCAGCCTCTGCAAAAAGATCAGGACCTTGGGTCTCCTCTTACTCTATTGTCTTATCTTCTAAATTTCACATCCTCCCAACAAAGTTGGTAACGTGCAAGGATTTCAGCCACAGGACACAAATCTTAAGCCTGTGTTATGTCACAGCACAATTCCGAAGTTTGCCAGCTATGTCCAGCTTCACAATACTGGCGTATGGCAATGCAACACCTTGCAAATTTGAGATTCCTTACCAGCTTTACACTGTCTTCTATTTCATCCTGTTTCAGCACATCCCCTTCTGTTTAAGCAGAGCAGTAGATATTCCCTGCTCCGAGTCACTTGCACGTATGCTTGTTGAGAGAGGTATAATACAGCAAGAAGTTTGTGACTGGCCATATACTGGAGTTAATGTAGATTTAGACTCTCTATAATACATGTGTATTCCTGTTATTAGCAGTACCAGACACACAACAGTTAGAAAGCAGCAAGAACATGTTCAGACCTTTCCTGACTGTATGTACTATAAACAGTTCTATCACAACTTGCTATGCTTCCCTCCTGTCGGAACTTTAATGTTGAGATGGAAAAGTGTTCAAGTAATTAGAAATTAAGTTTACTCATACACGCACGTTAAAGCACAGTCTCCTCTCCTTCCCCAGGGTCCTACACTTCTACTCAAACTTCTCATCCCATCTCGTTTGTTTCTCCCATGCTGATCACGCTCTCCAGTACCCCACCACTTGTTCCCTTTTCTTCCCATACCTTGAGGTTCCCATCAGATGTTTCTCTCCCCAGGACTTAAAGTTCACTTGTCCAGACTCCCTGGAGTGCTCTCAAGTCTCCAGACAACTAGTTTAGGGTTGTGTCTCTTTCCTGCCTCACTTCCTTATTCCTTTACTCCAACAAATCCAAGTCACCTTTCCTCGACGCTGAGGCTGGCTGTGTATGTGCCAAATTAAAAAAGTGTCTAAATTCAGTTTGTGTCTTGACAAGCTCTTTGTCCATAACAACTCCTTTTCTCTACTTCGCTTCTCTTCCCTTTCTCATCACAAAGCTCCAGGGAGTAAGCAGATGGTTGCTAAAAACATGGGCAAAAAGGGATTCTCCATCCTGGGCTGTGCCTGTACCTCCCCCACTCCCTTTAGTTCAGGGCCAGGTCCATAGGGTCCAGGTGTCAGCTTCAGCTCAAACACACCCAGCCTCTGCAAAGGGGTGCTCTGTGTCCTGCCTGGGCAGGGCTACAACAGAGGAACTCAAAAAGGCACGCAAAGGGCGACGTCCCCAAATTTGTGTCACAGCATCTATGAGTGGTGGTATTACAAACTTACAAATTGCCCAAAATTTGGCCTGATAAAGTCACACAGCACCATCATCTGAGATGATCCACAAAGTGGTTCTTGTGCTGTTAGTTTAATCATTGCCAGAATGTTCTTCGACTACCATCCCAATTATCTGAAAGAGCTGAACAGCTTTTACTCAGCTCAGGAATAAATGAACAAACCAATTGGCTGAAAACACTCCCAGAAAACAGCCCGAGACAAGTAACTCATGCAGATGCAAAACGAGCTGACTGAGTTAGCTCTGTGCAGGTATAGCCGACCGAGAACAGGGCAGACCAGTGTGGAAGAGAAGAGAACTCGGGGTAAAAAAACCAATAAATCAGGTAAAAGCCAACCCAAGCCATAATGCATTAACATGTGACAATGTCCTGCCTTTCATAGTACTGCTGCTGTTGTTCTAAATTCCTCTTTGGCAAAAAGGGATGAAGGCTTCAGGACACACTCATCGCCCCTCTCCAGTGCTGGATCTCCAGTTACCACGATCCCCAAACGCTTTCAAGCTTTATACTGACACCACCACCCCGAAATGAGATACACACAACACACCCGACCTCTTTCACAGTCTGAAGCTGTGAACACAACCGGCACGAAGCCTTTCCCCACCTCCCCTCAGGAGCACCCTCTTGGTTCTCTTCATCCCGGCCGGGAAAGCGAGACCCACCCCTCACGGCCTGGGGAGAGCCTGCCCCCATGGACCCTCACCATCGCGGGGGGGGGGGGTGTTTCATATCCAGCTGGGGAAGGGAGCAGAAGGACCCCAACGCCTCGCCACTGCCTCCCGACCGAGGAAAGCGTGATTCCCGCCAGCCCCGCGAGGTGCTTCCCGCCGAAGGGGCTTCCCTCAGCTCCCTTCCCCTTCTCCCTCGGGCAACGGCTCCCAGCCACCCACCTCGCCACACAGCTTGCGGTACAGGCTCTCCCAGTAGCGCGCCGGGACCCCCGACGCGCGGAGCGCGGCCCCATGCAGGGCCACGAAGCCCGACACATCACGTCCCGCGTCCGCCGCCATGGCCCCGCACCGCGCCCGCCGGCCCCGCCGCAGGCCGGAACAGGCCGGGCGGGGGCGGCCCCTGAAAGGGCGGGAGCTGCGCGCGCGGGGCGGGGCGCGGTCAGGGGCGGGGCGGGGCGCTGTCAGTCAGGGGCGGGGCGGGGCGCTGTCGGTCAGGGGCGGGGCGGTTGCGGCCGTCGGGCGGCCGCAGGCCTCAGTGAGCTCCCGGCAGGTTTCCGGTCACCCCGGAAGAAAAAGTGTTTTGAAGTGTGGGTTCACCTTGTGCTCTGTTGTGCTGCTGCCCTGAAGCTTCGATAGAATCTCAGCATTCACGGCGCCGAGCTGGCCTCCAGATTGGGGTGTCCCAGTTCTTCCCGGCGAAGGGACTCTCTGGGCAGGCCCCAGGCGTAACCTCTGCAGCGGGTTACCGGTGGGGAGTGAGGCACGGCGGAACTGCTGGCCACAGCCGCGGAAAAGCATCCCTTCGAGTTGTGTGCGCAGAGAAAAAACTGGCATCGTGCACGGTGTCATGAGCAATTTTTTACATTAAAGCTTTTCCCTTCTAAGAGCTTTGCCAAATGGATTTTAGCACTTAGGCCTCTCTTAAATACCTGTCAGCGTAAGAGGGAGGCGTGTTCTTTGCAAGTGCCTGTAGCGGGGAGGCGGCCTCCCGGTGTTTTTATTGGGTTGCTTAGAAGCCATTTCTAAGAAAAACATTCCTTCACGGGTTTCGTAGGGAACAGCCTAAACCAGTTTAACCTGAGGATCCCTAAACATCACCGGTAGCTTTGGTCCCAACTCGGGTACGGTTATCATGCTAGAAGTGCAACGGCAGGTGTGTCTGACATGGGTGGTGCTTGGAGCGAGGGCCAGGGTATCGCCGTGCCCACTGTTGTGGCCAGCCGAGAGCTGCTGCTGCTGCTCCTGCTGCTGCTGCTGCTGCTGCTGCTGCTGGAGGCTGCATTGCTCCCCGCTCCCTGCCTGCTGCAGGACTGTGGAAACGGCTCCTCTCGTCAGCCCATCCAACTTCAGCACTGCTGCTGCTGGCAGCGGGACACTGCGCTGGGAGGGGGGCATCCTGCAGCCCTGAAATCAAAGGCAGGGTCTAGAAATAGGAATTTAGGGTCAGTAGCTAGGCAAGAAAGCCTCAAATTCAGAGTGCAGTCAGTGGAGAACGTACCTGAATGCCATGTTGAAGAAATACCTCTTTGCTCACTGCCCCATCTTGTGCTGCTGAACTGGTGTCCTGTGTAACTACCCGGAGCAGCGACACCTCTCTCCACATACTCACAGTTACCAGATGGAAGGGCTGTAAATTAAAGCACTGCAATAGCTCGGCCAGGCACGAGGGAGTCGAAGGAGATTAAAAACGATGCCGATGTGCTGTCATTATACATCACTGCTCTGCGGTTGAGGATCTAGCACAATCCTCAGGTTGGATATCTGAATAGTAAATGCAGGCAAATCTTCCTCTCTGCCTAAGATTGTGTCTGCCTCACCACGTGCTGTGTTCCCACACTTCCCCAGCATAAAGGGTTTACTGGGATGTCACTAACAAGACCTACCTGATTAAACAGCAGAACAGCAAAAAACAGTGGTATTTCCAGCATTCCTTGACTGAGTTCCTGCCATGCTACTCTGAGTTTGAGGATGTTGTTGCTAATATTGTGGTTTGGAAAAAAGAGGGTGCCTGTGGTGGTGGTTTTGCACTAGTATTATAAAATGCGGAGCCTTACCAATCCTCACGGGGACCTTGCTTACTGAGAAGGTTCCCAATACCACACTTGCCTCATTTCTGTTTTTGCCAAAGGCTGAATACATGATGGCATGTTGTATATGCACACAACATGATATGGTTCTACATCGCCTACATTTGAGTACAGCAAGTTACACAAGCTGGGCTTTTGCATAGATTTTCTTCACTACATAAAATGTCTCAAGATGGGAGTGTTTACTACTGCTAATTTGAACCGATTGATTGTTTACTTCTTGGGTTTTTTTTTGCCAGATGACTATATAAAAATGAGAAAGTTCCCAGAAAATACATAATAATAATGTCATAGGTAAATCAAACTTGAATTGCCTAAAAAAAAAAGGGTAAATCTTTTTTCCCTAGACCAACCAAGTAAGAAAAGTTGGATGCATTTTAATTTCTTTGTTCAGTAAAGTGATCATGCCCTGTCTGGAGGCAAGGGGACTGCGATCAGCTCCAGCATGAGAGTTACACAATTCTTGTTCTTGCCAAGTATAGGCAGATGCTTTCTCACTGCTTGCTTGCACTTCCACCTCCCCTTGGGTAGGCGTTTTGGCCACTGGCCAGCTGCCTGTGGTTCCAACCTGTATGGGTGAGTTTGCAGGTCTGGGGACAGGCTACACTGCTGCTGATAAACTCTGAGTGGTAATAAAACACAGCCACAATCACTGGGGTTAAGACTAGGTAAGACCCTGAGACACAGCAGCAACGGTGTTCCCTGACTTTGTCCAACAGTTACCAAACGCAGTCTTACTCAAGTGCTGTTCCTGGCAGCCTACCCCACTTTTTGCAGGAATAATTCCTGGAGCAGGGTGCAGAGTCCAGCACTCACCGCTCTCCTGTCACTGCTTCAGCCGCCAGCTGCGCAGCGAGGCTTTCAGCAGCAGTCAGCGCAGATCTGGGGCATAGATCACCTGTGATGCCAGAGCTGTAGCCCAGAAATACCGTTGTCAGCCTCTCAGAATGAAAGCACATATTTGTGGATAAGCTTTGTAAAGAAGAAGTTACCACAGTATATTATTCTGATTGTTTTCCTAGGGAGAGTAACTAATTTACAGTGCCTGAACGATGCATTCCTTACTCATGCAAAGGGCTCGTTAAATTTAATGGGTTACTTTACATAGGCATTTGCAGAGAATGCAAAAAATTCTCAGCACTCTGAGCTTACTAGCACTACCCCAGTCTAAAATAAGACGATTTAGCCTTCCGGCACTATCTGTAGGGGAGCAACCCCTGCAGCTGTTGTGTCTCTGTCACAGCAGTCCCCGTGACTTATCCACCACTACCTCCTTTAGTGCCCGTCCTGTAGCAGCCTGTAGGAGGAACTTGTCATGGGTTAGCATAAGGCAAGCAGCATCTCCCCCCAACAAACACAACTAGCGTTTTACAAAGTTTTGTGAGTTTGGCCACTTCTGGCTCTATTCCAGATGTTTACGGCTATCTGATCCTGGTAGATCTGATGTGCATTCCCCACTTAATTTTCCCGTTGTTTCACTTGAGAACCTTCCTCTTTGGCAGCCTGTCATGGAAACCGTTTCTTGAAGAGAGGTGGGGATGTAAGGGGTGGAAGAGACCCTGAAAATAATAATAAAAAGGAGATGAGGGGACATAATTCTGGTGCATTAAATACTGTAATCGCTTATCAAATACACATTTTGCCTTAAAATAACTTTCTTGGGAGTAAAACTGGAACTTCTAAGCATGGAAAGCTGAAATGGGGGCTTAGATGAGAGGAACATCGTTTGCCTTAAGTACGTAATCAATAGCTTTATCTGTGAGCCTAAAACCTCATAAATGCTGTTGTAAGAACGCAAAATGTATTCTTCTGTATCAAACTAGCAGTGATTGTGAGTAGCTTTTGCAGACAGATATTTTTGAGAAGGTACTGCATCCCTCTTACTGCAAGAGTCCCCAAAACAGCATTGACGGTGTTTTGCACTCACCTGGCAAGGAACCTGTGCGGAGGCAGTGACAGGAACCAGCCCTGAGTCTGTGAGCGTGACTCTGCGATGAGCCACCTGAGATTCAGACAGCTGAGGGGTATCAACTCAGAGATTTGACCTGCAGCGATGTCCTGGCATGCAGCTGCACGCAAAACCTGCATGTACAGCTGGAGAAAAGGTTTCTGTATGTGCCATAGCTAGCAGCTGAACCACTGACAGGAGAGGAGGAAAATAAAGCACCACATGTAGTTAAATTTGCAGCAGCCACCTGCCAGCTGGAGTCCATCAAGGGCTTATACAAGGTCTCCTTCCTGCATACCCTGTGGCAGTGCACTGTCCTACCGTGTGGCTGGATGCGCGCTTGAGTGAGGAGGGAAACCCATCTTTTGGTCTTGGCGTGGATGCCTATGTGAGTGTGGAGTTTGGAAAAAGCCCTGGGGAAAAAAAAAAACTTGGAAAGAAGTTTGCAGATGGATGAATACTCTTTGCAGATTGAGCCCAGCCTCTGGCCTAAAGGTCTAACAAGAGATCAGTGTTTTAAGGACAATAAACCAAACAAAATGTCTGGCACAAACAATACTTCTACTCATTGAAACCCCAAGAAACATATTTACTCCCTTTATGTTATGCGGTGATGTAACACACGCTGACAAGTGCAGGCCTTTTAATCTCAAGGACACTCTCTCACTGCTCGTGCAGAACTGGGGTGGAGGGAGGCTGTCCTCACACTGGGGGTACAATATCAACAAACGGCTTGCCAGACAGCTCCAAGGATCCTCACCTCATACCACACCCATGTAGGCAATCCAACGTGCTGCCTTTAGTCCCAGGGCATCCCGCTGCACCTCCACAGCCAGTGCTGCAAGTTGTCCCAAGCTGCTTGGGTACCTTCGGAAAGGCAGATCCTGTTCTTCCCTTCTCTGCGTCTTTAGGCAAACATAGCCTGTTGTCTGATATATTGCTGTTATAAAAGTCATACCATTAGTTAGGAATACTGTTGTATACACAATGCAAGTGAGCTGGAGGTGACGTTATTCTGCATGTTATTCTACATGTTAAGAAGTATTGGTGGAGTGTAACACATCTCACGCTGTGCATCAGCAGACACACAGCAGAGGTGACAACTGGTGTGTGTGTGTTGTCTTCATGCTGGTGTCATCATCAGGCTGAAGTGGCTCAGGATGCTGACAGGCCAGGTGCCCACCATCCACCTCCTTGGACAGTGACGGGGTTCTCCAGAGCTAGTCGGTGAGGGATCTCCTCAAATGACCATAAAAAAGCCATGGCTGGCAATAGCTGACTCCTAAATAAATACCGTCTTGGATAAAATGCAGAGTACAGTACTTCTCTTGTGTTTTAAACACAGAAGCATTTCGTAGCAAACCTAGTCTGTGGCTACCTGCAGCAAGTGCATCTATGTTTACGTTGCCTGCCTAGTGACATGATAGAAGGAAATCTGTTGGGGCACAAGGCAGCAGCAGCAAGAGGCACGCAGAGGCAGAAGAAAAGCAGACCGCAGCCCATCGTTAGCTTCTAGTGCTGTAGGAGTTCAAGCACAGCTACATAAAGCAGAAGGAGAAAGAACATGCACTGTGTCAGGGCAATGTCTCCTAAAAATGCTCTGGGAAAAATGTCTGCTTTGCCACTTACCGAAAGATTCAGTGGCATGTTGCCAGTGGTTCGCTGCTGGCTGCCCATTTAGATGTTATATTTCTAAGAAGCAAAAATAGCTGTTTATTTTGAGTGTACAGGACAGACCACTTCTGTGACATCAGGGGTCAGTCAGTGCTGACAACTGAACAGAGAATAATAAATCTATGCCCAGTCTGCCTTCACTTACCTGTTGGGTCATACGGAGTGCTGTTCATCAGGCCATTATGCTTTGTAAGCTTGCTGGAATTCATGGAAAGATCTGAAATGAGAATGGACCCCTCATCTCATCAGGCAACGTCCATTTCAGTCAACTAGAATCTTGTGCTCAAAGCGCATTGCCACGACTGCTGAACTTTCAGTGGCTTTTGCCCCTCACAGACTCACAGGATCATCTGATTGGAAGAGACCTTTAAGATCATCGAGCCCAACTGTTCACCCTGCACTGCCAGGGTCCCTAAACCGTGTCCCTCAGCACCACATCCACACAGCTTTTAAACACCTCCAGGGATGGGGACTCCACCACCTCCCTGGGCAGCCTGTTCCAATGCTTAATGACCCTCTGTGGAAATAAATTTTTCCTGATATCCAACCTAAATTTCCCCTGATGCAACTTAAGGCCATTCCCTCTCGTCCTGTCGTTCTAACGTGGGAGAAGAGACTGACCCCCACCTCCCTACAGCCTCCTTTCAGGTAGCTGCAGAGAGCCAGAAGGTCTCTCCTCAGCCTCCTCCAGACTAAACAATCCCAGTTCCCTCAGCCGCTCTTCATAAGACAAGTTCTCTAAACCCTTCACTAGTTTCGTTGCCCTTCTCTGAACCCACTCCAGCCCCTCAATGTCCTTCTTGGAGTGAGAGGGCCAAAACTGAACACAGTACTCAAGGTGTGGCCTCACCAGTGCCCAGTACAGGGGGACAATCACTGCCCTGCTCCTGCTGGCCACACTAGTGCTGATCCAAGCCAGGATGCTGTTGGCCTTCTTGGCCACCTGGGCACACTGCTGGCTTATACCCAATCGGCTGTCGACGAGCATCCCCAGGTCCTTTTCTGCTGGGCAGTTTCCAGCCACTCCTCCCCAAGCCTGTAGCACTGCACAGGGTTGTTGTGGCCCAAGTGCAGGACCTGGCACTTGACCTTGTTGAACTTCATACCATTGGCCTCAGCGCATCAATCCAGCCTGTCCAGATCCCTCTGTAGAGCCTCCCCACCTTCAGGAAGATCAGCAACAGAGGGCTATTTTCTGTCAGTCATCATCCATTTTCATCATTACCAGCATCAGGAGTTTCACCTGGGCCACTGATTGTACAAATTCTACTTACTTTGTCACCTTGGACTGCAAAAGTGTAACAATCATTACAAAATTCAGCAGCAAGGAGGACCTGGGCTTTTTGACAGCAGGGCTAGAGGAGGAAAGGACACTTTTGATCTCTTTAAATCATCATTTTGGGTGCAAATGTTGTCTCTTCTCAACGTAATCCTCAGTGGGACAAGCAGCAGGTGAGTTTGGAAGTCGCCAGTCTTCTCAGTAGCTTGTGGTGGGACCAGCCCATCAGGCCACCGGTGGAAGAGAGCTCCCTTCCTCTTTCTTTGAGGCTGCTTCTCAACGGAAGGGTGTGGGAAAGGGCACCTATATGAGATGTATGTAGCAATGTCAAGAGTTATTTTAAGAAATGGTTAAATGCCCTGGAGGGATGTTGGTGATGTGGTGCTTTGCTGTAGCCAGGATTTCTTCTTGCTCTGAAAAACCCTCTTTGAAGTCTATTTTGGAAGGAACTTAACTCAGTGTCCCAGTCCTCACAAACTCCAGTTATTCAATGAGAAAGAAAAAGCTCTCTGCTGCCTAAAGATGAACATTAGACTGAAATATGTAAATGCTATCAAAAAACCCGAAGTTCTCTTCTGATTCTTGTCTACATTACACTGATGCACGGAGCCTTTTCCATGCACACAAATAAATGGCAAGCGAGAGCATCCATTCCATTTTATGTTTATTATGAAAGTCATTTTAACAAAAGTTTTATTACATGCTTTTGAGCTTTGACATAGAAATCAAAGCTATTATATACAGAGGCAGAAGGAAACGTATTTTCTTATAAGGTACATTTACAACAACATTTTCTACTACAAATCTGACAGTATTGTTAAAATACTGGTAAAGCTTAGACCACTGTATTGTATTTTCTAAGTATCAAGTTTTGTACAGTTATTCACTATTTTTATTCTAAACTATCATGGTACATTCCATATGGAAATAGCTGTTTGTACATAATTTACATTGGTAATAAAGCTTAGAAGTCCCAGCAGCATCTACAAGGGGTTTAGTTCAACATGTCACTCTTGCCCAGTAATTTACATGAAGCACATTGGTAAAGAAACCAGTATTACAGTGAAGGTATTTTCTCCTGAAATCTAGTCTACCAGAAATTCCTGCTTAACAGATGATAGACATGATCATAGTGAACTTTATGCAGGTGAAACTACCAGTGACCTCAGTGGCAGTTTTGCCTAGAAAGGCTCTCTGATCTGATGCAATATGAGGTTTTATCACTTCCACTGCTACCTAGGAGCACAGAAATACCATGCCTTTCCTTGTCTTTATACTGTATTTGGGCATAATCTTTTGAATTCCCTTTTATTTCTGAGTTTTATGTTGTTTTTTCTCCTAACAATGGAAGAAGAACTAGCCCTAACTTTAAAATACATATTCTTTATATGTTAGGAAAATGGTAAGCACTTCAGAATGACACTTGATAGTCAAGTCTATGAAAATTGCCCCAGAAAACTCTTCCGATGATGCCAGTGAGACTGCAGAAATTACAGAAGCCATCATCTGGAAGAATGAATCTGACTACTGACCGCATCCACCCCAATCTCCCAAACTGCCTTCTTAATCATCATGTTGAGTATCTGCTGCTGTCAATGCAAATTAATGGCCTTTCTAAGATATAAAACATAGAAAACAATATTTACAAAATAATTCTAATTAAAAAAGTGACAAAACCAAACTCTAAAAAAGATGTTTTCACAATTTTTAAAGTTCAATTAAGCAAAGCCACTTCTTTTTCTAGACATTGAGACATTCAGCTCAAATTGAATTGCAATTGTCCATGTATCTTTAAACCTGTTATCTCTGCTTTCTGAATACAGATGTTTTAAATTATTACATCTAAAGGTACTTCTGTACATTTTACTCTTGTATATTACATATTAATTTTATAGATTAAAAGCTTATTGATGAGACAATAAATAAATGAAACAACAAACTGGAATTGTATATATTCAGATACTTAGATAACAGTTTTCTAGCATTAAGAGTTTAATTTCCAGTCTGCTTCTATTCTGATGAAAAAG
This sequence comes from Bucorvus abyssinicus, assembly GCA_009769605.1. NCBI lineage: Eukaryota > Metazoa > Chordata > Aves > Bucerotiformes > Bucorvidae > Bucorvus > Bucorvus abyssinicus. The sequence continues at coordinate 79,112,321 of CM020025.1, forward strand.
TTATGATAAAACATAAGAATTCTCTCTGAATCCAAGTCTCACACTGAGGAAGTTCACATTAACTTACAGAAATTTCCCTTCTTCCATAAATGTTTGTGGGAGACAAAAGTTTGGGTTTTTTCCCCCCAAGTGCTTACAACAGTCTCTCACCCTAGAAAACTATTTCATTAGAGCCTCCAAGTATCGAGAGTCTGTGGAACTTCTCCAGTTCCTCCAGTTCCTGCCAATCAGTGGTTTTAAACTATGAAATCATGACACGGGTACACGTAACTGCATGTGCTGCTCATCCTCAGCATTAGAAGAGGGAAAATCCAGAACCCTGAGATGGCTGAGAAATTTGCCACTGGATTCAATTGCTGAAGATTTCGCTCCAGCTTCTTTTTTTTAAGAGCACTCAAAGGTATGTAGAGTCCAGACATGGGGAATGTCACAGAGCAGTTAGACAAAGACCCAGCAGTTCAGCAGTTCTTGTGTAAGAACCATACTACTGCTTCTGCTCCTGATGTTCGTAAATTGTTATCTGCAAGATTAAAACTGTGTTGTTCGTAGATAAGGCTGACCTGAGAAACTTGAATCTGTTGGGCATGCTTACAAAGGGGCATGGGGTGGGGTTTGACGTTCCTCTTTGAATGTTTAGTGCATGTAAGCATGTTTCTTCTTCATGTGGCATCCTCCTTGCGTCCTGCTCACAGAGGACTACAGGTGAGCTGTGTTCGTTCAAAACTAACTGACAACTCAGAACACAGGCTCTCTGAAAACTCTGTCACCAAGCCTGTATTTATTTAAATTGGTCTAAAACTAAACTAAACCTAGCTTACTAGGTAAGCTAGTTCTAAGTAAGCTTACTTACTTTTAAATATACTTATCCTAGTATGAAGCTGAAGTGTAGGAAAGATCAGTCTAAACCTCTAGCAGTTCTAAGACACTGTGATTTAACTTTATTCTATGGGGTAGGCACAATGAGGAAATAAATTTATTCTGAAAAGTTGGTCTTTGGGTAAAAAGCCAATGTATGATGGAGGAAGAAAGGCAAGGCAAGAAAATGGGCTGAAAGAAGAGTTCAGCGGCTTTAAATTCAATGAGCTAAATCTTCAGGCAGAATAAACCTTGCTGTTGCAGGCAAGATGCAGGTGGCAATCTACTGAACACTGAGTCCTGATGCTTGGGGTACTCAAATGACACACACCGGCACCTTGCCTACAGCAATCACTAACGAGCACTTTCACAGCAGGACTGAGGGCTTGATTAGCAACTTCTGGACTGCAGCAGATATGCAGGTGGTGATCTGGTGGCACACTAGAAGTTTAGGGATGAATTACCACCACTTCACTAAAAATAAGTGCAGTATTTAAAGCAGGAGAGGCTTAAAATGGTAAGTGCTACTTAGGTAGGTGCAGCTTTTCAGCATACAGGCATTTGCAAATCGCAAATAAAAAGCTCAGTTTGTGATGCGGAATTGTGTAGTAACACATAAACATGTTGTTGCACCTGTCCTGAATACAATGTGTTATGCTACAAGAACCGATACAGGGCTGTGTTTATTGAATATGTTTAAATGCCACATTTCATGTTCAGGCTAAAAGCCTGAATTTTATATTCTGTGATATATTGTTTCATTTGACGAAGCAGGTTTTCTTAAAGGTGGCCATTTTTCTCCTGGTATGGTTTTTGATTCCCAAATGTGTCTCGTCTTCTCCCCAGAAGATGACATTCCGTGGTGTTGTACTGTTACTGTATAGCAGCAATATGTTCTCTGACATCTGACAGTGAAGACATCCTACACCTACACTAACAAATGAAGAGCTGATCTTACTTCTATTTGATGACTCCCAGTTTCTGTGACTACAAATCTCGTATGAGAGTCAAAGCAGTTTTAACTTCTAGAGCCGAGGTAAGCATTGTGTGCTGTTGTACAAATCAGCCGCCATCAGTTCCGACTATATACCAATTGTCATTACTTATTTCATTAGAAGTTTGCACACCAAAGGGCATTTCAATGCAGATCTGCAAACATGCAAACCTGACTCATTTTCTGCCTATCACACAGGAAACCCCTATATATTCAGAAGCATTTTACTGTATGCTTTTGAGGGCCAAATCTTTCTTTCATTGCTTTCAGAACACAAAGTCTGCATTTGCTACAGGAGTCCCTGAGTGCCCTGTCCTGGCTGTGAAGTCCGTGCCCTGACATGGCTCTGGGAATACACCCTCTCAGGATGAACGGGACAAAATCCTGGTTTTGTCTAATGTGGTCATAGCGTAGCTAAGTGCAGCTGGTCCTTCCTGTATTCACCTCTCACAGCTCTACCGAGGTCCCACTCGCAGTGGCCAGAAGTGGGACACATCCCTCTTATCGCACTGGACTCCCCGTGTAGCGCAGAACTTGGAAAATGTTACAGTGCTGCCAGCGGTTTCTGGACTCGTAAGGCAATTGGCTTCAGCCCTGATCCAGAGAGAACGTTTGCTCTGCTTGGTACCAGTCCCGTATGCTGGTATTATGTCCAAACTTGCAGGTTGTTAAGCAAAAAATTTAGCAAGGATTTTACTGAAGTCGCTGCACAGCATCAGGTTCCAAAGTTCGATTACTTAAGTTTAAAATACTAAAGATCGCTGTAAATCATTCACAAGTGAGGAAGTTATTTTTCTCCATATCTTTCGTATCTTTTCCTTCATATCTTACAGTAGAATGGTTGCAGCCTGACCCTTTCTAGTAATTCTGAACAACCTATCAGACTGAAATACTGTTTGGCTGAAGTAGTTTTTTAGCTATACACTTAACATATAATTGAGTACCTAAAAAGATTTTTGCTTTTTTAAGGTTTTTTTTTTTTCTACCCATAACTTTCAGTAAGGAAAAACACACATTTAACTTTTCTCTTTCCAGGCATGCACTGAATCTAGGACTGAAGAGATGTTGTCCTATGAATTTCCACCTTCAGTAACCCATGATAAATATTTAATAAAACCAGTTTCAACATCCTTACAAAAACTTAGGTTAACAGCTTTTAAAAACACACGTTTGTCGAGATGTTATGTTTTGAAATGAGGGTTAATATATAAATATATGTATTAAAAAGAAAGCTCAAAGACCTAAGATATGTAAGTGAAAAAAATGAGTTGTTAGACCCTAATTCAAAGAAAAAAAAATTATACTCTTCAACAGAAAAGGAAAGAAGGTAAGCAAAATTACAAGATTACTAAGGAGGAAAACTCAACAGGTTACTTCAGGTGTCTGTTAGAAATGGAATATTCAACCACTGGTCGCCAACAGAAAGCAACTGTGTAAATTTAAACCATTCTTGCTCAAAGACCAAAAAAAGTATAAGCAATTAAGCTAAGCACCCTTAATGTATGTCTCTGAGAGCATCCAAGGGTATGTTAAACAACAGGGTAGATATGCAAAAAAAATGCAGTGAAGCAAAATGGTACGTTAGTCTTTTTCTGAAAGGATGCTGGCGTGATAGTTAATTTTTCCATGTAATAAACTTGTAGGAACAAAAGGGAAAATGATATACAAGAGGAAGGGACTTAAAAGTAAAGAGACTGAAGTACTAATAAACCAGCTACTCTCACACTGAGATTAGCTCCTGTGCCAGAAAACAGCAGGAGACACAGGATTTATCCTCATTTTAACCCACCGGTACCTGTCACTCTGTGAGGAAAGGCTGACCACGAGGCTGCCGCTTTCTTGCGGACTGAGCAGACCCCGTGGCTGATGGCCACAAATGGGTGATAAGAGGGAGCGCCAGGTCTCTGAAGGCAGCAGAGCCGACCCTCCAGCTCATCTGCAAAACTGTGTCCTGTTCACCTCCTCACCCCCCGCTTGGAGACTGCTCCTGTGACACAGGAACGTTCCCAGCGTTGTAGAGACAGCAACAACAAAAATTCCCCCTGGGGGAGCTCCTCCCTCAGGGGCAACTCTGACGGTCTGCATGTGAGGGGTGCCCAAGGAAGAGGCAATAGCTGACCTTCTGCTGGGCATCAGCTGCATCTTTGCAATCTTGACGTTCTTTTTCCTGGAATAATGTATGATGGAAGAGATTGTCCCAGAGTAAACCATCAGCCAGTACTGTAAAACTCCAAAAGGCTGCAGTTTGGTGTTAACAGAAGTGACAAGCACTTGGAGAAGTCATTTAATCGTCAAAGCGAAGTTACAAAGAGATATGAGTAAATAGGGGGTGTGGGAGTCAAGGCGTAAGCACGAATAATATTTACAGGAACTAAAGATAACATTACTACCATACCCACAAATAGAAGTGTATATTTATATATTTATAGATTGTACTTAATTAGATGCTCTATGAACAGAAAGAAAAACAGGACTACAGAGGTTGCTGTGCATTTCTTACCTATCCTGTTGCAAACGCCTTCAAAGGGACCACCTGAGCTATGGGAATCCAGAGCTAAATCTGTTTCAATGAAGTAACTGACAGTGTCAAACCTCTGAAGAAGTTTAGAAGAGGACAGACAGAAACATGAGGACATTAGGGCATGGGACTCCATCTCATGTGATTCGTAAAACAAAATTATACATCTCTCTCTTTCTTTCCTTTCCTCTTTTTTCCCTATCGATTGCTATTTGAACAGAGGTTCGCCTAAGCCACAAATGAGAAATAACAAAATTTAGATCGTTTTTTTTGCTTCTAAAGATTCGAATATAGATTTCAAGTGCAATTCAAAACCCAAATATTATTTATACTAAATAGTTCTTTCCATCACAGAATTCATAATCTGCAGGTAGTTTAAGCAGATTTGAATAGGTTCCTTCTTTGCTTTGATGAAAGCGATTGTTCATGAAAAATAAAACGCTAGAAAGAATATTTTCTACATAATGTAATTTCAAGTGGCAAGTGAAGATACACTAGCGCAGACACAAATTTGGATCTTCAGCTAGATTCACTCAGGGATGCACAATTTTTTTGGTAGTAAAACTCCCATTCAGAACATTGGCTTTTAACATTTAGAAAACATTATCGGTATTCTTCAATACACAATTAAGAACAAATTCCGCAAAAAAGAGCCTTCGAATTATGTTTCTACTATGGAGGCAAGACAATATTTGACAGGAATGCAAAGTAACCCCAGATTGAATATAACTACACTATTTGTATGGTCGTAGAAATCTGGACACTTTGGATCGCAGTAGCTTTATGAATGATCTTGGAAACATCTCTTTGGACTCCTGTGCTGTGTACTTGAAATAGTTTTGTGGGTGTGCCAGTACATCAAAGAGAGCTTTGATCAGTTTCTTGTCCTACGGGAAACAACATATATATTAGATGAAAATAGGGTCTGGATGGAGTATCTGCACAGCTTTCGAAATTAATGAACAACAGTAAGGATTTCTTGTTTTGGAAAACTTGATTCTTGGTAAAGCAGTGTAAGGAAACTACTCCGTGTTTTATATGGATGAATCTTCTGACTGTGCAGGAGGGTTTTTTGCAATTAGCACCCTGGGAAGGTCCTGAGCTGAGAGGGTGGCAGCCAGGTTAACCGCAAACTGGCTGCAGGAGTTAGGTATTAGGATGGCAAACTGCCTTTGACTGCCCTTCCAGCCTGTTTCATGCTGTTGTCCAGCACCCTCCCTCCAGGAACAAGAGAGAAGGCTCATCATCAGTGATGCTGTGCTCTCTAAGGACCTTCTCCCCTACCTCGGGAAAGTCTTGATTCAGAGCCTCGACTGAGTCTGTGCCTGACCATACAGACTGCAGATGGGGTCTAAGCACTGCCAAAGCTCTAGTGAGAGAACCCTGGCAGGGCTGGGGCAGGGCTGGCTAGGGAAGCCGGCTGTTCATCGGTTCCTGTCCTTCCAAGCTGTACATTTACATGGCTTGAATTTTGTTTGTTGAACAGTCTTTTTTTTTTCAGTTTTAATCAGTTGCTCTAGGTGGCAGCCCAGCAGCCTTCCTTCACAATTCTCTCCAACGTGTTGCCTGTACCTTTGGAAAACCGTTTCACAGACAGCTTACAATGGTACATTGTGGTTGCGTCTTGTTGAGGCAGGACAGTGATTTCGGTAAATACATTTTTTTAACGCACAGGACATTCTAACTTAATGACTCATTTAAACACGTGCCAGACTGAAGCTGAAGAAGGTTTTTCAAACATAGATTCTTCATTCTTGGTTGACTAATTGACTAATTGACTTGGTTACTAATTTTTATAACATACAATCACGTTAGCATACATTTCATTTAGCTCCTGATTCAGCAAAGAACGTACACGCGTGCTCAGCCCAGCTGAGCTACTGATTTTGTGCTGCTCCTAATACCAGCATACACCTCAGAATACACAGAATTTAATTTGGGATCACAATTGAGGTTTAAATGCTATGATCCTATAAGGGTAATGAAAACTATTTTGGGAAAATATTTGGTAAAAGAAATTCTTGGTTAGTGTCAGATAAAGCGGAATTTTCTTACCTTTAGAATTTCTTGGTGGTTTTCTGATGCATATAATCGTCCATCTCGAACAATGTCTTCTATTAGTTGTTGGTAATCCTCTGAAAAATAGAGGTCGGTTGAGTGACTATTTATGACATTCTTTGGGAGGTTTATAGCCAGACATTAGCTAGACCTTCTCTTTGAGACAGCCGAGAAATACAGTATTTAGTTAATTATTCAGTGGCTCTCAAGCTACTGTACTCTAATCTAATCCCACTAAAATGATGTACTGCTTTAGAACATTAATTTTGGATTATCCATGTAAATACTAACTTAGCCCTGGAAAACAACTCCCTTCATATAATAATGCTTTATTATCTGCATTCTAGAGACGAAGAAACAGGACCACAGATATGAAATAACTGACAAAAGTTATATGTGAGGTCAGCACCGCAATCAGAAGCAGAGCCTCGTTTTCTGCCCTTGAGAAGAGCTCTCATTTTGATTCCGGAATGACCAGCTTAACACGGATTTTCTCATCATTCACACAATTGCACTGGTGTTTGGAAAAGAGATGGACTAACAGCTGCCAAAGGTATCACAGAGAAGTCTTTGTTTCGTTAAATCATCCCAAAATCAAAAATATAAAGTTTAATGCATAATTTATAGGACAAGCCAGACTGTTTTAAAATGTGGCTTTATGAAAGTGCCTACTTGAAAGGATATTTCTTTTTACATCATTGTTTTTCTCTGTTGAGGTTGCTATTTTATTAATTTATAATTTTCAAAATTGTGTGGGTTACCAGTAGGACTTGATGAAAGGGCTTCCTCAAATGCACTGCAATTAATGTCGTTCTCATTATGCACATGATAAATGCCAATTAAGAGTCTTGCTGAATTCAGTGGGATAAGGATTAAGTTTAAAGAAATGTGTGACTTGCTGTCCATCCTTAAAGTATAAGAAAATGTAGTAAAAATAAAATTAGGTGTTACTTCAAAGTCTTTGCAACTGTTTTTTTAGGAATTCACTGAATTAAAATGAGCTATAACAAATTTTTCCTTATTCTTTTCTCCTTGTAGTAAGTGTAAGAGAGATTCTGAAGGGCAATGTTCCGTAATTCAGCTATAAAGATGGAAAACAATGCCATTCTCACCATCGTAAGTCACATAGGGGACCTGAAATCCTTTGCCACTGTTTCCTTCATTTGACTTGAACTGAATCCAGAGCTTTCTTGATCTTGAGGTAAACGCAATAGGCCTCTCGTACGTCTGACACGTTTCATATGTAGTAATTGAAGTAGGAGAAGCTGGAAGGAAGGTTAAATAAAGGAATGTTCTTTATAAAGTAACATTTTGCACTCTTCGTGATCGAGGGGTCAGAAATGTCAAACTGACAAAACACTTCTCAGCGGACGTATTCCTGGGAGCAGAATTGGTTGTGTGATAGAGGGGATGTAGTCTTTACCTGTCTACAAGGAGAAGGAAGTTTTTCCAGAAAGGGGAACCCCTCTGAACGGGAACCCCTCTGTCCCACAGTAGGAAGCTTAATCAGACAGGGAGGTGCCGGAGATAATTTTCGACATTTTAAAACCTACTATCAATATTACTTACTTTGCGTACTACTCTGTCGCTGAGTTCCAAGGTTCCCATATGCTGGGTGCAGATAGGGAAGAACAAGTCAGCTGCTCCCCAGGCAGATGCGATAACCAGCTCCTCTAACCATGCCCAGTTTGGGGGGTTCATCTGACAGCAATAAACCACTCATTAGAGTGCAATACCCTGGTGTAGTGATCCTGCCTGAAGGACACTGAGGAGTTAAGTGATCCACAGAACAATCAACCTGGGCATGGCCAGGCCTGTGCTGCACGTGCAGCGTGGCCCGCAGGCTGCTCTTGGGCTGCACAAGTCTCATGGACGCGCGATAACCTCCGCTCACTTCTTGTAACGAGGGAAACTTGCAGGCAGCTCCCACTTGGTATTGGTGTTTATGCTCCTGCATGGCTTTGCCTTTATCGAAAAGTGCAGCAAGAAAGGCTAGTGAGAATATTGTTTCTGTTCGACACTAGAAATGATAAAGAAGGGTTGTTTCCTTGCAAGAAATCTCTCCTACGGGCAGGGCTGCCCAGCATGCCTCAGAAGCCATGTGATACCTGTGGTTCCCACCATCTAGGGGTGGGAGTATCTATTCTATTCTCTCCTTGTAATGATAACTCTAATAAATAGCATTTTAAATGATATCTTACAGAGTCTCAGTGCCTGTCTTACTTAGAACAACTCCAAAAAACTGCCTCAATTTTCCAGCGTTGTTTTGGTACCGTTATTGGTACTGAAGTGGAAGTCAAACTTCTTCCTGATGTGCCTGCCTTACTCACCTTTGGAACCACAGGTTGGATTAGAAAGACAACTGATTTGTTCTGCTACAGTAAGTGCTTTACTTTCAAAAGACTGACCTGGACGTAGATAATTTCCTTCTATCTGTAGTGAGCACATTTCTTCTGATATATAGAAATGTCAACAAAAGACCTCAAGGAGAAAAAGTTCCGAAAATTGTTTTAGCAAATAAAATGCACTGTTTTAGCAAGTGAAATATGCTGTTTTAAACAACGCTCCATATAAAAATTGCCTTTCAGGTTTGCTGCTTCTTGGAGATTTAGCACCAGAAGCGGGATGCCTACATAGGACTGAAGGAGAAGTGCATCTTGTTGGTGTCTTAACTTCAGAAGCTGTTGAATTAACTTCATAATCAGAGACACAATGTACCCACCACTCCACATTAAATTGGGAAAACTTTGGGTTTCTTGAGGGTGTCAGGTGTACCAACCTGTGTCTCTTCCAAGGTTTAGCAATAATGGCAGCATCTATATACTTGCAAAGGATAAGTGAGAGCACAATTGGTATGGATGACAGGAGATAGCTCTCCCAATATAACTTAGCATAGCTTTGTTGACTTCTGTAGTGGCAGTGATTTATCCCATATGATAATTGGGCCAGACAGAAGCCCATTAACTGCGTTGTGATTCAGCCAAAACGCTTAATAATTAACATCACTCTGTTAATTGCTACTGGTACAGTGTTGTGTTTTAATTTGCTGTGCCAGTTCCTTCAACAATCCTTTTAGAAACATCGGATAGATGAAGACAATTGTCCCTTCAATATGAACCTTCCACTCAGTCAGTTTGCGATAAAATATTTATCTAACCCATGTCTGGCAACTTACCACTTTTTCTCATGACTAAGACATCACCGCATTCATCTTCAATGGGGAGAAATATCTCCGGTACGACGATGAGTATTCTCCTCTTTGGGGGTGGGTTTATATTCCAAATGCATTCAACATTAGCCGGGTAGTCTCCAGGATAGTTGGGCGATTCAATGTAGCCAGTGTAATCCCCAAGTTCTCCTCCACAGTGCTGGTCTGTGGAGAGACATAAATTAGCATTTGTGTTAGCTGATGAGCTAATATGAACTGTTTTTCTAGATCTGTCAAGAGCTAGTCTAAGCTCCTCGTGGCTTTAGAAATGCACACATTCTCCAGCTGCCTCTTTGTTCAGCATGGAAAGCCTCTAACGGAATACTTCCTCTGCAGGGCTGCTCCGACTGATTTGCAAAACCTTAATCTCTGGTGCTTAAACGGATTCAGTGCTTCGTTCAGGCTGCTTTAACATTTCCTTAAGCAATGAACACAGGTAACTAAGCATGATCTGTTGTGGAGGTACTCACACTGCTTACCACTGAGGCCGTGCTGACACACAGGAGGCATTGTGGTTTATCTTCATGTGGTTTTTAACCTGATTTACCTGAAGGAGTATGTGATCCTAATAGCCAACCTTATCTTGATTACAGATCTGCTTTGCTTTATCTTAGATTAAACCAGTTAATAATGAAACTCCATTGGTGGATCGGTTTTACTTTCTGAGCTTTCAAAACCCCTATTGAATTTGCCAGAAAAGCCTGATTTGGTGGGTTAGTTAAGCTTGATCTCTCCAGGCCTGCTCGCTCACATAAAACTAGACATATGTTTAAATATTTTGCTTAATCTAAGCCTCAAAGATATGCAAGGGCAGAAACTGGCTTGAAAATCGGGAGTACCTAAGACAGCAAAGTGACACGAATGGCTTTATTTTATAGGAAAATAATACAACTCCTTCAAATTCCTTACAAATACCTAATTTACTCAAATTACATGAGAAATTATGAAGGGCTTCAAAGACACATGGCTCATAATCAGAATAAAAGCTTACGATAGACTTGCACATGAATAGTTAGTTTAGACGACATTATCTAATTATTACAGAGACGTACTATTAAATTAGCATGGTAGAGATGAAAAAAATTGCTTGCCTAGAAGAATCAGTTGTTCACAAAAGATCAGATAAAATTGCACTGGAATCCTTCGGGATATATAAAATGGTAATTTAATATAGGAGGCTGAGTACTGCCAAAAAGCCTATGAGAAGATTTCACGGCCATGAGCAATTACCTGGCAATTGCCGTATGCATGACCATATCTCCTAGTATTTTATAATTACAATAAAATAACAGTTACTCTGATAGAAGATATTGTGCTCTACAGAGACAGGGAGGAACATGCATCACTGCAAGACGACTTGTAGGATCTGGGAAACTAAGAACTCTGTAGTTTTAACTTGTAGCTGGCACTCTGCCAAATTACATTAACACTAAGGTAATCACAGGCATCAAGTGGTACTTTTCCAGGTTTTTTTCTCATTGATTTCCCAATTTCTACTATTCCCTCTGGCCGTAAATATATGCTAACTACAAAATACAGAACTGAAGTCCAGCCTGACAGATGGAACCGTCAAGTCACCGTTCAGATCCAAAGATACGCTTCACCTCACAATTAAGTACAAATGCAACTTACTTTTGCAGTGTGTAACATTAGTGGAGCCATCAAAATCCGTACTTGTGTTCCCAGGGCAGGTGATGCAGTAGTTTTGACCGAACTCAGGCTGGTATGTTCCTACAGGGCATCGGATACATCTGTGTGTTGTGGAGTTGTAGTAGTGTCCGGGAGAACAATGAACTGTAAGGTATGAGGTGTATTATTTTCAGAAAGTAGCAATCTTCAGTGTAGAGAGAACTTTACTCTGGACATAGCTCATGATCTCCATTCTGCAATATACTTAGGAGGCCACAAAAGGCAAAAAAGACAGCATCACGTTACATTGAATTTCCCATTACAAAGGACCTTCTAACTAGAATTACGTTCCGAAGACTAGAGCTAAACACCTATGAACTAGTACCACGTGGTACATATGTCTCTCACGGTATTTATTACGTGGTTTCCCAGCAGCCTGTAATAAAAGCAAGCTGATACGTACTTGCCTCAACCACAAAAATACCTTTCACAGTAACAGGAGAGAAGTTTCCCTTAGTGTCTGTTTGATGCACAGGGCCAGCATGTCATCCCAGTAACTCAACCAAAAGGCGTTTGCGCTGCAAGTTGACATTATGGAACACGCCATGTGTTGCATGCTTACAGCTTCTGCCTAGCTCAGTAAATCATCAGTCCTCAACTTCATACAATTCCTGCGGCGTTTAGTTTTTCTGATTTGGTAGATAAAAATATACTGGACACGAAGGCTTAAGCATTATCTAATGCAAGTTCGTCTTATTTCTTGCCATGCAGTGGGGCCAATTCACTTACCAGTTGCAGCATTGACTGGTAACTTGCCACTGGTAAATTCCAGCGAAAACCATAAAGCCTGTTCGGTCTCCGCAACCTTAGGAGATTATTCCTGGTTTACAGATTTCCTGACCATTTAATTTAATCACACACTGTGTTTCTACACGCAGTGTTTGGTTTTGAGCCTTCCAAAGCCCCTTGGCATTGAAAACAACAAACAAAAGGGCAAGCAGCAGGAATAGGAATTGCGGAAAGATTTTAAATTCACCTTTGGTTTCACAGTCTTGGAAGGAAACAGCACCTTCATACTTGGTGACAAGCCCACCGCCACACGGAAAGCAGAGGGTCCTTCCTGGTTCAGGCTGGTATGTACCCACAGGACAGACTCGACAAGGTTTAAACCCATCTGAAGAATAGTGCCCAGCAGAACACTGCCCTAGAAATTGAAAACGATCATCTGTGTTAGCGAGCTGGCCTTTCTGGACAGCGTGTAAAACTCACTATTAGTTAGCAATGCTTCCGTTAACTGAAACGTGTGACATCCAGACAGCTGCAGGTCCAATTCTAATCTTACCTGCTGATTTTGTGTTGTTCCTGTAACTGCCTCCTAAAAGCAACACCAGTAAACACAACTAGTTTCTTAAAAAGCTCTTTGCTACCTATGTTTCTACTTGTTTTTGGTCTTTCATCTGAGAATTTCAAAGCACTTGGTAGGAAAAAATGCATCTTTGCACCATACGGATGAAGCAAGCCATTGGGTTTTTTTGTATCTCCAGTTTATAAACATGGAAGCAGTAGATCCTGGAATTCACCAGATTGGATGGGACCAGTCCAGCACCCTGACTGTGAGAATAGTTGAAACCAGCAACTTTCTAGGTAGCTGCGAAGACTAGTGCTTGTCAGGAACTCTTCTGCCAGGAAACGCTGATTTGTGTAAAGCAAAGCACTTTGTGGAGGAGTCTGCTGACAGACACAGGGCAGTGTCCAAACGGGCTCTCCAGGTAATTTCTGATAGGCATCTGGTTGGCTTGGTTCTGGCTAGCTTGAGTACTTGACTCTCTGACAGCCCACCTGAGAATCAGGATGTAAATTTTTTCAAGATCATGGCATTCATGCATACCTTCACACCACCCCAGCCTGGGAGACCAGCACTTGGCCATGATAGGCATTCCCTGAGGTTGCCTAATCCAAATACTTTGTAATTTAGCTTCCCTGAGAACCGAAGAGCTGGCAGAAACAACTGGCGTGGAAACCTGGGAGTCTGGAGACCTCCAGGTGAGGTTGGGTGTCCCTGATACTTGCTGGGAAATGTTGGGGGCCTCCAGCACAGTACACGATGCTCAGGATCAACTAGAGATTCAGAGCAAAAGCAAAGTTCGTGTTCTGTCCACGCAAGTCAAACTCCCATGGACACCTGTAGGATTAGGATCTCTGGGATTTAGTTTTGCTCCTATACCAGCTGGCCAGAATATCACTGTACGAGCTGGCTGTTGTGACACGGACCTCTGAGAAATATGATGACATTACTAATTTGAAGACAATTTTGCTCTTGTTTTTGTAGTAGAACTGATCCATCTGGTCTGGTCCAATCAGCCACTGCACTCTAACATGAAGGCAGTCAGTGAAGAGTGGATTTGCATCTGGATTTTAGTGTGCAAATTAATGACTTGTGAAGCGTGGCTTACAGACGTAATCTTAAAGAAGAGGTGCAGTTGCGTTTTAATACTGCTAAATACCCGATGCTTCCAGCACTGATGTCTCAGTCCTTACTGGTATCTACGGATGAGCGAACCTGCTCCCTTCTCGCCTTCTGTATTGAAATTACTAACAAAGTCGACCTGAGGTGGTTTCCCTGAGAAATGCCCCAAATGACTAGATTCCCTAATTGTGTTTTGGCCTCGTACTTGCGTGGATCGCGTGTAAATTAAGTACCACAGTGTGTTATTCCCCTGCAGCTGCAACACAGAGTTTTAGGCAGTTACAACACAGAGTTTTATGCAAACAGGCACTTCAAATGTCTTACGTGCTGGTTGTATGTGCCTCCCCTTTAGGGGTGAGGATTTCGGCCATAGCTTAGTTGTTACTACACAGGCATTTCTGCTCCAGAAGATAGGATGCAAAAATACTATTGATTACAGGTGGCACATTTCTAATAAATCTGTGTGCATCAAAATATACTGTGTCATCACATATGCTGACACATTTTATGGAGACACACTGAATTTGAAAAAATCTTTGACAGGGAGCTTTGTGAAGTCCAAGGCGCATTCTTTCTGGCCACTTTCAGAGAAAGAGAAAAGGAGAGACAGACTGTTACTGTCTGAGGAAAAACATTTGAGGTGCACTCTGCAAAAATACTGAGAAGGGTTTCTTGTTGTTGTACAGAACAATGACTCAAAGGCAAGCCTTAAACAAAAGTCTTTCCTCTAGTCATGCTGTACACTATGGTCAACCTTTATAAACTCAGATTTTATTTTGACAATCTATTCTTGTTGGATTTTGGGTAAACACAAATCAACCTAACAAAGATGCGCAGGCATTTCAAGAATTTTCTTGTGATAGTTCCTTCACACAGTAAATCATCAAAATCTACCGTGTGCTTGGACTGGAGACACTAGAGGTGTTTTTTATTCAGTAGGTGGGGAAAAAGCAGCAGTTTCTCAAGCGACATTCATTTTGTGTTCACTCTAGCTATCTCTGAAGAAAACATTACAGTATATCACATGGATGAGTTTTAAAGTTGGAACTTGTATAGCAGATAGGCTAGATTTCCTTCCATGTCAAATAATGCAGCTGATCTAAACCAGATTTTGCTCATTGGTAATGAAATAAGGTAAAGAAAATAATTAACAGATAGGTTTTCAAGCCTTATCTTGATCAAGTTACAGTAGAAGCACAGCTCTCTTCTGAAACCAAGTATTATCATTATCATTATCATATATCTATGTATCTATCTCATGAAGTTGAGTCAGAGATGCTACATCGCTTGCCAGAAGCTGCAGTGAATTCCAGCAGTGTTGGAACTTGCGGTCACTAGCTCTGAGTCCAGGTTACGGATCCTTGCAGCATAACTTGTCTCAAAATTGTGACTGCTGCTGATTAGACCAGGTAAACTGCATCTCGTGCAAAACTTTAAATCGGCAGGTTCGTTAGACTCACCGACACCAGTCAAAGTAATCCATCCCTTTGGCTCACAACATACCTGACGAGTCCGTACAAGTCGAGGTATGTCCAGATTCCATACCTGACTTGAAGCAAAGTGCTTTTCTTGGCTTGCTCATTTCCATACCATAATTCACATTGCTGTAGCAGGTCCCATCTTCTTGTCAGCGGTCAGTGGATGGAACAAGCCAAAACATTTTGTGTAGTGCTTGCAACTGCACAGAGATTTCTTCTGTTACCTTTATAAGACAGAAGTGTGGAAGGCTCTCCCTTCTTTAAGCTCCGTGCCTCACAGGTTGTGTGGCAACACCTAATCCTTTTATAATCAAATTAAACTTGCCTCCGCATTCTGACACATTCCGGGCACCCGCTACTCCCTGTCCATCGTTACTTGGGCAAGGCTCACAGGTAAGTTGACCTTCTGTGTCTTGGTATGTTCCGGGTGAGCAAGGAATGCACTGATTATGTTCTCCGCTATAAAAGGTGCCCGTGCTGCAGGTAACTGAGGAAAGAAAAGGGGAATCTACATAAGGACTTTCATTTTGATCGCATTATTTGCCTTTATATCAAACCTTTAGAAAAGATGGATCTCTTTGGCCTCAGAATTATAGTGGCCTACGTTTTGCATACGTTAGTCCAGGATCCTCACCTGATGTAAACAGGCCCATCTCCACTGCAGTACAGGTCAGTTTGCATCAGGGCGAGGTCCTTCTTCTGCTGTTTAAGCTATTAAATGACATTGTACTGCACTAAGTGTTTGACAGACATATAGTGTTAACAAAGCCAAGGCAGTCTTAAAACAGTGTACTGCAGTGTAATTAGAACAGTGGCGGATAACATACGGAAAGTGGTGTGAATTTTTAGTTTACACTAGGTGCACTTACGTGTTGGTTTTATGGCGGACAACTACAAGTAGTCTGTCTCCTGAGATCAGTTCTAGAGATATCTCTGAGGGCAATGTATCCCATGCAATATTTTGTGTCTCTTGACACTCAAATACCCCAACTAGAAAGCGCTTGAAATACAGATACGAATACACAAGCTTTCCTTGCTGCAACCGGGCACATAAGTGCACTAAACATTTTTCTTTGCTGGATATGGGTAATTAAAATGTAGGGGATTCTAGACACTAATAGCAACAGCCTTTCAGAACAGTTTCTAAACCTCTGTTGCTATAAGAGGAAAACCTCTGACCAACTCATTAGAGGCACCTATCAGATCCGCACCTAACTATTTCTTTTTGCTTGTAAATCACTGGGTGTCTAAAAGAAACGGGAAAAATAAATATGCTGATTTTGAGAAGACAACTCTAAGTCATTAGAAAGTTTGCAGTGCTGAGGACTGCTAGCACTGTGCCCCTGGTAAAGCACTAAAGCCTGACAACCTGCACAAAGGCTTAAACAAATGAGGTGTTTTACATAAAATAGATTTCTATGGATTCTTTTTTTAATGGGACCTCTTGAGTGTTAAATATAAACATATTTGTGGGTCACAGATTATTTGGTGGTTAGAAGAGTGAAAGAGGAGCTGTAAAACTGAACACACAGCATCTCGACCATCACTCTATGATCGTTTTGCAGAACTGTAATTACGTTTTCATAAGATGCTGGCACGAGCGTGGACCAAATTGCCAGCATTGCCTTTTGGCAAGCCTCGCTTCACACCGGCTGACAGCACGGGAATGTGCGCTTCTTTCATTTTCCTGCAATCATTTAACGAACTCTCTCCAAAGCCTTATGAACCCTCCGTGCTCCATGCACCTGCGCTGAGTAATACTGACCTAAATTGTCTGTTATCTCCTGGACTTGCTGCCTGAGTCAGGAGGGACACGTTCATTTTGGATTGCTTCTTTTGGGGGGTATGGCGGAAGAGAACGGGGACTTACCGCATTTCCTGTCCTGCAGCACTTGCCCTGCACTGCAAGCTTCATGCCCTTCAGTAGCTTTAGCTGGTTTCTGAGCCACTTCATATTCTGTCCCAGAAAACTGAATGTAAAATTGCTGTTTGTTAATAGATTTCCTCAATGTTTTGATTGCAGTTTGCAGCTTCTGCTCCATCCTTTTCCGAACACAGTCAATGTTACAGGTGTCTAGATGGGAAATGATAACAAAACTAGAAGCAATTGAGATTCATGTTTAAAAAGAGCTGCTTACCAAAAAGCTGAGCCTGCGCTGCACTGTGACACCTCTGCTGCTCCACTGCTTTCACAGAAAGTGTAAAGCAGTGCATTTTATTAGAACCCAGGCCTTTTAAAGGGACACGACAGAACACCAAGGGCCGCCAAACGGAAATTTCCGGGCCCGTCAGTGCACACTGAGTGCTGATGTCTTAGCTCTGGCGTTAAGAAATGTGGTTATAGCGAGCGCGCAAGGAGAGGGCTGCAGGCAGCGTAACCCCACCGTGTTTCACTTACAGACAGGTGTCCATTTGCCACCGCTAACGTTTCGGAATTGTCCCTGCCTGTGCTTTACGCAGCTGATTGGGGATTCTACCCAATTCCCTGACCAAAACACCCGAGTGACACAAAGAAAGGTGCTTCCTGGCATGATTACTGTTGAACCACTCGGCTAGGGAGGTACCCCTCGGGGCTAAGGAACCTGCCTCTGAGGGCTGACGTGTTCAGAGAATTCAGCCCATGTTTTCCCTGGCTGGGTTTTATAGTATAATATTCCATCTCATGAATAACCTGAAGCAATGATTTTTCTTCCTTAAGTTTGTTATGAAAACATGGATTTTCCAAGTGTGTGATAGAAATGTTTGATTCTCAGACTGAAGATTCAGCAACTTACATTTTGGAGGATATTTTTTATCATTGTTGCTGCAGAACTTCTACCTGATCCTTACGTTCTCTGTGCATCAATTTGCACTTCTGCTGTTTGAAGAAATCAGTCTAAATTAAAGTACATGACTTAACTCAAGGCTTTGAAGGAATACTGCTGCAGGTTCAATCCTTGTTTCTTTAACTTAGTCTTAGTTTCGTACTTGATTCCTTCCAATTAAATCTCTGAAACTTGGAGTTTGGAGAGGCTGTTGAACGAGGCTTGTGCTGAAAGGTTTGCAGCTTGATGAAATAAATAGCATCCAATACATTCTAACAACACACTGAGGAACGGAATTCTGATTTCTCCCCATAGACAGATCTTTCACAAACCTGAGACTTCATCTGACTTCATCTCCACTTCGAACTCGGCGGTGATATGGGACACTTCTTTTGACGGTGACTTGCGGCCTCGCCGTTTTTTCTTGGATGAATCGCACTTGAGATTCACAAAGGTCACCTGGCAGTTGTCTGTACAAGGGAATTGACCTCCTTTGCGTAAGAGAAGCAACACAGAAAAGAAATCACGTAGCAGAGTATCAAGTGACAGGTGATTTCTCAGCTGGGTTATCATGACTGCAGTAACAGGCTTCATGACATTTCACGTGTGGTTAGAGACCTTCTCTGTGCAATTTTGCGTTTGCTCCTTTTGCTCGTGAATGCAGGAGGCAAAACCACAGTGTGGTGATGCTCAGCTGCCCAGTGGTACCTCTAATGCATTTAATTGCCTGTTTCTTCTGCGTAAGGATTACAAAGCTCTTTACAGAAATTACAGAAATTAAGATCAGAAATACCGTATACGGTCATTTGATAGTTAAACAAAGTAAGAGAGTCAGTGTTCTTAAATTCATGACGGCAGCAGGCCTGGGCTCTAGAAAGTACCAGCTAGTATTCCATCTCTTCCAGCAATGGCAATCACCAGATATCAAAGGTTTTAAAAACCTTTAATTGGGAGGTCATGAAAATATCCTGGAAGCCTTTATCTGAGGGAGATCACTGAGGCTGGAAGAGACCTTTAGGATCACTGAGTCTGCCTGTTAACCTCACGCTACCAATCCCACCACTAACCTGTGTCCCTAAGCACCAGGCGTACACGTCTTCTAAATACCTCCAGGGATGTGATTCCATTGCTTCCCTGGGCAGCCTGTTCCAGGGCTTTACCACCCTTTTGGGTGAAGAAATTTTTCCTAATATCCAACCTAAACCTTCCCTGGTGCAACTTGAGGCCGTTTCCTCTCGCCCTATCACAAGCCACAGGAACTGGATGCCGTTGTCAGTTTTCTGTAACCACCAAGGAGAAAGGCCACGGTCTGTCGGGACAAAATCACATAAGCCTCCTCTCCCTCTATAAAGAAAACTATGTGAAAAAGTTCCTTTCTGAGATAGGTGATGGACCTTCCAAGTCAGGGAGAGATTTCTAGCACTCAAGCCGCTGGAGGATCTCATTCCAAGCGTGTGGTTGTAGGACAGAACGTTACTGTTAGACCCAGAGGTTCGGATGGCGTAACAAACACAAAGAAGGCAAAGGACCAGGAAAAGCATTCAAGAACTATACATCCCCACGGCGACTGCATGGACTTTAAAAATGAGTCTGATAACCACATCTTATTGAAAGAAGACCATACATAAGGACAACGTAAACATCTTGATAAGTGAGACTTGTTTTAAGGCAATACTTTGAAAATCAGAGAGGTTAAGTGTCTAGATTGCAGGATAAAGATAAAATACGAGTTTAAATGTTAAAAATAAAATCTTCAAACAATTTTTAAAGGATTTTTTTAGGAAAGCTGTTTTTACAGTTCTCTGTTCAGGGCTCATATACGTCTCATTCACTAGCAAAAGTGGTGTTAAGACAGATTGACAACAAAATATATCACCAGTAGACATTTGCTGTAAGCTGGTAAGTTGCTTTAAGCATCAATATGGGCTGTTGCAATCACAGCAATACTGTGTATTAAAATCTAGAAAATTTTGGGTTAAATTTAAATGAACTCTGAATATTTTAAGCTGTGGAAATGCAGAGAAATAATGCCCAAACATTTTTTAAATTGTTCCTCTCATGATATCAAGAGGGTGGAGGACAAGAAATTAATGTCGTTAAGATCTGTTAAATACATGTCACTTTTAAAATCTCCTTTTTGTTCAACTTTAAAATTGATGTTCAAAACGAATAATAATAAACGCCCCATACCTACTCACTCTGGGTTTTAAAAACATTCGATTACTTTGATTCAGCCTGACGCAAACTTTTTTTTAATTTCAGACTTTTGGTCATTATGTCTAAATCTTCTAAATATGTTTTCTAACATCGTAACTTACTCACTGCAACACAACAAAAGATCTAAAGCTGTGTAACATCAGATTTGTGCACCTTGCGGTTGCCTTTGCTGCTGCAATGGGATACTAATCCAGCATAAAGCCAATAAATAATAGCTTTTGTTTTATTTTATAGACCTCACTTGGGAAAACTAAACCAAACGGACGTTGTTTCAAGTAACTTTGCATTGGTCATAGCTTTTTCATCTCAGGATATTTCTGCCTTACCAGTACCAGAAAAAGTGTAACTTTAATTCCAAACTCATGTACC
The DNA here is from genome assembly GCA_009769605.1 of Bucorvus abyssinicus. Classification (NCBI taxonomy): domain Eukaryota; kingdom Metazoa; phylum Chordata; class Aves; order Bucerotiformes; family Bucorvidae; genus Bucorvus; species Bucorvus abyssinicus. The sequence continues at coordinate 79,132,918 of CM020025.1, forward strand.
TTTGAACAAAGATTTTTCAAAGCAGCTGGTGACGTTTCAGCACTGTTAGATCCAAACCCAAGACATAACAAAATACGCAAGCAAGCGAGCAAAGAAAAAGCGGAACGCTGTTTACGTGTTAGGAGGAACCACATACCGAAGTCAGCTTGCTTCCCAGCATCTTTCACTTTTTCTTTGCTGCGAGGCTGTAAATGGCACTTCGCATCTTTAATTTTAAAACGAGCTTTTTGCTTGATTGGAGGGGATACTGAATCTGTTGATGTAAAGTAAAAAAGCTGTCATTTGGGATGCAGATGAAATGAAGTCTGAGACTTATTTTTAACAACAGACTCAAGAGCCTTCTTGTGACATAGAACAGAGGCAGCCCAAGAGTTATACACCTTGTTATACACCTTGACCATGCGTTTCTGTAAGTTCGTTTGTTTTGCGTAAGCACTTACTCTTGAGCCCACAAAGATCAGTGATTTGCTAGTATTGCCCATGCTCTGCATATACGTTTCCCCTCCAGCAGGCCTGTCCATCTTGGTGGAATTTGGGTGAAGCTGTCTCTTACTATGGAAAAGGTTAATCCTACCTTTTTTCCCTGACTCTTTATCTGTGACTTCCCATGTTATTTGGCTGTACTTCTACTCTTGCTAATGCCAAACAGGAATAAGATTAACTTAGCCGAGCTCCGCTGCTGGTAGTGGAAAACCCTCCAAAGGAAATGTCTTTATTTGACTGCAGTCTGCGGCTTCCCAGCTTTATTCTTCAGCTTTAAATCCACGCCAGTTATGGCTTGTGACTTGAAAGGCTGTTACACAGACATGTACTGCTTAGAAGATGTAGTTGCTGGCTGACTTCCTCAGGAAGTCCACGGTGGAAGAACTGGTCCAGGCCCATCACCTGCCCGTGGCTGCAGGCTGCCCGCGGCACCCGCAGCGGGCGGAGGGTGGTCGCAGGTAAGTGCTGCAGCGTAGATCCTCCTTTCCTTGGGAGGGTCTTGCTGAATCGGGACTGTAGAGGTAGCCTGCCCCTTTGCCGCAGGCAGATACATCTGCTGTCGTGTTAGCTCACTGCATCGTATCTCCTGATGCATTCCAAATACATAAGAAATACGTGTTTAGTGAACTGGTGAATTGAGAGAAGTACCGCAGGTAACGGTACATGAAGTGGGCTGACACTTCCCACTGCCGGATGCTCTTTCAGCTGCTCAACATTTTGCCAGACTTCAACCATTCTGCACTCAACTTTTTCTTGTTTTTGCCGAGTATCAGCTTTAAAACACATTTTGAAATGTCTCTGAAAAAAATATTGTAGACATTTCTGAAAACAAGAGGAATGAAACATGCTACGTGCTCATAGCAGTCTCATAACTTCTTATTAGTGTCCCAGGTCAGGAGAAGAAAAACCGGTTCGATTACAAAAACCGGTTTGTTTTAAAATGACCAATCGCGATGTATTCCTCCCATTTACGTTCGCCCATCTCATTGGCTGTGCAAACTCCAGCGGGCTCTCCATCCCCTTAAGAACTGCACACGGGACAGGGGTACCTCCGGGGGGCTCGCCTGGGGCTTGCTCGGGCTTGCTCTAGCTGGGGCTTTCTTTCTGGGCGTGCCAGTGCCCGTCCCATCTCCGCTTTTCCCAGCGTGCTGGCACCTGTCCCGTCTCCGCTTTTCCTCCCTGCCGCCTCCAGACCTGCCTCACCGCTTGCTGACCGGCGTGTCCAGACCCTGCCTTTCTTCCTCTTTCACCGGCACCCGGATCCGCTCAGGTTCTCACTACCGCTGCTGCGATCCCCAGCGCCGCACGGGACAGCCTCATCCCCGCCGCCACCGCCGTTTCTGCCGCCATTCTCTTAACACTCGCGACCCCGCCGCTGTGCTCGGCTTCTGCCCGTGCGTGGACTCGTGCGGCTATGTGCCGCGGCTCAGTTTGCTCTGCTCCTGCGAATCTGCCGACCACGTGGCCGCTGCCAGTTTGAACTGCTCGGTACTTTTTTTCCTTTCGCTTTTGTTTCCCTAACCTCGGTTTAACCCCCGCTACGCCAGCTTTGCCATCCCACGTAAACCTGTTAATATTTCATTTGTTTTGCTGTATATAATTTTTTTTCCCTAGCATGAGTTTCCCAAACTTAAGAGGTCTCACAAATTTTTCTTTTTTTCTTATCTCTGCTTTTAACCCTTTTCTCCCGGAACGGGAGGGAGGTTAATTAGAGAGAGGAAGAACTCGTCCCGTGATTGGCGTACCTCGGCCAACCAGTGACAATTAGGAATCCCCAGTAGGAGAATCCGTGCTCTAAGGAAGGACTTTGCAGGTGAGGGCTGGGACCCACTGTGGCCGCCTGCTCTTGTGCTACTGATGAGCCCCTCTGGCTCACTTCCAAGCCTGAAAAGAAATGCCGTTTTGATATTTTGATATCCTCGCTATTGCCTTGCTAGACTATGGAAAGTAAATAATTCTAAATATTTGTCCTCACTGAGCATATCTCAAACCTCCACCACTCCTATACTGCCCTACCAACATAATGCCACCCTGGAGGAACAACTATGCACCCTCCAGCCCTCAAGGAGAGGCTGCAGAAAAGCAAGTGTGAGCATCATGAAACACAGGCTACCTTAATCCTGGCCTTGTGGAACTTGAGAGACTTATGTCTTGCAGCTCCGAAATGGTCTGGAGGACTTCCATCACCTAGCCCTGGACACCAGGGCCCAGGCCGGCAGGAGAGCACCTACCTGCACAGCTGGGCAGCGTCGCGTTGCGTTTCTGCTGAGCCTTGCCTTGCTGGACAGGAATGCCGCAGCTCAGCGTGTAGCTGTTCTCTGAATCTGCAGGGCAGAACACAGAAGAGTCAGCACAAGCGGCAGCAGCCTCACAGAGCATCTGCTCCCCTCATCACTCCCAGCATTAAGGTTTGGTGCTTGAACAAACCGAAACGTTACACTTCACAAACAATCTGGTGTGAGGTTTGCTGTAAACAATTCCATGGTGCACAAGTAGAAAATATTTTGTGTTTGTCCATGGCAGAGTCCTTGACGTTTATCATCTCTATAATTTAAAAAATAAACCACATACTTTCATAGAAATTAGCTTCAGACTCCGACAGAATTTATTAGCAGAAACAAAAAATAACATCCTTAGAACTGTCACGGGGTTTACATACTGCACAGGTAAAACTGTACGGTGCATACAAATTAGGTAAACGCATGGTTCCAGCAATCTCTGCTCCACTGAAAATAAAGTGTGAACAGCTCTCCCGCCTGTAGTGCCAGGACTGACGTGAAAAATAAGAGATGCTCTTGTGGAAAATAATTGTGTCAGAACCAGAACAAATATCTGAAAAAGCAACAGCAGTCCCTCCGCCCCACCTGCCCTGCAAAACGGTAGAGATGAACATTACCTGTAGCAAATGAGTTTCCATCAATAACTCTCAGACGAACCTCTACCAGCAAAATTTACTAAAATCCATCAACTGCAGCAACTCACACTGAGCACTCCTTTTTGCCATACTGCCTCCCAGGAGAGTTTTGGTTGCAGCGATTTCGTATGAGACCGTAAGCCAGCTTTAAAGCTGTCGCTATGTCATCCTTTGCCCCTGGCTGAGCTGATGGAAGTTTTATGCCACCCTGGCTGGGTAGAAGCTTGATCACGTGCTGTAGCTGCCACAACTTTAAACTACCCAGGGTGTCCCACCCGTCCTCTCCCGCCCTGCCTCAGACTGTGCTTGCCAAGCCAAGTTCCTCTCAGGGGGACCCTCTGCTTTGGGATTTGTTTCTGCTCCTGCTCAATCACACAATTACAGGGTATTTCAGGCCATGAGGTAGAGTCCATAATTTAAAGCGCATGTCTGGATAGGCACAGGGGACTTACCCAAGTGAAAAACACAGAACTAAAAAGTAGCAGGAACTCACTGAAACCAACTGTTCATTTTTGCCCTCAGTTTTGACACAGAAATGCAAGATATTAGAACTTTTGGTTTGCACCTTCTTCTCCAGTTTTTTGTTAGAATTTCCCCACCCCCTCAAAGGACACCTCGAACTAAACAACAAAGGGCCAAACCTCTAAAATAACTGACAATCGGCTCTTCTTGTATGTAGTGATGTGCGTGTCTGGCCCAATTTAATTTACAGTGGTTTTGCTCATTCACAGTTGTCTGTTACAAAAACTGAACGCAAGAACCATGAATATGTTAGCAAAGAAAAATCATCACATTCTAGACTTAGGAGGACAGATACTTCGTACAAACCTGGAACAAAAAGAGTATTGGATGGGCATGACAGGAAGCAGCTCTCTATGCCTTCCGTCTTACTACACACTAGATGAGCCTTGGGAGCTGGTTTGGCGTTTGGGAGACATTTCACCATGTCTGAGGAACAAAAAAAAAAAAGAAATGAAAAAAAATCAGGCACTGCCCAACCCAGAACCTTTGGCATTGATTTGCATACAGTGGTGAGGAAGGGTAGAAGCGGCAACAAAGCAAAATCACCGGCCCAGGCGTATTTGAAATAAGCACATATTAGGGACAGAGAATCTGGATCTGGATCGTGAGCTTGGACTGCACTTTTTTAGCCTTAAACTCTAGATCAGTCTTGCCCTCCTATCCTCCACTTTGGGACTGTTCAGGTCCAGCTCTGAAAGGCAGGTGACCCTCTGTGAGCACAATGCTGTGTGCACGTCTTGATCTTAGAGATACCAGGTAATAGGGACGACCTGAGGTGTCCTCTCCCCGCTTGTGGCGCAGGTCTCCGGTTTAACAGGCCAGCTACCACACCGCGCACAGGAGCCGCGCTCACAGAGATCCGTTTATTTAGATGACCATTAAAATGGTACTTTCCACTGCTCGCTCTCTCTCAGACTTTAGTTTTAGCTCCACGCTCTAGCTTCTGGAAGAAGAAAACTTCCTGGACAGGCAGAGATGAGGTGGGACATGCTGGGACAGAGATGGATAGTCCCGCCTGGCCCTTGGGCCGCTGCTGAAATGCCCCAAGCAGTACTGGAATGGACACCGTGACGCACAGCCAGCAGCCAGCAGCGCTCACCGCACAGCGAGCATTGCAGCTCGTGTGATGGAAATCCTCGGCTGCTCCTCTTGGCTTCAGGGCGGGATGAAGGCAGAGTGTCCTGCAGTTCTCACAAGCGGCTCTCAGTATTTGGGTAAGGGACGGTTTGTGTTTTAGCTGAAACTACACCGAGTTGTTACAAATTGTTGGACCGGCCTCTGTGCTTCACCCTGAGATGATGGAATGCCACTGATAATTATAATCCTGCCTTTATTTTAATTGGATGTCTCCTGGGACTGCAGTTACTGAAGTCCATCTTTCTCCACACAAGTCCCAGGGTTCATTCTCGGCCGCAGCCAGCGGTTGCCATCGCTGTCTACACTCAGCTTCCTTCCCTTTCCCCGGAGATGTAACCGCTGCACTGACTGCTGGCCAGCTGCAGCTGGGCACGGCTTCAAGCAGTATTGCACACTGTATCAGCTGGTCACGTCTCAGCCAGGTGTCTCTAGAGCAGTTCTTGCTTCAGCCGTGTAAAAATGCTGGTTCAGTACATATATCTGCTTCTTCTCCCAATGACGCTCCTTGCCACTCTTCCAAACACGCTCACTTTCCAAGATGGACTTGGCTGACTCATGTTTTGCTCATGGCTCACCGTGCTACTGCAAACGCCATTTATTCTGTCAGCTCACCACTGAACCACACCAGGGTAGGGGCCAGATGAGAGCTGCAGCCAGACCGGTTTGTGTCTGCCAGGGTTTGAGAAAAGCCCCGTAAAACTGAGATGAAATAGGGCAATTCAAATGCGTGCGGAATGAGCCTTGCCTGGCTTGGATTGAGTGCAGAAGAAGGGTCCCAGCTCATTCATATTCCTGCTCTCACTGCTGGTTAAGTATAAACACACAGAAGCCCCTTAAACGTGCCTGATGTTCACATCTCAAATAAGGGAATAATCATTCTCCACTTATCTTGCCTCCCTCCTAAGGTCTTTTATGTTGCTTTGGTGATGTTTTTAAAGAAATTATTTCTTTGGACTGAGGAGACAACACAAGCGCCAAGTGTCATTGCTGAGCAAAAGAGGATTTTGTTACTGCGAATGTCCCCAAATCATGTGGCATTCAGGATCACTAAATATAATTCACCTCCTTTTTACTGGACTTTTATAACCATGTAGAAGACAGTTTCCTCTAACCAATGCTGTCAATAAAGGCAGGCTATCAGCAGAGAGGTAACACTCATTTTAAGCCTCATTAAATTCATCAAATAAATAAAGCAGCGTATATCAATGGAGAATGGTGTTTATTTCTATCTTCCAACTGTGTGTTGTAAATAATGAACAGAAATTTACAACTATGACAATATCTTCAATACAGCCTTTTACCATGCAAACAACATTCTTGGTAGGTTGAGAGGGAATATAGCACAAAACTTCTGCGGTCTAGCTATACACCAAAACTAAAAAAATTTTAGTCCCTGCTATTAATTTACAAACTCCTTCCCAGAGGACTAAGTGATACCTTGCAAGGGAGACCTAGTGGATAACTAAAAACCAGAGTTAATAATTTCTGACTCCTACAGTATTTAGCTATCTGTAGAGCAGGTAAGGTAATACACATAAAGATAATCAGGAAAAATGAAGTACTTAGCTGTGGTTAGGAAGGAAGTCAGTGACAAAGGCTGAAACCCAACTTGAGACCTGCCACCTCACTGCACCTTGGTTATAAAATGCTTTCCATACTGTTGTATCCACGTAAGTGAAAAAATGCCACAACTGCTTGGTCAGGCGCGAGGCCAGCGCAGTGCTCTCTGCTCCGGACTGTAGTACTGTCCTTCAATACGTGCAGAGATTCCCCTAAGTAAGGTCCGCCCCCGCCCCCTTCTTGTTCTGTCTTACTCCCAGTTAAGTATTAGGCATCAGACCTAAATGTATCTATGAGAAGTTATTTGTGGTTAAAAAAAACCAATAAAAAACCCCAAACAATCCCCTCGTGACCTAAATTTGACTATGGAGGATCTAAGGTATGCCATTCCCATTAAACACATGCAAAGGGAATTAAAACCCCACAGAAAATACTTTGAATGGCTGCAGCCATGGCTAAAATTTGCTGTGCTTCAAACAAAAGCACAGGAAAAAAGTCATCTACTTAAAGGATACAGACATTCAGATCTGCCACAAAGTACGCGGCACTAGCAGCACGTGCCATAATTTTAATGGTCTCAGGATTTGTGCTCATTGCAATTAATACTTTTGACACAGCTAGTGTCAGTCCTTTATATTACGCAGGATACCTTGGCGATAACGTGAAAAATTAGGGCGTGGTACTGTGAATGTAGATACTAACCTGAATACCATGTCCTACGTGTAAACAGTTAAATATTTTGAATATTCTAAATTAGTCCTAGAGGAAAATAGAGTTGTAGCTGAGTCACAGAGGTGGACAAAGGACAAATAAAAGACAAAAGTATAAAATACATAACCTAATAAGACTTAGATTTGTGTGAATGGACTTGTAAAATTAAAAAAAAAAATCAACACAAATAAAAACCAACGTATTGCCCATTCTCTAATCCACCTTGCAGTTATATCCGAGCCAACGGACCCCCATAGGATCAGGTGTTGTCCGAGTTTATAAAATTAATTTGGGGGTCTATACTGCGAAAACTCTGCATTTCTCAGGCAAAACCACGGGCTTTTCCATCCTCCCGGAGAACAGGAGCATCACCACAGTCACCTCCGAGTCAGCCTCCCACACTTACCAACGCAGTCCTTTTTATTCCAGTGCAGTTTCTTTCCAGGCGGACAGACACACTCGTAGCTCCCCATCGTATTGAGACACCCGTGGTCACAGCTACCATTGCTGATGCTGCATTCATCAATATCTGAAAAGGTCATTAAAGTTGAGAAGAGTATTAACCATATGTACACATCCATACTGTGCATTAAGGTACATGCATAAGAATATCCGTTTCTACTATATAACTTTTATATGTAAGTCTATATTGACATGTATAACTGCAGAAAATACATAAAACAATTTTCATGTTGTATATTGCACGTATTTGTGCTTAGACACATGTGTAGCTCCTACTCTTTCAAGTATTTATGCATTGATCCAATTTAATTGCCAGGACTAGGGACACTGAAATTCCTGGAAGTACTCACGAGATAGAGACAAATCGTGATCAAAAGTCTCTGCAGCATCTGGGCAATAATGTATATGGCATTATATAGAAAAATGTGAAACGCATCTCCATCTATGAGATTATGTCACTTTTGCATAACAGGGAGATAAGTTCTCCATAGTGATGCACAGTTTGCTTTTAGAAATTACTCAGATGGAGAAGGAAACTACGTATTTGATAGGAACCTGGCAGCTGAAGTGTAGTTTATTAGTCTTCTATTCCTCAAACAAAAGTGAATGGTAAAAGTTTGCAAGAAGGCAAAGCAATTACTGGGTATGCTATCGCTGATGCTCCACATCAAACCTTCCAACTTTTGATACATCAGCAAAGTATTTGGTCAGTATGAGGTATAACCTTTTCAGTCTGTGCAGTCAGCATCTTTATACCTGTGCCGACACGGCTGATCTCTCATCCCCGCTCCTCCGACCACCAGAACGGACGTTTATTCCTCATGCTCAAGAGGAGTTGTGCTGCCGTGTACCCGATCATGCGTGGGCATGCTTGGGACACTAGATGGCACAGGCCAAAATTGTCGTACGGCACTCGTGAACCACCGGTTACACACTGCTGCTCCAGACTCCTTAATTTACTGGTGTAGCCATAACCTCAGAGCCCTTGTGGTGAACCACAGCCCTGGTACTTTAGGCACTGCACTAACCTCAACCACAAGTGGTTTCTGCCCCTCTGCTGGCTAAAACAGGAGCATCCCTGTAACAGACTCACGAGGCACGTGGGTTGTGCCATTGACCATACTCCGATGAATCCCTGTGGTTTGCAGGAACACAGTCTGAGTTCAAGCCAGTTCTCCCCGGGCCCCAGTTCTGGAGCCCAGTGACCCCATCTGAACCCGGGGGGGGGGGCGGGTGGTACAGGTAGGAGGTGGGGTTCATGGGGGCGGCGCTCAATGGTTAACAAGTGCAGGACCAAACATATCAGCATCTTGGGCATCTTGGGGCACTTGATGGGAACGTGGCAGTATTTACCCAGGCAGCTTCTGGAATCCAGAAACAGCTCTCTTTTCCGATGCAAGACTTTAGCCTGTGTGGTTAAGCAAAATCTAGAAAACGTGGAGTACCTGCGTAAAAGAAACTGAGAAAGACACCCGCATGTTTCTAGACAGTGTTATGATCTTGGAGTCAGAGTCAGGATTTCTGGAGGTCCTGGGTCAGCAGTTCCAAAAACTGACAAAGGAGATAGTCCCAGAAAACCTCTTTCTAGAAAATTTTGTACCTAGTGGCCAGCGTTATGCTGAGCGGGGTCTAACTGGGAAGCATGCCTTGAAACACCCATGCCGTCCACTGAGCTCTGGGCGAACCGTTCCCACCCGAGCTTTTGCTGTCAAGTACCTCAACCCAGAACCCAGCTCCTGACAAAGCGGCCAAATCCCTAAAGGCGTTGAACAGTCCTGCAGGGTGAGTTATTTGTTCCCCTGTGAACATCGCTCTGCAAGGGCTGATTAAAGCCAGGCCTGAGCGGCAAAGCTCAGGGCCTGGACAAACCTGGACTCAGTGAAGTGATTTTGGATCTGGCTGTTACGGAAAGAAAGCAGGAGGCTTGGATCCGGCTGTGTCTTTGCTCAAAGTTCAGCACTGAGCGTTTCCAGTTAAAGAGTTGTGCTCCTACTTCAGATTTATTTAAAAGACCGCAGCTGAACTGAGGGTGAAGATTGTGCGAAGACTGAGGCTGAACCCCAAATTTTGAGGCTGTCCCTGAATTAATACATACATGAAGTCATTAAGGCATTATCAACGAAGCTGAAGATCAGTCTCTCTACACCCCACACGGCACAGGTCCCCAGAACTTTCAGACTTGCATTTTGCTTTTGGAACTGCCCTCAAGTGGAGTTTCCTTCCAAAGTCTTTCCTTAGAAGGACTCCTATTTTTCTTCCTGCCTGCCGCTACTCTACAGTGAATTCACGTGGTACTTAACCCGCTCTACACAAGAGGTACCGGCGCACAGCTCCCACATCTTTCTCCCAGAGAGAAGCCAGGCAGAGGTGGCATTAGCAGAGTCTCGTGTTAACCCTACGAAATCAGGTGAACTCAGGACTTGGGCAGAAACGTGGGGCTAGTGCCTGCTTCTGCTACATCAGTTTGCGTGGCGCAACGGGAATCACACGGGAACAGAAACAACACGAGCCTTCAACCCTGTCTTTTTGGCTTAGTCTGCAGCACAATTTACTTCGGAATACGTAGAGTCTAGGTCTTGCCTATAATGTGCACCACAATGTCTGCTCCACAGATAAAGAGCCCGTAAAGCCCAACAATGTTCAGAGCAATTCCTCTAGCATGCTGCCCCGGGCTTGGCTAAGTCTGACTCAGATCAAAATCTGGCCTGAGTAGATGGTTTTTGTGGATTTAAAGTCAGGGCTTTGTTTACACCATGAGCTTTACTTAGTTTATACCTTGAATAATTTGAATAATGAAATAATTAACTGTTATCTATTACCCATCTTCTAACTAAACAAACCCATTTAGTTTAACATTTAAAAGTAGCATGGAGAATTTCTTTTGTGTCAGTATTTTCTAACAAGTAATTCAGATTCAAGGCTTTCAAGTTTTGTTATAATTTTCTCTTTTCACTCGTTTGCTGACAATTTGAACCTAATACACCTAAGTCCCTCAAAAACCCCCTTTGCTCTCCTTTGACCAGTATTCTGAAGCATCAAAACCTAGTGAACTTATTCAACGTGCCGGCAGGGGACCTGGGGGAGTCAGGCAGGCTGGTGGCAGGCAGTCTCGTACTCTGCTACTCCTGGCAAACACCGGACTTACTCTGAGACCTCTGACATTCTTCGGTCTTGATCAAGTAGAAGTTGAACCTCAGGTTTGCTCATTGTAGAAATACCGCCCCATGCACTTAAAAAATACCCCTCTTCTGGATAACCAGTTATTATAGCACAACTTGTTCCGGTTATGCCAAAAAGGTTGAAGAGCTTAAGTAGCTCCGCAGTAGGTGAGAACGAGGTACCCCACACCTTCTGTTAGGAGTAGCACAGGTGATTTACGTCACAGTCTGGTACAGGAAAATACCGATTGAGCCAAAACTGGTAAACTAGGTAAAACTGATGTCCTTCCATTCTCTGTTGCCCACCAGTTGAAGCCTTCCTTCTGTAGATACAATGGTGCCTAACCTCACTCCTGCGAGAGGAACGACTGGTCCTCTGCACTCGAAAGCTCTGTAAGAAGGCTCACCCTGTGCAGCGTGATGACCCCAGCCACGAGGCTGCTTTGCCATGACTTCAGGAGAATGGCTGCATCTGTGCAGCGGCGGATGCCAGTGTCACGGCTGCAGGCTCGGGGTCTATACCGAGGCTGTGATGTACCACTGTCATAAAAACGTGTGGCCATTGGGTTTTATTTATGTTCTCCTGGGAATGCTTCAACAAATTTGATACGCTGAAATTTTAGTCACAGCCAGTTCATGCTATTTTAGCTTTATTTTAACTTTAGTGGTTTATCTTCTTCAGTTCTAAAACCTTCAGCTAAAAAACGTATGGCTCAGTATATAGTTCCTAAAGCAAACAAGCAAACAGATATGCAAAACTCAGTTTCCAAACCTCCGCAGTGCGTCAGTCCGTACAAGGTGTAGCCTTTATGGCAGAGACATTCAAAGCTTCCAGGGTAGTTGATGCAGGTGTGATCACACGTCCTTTCGAAGGAACACTCATCTATATCTGCATGCATAGAAAAAGCATTAAGAAATTAGAATGCAGTTAAATTGAATGGCTGGCATTCCACATTCATTTGCAACATCTTGTTATTGATAAACTAGCAGATAAGATCAGAATAAAACATCAGTCTCATTCCTCTAGTGCTCTATAGAAAAAGGACTTGCAGATACATCGAGAACCGTAAGAAAAGATAATTTTAAGAAAATCCATGAAGACCATATTACGTCTGTTCACCATTAGATGGCAACCTTTAACTTCTGATCATGTTTTCCCAGCTGCTACGGGGTTATTAAGGTTTTGGGGCGTTAGTGGCACAACGGAAAAAAGCTTTTGGTCGAATCAAATCTGTCCTTCTTTCACTGACCATTCTATGACATCTTGCCCACCAGGACAGGGAGTTACTCGCAGCCTTCCACTCTGCCTACGCAAGACCGTACCTACAGTTGCGCAGCTACAAGGGGCACAAGCAAAATAGTGCCTGAGAAGAAGCCAGCCCCAGGAACAGACGGGCTGCACGTAAGGCACAGGAAATCTTAGTCCAAAGTCCACGTTCTACCTAATTCAAGAAAATCTGACCTCTTCCCCTCAAAGTCAGGCATCTCTAATTATCACTGCTCACTAATGTGAAACCCTTATTTACTTAAGTTTCTTCCACCCAGCAGCCTATGAAAAAGCAATTAACAGCACATTGCTTCAAAGACAGTACAAAGGTTTTGCTGACCAGGGTGACACAAAGGTTTATTTGACAGCAGTCATCAGGGCTGAAAACCATTACATTAAAGGTACTTTAAATAGCAGTGCATGCAAAATAACAGCACTTTTGAGTGAATTTTATCCTCAGGCAACTGATTTTCCTAGAATCCCCTTCAGTTATTATTTTTTTCTGTCAAAAGAGCAGAAAAATTCAGAGAACTGCATTATTTGAGAGTGGTAATTTCAACAAAAATAGCATTTCCCCAATATTTCTGAGGTCTAAATGAACGAAATAGTGTTCCTTTGATAGCCGCACACTTTCTGGAGTTCCTTGTGAAGAACATAGCCTGAGCAGCACCACTGCTATATACAAATTGGACTTTTGTATTGTACAGGTTTAGAAAGGCATGGGTGCTTGGAAAGACCGTGGAAATTCACCCACACTTACAGGTGCGCTACCCACTTTCTCTATTCAAGTATTATGTATAGAGTTTGGAAGTTTAATGACGCATTCTAGGTCTCCTCCTCCTATAAATGCTCACACTTTACGTCGAGAACAACAAAACTGAGATTTTGCCTGTGTGTACACAACCCCAAAATCTGTTTACGCACAAATTTAGGATGTCGCAACCAGCTGTATTTTAGATGCGCTCTGATTTTAAGTGTTTCAACACACTCACACAAAAGAGAATTCACAATGCTGAAAGCAAAGGTTCAGGCAGACGCCTAACATCAAAAGAAATACATGCGATGGACAAAAGTCTGGTGCTGTCTGGTTTTACGTGAGCATCACAATCACAACAGAGATTTTCTCGTTTTTACAACTATTTCATTTTAATGCCTTTTCCTATGCATTTTATAATACCATTATTTGAGTTCTGAAAGTAATTTCTTTCTAAGGTTTCCTTTGTAGTCTTGGAAATAGGCAGCTTTGGAATACACACAAATGGCAAAGGGCTTCGGTTTTCTCTAAATAAATAGCTAAGGTAAAATCCTTTGGGAAGGAACACTGCAGTTATAAAGGATTTCTAATGCGTAAGAAACCAATTCATACCTCGTGCTTTCATTCATGTGTCACCTTTCTCACTCTATGGAATTTCGCAGGAAATTTCTAAAAGCCGTTCATTTTCTGGCCTCTGCCTTACCTCGGAAGGCTCTCTTTTTAAAAAGTAATTTCCCATTTCTCAATAGTGATCTTATCCTTTACTGGTTTAGTCAGTGGGGTTTATGCACTGCTTTCACAGGCACCGCTCTGGGTTGTTACATGTTATGGCTGAGGCGTTTACAGTTGGTTTTTATTTTTTTCACATCAAGAAGGATGCGTACCCCTCTTTGCCCATGGAAACAACAGTCTGCCGGATGATATGCCCCGTCATCTGCTCGACAAGCCATAGGTGCTCCTGAGGGACAAACCCATTTCTATCACACAAAGCGTCAGCTGTACTCATAAAGTTGTATCGTTTACCCTGGCTGGCTGGGACACCGAAACACACATTTTTATTATAATACAAAGGCTGCTAGTAAAGGCTTTTTCACCATTTAAACCCCTGACCCCACCTCCTCCTGCTGGTCTCGTAAATTCAACCTCTGCTGAATTCAGCATCTTGCTCTGGCTGATCGAACGCAGAAAGCCTTCACACAAATTCTCCTCTTGCGCATCACCGAGACCCTCGGCCCCCTGGACTCCCTGGCTGGCGAGGGGAGGTCAGGGGCTGAGCTTTCCGCAGCGCCCCATCTGCAGCGTCAGCAGTCCCCTGAGGAATTCGGCACTGGTTATAGAAAAGGGAAAAATATGTACCACATGCTCTTCCCGAAGAGAAGCCGGGTGGGGTGATACAGGATGCTGAAGTCCTCTCGCACGTTTTCGTTTAAACTCTGAAATCTGAGTTCTGGGCACTGTTATCCCCCGACTCCCAGAAACTTCGAAGTTAGCCCTCGCACCTTCGTGGCGCTCCACAGTGCATCTCCGTATTTATCCTGAAAGGATGTGCTTATTCCCCACCACCCCGCTGAGACAGGTGTATCTCACAGGAGACTGAAGAGCGAGGAGTTACGCCTGGTGTCACCTCCACAGCCCTGGGCTGGAGATCCTGCTCACCACAAAAACGGGAGCAAAGGCAGGTGGCTGGTCTCCTCCGTTCAAACACTACACCATCCGGGAGCATGATCTACTGAAGAGAAGCCCCGAAATACAAAAGTAGAGATGTGGCAGGTTACAGCTAGGGAACTGAGAACAAATAATTTCTCTTTCAGTCTTGTGGTCAACCCCCCCACCCCGCACATGTAGATGCTCAGACACACACACAGTTTTGTATTGGGTTGCTTTGAATTTCTCCCCTTCCACACACCAAAATAAAAACTGAGAAATTAACTTCCTGTTTTTAAACAGGTGCTTTTAAAAAGATTTAAAGTTATTTAAATTGGGTTTTTGAACCGTTTTAACATAAAAAGTCGAAATGTTTTGTTTCTGAGAGGAACTGCAGTGGGAAACTTCAACTTGAGGTTGAAGTTTCTGTTCTATTTTTGGTTGAATTTGGCAGGAATTTACAAATAGTCCGAGTGGTCTCAGAACATTTCAGATTTGCTAATGGACTTATGTGACATTCTTTTTACTCTCCCTTAGTCAAAAATTCTTATCACACTCACCGCTATAATTAGCATATGCAGTTGTACCACTGCAGCGTATTCAGAGACACCTTCACAGCTTCACTGTTTGAGCTATGGGGCAAAATTCACCTCCAGCAGACCAGGAGTAGTTTCCTGACAGAGGCAGGTTTTTTTAGGATTACCACTGGTACCATATAAATTCCAAGATGAGGACCTCCCTCCCAAGAGATGACCCAACGGAAACACCAAGTCCAGGGGTTGGAGTAGATGACCTCCAGAGGTTCTTTCCGACCTCCACCACTGATTCACACGCCCACTGGCAGCCCCAGCCCTCTCTAAAGGCACTCTGTGGTGTCCTGTGCTGCTGAGAGCTCTCCTCCCAGTCGCCGTTTCCATGACATCAAGGCATCATCTCAGGCTGAATGAAGTCCAACATCTCTTCTATCAACCCATGTTCTCAACTCCAAAGAGAATGTTTGAACAGTGGAAACACTGCTTTATTTTTGCTTAGAAGGGATTCAACTCGAAGAGATTGTTCAATTGTTTAATAGCAACTTAATTAATTTAATGAAATAAACAATAACCATTGTTTAATAACAGCAGGATTTCCCTGTGTTTTTGAGGGAAGCAATTGGTGCCAATGGTGGTCGTGCTTGATAATATTTGTTTGGCTCTGTTCCTATTATTTCAAGTTAGCATTTGGATTTTATTGTTGATTTTTCAATCATACTTAACTTTTTTTTTTTTTTTTTAGTTCATGTTTTCACGCATTAAATGATCCCATAATGGTCTTTATTTCTCTTGAATATAATGTTTGTTAGTGGGTGTCAGATTGTCAGTACTGGAAAGTAAAGTCTTCCATCTATCTCCAGAAGGGAGCAACCACAGATCAAACTTCTTCTAAATTTCCTCACACAGATGTGTCTCAAAGGTGACCTGAGGTAGCAGGGAGGAAGCAGCGCATTTTCCTCGTTCATTCGAGTCACTCTCCACTGATGCTGCCAATAGACTCCCGATTACAGCAGCACCAATTGTTCTGGTGGTTGGTGTGATGGGGACACTGGCTCCCTTGTGGATGTAAAGCTCAGGGCACTAAGAAGCCATCACACGGCAATGATTTTTGCCAAGTCTGAAGCCGAGCTGGATTCCTACCAGCAGCTCCGAAGTGAAAGGCTCCTTTCTGAACTCTCTTTCCAGCCCTCAAATGCAGTCCCCTGCATTCTTGATTGTCATTGCTTTCTCCTCTAAAATAAATTTTAAAGCAATTCTCAGAAACCGGTGATCAGGAAGTGAAAGTGTAACGCAGGACATTTCCAAGAAGCATCAGCATTGCAAGCAAGGGGCTCAACACTAAACATACACAGGTCAGCCGGTAAATAGCACTGGGTTTGGAGATGTTCTGAGGACTACAAACGGACGTAGGAACTGCTAGGACTTCCTGACAGTAGGTATACATCCAAAATTCACTCACACAGAGGTACAGGTGTGATTTGGGGGGTTGTGGTTATAGAACTGAACAATTCAACGCTCAGTTTGCCCAATCTCACGTTAAACATTTTCTGAAAAAAGAAGAATTTCCCTCTCCCTTCTTCCTTAATATAATTTTATTTGTTAATATTAATATCAAGTTAAGAAATTGATTAAAGAATTGTCATCGTAACTGCTTTTCTTTGAGACAGACATTTAGCATCTAGGTTAATTTATGAAACTGGGAGCCTCCTTCCAAAACACAGGCCGTATATGATGCTTGAACAAGAATTTGGTCATGTTGCTTCAAGCATTTTTCATGCGGT
Source organism: Bucorvus abyssinicus (assembly GCA_009769605.1). NCBI lineage: Eukaryota > Metazoa > Chordata > Aves > Bucerotiformes > Bucorvidae > Bucorvus > Bucorvus abyssinicus. The sequence continues at coordinate 79,149,844 of CM020025.1, forward strand.
CTGAAAATTAACGTGGCAAGGGGAGATCATTGTTATTTGAGGGTGCTACTTGTGCGACAGAGAACAAGACAAGAGGAGCTCAAAGACAATCAATAAAAGCTGTAGCAGGGATTTGGGACCGAGAGCAGACTATAATGATTATAGCCACTGCAAGCAAAGAACCCATCTTTGATTTGTCTGCGTTCAGTGAGGCAAGACATGAAGTACACACCAGATCACTTCATATATGCAAAATACATAAATTAAATCTAATTATACTATTTCAAATAGAAATAAAATAGAAAATAAATACTTCTTACTTAGAAATAGAAAGTAACATAAAAAGAAAAGGAAATATCTATCTTCACTATCAATTCCTTCACCAGTAGAAGCAACTCATGACTCCCTGAATGCTGGTAGATCGCTTCAGTCAAAAATGGTCACATTATTACAGTAATAATTTGAGGTGCTCTCACAGTCATGACTCCATACACTCCCAATCCTCTCAGTTAGCTTACGTATACTTTCATTACGGCAGCAAAAATATACATACATCTATAACCTAACCCAGGCTGCTGTGGAGAACATACACAGCAAGGAATTTGTGGTTTTCAGATCCATGCATCAGTAGTGTTTGACCCCCAGGCTGGAAGCGACGGCCCGGGTGGCCCATGGCGTTGTGCACAGCAAAGCCCCTGCTCAGTAAGGTGGGGTTATCTCCTAACGTGGCCCCATTCTCCTCATGCAGAAGCCCACAAGACATAGTTCTGGTGTGTGTGTCTCAACATCCTTTATTTTTATCCCCCAAGCCAAAGGTAGACTTGGTATCCCACTCAACTGATCACGCACACAAGCCAAACGCAAGGCCACTCGGAATGTTTTGTGTTCATGTTGCTCAGCTTCCAAACCATTGGCTCATCTGAGAAACAGAACCTCTCCTTTGTCTTGTTCCTTAAGCACACATACATAGAAACTCTAAAGAAGTGTTACATAATGTTTTTAAAATAAAAACTAATGCTTTTTCACATGTATTTTGGCAGAAAGTTCTTTTCTGCACACACACACACACTGCTGCCCCTGATTTCTGCAGGGAACTGATACCACCCATGTCATGTTGTTCACCTTACAGTCTAACCAGCGTGGTTTCCAACGATATTTGAGAGACAGCAGGGAAACCACATATCTCAATCATCTGAGCGCTTGCTGGACCACAGGGAGTCCTGATTCAAGCGATGTTCTCCACATCTCACGTTTTCTGATCCACAGGGACTTCCCACTGTTCACACTTAGTAAAAATGGATCCTCCATCTCAGAACGTAACTCTCTAATACACACCCAACACTGATCAGGAGGAATGGCTTGTAGCCCACTTTTTATGTTTCAAAGTCTACAATAATAAAACCAGTGAAGAGGAAGGACGGAAAGATGTAGTAACGTACAAACCTCCTACCTCATTACATTCCACTGAGTGCTTCCGGAGCAGGCTAACTCAAAGGAAAAAAACCAAAACCGTAACGCCAATCCTTTAGAAGTAACTGAAAAACCACACCCATTTAGATTTCCCACTGCATTACTGACTTGCAATCAAGCCAACTTGTTGGTGGGGCCTAATTGTTCACAATATAATAGCAACCTGCAGAAAAACCAGATCTGGCATTAATTGCTACACTTTGGATGTGAATGGAAGTACCTGTGTAGCACAGTCACATCTTGTATTTCAGAAATTTAAGGAAGAAATTGTCCATCATGACTAACATTGACTTGGACCAGAGCATTTCTTTATTTAAGAACTTGATTGCTCACAATGAGCTACGTGATTAGTGAAGACTAAATGTAACACATTAAGCAAGGAATGAAAGACTTCTGAAGGAAAGTGATTTTGCTTGCCAAGGCAATGTGCTTTTTATTAGAGATTATTTGTTCTTAGAATGCAAAGTGGTAGTAAAATGAATAAATGTATATGAACTGCAAAAGAAACCTGCAAAATACACTTGAGACAATACTTTCTAGCGTAGCAGTGGCATAATATGGACTTCAGGAATTACGACACATTCCTCCCTCCGGCTTCAACACACAGAAGCGGCTGCTTTCTTGCAAGCTACTTAGCATGCCGAGCTTCTGCCACAGCAGGAGGATGTCCCTGGACCTTGAGCCTGCCAGCTCTTCTAGGCGGGCTGAAGAAGAAGTGCTCTGCTAAACAGCCAAATGCCCTGGAAGACACAACGAGGCCACCGTTTCCACTCATTTAATCCAGCAAGGTATGCAACAGCTGAAGTGTGAATTCTATCCCTTCTCCTCCATAGCTGTATTAAGGACCACCAGTGTTACTGTCTACCCAGTTCTGCCTCACAGCCTCAGTATCTGTTTATGTTTGCATGTTTTTCTTCAGCATATTGAGATCCTGGGGACGGCTTGTCTTCGTCTTCCTCCCAGCCCAACTACACCTCTAGTAAGTTCAACCACCTGGTATCTCTGTTCTTGAGGCTGTCAAACTGCTGACCGCTCTTAAGAGAGGCTGTGTCTTTCTCTGTCCTCAGACGGTACCAAATGCAGTATTAACACTCTATAGCTGTGGTGCAAATACAAGTTTAGGGAGCCACAGTTGTCTCTGTTGTGTATCATTATGGGCGGATGATTTACATTCTCTTATTTTGCTCTAAGAAGTATCTGGGCCATCACTGATTTCTACTTTCTCTACGTGTCTCAGACTTCTGCTCCAGAATGAAGTCGAATGACGTTTTCCAAGTTCTAGCAGTATAGATAGAAACTGATATTTATTTTGATAGTATATTTAGTGCCACCAAGATGACCACACTCATTTAGTCTGACCTTCTGCACTTAAGGAGCTTCTAGCCTTTTGCTTGGTAACTTCCAAAAGCACCTCTGCTCCAGAAAGGATTGTCTAGTTGTTCTCCTGGACTAATCTCTTAGTCTTCTCCATCAGTTTAGTTTTCAGAGTTCAAATTGGTGTGATACTTTTAAATTGCTAAATTTGTTAAGGCTGAATAATTTATCCTATAAAGAGTGTAATGCATACCTGATCCTTCCAGGAATCAGCAAGTACCTCTTGATATATTTCTCAGATTACTTAGTTGGGTCTGAGGTTTTACCCAAGAAAGCAGAATTCCATATAAGTAGTTCCCTTGGGCTGAGTGGCTGGCTCTATTAATTCATATCACTGGAGCAGCTCCATTCAGAAGACAGTGATCTTTCACTGGCCCCTTCGGTGGTTAGAGGAACTGCAGTAGTCAAATCCTTCTGATTCTGCGCACCAAGGGGACAACTCTTAACCCAGCAAACTCATCACCCTCATTAACATCAAAGCAACTTGCTTCCCGCTATTGACCTAGAAGATACAGCAAAGGGAACTTCTGTCGGGAAGAACAAGACAGTACATTTAGAAGAGTTTTTAAAGGCCAATGGCAGCTTGTTTTCTTTATCTCTGCTCTCAGGCCTTACCAAAAGAGACCAGTTGCATGTTCTGGGAACCACTGGGCTATCTCTGGGATTTGAAGGAAAGCAGGTTAAAAAATGAAACATGGCAATAAAATTGTAGGACTAAATTGTTGCTCCCTCTCCAGAGTAAATAAATACAATCCTCTCTATAGGAACTCTCCCAAGGGAGTTCTATATGATCTTACACACCAACAAATGAATTTTCTCTCCGTTTTTCAGTTTCTTTCAAAAATTCCCTATATAATTTTCTTCCATACAGGCTCCATAAGCTCATTTTCTTCTTCAAGCTTCCCTCAGGGCATCCTCCTAGTCTGCAGAAATGAGGCTGCAGAACGACCTCTTGATGCAGTAAATACCTATTCCCGATGTGTTCTTCTTAACGCATGTGCCAAGCCAACTGACCACCATACGTTCCTCCTCCTATCAGCACTGTAGAGCCAATCCTGCTCCCAGTCAGTGAGTATAGTTTCGTTCTGCCTCATGCATCAGCGTGGAAAAATTTGCTTGCTTTTGGATCACCAAAAGCTTTGCTTGAGGGGCTGGGAAGATTTATGGTTTTAGATGGAAACTGCAGAATTTGGCAATTTCAGCCAGGCAAAAATTGGCAGCTAACTTTGGGGTCTTTGGGGGTATCTTTGGCTATAGTTGGTAGGACTTGGCTCAAGATTTTTCACATTTCTATCATAAAATACATCATCATCACCACCACCATTATTATTATTATTTCTCTGCTGTTGAGCAAAGAAAAAGGTTTTCAACATTTTTTCCCTGCAGCATTACGAAGGAGCTCCCATCTTCGTCTTTCCGCAAGCAGCATCGAACTAAAAAACAGAGTCACAGTATAGGATTACCTGATAAAATCCCTTTAGACAGATAATAATTTCTGCTAATATCTTAAATACGGTTGTGCAAAATTACTTGCTAAATCTCAGTACTGCAAGGAGAGCTGGAGAACAGCAGTGGCAGCTTTTGCCCCTGTGACTGCTAAGGAGGAAAAGGTGCCCGGCCTCAGAAAGGTCATGCCAAGCTTCCCTCTTCCTCTTTTTTCTTCAGCTGAGCTGAACGCCTCAGCAATTCTGAATTTGGACAGCTGTCCCAGCAGAGAGAGGAATGAGAAAATCAGTCCTGGGTCCTGAGGCTTTCTGAGCAGCAGGCAGCCATACATTTCATAATGAATGAGGTAAGCTTGCTTCTTCAGCGCAGACACTTCACCACTCACCTCAGGACACGCATCCAGAACTCTCCCTAGCTAACGCTCCTTGATACTTCTGGCCATATTTCAACCAAGCCTGCTATGCCTTTTCCCCCAGGTTGTGAAATCACTTGTCAGATACCTTAGTCAACCTGGTGTTTGACGAAATGACCAGCAGCAACAGATGGGTAAGCTTCCGGAGTCGGGGAGAGGCCGCAGATCTGTGCTGCTGCTGAGGACGCATCACCTCCTGCGAGCCTGCCTATAAGTCTCACCATGTGGCACCCTCTGTTCATACACCAACCTCTAGACACTCTCAGATGGAGTATAAACATACTCCAGGAGAGGAAACTTTAGGGATCCCCACCTACTTTCAGATAGGGGAAGGAGGCAGAGAGGGCAGAGGAACCCTCACCTGGGGCAGTGTTCCCAGAGGGTTTGCAGAGAGATGCACCAACCACCAGAGACAGGTTCTGCAGGCACTTTCAAATAGAGAAATTAAAAAAAGACAGGAATTATTTTTGCAGGTAAGAAAGTTTGCTGGGTCTCTTATGGAACATGAAAAAAACCTACTAATAACTAGACACAATGGCATAAAATTGGGAGGTCTGCTCAAGGCCATGGACGCAAAGGGAACCAAGGGAAGTGTTCTATAAAGGCATTTGGAAGGAGAGATTTCAGCTCATTCCTGGTTTTCACTATCATCAAGTGCATCACACTTAGCCTCACCATAAGCTCATGGCAGTTGCTCTCACCTTAACTTTTCTCCTTACTGTTATCCTTGTGAATAACAATTTTTAAAAGGATTTCTAAAGGATTTTAAAAAGATTTAAAAATGCACTATAGGGATCTGAACCTGAGTGAAGCACCACGATCTTCTAAACACAACCAAAGCTAATAGTATAAAAAACGTGTAAGTACATTTAACAGCATTGTTCATTTTTAGAACCTCCTACTTTTAAAATTAGTAGGAAATGAGTTGAGCTGAGCACTTTGTCAGATCACAGTATTTTCCTAAGAGCTACAAAATCTGTAGCTGGAGGTGCTGGAACTGCGTGGGGAAAGGCCAAAGGAAGTCTAAGTACATTTGCAAGCTTTCAGTGATGGCCAATCAGAGACAGGTCACCAGAGCTGCGATAAATGAGCCTGACTTCAAACTGTACCTCTGAATGCTTAGCCCAGAGAATGAAAGTGCAACTACAGCTGATGGTGTTTGTGATCCATCGGTCTGGTATACACGCTAGCACCAACAAAGCTGTAGCACTGTGGGCATCAGGATGTATAGCTCTTGGATGATAGCTCTTCTCAGTGCCCCGTATAAGCACGTCAGTGATCGGTCTGTGCAACACGTGCGAATAAATGCATCGCTCGACAGATATGGGGGACCACCATCCCCAAAGCATCTCTGACATTCACTTTATTTGCTTCAGAGCCTCCCCTCATTATGTATAGATTGCCTTTGACACAAGATTTTGAAACAAAACTATTTATGGTATGAAAACAAAGATCCTCTTGAACCAACTTGCTTGTATGGATATTTCTCCATGTGACGAATGCAGACGATCACTGAGCAGCAAGACAAGGGCCTCTAAGCTTTGAGGACTGAAACTACTGCGACCACAGACACAGAATCACAGAATGGTAGGGGTTGGAAGGGACCTCTGGAGGCCACCTAGTCCAACTCCCCTGCTAAAGGAGGTTCATCTACAGGAGGTTGCACAGAATTACACCCAGGCGGGTTTTGGATATCTCCAGAGGAGGACACTCCACAACCTCCCTGGGCAGCCTGTTCTAGTCACCCTCAAAGTAAAGAAGTTTTTCCTTATGTTCAGATGGAACTTCTGGTGTTCCAGTTTGTGCCCATTGCCCCTTGTCCTGTTGCTGGGGACCACTGAAAAGAGCCTGGCCCAATCCTTTTGTCACCCACCCTGTAGGTATTTACGAGCATTTGTAAGATCCCCTCTCAGTCTTCTCCAGGCTAAACAGGTCTCTCAGCCTTTCCTCATAGGAGAGATGCTCCAGTCCCCTCACCGTCTTCATAGCCCTCCACTGGACCCTCTCCAATAGTTCCTCGTCTGTCTTGAACTCAGGAGCCCAGAACTGGACACAGTACTCCAGATGTGGCCTCACTAGGGCAGAGTAGAGGGGGAGGAGAACCTCCCTCGACCTGCTGGCCACACTCTTCTTAATGCACTCCAGGATACCACTGGCCTTCTTGGCCACAAGGGCACACTGCTGGATCACAGTTAACTTGTCCACCAGAACTACCAGGCCCTTCTCTGCAGAGCTGCTTTCCAGCACATAAACCCCTAACCTGGACTGGTGCGTGGGCTTATTCCTCCCCAGGTGCAGGACCCTACACTTGCCCTTGTTGAACTTCATTAGGTTCCTCTCTGCCCAGCTCTCCAGCCTGTCCAGGTCTCACTGAATGGCAGCACAGCCTTCTGGTGTGTCAGCCACTCCTCCCACTTTCGTGTCATCAGCAAACTTGCTGAAGGTACACCCTGTCCCTTCTTCCAAGTCATTGATGAATATGTTGAACAAGACTGGACCCTCTACCAACCACTGGGGAACACCACTAGCTACAGACCTCCAGCTAGACGCTGTGCCACTGATCACAACCCTCTGAGCACCGTCATTCAGCCAGTTCTCAATCCACTTCACTGTCCACTCAGCTAAACCACACTTGCTATGAGGATGTTATAGGAGACAGTGTCAAAAGCCTTGCTGAAGTCAAGGTGGTCAACATCCACCTCTTTCCCCTCATCTACCCAGCCAGTCATGCCATCAGAGAAGGCTATCAGATTAGTCAGGCATGATTTCCCCTAGGTGAATCCATGTTGACCACTCCCAAGAACCTTTACTTCCTCCAAGTGCTTAGAGATGACATCTAGAATAAGCTGTTCCATCATCTTACCAGGGATGGAGTTAAGGCTGACTGGCCTGTAGTTTCCTGGGTCCTTCTCCTTGCCTAGGATGAGAACTGGAGTGACACAGGCTTTCCTCCAGTCCTCAGGCACCTTTCCTGTTCTCCAGGACCTTTCAAAGATGATGGAGAGTGGCTTAGCAATAACATCTGCCAGGTCCCCCAGCACTCATGGGTGTATCCTGTCGTGGCCCATGGATTTGTGGGTGTCCAGCTTGTCTAAATGATCTCTAACCTGATCCTCCTTGACCAAAGCAAGGCCATCCTTTCTCCAGACCTTCTCTTTTACCTCCACAGTTTGGGATTCCTGAGGGCTGGCCTTAGCAATAAAGACTGAAGCAAAGGTGACATTCAGTAACTGCGCCTTCTCTGTGTCCTCCATCACCAGGGCACCCCCCTCATTCACCAGCAGCGATATGAGGTGAAAGAGAAAGACATACAGAGACAAGAAAGGCAAAAGGCTAAGTTTCTGTGCGACAAAGATCTTGAAATTGGAGACTGAAGTTGTGTCAATGCTTAGGCTGTCTGTAGAATTCCCAGACATTACCCTTGCTCTTGGGTCTATGCTTTCCTGCTCTAGATCTTTCCCACCCTTCCCACCTCTCCATTACATATATTATACCTCTATCAATCTGAGGAACTCAGTAGGAGGCAACTGGCTCTGGCTCCTACTACATTTATCCTCTTACCATTGTTTTGCTAGGACAATCTAAAACTTTTCCAATATTTTTTAAGAAAATAAAATACTTTCATCACAATATTGCCAAGATTTCATAGGCAAACATGTATCCTTTTCTAAAATCAATCATTTTCCAAGGCAAAGACAAGCTGAGTTATATGCTACTATTATGGCAACAAACTGTGCTACTATTTCAAGGGCTTGGGGTAGGAGAAGCTGTTTATCAAGAGCAGAAGTGCTTAAAAGGCTCTTCAGGCAGTTTATTTGTTTTCCTACAAACATAAACGTGTTTAGTAGTCTGCACTCTGCTCAAGCCACTATTTACACAGCAACTCTGTAAGAAGAGCTTAACAGTCTGACGAGACAACATAAAAAAGGCTTTACTCTCTCTGTATCAAACAAGGATTATACCCTCTCTCCTGCAACACATTTGAGTTTTAGATATATTGCTGAAAAGAGGAAACTGTTCTTGCTAAGGTGTTTTGTCTCCATCACCCCTTAGCAGGAGCTGCTAGTGAGACTCCTTGAAGAAACAAGGGACTAGTCGGGGTGAAAATGCACCCAGTATTATTTGATGGTGCTGAAAGAGCAAGTACAACACCACAGTTTCAGTTTTCAGCCAAAAAACTCAAATGCAGCACTTCCCTTCACCTCCCATGGATTTGACTGTGCCTTCTCAGCTTACTTCAAGCTCTTGTGGAAGTCAGTGGCCACTGAATATACACAAGCATTGCTGCTCTCTGGCTCTGCTTCAAAGGCTTGCTTAAAAACACTGCCCAGAAAGGCTGGCCTCTGTGGAGCCGAGAAATGGCAGGTAAACCTCCAAAAACACCCACGGGAATGTTCTGCAAATATGCATCAAAAAAGCTCCAGCAAAACCCCAGAAGATGCTCCTCCATTCCACTGCCTCAATATTTGAGCTTAGATTTTTGTATTCATCTCACCTGTCCTCATCTCCAAGACATCCAAACAGGTAGCAGCAGTTCATAACATGGCTATTGGAAGAAAATCACACCCCTTTGCTTCAGTAGGTCAGGCTTTTACTCTCATTAGAACAAAATAAAGCAAACAGGGCACTTTTAAAAGGCCCAGAAGGGTAGGTGTAAGCACAGCAAATCGAAACTCTTCTGAACATTTGGGATAGGGCTGTCATTTTATGGCATTTCTGTATAGCACTGTAAAGGATATCTGACCTCAATCAATGTGATTAAATAATTGAGCACATTATCTCAATGTGTACCGCTGCAACAGTGGAGAATATATACACATATCGTCTTTCTCTGGTTTTCTTTAACAACAATTCTTATTGAATTACAGCTTTCAGCACTATTTATCAACCGGTTATTGTTTGTGGAAGAATGCTACCTTCCTGCTCAGACTGTTCCAAGGCTGACTCATATCCTGGTAATTCATTAATGCATAACATGATTCGAGTCCAGTAAAATCATTTCTGCACTATACACATCATAAATCCTACAGCATCAACTGAAAAATAGATCTTAAATTCCCTTTCTACGCAGTAATGGAACATTTTGCTCGGCTTTCCACACACATCCTCAATGGGAGGGGGGCAGACAGAGCCGGGAAAAGCAGTTTGACAGCAGTATACTTCATACAGTTTAACACAGGCATACAGGATGCGACATGAGGTCAAACTAATTTAGACTCTCACTTCCAACAGTAGCCTCTGTCAGACACTTCATGGGAAAATAGAGGTGGAATGATCTGTCTCATCTGCCCTCCCCACATGAGGTCTCGTTCCATTAGAAATTGATTTAAAGCACAGATTGTGAGGTTTAATATTCTTTCCAAGGAGCTGCAACCAAAGGAAATGTGCCTTTAATTTATGCTAAACACTGTGCTGCAGAGAGAACTGCAGGGTGAGGCGGAGAACGTATTTGTTTTAATGTTTCACCAGACTTAATCGCTACAAGCAACATGGGAGATACTATCACTTGGCAAACAAACTTGGACTGGCTAGAGCTGTTTTTACTTCGTGCCTGGGGCATTTATCATTTCTGGGCATGATCTTGCAAACCCTTTTTTCTCACAGAGGCAGACTGTACCACTGTTCACAATCTCACTGACATCAAGAGTAAGCACCATGTGTAACAGAAAGGATTCGAGTATTCCTTTCATTGACGTGTAATATGTGGCTTCCCAGCGGAGTGTTTTTTGAGTCTGATGCTAGAAGCAATATGGTACTTGTCATAAACAAGATATTTTTGTAAGGCTTAGCGACACAGAATGCCTTAGAGAAAATCTGCACAGGGAACGAACATCATCAGTGACAGGGAAATCATCTTGGATTTTCTCTCTGTGAGCTGGTCTGATTTCCACAAGCAGCTCTCACAACCTCCTCCAGTCCACCCCTGATTCTTGAGCTACGCTGGCAGCTGAACCAGCACCATTGTTTATATACCAAGTGTCCACACAGTTCAACTGGGCCAGGCTCAGCTGGACTGACTGAAAACCAGGCTGTATCAAGTCCATGTCTTGCAGCACACCTATCTATCTGGTAAGAATGAGCGTACGAGTGCCTCAAGGCAAAATCACTCTTCTTCATGTGTGACCACACAAATGAGTTGACAGGGGAATGGCTTGAGAGCCTTCATCCCACTCGGTCTCGTTAATCACCCCTGCACTGGCGCTGGCTCACCCTGCTCAGGCAATGGAAGATAACAAACAGTTTGCCTCAGCGTGAGAGCACTGTAACTCTGCCGAGTACAGCAGCCTTCTCTCTCATACACGTGGGTATCTCCTCCGGCTGCTGAAGTCCTCGAACTTACAGCAAACGCACATGCAAACTCAGGCAAAAGCCAGCGAGGGACTTGTGAGCCGGACTGGTGCTCACTGCAGACAGCAAACGTGCGCTCCGGCATCCCCACTGCCGCCTCCCTCACACGGACACAGGCGGCAGCACCCCCAGCATTTGCTAATGCTCTCCTCGCAGTTCAGTCCTGACCCGACCGTGAGGGTAACAACCGCAGTGAGAGGCTGTGGGCTCAGGTAAAAACGTACTCTAAATATGAAGAAGAACCCCACACCAAGCAGTAAGATTTCTGCTGGTATCCTCTGTGCACTCCCTCACCTGGCCGTGACGCTGCCTGCTACTGTCGCTCCAGAAAGAGGCGGAAGGCTCAGTAAGATTACTTTTATTGAGCACTTGCTTCTTTTATGTATTTAATGGGGGTAGAAAAGGAAAGAGAGGCAGTAGATAAACAACAAAATTTGACAACATTCTTGACTGGAAAGTTGGCCAAACCCTAAATCTGACGCATCGAATGTGAGAGGTCGGGGCCTCACCTGTCGTCTTTTAAAGTGACTTACACGAAACCTTACTTCTAGCACTGACACGGATTAGTGTGTCTCTTGATTGCCCATTTCTTTACTCAGACTCTCTCCTGCTGTATGGTGCAGCGGTACCCATTTCACATCGCTCCCAGCGCACTGCCTCTAGGACCACGCTGGGGGACACTCAGCTATAACAACTCAGAGCAAAAAGAGCTGGGGAAGTAGCAGTAAGGTAAAAAGATAGCTTGGCTTGGCTGGGAGAAACGTGACATTAAATCCTCCCATCCTGCTGCTCCAAGGAATCTCCCCCAGATTTTAAAACCTGGGACATAGGGCATGGGATTCTCCCTGTCCTCTGTTTTCACAATGAGACAGAGAGGGACAGCGGCTCCAGCTCCGACCTGCACCCGTGCATTTAGTTAAGTAATATAAGATGGGTGACTGTGTCCTCTATAAATCAATGCAAGAGGCGCAGCCTCATCCTAGGACCTTCATCAGCTTATGTGACTGGGACAAGACCAGTTGCTTTACTGGGTTACGTGATCAAATGTGGGTGGCAGGTTACTGTCACATAACCCAAGGGTGCAAACCTCTGGCCCCTTTTTTATGTTTTACTTTGGTCGCTCTGTGTCAAAGATGTCTGGTGATTCAGTGCCGCCAATTGGGATGCACTGATTTATTTGGGATTAAACTGGTCCTGTACAGCAGCCATACTTATCGTCAATGGTTCCATACAGCAGAGTATACTGAGATCTTTGTAGTTAATCTTTGTGGACTTCTTTAGGCCATATAATTCCCACGAACACTTTCTACCTGTCCTTCCCTGTATAATTAATCCCTTATTTCATACTCATTTACAAACTGGACATACCACGCTGGGAGATTAAAATCTTGGCCTTGGAAGGCTAATGGTGCATGTTTTGTACAAATAAGTAAAAAGGTGAATGTTGCCAGCTAATATGGCAATGGTTCAGGACCAGGCCTGTAGTCTCCTCAGATCATAGACATGTATTTTCAAGGTACTATTTTTCTTTCTCTCACTCTGGAAGGAGAGAAGGCTTCTCTTGACAATTATTCATTGGGAGCCCTGTGTAAAGCATCACTCTACCAACAGATTGATCGAAGGGTTATCTAGGTCTAATCACATCAAATTCGCTGGAATGAAGACCTACCTGGCAGTAAAAAAAGGTCAGTCTCTCATGTTAACACTATTTTAGGATTGCATGGATTACAGCTCTGTGGTGCAGTGGCTTAACATAGAAGACCTGAATCTGAAATCTCATTTCAGATCATAAGTAAAAACCAGTTGTGGATGACAAGAGTTGGGAGGTAGATCCTGTCACACATCAGAAAGCTATGACTAAACTTGCTACACTCATCAAGTCTGCTCAGTGTCAACCTGAGAAACAAAAAACCCAGAGCTGGACAAGGTTTGAGGGGGTTTGCAGGTCAGCATTGCAACATGCTGGCAGAGTTACTACGCAAACTGCCTCAATACCTGCTCACAGTATCCCTGGCTCTACTCATTACTTCCAGTCCACGAGCACCAAGTTTTTGAGGAACACTTATCTGGAAGAGAAGCTGAGAAGAGAGGAAGAGGGGGATACAGTGGGGCATGTAAGAAACACATTTGTTTTAAAAGAGAGAAAGAAAAGCCCAAATAAGCAAATACGATAGCAGATATACCCGTGTCTTTCTCTTGTAATGAGAGGAAAACCTCATCTCGAATAAGCTGTACTTGGATTTCTATTGGATACTTGTCATGTTAAAAAACCCCAAACCTCTAGCAAAATGTGCCTGCAGAAAATCACTAGAGGGAAAACTCAATATATCATGAAGCTAGGGGGGCAAATTCTCTTGGGGATCTCCTGTTGTATAAACCTGCATCACTGACTATCCTCTGGACAGACCCCAGCACTACCAACAGCAGACCGTGAGGCTCGGTATTCCAGTGCCCGGTTATCAAAGAATCAATCTCAGTTGTTTAAAATCTGTTAGGAAGGTACTGAAGAGTAACCGATAGTCAAACGGGCTTTTTGTCTGTTTGAGCTTTAATGTCACCTACTGTGCATGAACACATGGCCTTGAAGAAGCCCCCCAGTGCCAGACAGGCCCATGCAGGTATTCCACATGCCCCTGAAGTACTTTCGCTTGGTAGACAACCATCCACTCTTACAATGGCTGTGTCAGTTCAAATGGTGGTTGAAAAGGCTACTTGGTCAGGCTTTGTTGCAGATGGACATCATGTTTGTGAGCTCTAGTGTGGTGGTACAGTGCCCCTGTCACTCAAAGCCTACTCGAGACTTAAAGTGATTTCTCCTTCCTCACCCTCTGTCCTGTTCCCTGGGCCACAAACCAGCCCAGGGTAAATCAGGCGCAGATGCAAACCAGAACACTAAGGCACCTCCTTGGTGTGCTGGGCCTGCTTCCCAGCCCCATGCTGCTCTCCCCATCCTTGGGAGATAGTCACCACCTGACAGCCTGGAACATCTGTACCTGGGTCACGACAGTCTGCTACAGCTGTACTTGGGTCACGACGGTCTGGTACAGCTGTACTTGGGTCACGACAACCTGGTACAGCTGTACTTGGGTCACGACGGTCTGGTACAGCTGTACTTGGGTCATGACAACCTGGTACAGCTGTACTTGGGTCACGACGGTCTGGTACAGCTGTACTTGGGTCATGACAACCTGGTACAGCTGTACTTGGGTCACGACAGTCTGGTACAGCTGTACTTGGGTCACGACAACCTGGTACAGCTGTACTTGGGTCACGACGGTCTGTTACAGCTGTACTTGGGTCATGACAGTCTGTTACAGCTGTACTTGGGTCATGACAACCTGGTACAGCTGTACTTGGGTCATGACAACCTGGTACAGCTGTACTTGGGTCACGACAGTCTGCTACAGCTGTACTTGGGTCACGACAACCTGGTACAGCTGTACTTGGGTCACGACAGTCTGCTACAGCTGTACTTGGGTCACGACAACCTGGTACAGCTGTACTTTGGTCATGACAACCTGGTACAGCTGTACTTGGGTCATGACAGTCTGTTACAGCTGTACTTGGGTCACGACAGTCTGCTACAGCTGTACTTGGGTCACGACAGTCTGCTACAGCTGTACTTGGGTCACGACAACCTGGTACAGCTGTACTTGGGTCATGACAACCTGGTACAGCTGTACTTGAGTCAAGGCCAACAGGGTGCGGGCAATACCAAACATCGGAAATCAACAGTTTTGGGGCCTGCACAACTGGCAGAAAATACCAGAATATTACAAAGTCCAAGGCCGGCTAGAGTGGGAAAATATAAGATGAAAGCCAATAATCTCAGACCCTACAAATAGCAACCCTTTGAGCTCTCCTGGATCGCACCAGGCTGGGTCCAGCATCTCCCCTGAGTCTCAGGGACAATCTGCGCGAAGGACCAAGACAAAGTCAGACTCCTCGAGGCTCAATTATTGTCCATTGATATTGCTGGAGCATTGTGAGTGTTTGTGCTAAACTCGGGAAGGAAATTTTAACTACAGGCCAGTCGCTCTTTTGTTCACGGCGCTAACACGAGTGTGGTGAGGTTTGTCTGTGTCTGTCTGTCTGTTATGTGATGTGTTCATGCATATGCACGTACATACACATATACGTGTATATATCTATACGTATATATAAAGGATATCCTGGAGTAAGTTAGTGTGAATCTTGTCATCATCAAATCTGAACTACGTCATTATTTGATTGTAACATTTTCAACTGGGTCACCTTGTTAAATTTAAATTGGTTAGTGATTAACTGCTGCTACATAATCTACCCTTTGATGTACCTCTTTCTATTAATAAACTTGAAGTTGCTGCCTAATCACAACCACATTGATATTTTCTCCTGTGACACCTAGCAATCGCCGAGCCCTACTTAAGCCTGGTCTGGAGGCTTTAATGGACCAAAATGACAAAAATGCCTTGAACTGCCCCTGCAGAAATTCAAATTCCTCAGCGTACAAGGATTTTGGCACTATTTTGGCACTATTTTGGACAGAGATGGAGAGGGTGAGAGTGTAGATTTACCAGGCCAAAGTATTACATGTTGATCACTGGATGTTCCCACTAAAAGCACTTTTTCTGAATGTAAATCCTCTTTCCAACTCTACCACTCCCTGGAGAGAGTTGCGAGAAATGTATGTGCTGTCTCTCCTTGTCTTGTTGCGCAACAGGCAATTCCTGCAGCAGGGAGAGAAATTATTTATGATAGAATTTCACACATTTTTCTGAGTGCTTAATGAAGCTTGAACTTGAGTGGAGCAGAGAGACTGCTTATTGTTGAGTTCTTTCGAGATCACTGCACAACAAACAGACACCGAACAAGCAATTAAGTTAACTGGCTTTAAGACCCATATTGGCTGAGGATTAAGGTAATTATGTCTGTGCTTACACACATTCATTGCAGCTTTAAACAGTCTTGCTCGCTGTTTTGTTGCTGATTTGGTTCTGAAAATAATCCGAGTTGTTGTCCTGCCATTAATTACCACAGAGCTTACAAACACAAGCTCTCCTTGCTCTAACTGTCTTATTTGTATGACGTGCTCAAAGGAGGTGCAGGCATCCTTTGCCAGGTTTATGCACACAAATCCAACCACTTCTTCCTGCATCAAAGAACTCACAATACCTTAGACTTAAGGGATACATTAAAATAATAGACAATAGGTGGGTTTTGGTATCGTCATACAGTGATTTTGCCATCACAGGAGAAAAAAAAAAAATCTATTTTTAAGTTTGTGTGAAAAGAGAGACTCTGGGAAAGCGGCTTCAGCCTCCACAATATCACTGGCAGGGAAATGGGGATTCTTCGCCTTCTGGGTTACAAGTTTCTTTTTAAATTGGTGGAATGCAGGGGAGAGGAAAGGACGGGACTACCCCCTACCCCCCCACTCCTGTCTAACAAGGAGCCAGTGTGAGAACAGCTCCCTAGCAGAAGTAATCTGTGATTGACAATGGTTTTCTTTGCATCTAGGGCTAAAAATGGTTTAGCTGTAAACAGAGAGATGAGACCATGTTAGCACCCTTTCTAAACGCAAGGGCTGCTTACACAAGCATTCCACATGCAAGGTGGCTAGCTAGTAGCACCAAGCGAGCAACAGGCTTCAGAGTTCCTGAAAATCAACGAATTTGCGTATCAGGGAGAAAAAAAATCTTGTATTGGGCAGGTTTACTCTCCAGGTGGCCCAGGGATTCATATGTGTGAGCTTAGGCAAGCTGCTGTATTTGGCTGCCTGAAAAACTGACAAAGAAATACCTTCCTCTTCACAGAGAGGATGAATATGTGTAAAGCATTTGGTTCTACGGGGTGGGAGCTCTGTAAACAACTGGAACGAAGTATGAGACTGATGATCCAACTTCCCTGCAATCTTAAAGTCATCTCTGAGGTCTACAATAAAGGACATCAAGGAAACGAGGTGAGGTGGGACAATCTCAGCACTTCACAGGGAATATGAAGGAAAATTTTTATTGAAACATGTAAAATTGCCTTGAGCTAAACTTAATGATCGTATGAACAAAGTTACGTAGCAACAGCTTACTTGTATTTTTCAAGAGTTTGAAAAATGTTGCTAACATGAACTGTATCTCTGTGGCCTTGTTCTTCTTCACTGATTCTTTCCTGTGAATCAGACACAGTCACAGCCTGTCTAGGAGTTCTGCAGGTCATAAAAGCTCAAGCTTATCAGCTGTTTCCACGGGCATTTTGCCTAAGGTTAGCAGAATCTGGTCCTTGATGTTAGTGATGAGCTCCTTTGGAGATGAACTCTATACACTAGGGAGGCCACCTGAACTAAGTAGGACTCAGTCCCAAACCATGTAGACTTCTAAGGTCCTAAGTGAGTATTTGGTAAACATGTTGATTCATAACTGAAAGAAATCTTTATTTTAAAAATGTAAACCAGAGGATAAAGGCAGTGTTGACAGCAAGATTGTAAGTCATAGAAACTCTATTATGAATCAAAACAACAGATGTAACATGAACAACAGCATCTTTTATAAATACCAACTGGACTTCTCTATTTCACTCATCGGAAAGGTAATATGCCCAAGATAAACTTTGCTGAGCTCTCAGTAATGTTCTAAGGTCAGTGCTGACTGACTGTTACCAAAAAAACCCAAGGATGATTTATATTCCAGCAGAATCACTAACCCTAAACCACATTTTTCGGTCAGACCTGACATTAATAACTATAAACACTTGTACTAACTATATTCTTTTTGCAGCAGAAGCAGCCAAGTAGGGGTGATTCATACATCAGTGATTTCTTGATCTGTATTCACTTCCCTTCAATTTATTAGCAGGCCTGCTGGCTGCCAGAGTCACTGCAGAAACTGAATTATCACAGTGCTCCCTCCCATACCGTATTTGCTGTAATGAGTCTCTGGGGCCCAAATACCTCAGACTTCAAATAGGAAATGAAGTGTTCACAGTATGAAGAACCAGTGTTTCTGGGACTGGAGGAACTTCTCCAGCCCCAAAATTCTCCAGGCTTGCACTGATCTATCTATCTGTTATAGCAACAGCTAAGCTACAGTTGACAAATCAGTCAAAGTATGATGTAAAGGCAGACAGAGTACCCGCCCTTGCTGACAACAGAAAAAGTAGGATGGCCAGATCGTGTTAATATTTCCATGTCTGATCACATGAGGGAGAGCAGGAAGAAGATCATCTACTGCTTCACTCCTTGCATGGCATGTATTGTTACCAGTGACTCATTCATTCAGCAGCCCAGGCACGTGAAGAAACAAAATTCAGGTGAACAGCGTTTATGAGCTGCTTCTAGTTTGCCATCATCATGATAGATCCCTGATTATTTATAGGTTGCCTTCAAAGTCTATCGCTAAGACTTTGCATAATAAACAAATACACTGTGCATCAACTCTTGCCTAACAAGAATGCAGGGCTTGACTTTTCTCTAAGTTTTTCATTGGTGTAACTCTTTCATGGGCACCCCCTTGCCGTGGGGAAAGAGCTTGCGTGCCCTTGCGAAGTTGAGAGCTATGCTGGTGGTGGCATATGCCTCCGGTAGGGTCTCCCAAGCCTGACAGGTCTCAACTGAAGGGTCAGACAAAGTGTGTCCACGGGCAGGATGGGCTCACTAGCCTTCAGGCAACCATCCTAGGAGAAGGACAACTCTAACTCCAAACCCGGGCAGATGGAGCTCGTTTAGCCCTGTAAGGCCATCCATCTAAGAGAAGGATACTCTAACCAAACCTACGACCTGAGGACTTCGCTGTCACCGTCCAAGCTCGCTAGGCCCTGGCAGATGAACCTCAGGTGTAAAGGGTGGGGCCAGTCTCGCGCACGCTGCGCCTCACCTAAAAAATCCACCGCGCAGGCTTGAAGGGTTCTTGCCTATCCCGCATTGGCCTTTTCAGCCATCAACGCGCTTGCAATAAGCGTGGGCAAAGCCCTTCCCAAATCTTCGTCCACGAAGCCAAGCCATGATGATCATTGGTGTAATTACAATTACTTCAGTCGTAAAACCTCTGACTGATAACTCAGTGAGAGCATATCATGACGCATGAAATTCATGAACCAGGAAGTGTTCCTAACTATCTATAAATACATAATGAACGGCATATTTGTTTTGGACATTTTGTCCCTATTTTTAGCAGGTACATCAAAACCTGACAACTTACCCTGTTCTGGCATGATCCTACACCGTTATTTCTGCCTAGTCGTGTGTCACTAACTGTGCCACTCTTCAGTTCTCCCCATCCTGTTCCCGCCTGAAACCAACCTTGCACTGACTCCTTTGTGACCAATGACATCGGAGCGGGCTTCTTAATGATGGAAGTGCCAATGAGATGCAATGGGAAATTTTTTGAATGACACCTTCGGACCTTGGTTTCTCTTTTGTTGATGAACAAAGAAGCTCTAAAATACTAATGCTGTTTTGGATTTTTTAGCTTTGACATGTTCAAAACCCATGCAAATAATTATGTATTAATAAAAAGATAATTCCTGCACAAAGTTTTAATTGAATATGTCCTCCATCCCCTTACTCTACTGATGCATGCTCATCTCTCTGGCCTCTTCTACGAGGCTTTTAAAGACTAAAGTTACAGAGCTCAAATGCTTCAAGTGTCATTTCTCCAAAGGTACATGGTCAGTACTTAAGTTGGAAATGGTTATGCACTTAATTAGTCATAGAATATATAACATCATACGGCTTAGATAACAAACCACGACACGCACAGCAAACGTTAAAAAGCACACTTCATTTGCATTCTCCCGAAACACCTCCATTATCCCGCTATAGACAGATTCTGTCAGGCAAAGGTGAGGTCACTAATTAGACTCTTTTTTCCAGTTTAAATATTGCAGATGTTCTGTTCCAGTCAGTTACTCTAAATGACCCCGGTGTCAGTAAGATAAGCCTCTGTCCCATGAAGATAATAGCAAATCAGAGGATTTGAACCTGAGGCTCTTTGCCCGAGGCTATTCCTCAACACCACATGGATTTTCGCGCTTCAGCAGGACACTGGCGTTCTTACTACACTGAAACAAGACATTTCCAAAATTCTTCTAACCCCACCTTAGAAAATGGAAATCTGGTAGGCCTTTTCTAACTTTACTTCCTATGGCAGTATGATTAAAACCTGTAGTACAAATGACTTAAATTAAAAAAAAAACCACCACCGAAAGTAACACCCTCATTACACAAATAGTAAGCGAAGTATTACCTTGGCAGGTCCGTTCATCTGTGAGCAGTTTATAGCCTTTCTGGCAGCTGCACTCAAAGCTGCCAACTGTGTTTCGGCAGAAGTGGTCACAGCCACCATTGTTCACCAAGCACTCATCGATGTCTGCAAATGAACAGGCAAAAACAGAGTTCACACCAGCAATGCAGTAGGTCAGGACAGGAGTACAGGGGTTTACTCAGATCCCCAAGGAGGCTGCTGTCCCTGTTAGGAATGAGGTGGGTCAGATGCAGTCCTTCCCAAACCTTTCTCGCAAGGCTTACAGCAGAGATAGGGGCTGAGTTGCCCTGGAGGCAGGGGTATTGCTTTCAGAACTGGAACCATCAGATGATCCAATCTGAGTCACTTTTATGTTAAAGAACATTCAGGGCATCTTCTTTGTAGATGCAGTGGTCTGCCTGGCAGAAGACTTCACCCTACATAAGATGTGAATCCCTTACTTTACATAGGAACTATCAAAACCCAAGAACACATGAAAAAAATGAAATAACAACAAACAGGAAGTAAGCGATATTTGACTTCTGAAAAAATACTGCCATTATCCCTACACAAAGGATACATTTGTTCAGGATTAGCATATGCTAGTTTGTCCATTACGAACACTGTGTCACTGAATATCTGTTTCCATGTGTCTAACTTTTTTGATTTGGTATAATAGAAGAGCAACTGTGAGTGCATCTAAAATGTCGCGTCTTCAGTTGTTCTGAAGGCAGAGCACCTACTGCCTTTATTTGAAAGTCATGTACGTGTACAAAGGATGGGATCAATAGCTCTTACTTTAAATAATGGTTATGAAGTGCATTGATGAACCCGATAAGACCTCTGTCCTGAATTTCAGACTAGTGATTCTACTTCCTCCACCTTATAACTTCTCCCAAAGGTGTTGAAGAACTGGATGACCAGTCACTTTTTCAACCTATAAAAGCTTGGGCAATAAGCATATAGTAGGTCACAGGACCTCATTTGAAATACAGGGCATCTTTCCAGCCTCCCCTACTTGTAAAACCAGGTATCCACAGTTATTTGAAAAATTAAAAAAGTAATTTCTTTTCAGGAGGAGAACAGTGACCAAAAAATAGCTCTTTTTAGGGATATATACAGTGAAGAAGTAGAGTATTACGTCCTCAGTGCTTTGCACAAAGGCAGCTCAAATCTTTATGTCTCGAGTAAGAAAGTTCTCAAAGTGATCTGAAACCAGGTGTCGTTCTTGTTGTCTGTGGTCCTCCAGTTTTGGTGATGAGGCTAGCCAAGAACCTTAGGCTTCAAACTTAATAAATCTTGAACTTGATAAACCCTGAGTGTTGCTCTACAGGAGACCATGAGATTGGAGGTGGCAACACATTCGGTTTCAGCTGTGATCACAAGCACAGGTAAATATCAGCAGGGAAAACACAAGACTCCTTGGCCCAATTCCTGCAGGCTGGCAGTTCCACTTGCAGCAGTGATTCCTCCCAGCTGCAGTACGTGTCACTGGGACTGTGCTGAAGGTCTGGTGATGGATGAACACAACAATCCCATCCTTTTGCACAACAGTAGTTTAGCTTGCCCTGACAAAAGAGTTGGATGAATGGAATTGTGAATTAAAATTACTAATGTATTATGCCTCATAAACACACAGAGCAGTCGTCTGTCAGGAAGAGGATCTCTTTTACAGGATAAGAACAACATGACCTTTGGGTTACTCTGCTGCCTAAGACTGCCTGAAGCAGAAATTACTTGCAGGCTGTCAAACACCATTCTGAAGTAAGGATTGATGTTTTAAACAACAGCCCATGAATTTCACATACTAAATTCCAAATTTCTGTCTCACTAACTTTCTTTTCAGGGTCTTTGAAGACCATAAGGGACAAAAATGAAACCCTCCTGGCCTCAGAGAGGGCTGTTAATCATTGTAATTCCAATGCCAATGCAGCATATCGAATTTACACCAGCAATTCTTGGGAATAATTCTGAACTGGATCTGTGTGAAACCTGTGAGAATCTACAGGAAAAGAAAGTATTTATTCATTTCTTCTAGCTCGAAAACATGACGTCTCCTTTTGAAACCAGGACCATCGAAACAGAGCAGAGGTCATAACTGCTAGCTGTAAAAATGTTCTGAATAACTCAAACAGTGTCAATGTCTCTGCATCCACTGTATTTCTTTCTATGGCCATAGCAAAACTGACAAGAGATGCAAAAATTATTTCACTCTACGGAGAGCAGCGCGTTGCTGCATTTCACTTGAAAGAGAGCGGTACCCAACCGTATCACGTCTAACCGGTTCATAGAAACTGCACCAAGTCTATATCCCCACTATTTTTCTTTCCATGGCTCTAAATAATTTGTGTTATGAGCCATGTGAAAATAAATGATTCCACTGTGTGAGAAGGTGAGGCCCCACTGATCTTTCAACGGACTGGTACTCAACTTTTGTCAAGTGCCTGGTTGAACTGCACAGAGAGTATGCATGTCTGCCTATCATGTAGGGAAAGAAAACACAAAGGAAACCCATCATGGTATCTCTACCAGCTTTGAAACGATGTAATAAAATTATTGAGACTGTCCGTAGAGGAGTCATAAACCTGGTGTCTTCAAACATAGTTCTCAAGTGGCTCCTTTTCAACTGAAGATGCAGGTTGCAGAAGAATAGCTAAAACTTTCCACAGTACTCTGCTCCCCTGTATCCCCAGGAATGCAGAAGTACATAAAGAACTGTATTTCTCCATGGGGGGTTGTATGTAAAGTGCCCTGATCATCACTGTTCAGACAATGTGCTGGTCATTTCAGACCAGGAGGTGTGATGGTCTTTCAGTGCATTTGCAATGAAATCCCAGAAGAATTCTCTTAATGAAGTAAATCAGGATTGCTAAATGACAGCTTCCTCATACAAGCTGCTAATCTGCTACACAGACTAACTGATGTGCCCAGCACAAACAAGACACGTGCAGGAACTGAAAACACAGGCCAGTGAAAAAACACAGAAGCGTTAAAATTGACGAGTCAAAAATGTCAGGTGAAGGTATGGGGTAACAGGCAATTAAGCACTCAAGCCTCCCCCCCATGCAATTAAACAAACGAAAGCAAACATGATTTGCACAAAGGTTGCTAAAACCTTCCTTGAAGTTGTAACTTTTGGGGAAAAAAAGCTATTGTACATACCAGTCCAGAGAGAGAACTCAGCAACACCATCCCAAAAGCTGTGGGCTCATCAAAACCCAGAAGCAAACCCTGGGTTGTCTCAGTAGTCACAGAGAGCGGAGAAGTTCCACTTCAGCTTCTGTGCCTCGCTGTCACCTCTATGAGCGTTGTTAAACGCTAAGTCGAGGCTTGCAGCAAACCCCATTAGCAAAGTGACAAAATCTGGCATCGAGACAGATCACTACTTGCTGGATCCGCCCGTGTGACCCTAGGGCCCTGTGGCATGCGCAGTAGGTCATGGTTTTGGCACACAGATCCCAACGCCCTTTTAAAATGCCCTTTCTCTGTAGTCCTTTCACAAAGGTCTCTATATTCTTTTGGACGCTCAAAAGATAATTTCAGAAGAATGGAAGGGGCAATAATTTTAGAGGAATAAAGGAGGAATAACTATTTCTGAAATAAGTAATTATCCTAAGATTTCTGAGGATCCCGAAATAAGAGAGAGGCAGTGGAATCAGCTTTAAATAAAGGACCAGAATCTCAGATGCTTCGTGGTAAGTTGCGTAGCCACAGCTTGACTCGAGGGTATCAGGCAGTCCGTTATTTTTCTTTCCATGTCCTGGTGAAGACGGATAGGAATGACTGCTCCCCTTCCACTTGTGCCTCCTCAAATCTGCGCAGGGTAATTCGTATTTGGAAGGACCTGGTTCTGCCTGGGGGGGTGTGTACAGGTCTGCATAAACCCAAAGATTTGCCTTGCTGAATACAAGTCAGAGAACAAACTAAAAGGTAGGGATTTTGGGTGACTGTCCTGGCTTAAGATAAAACCAGCCCGGTTTGTTTTGACGGACACAGAAACAAGTCAATTACAGTGTTCCTCCCCTGCACATCACTCATCTGACTGGCCATGGAACTTTTTGGCGGGACGGTGTTTCTGTAAGAGCGGAGTTCAGGAAGAAACCGTGGAGCAGCCTTCTGCTGCCGTCCCAGAGGAGCCGCTGCCCCCACTCCTCTTCTCGCCGCCAAGGCACTTGCTGATCACTGCTGCTGGTGTTCAGCTCCTCGGCTCGAGCTGCTGCCGCTGGACTGCTGCTCCTGCTGCCCCGGGGGGACACCATGCCGCTCCTCGCCGCCGTTTTCCCAGCCACCGCCACGTGTTCCAGCGCCGCTCCCCGACCGGCGGGCTCTGTCCCTGTCTGCGCCGTGTGCCACCGGCCGTCACAGACCGGTGGTTTTTCCTCTGACACGTTTGTTCCCTTTGCCCAGGGTTCAAGCCCTGCTGCACCTGATCCTTATACAGACTTGTTAATGTCTTGTTCGGTTTTGTATAGAATATTGTTCTCTTGTTATTAAAACCGTTTTAGTTTCCTCAACTTAACCGAGGCCTCGCCTACATTTTCTTCTTATTTCTCCTTGACCCTTTTCTCCTGGGACGGGGAAGGGGTGATGGGAGAGAGAAACTGTCCCGCGGTTGGTCCCGTCTCATTGCCAACCGGTGACAATGACTTAGAATTTAACATTTCCCATCAGCTGCTGAAAGGCAACTGAAAGGGCCATCAACGTGGGATCTCCACAGCTGAAGAGCAGTGATGGACACGGAGATGTCTAAAGCCTCACCACACGCCGACGTGAGGCTTCTCCTTGCGGTGCCTGGATAAATACTTGAACTGATTGTCTCCGCCTAATCCTTCGCAGTTTTAACATGCTACCTAGCTCCAGGAAAACAATGTACTCCCAGACCAACCTAATATAACTGCAGAAACTTCCTACCCTTCTTGTTATTGTTAATGACGGCGTGTTAGGATTACTAACGCTATTACCAGCAGACAGTGGACATCGATATAGGCATGTAGCCCCCTGCAAAAGGGCTGCTCTGCTGCTGCTTCAAATACCCTTCTTTCATAATTCCCCTTTGCTTTTCTTCCCTTCTGTTTCCTCCTGCTTCTATAAATCAGCACTGTCCTCCAAACCCTCTATCTAGTGTTGCCTTGTTGACACAGGTATTAGTTCCCTGACGCATGTTGACCACAAAGTGCTCTATGAAACAGCCACAAAACTTCTTAACCCCCTCTCAGAGGTGGTGAAATAGAGGCACAGAAAAACAAACCAACTCATCCGCACTCGAATCCAAATCCAGCGCACAACCCAACAGGCTACCCTACCGAGACAGCGTGTCAATCAACACAGGCGTGCGCTAAACACGTATTTTTCTACGTGTTGTTCTACGTGATAAACACTACCAAAGCCCCCAATGCTCAGATTGCAATTATTTTAATATTTGCCTGTCACTTTGCAATAAAACTTAAATATATTAAGTAACTCTGGATTAACATACACATAACCAATCCGGGTACACTTGCAATGCTCTAAATAAATAACATTTTCTATAGTGTTTTAAATAATGTGTTTTATTAAGGTGTAAAGATAATTTCATATCCTCAGACTCAGTGGATTTGGTGCTGCTGTGAGACAATCTAATCAAAGTAGAATTTAGGTTCTGTTGTTCCCTCGAGAAAACATCAAGCTAACTGTTGTCTGGGAGTTTACAGGGAGTTAGAAGTCCTAGTTCTGGTTTTAGAATAGGTTTGTAGGCAAGTTGTAACACCTCCATCTGTACAACGGGGTACTGGCAATTACAACTTGATAATTTCAGGAACAATACTATAAAACGGATTATTCTGATTGAACAAAGCATTTTGATTCAAAGTAATTTACTGTCAAAATTTTTTAGTCAAATTACTACACAACACTACTGCAGGAGAGCTAAGTTTAATTAATTCTCCTTTAACAGATATGAAACTGAGGCAGGGAGGGTAGCCTGTGACTTCCCTGCATCATATAGCTACAAAATTAAATAAGACATCTATTACAGCACTTCTAATTTGCGATGTGTGCTTCAGTGACAAGCTCATTTTCCTTGCCGCAGTGCTAATTAACTGTAATGTATGATAATCATTACTGAACTGGAGGTCCACTAAGTGGCCAATGAAGGCTCTGTGTTTAATTAGCTTTACGGCTAGGTTGTGGGGCAAGGCGGTTTTCTAATTAACAGAATTAAAACTCAACTGGGCAGACAGGAATGAGTTTAATTAAAATTTAATCGGCCCCATCTTGAAAACAGGCTGCCTGCAGAATAGAGAGCTTTTTGTAAATGCTCTTAGAGCGTGGAAAGGGTGAGGCAAGTTTCAACACACTTCCTTCATGTCACTTTCTCCATTTTCACCTGTTATCTTTGCAATTTTATGAAGAAACCTGCCTTCCAACCCAGATGGTAATCTGTCACGTATGGATTTAGCTGTCAGCTATTCTCCTCCAGGACATATCCACTCTGACATTATCCACCAGCCGATCAATAAAAGGGTCTGCCAGGCTGCCAAGAGATCAATCACCTTGTAAAACAAACATTATGTCCTATTATTTTCTTATTATAGTTAATTAGATTTATAAAACACAAAAAGCTTCAGACGTGAAAACCTTAGCAATGCTGTCAGAATAGTTTACGCCCTGATTCCTCGTTCGTGAAAGGGAAGGGATTTACTAAATCTAATGTGAAAAGAAAGGATTTTCATTTAAAATTTTTGCTGAACGCTGAATTCTTTTTTAAACTTAAAAAAACACGCTAGTGCAACTCTATGAACCCAAACAGTACAAGCTGTCTTAGGCTGTGACACCAGAATGTGGACAGGAGGCATAAAGAAATAAGACTGATAAGAGTCTTTTACTGTCTATTTACTAGGCTAAGGTCAATACAACAACTATCCACCCCTCCCTGCAAAAAAAGAAAAAAAAGCCCCAGGAATCCCAGAAATAAAGTTAAGATTTCCTCCTCCTGTAACATTTTATCGATCAACATGCTTTTTATAAAATAGTGGAGAGGGAGAAATAAGTGTGCAGTTAAGACTCCCATCCGTACTTGGAGACAACAGATAGCATCTACCTGTTTTACAAAGCACGTGGACCGCGCAGTAAGTACATCAGACTCCGGGAAAACCGGACGGCAACAATGACCGTGTGAGTGCACGCAGACCCGGGGGCGGTGGTTGGAATGGGGGTACAGAATTGGGCAAATACATTGGGCTGGCTGCTTAACTACCGTAATTATTCACACGGCCGCTACGACCACGACAATTCTGTGTTTAACGTTCCTGCGTTTTACGCAGGAGGAGCTGAGATAGAAGAAGTACAGGGGTTGCTGAAGGTTACACAGAATAGCAACAGTAAAGGAGTTAATTCAGTGTTTCTTCAGGTATAAATCGGACAACACTGGGGAGCTGACATCCCTGGGCACTCTGTCTGTACTAGGTCTCACTAAAAACTAAGGCCTTGCTCTTAGGTTACTCAATTTTTCCGTGTAACCTTAAAGAAGAGCACAGGGCAAGTGAGCAAGCTGTGCACTACTGGACCAACATACACAGAATCGTTTTGGTTGGAAGAGACCTTCAAGATCATCAAGTCCAACCATTCACCCTGCACTGCCCACTAAATCTTTGGTCACCACTAAATCACGTCCTTCAGCACCACACCTACAGGTCTTTTAGATACCTCCAGGGATGGGGACTCCCTGGGCAGCCTGTTCCAATAATTTATAGCCCTTTCCTTTCTGTAAGGAAATTTTTCCTAATATCCAACCTAAAACTCCCCTGGCACAACTTGAAGCCATTTCCTCTCATCCTGTCACTTGTTACTTGGGAGAAGAGCCCGACCCCCTCCTCACTACAGCCTCCTTTCAGGTAGCTGTAGAGAGCGATAAAGTCTCTCCTGAGACTCCTTTTCTCCAGACTAAACAATCCCAGCTCCCTCAGCCACTCCTCTTAAGATAAGTTCTCTAAACCCTTCACCAGCTTCGCTGCCCTCCTCTGGACACACTCCAGCACCTCAATGTCCTTCTTGAAGTGAGGGGCCCAAAACTGGACACAGTGCTCAAGGTGTGGCCTCACCAGCACCGAGTACAGGGGGACAATCACTGCCCTGCTCCTGCTGGCCACACTAGTGCTGATACAAGCCAGGATGCTGTTGGGCACCTGGGCACACTGCTGGCTCATATCCAATCGGTTGTCAACCAACACCCCCAGGTCCTTTTCCGATGGGCAGTTTCCAGCCACTCCTCCCCAAGCCTGTAGCACTGCAGGGGGTTGTTGTGGCCCAAGTGCAGGACCCGGCAGCACTTGGTCTTGTTGAACCTCATACCACATGAGGCCTCAGCCCATCAATCCAGCCTGTCCAGATCCCTCTGTAGAGCCTCCCAACCTTCAGGCAGATTGACACACCCACCCAACTTGGTGTCATCTACAAACTTACTGAGGGTGCACTCAATCCCCTCATCCAGATCATGGATAAAGATGTTGCAGAGAACAGGGCCCAACTCTGAGCCCTGGGGGACGCCACTGGTGACCAGCCACCAACTGGACTTAACTCCATTCACCAGCACTCTCTGGGCCCGGCCATCCAGCCAACTTTTTATCCAGTGAAGAGTGCACTCATCCAGGCCATGATCAGCCAGTTTCTGCAGGAGAAGGCTGTGGCAAATGGTATCAAAGGCCTTACTAAAGTCCAGGTAGACAACATCCACAGCTCTTCCCTCATCCACTAAGCGTGTCACCTTGTCACAGAAGGAGATCAGGTTAGTCAAGCAGGACCTGCCCTTCATAAACCCATGATGACTTCATAAACCCTGATGATCAGCAGGCCTGATCACCTGGTTGTCCTGTACACATCACATGACGGCACTCAAGTCGATCTGCTCCATAACCTTCCCCAGCACCAAGGTCAGACTGACAGGCCTGTCGTTCCCTGGATCCTCCTTCCAGCCCTTCTTGTAGATGGACATCACATTGGCTAACCTCCAGCCGATTGGTACCTCTCCGTTTAGCCAAGACTGCTGGTAAATAATGGAAAGTGTCTTGGTGAGCTCTTCTGCCAGCTCTCAGTACCCTTGGGTACATCCCATCCAGCCCCATAGACTTGTTCATGTCTAAGCAGCGCATATATAAAAACTTCTTTATTGTCTTTCATGGTGGTGGCCAGATTAAGTTTTAGTTGGGCTTTGGCCCTTCTAATTTGCTCCCTGCGCAGCCTTGCAAATTCCTTGTAGTCTTCCTGAGTGGCCTGACCCTTCTTCCATAGGTCATAAACTTTCCTTTTCTTCCTGAGTTCCAGCCAAAGGTCTCTGTTCAGCCAGGCCAGTCCTCTACTCCGCTGGCTCATCTTTCGGCACGCTGGGATGGCTTGTTCTTGCACCTTAGAGATTTCCCTCTTAAGGAATGTCCAGCCTTCCTGGACTTCTTTGTCCTTCATAACTGCCTCCCAAGGGACTCTGTCAACCAGTCCCCTAAACAGGCCAAAGTCTGCCCTCCGAAAGTCCAAGGTGGCAGTTCCACTGACCCCCCTCCCTACTTCCTCAAGAATTGAAAACTCTACCATCTCTTGATCATTGTGGCCGAGATGGCCTCCAACCGCCATGTCACCCACAAGTCCTTCTCTGTTTGCAAACAACAGGTCCAGGAGGGCTTCTTCCCTAGTTGGCTCCCTCACTGGCTGTGTCAGGAAGTTGTCTTCCACACAACCCAGGAACCTCCTGGACTGTTTCCACTCAGCTGTAGTGTATTTCCAGCAGACATCTGGTAAGTTGAAGTCCCCCCACAAGAGCAAGCGGCTGTGACCGTGAGACTTCTCCCAGCTGCTTATAGAATATTTCTTCTGCCTCTTGATCCTGGTTGGGTGATCTATACAGACTCCCACCATGGTATCTGTCTTGTTGGCCTTCTCCTGATTCTTACCCATAAATACTCAACCCTATCATCACCATTGTTGAGTATTTGGATTGTTCAAAATACTCCCTATCATGCAGGGCAACTCCCCTGCCTCTCCTTCTCTGCCTACCCCTTCTGAGGAGTTCATAGCTGTCCAATGGAGCACTCCACTTGTGTGAATAAGCACTCTAGTTGTGTGAATCCCTAGACTGAGCATATTAACTCATTTTACCTTTACTCGTTTTCATTTATCCCCTGGAAATCATTATCTGCTCAGGAAAGCTGTGTGCTTACTTCCAAGAATCTCAGTTTCCTTCTAAAAATTTTGTTTAATTTAATGAAATTTAAAAATAAAATTGGTATTAAGGATAGCTGAAGATACTGACGCTCTATCTAAAATCCCATTACAACTATGCTCGCTTTCCTATGACAAAGCTACTCCTGCTGAAAAGAACAGATGATGATTTAGCCCATGGTAATTCAAAAGCCTTTGAAGCTGATAATGCATCAAAGAAATTTGGCTGGTGACTAAAAATTAACCCTCCAAAACTATTTGAAGACATTACTTCAACCAACCATGGATGTTTTGTACCAGGGAATACAAATACTTAATTGAGCGCAGGATCTAGCCATTTAAAAAACAAGCTGTATTTAATGACGAAAAGAGCATAGAATTAAAAAAAATACCGTAAGTTTTGAATGTTGGTAGCTATGATTATATGAGTAGTCAATTCCCAAATTACAGAAAGCACAGCACACTTTTACATAGTAAACTGTGGTTGCTGATTCTTAGGGACCTTTATATTGCTGAATAAATACAAGGTCTTTTCAACAACTGAAATGCAAAATATGACCCTCCCGAGCATTAATTGAAAGGATTTGGCATTTTCAAAAGGGAGGTTCACAAAGACAAATAACAACTGGAAGTTTCCAGGGAACGGGGATATTGCCTAGTCAGGAAAAAACTCTAACTGAGTACAGATGAATTTATTTTGTGGGGATAGATGGAATCCTTGGGAAGGAATGAAGCTGAATAAGTTACATGGCAGCTGACCCAAGACAATTTGTTATATTTGTCTGTTGTGAACAAAACTACATCGGACAAATGAATTGTACTTCTTTAACCTAAAAATAATAATAATAAAATAAAATAAAAACCCAAAAGGAGGCAATCCCCCCAAAATAGTGAAGAGGCGGTGAACGTTTCACACATATTCTGAATTAGATAAATTTGCAGCAATAGTTAGAAGGCAGATGTTATCCACGATTTTGTGTCTTGGATTCTGCTCTCCACCCTCTCTTCATTTTTTTGTCTTCCATTCCATTTTCTTCTTTCTGACAAATTCCGCCTGTGTTGATATCTAAAATTTGCATTTCCTCTCACGTTTTTAAATCTCCTGTGGTCAGTGTCCAGCTGGACATTTTTCTGACCCCCTCAACTAGGCTTCTGACCACTTGCAGCCACCTACTACCAAGAGTTTTCTACATTTTCCTCCCCCAAATCCCACGCATTTTCTGTTGGTGAACAGCATCTCCAACTTCTCCTCCACCACCTACGGTCTTATCACCAATTTTCTGACCCTCCTCCTCTCTCTGTGCCTCCCTCTGCCCCTCAGTCAGACACTCTGTCATCTGATTACATGCCAGCTTTTCCTCTGCATTGACATCACTCAACTCCCTCTTTTCTTTAAAAAAGCGGGGAAAAAGATTAGAATCCTAATTCTGAGCCACCTCCCAGTCTTATCAAGCCTTGAACCAGTTGTTTCCAGGGCAGCAGTGCTGGGTCAGATGAGCATGGCCCCCTCCCTGGACACGACAGAGCTTTCTCCTGAGCTGCTGCAGCTGCCTGCCAGATGCTGTTCCTGTTTTCCTCGTACCGGGTTGATCTTTCTTGTTCTTTGTCTTGAGACTGGATAACATCAATGGTATCACACTAAACGTCCCATAAAAGACTGTGGCCTCAGCAATAAGGCTATGGCAGACAGGCCTTAATGTTTGCTTCTTTAAGCCACATTTAGGTCGCTGTTTGAAAATGGTTTTGCAGCTACCTGGGAGCTCATGTCTGATTTTCTCGTCTTATCCATCTCTTCTAAAACAAGCAGCTTTTCGAATAAGCAGCTCTTCCATCAGATACTCAGTTTTCCCTCTCACAGTCCTGATCTTTACGAGGTTGTTTTTGGATACAGATGGTCTTGCATCTTGATTAAGTCCTACCAAAACAAAAATAACCTCAAAACTCCCTCTGTTGTTTAATATTCCCTTTTGGTTTTAGTCTTCCATTTGTCACAGCTGTCAAATAAATTTAGAAAATTCCCTTCGCATCTCCTTCTTTCACTACCTACAAGTCTACCTGTTACCTCTGCAGCACAGTCCATGTATAAGGTTGATTCATACGCCAAAGAATTCCCTGTAGAAGCTTTTACTGCATTGCCCTATAACCCAATCTTCTCGGTGCTTTCCCGAAGAGGTTATGAAGTACGTGTTCTCAGAAACTTTTGCCAGTATCAAGCACTAAACAGAACTACTGTTTTAATGACAGAAGTCCTAAATCTCCTTTCATTTAATGTTTTTGTTACAAAGAATGAATTCAACATAATTCCAGCTATATAGCACCGGGTCTTAGTGAGTCTAATGGAATACATTCCTCCAAGTTATGCAGAAACTAAATATCTAAATTCTGCGGTCGTGCACCTTCAGCTGGAAGTTAGAGACTTCAGCAGGGAACTCAGGTTACCTTTCAGCATGCTACTTTAGTGATGTCTTCTCTAATACTTCTTACGCATTTATGAAAAGTTATTTATACCTCTGGTAAAATTATGGTCTCACTTGAACAGAAACCTAAGAATTTTCTGTGGCAATCTAAGAAAAACTTTGTATTTTGGTGATTACTTTCAAGGAAGTCTCTTTATAGCTGAGGAATAAAACTAGAACAGTACCCAAATCACAAAACAAAAAAAAGTTCATTTGCATGAATTCATTTGTGCCTGTCTTGCATTTGCCTCTTAGATGAGACCAAGATGAGCTCAGAAGACTTTCTCCAAACCTACAGACTCCAAACCTAAAGGCACTGAGACACTTACAGGATGTGAAAACTGTGGGTTTATGCGCCATTAAAGTTCTATCTGCCTTGGTATAAACTTGCCTGCTGCATATATATTACAGAGGTTATCTTGCACAGGGATATATTTTACTGTCAAACTTCCACTGACATGTAAAAAAAAAAAGTCAAGTTGATCAGGGATATTAATGAAACAAAACCTGAGCTCACCATAGGTAATTACTCCTATTGCAAAAACCGCCCCATTTAGGCAGTCAGTGAAAAAAATATACCACTATGAAAATTATCCAATCAATCACAGTTGAACAGAGGTAGTATCGTAACTCAAGTAAGCTAATAGTTGATGTACCAAATCAACAACTGCATCTTATTAATAATAAACAAACAAACACAACCCCCACCCCCCACCCCGCAAGTCCTTCTGGTGTTCCTTTCTTAAAAAAAAAAAAAAAAAGAAACATTTTCAGTTTCATATGAATTGATCGGGACTGACAAGATGCAATTCTAAAAGCTTTAGTCAATCCAATTTAGAGAAAAATCCTAAAATAAATCTTGTGTAATTTTGAGTAATGGAATGATGGAGGAAATTGTAACTGTTCACAGATATTCTGTAGCCAGGAAATGAAGCCAAGCTGGTCAGCTAAACTGTTCACTGTGAGCTTTTCACTTAGCGTTAGTGTTCTGAATGAAGAGAGGAAAGCCTTCGACATCTGAGTTGTATTCTCGTACCAAATTGATGTAAAGCATTAATTTTAAACATTTACTTTAATGAAACCTTTCTGTTGGAATTTAACAAAACATGACGTATTTTGCTTCATTGAAACTCATTCTGTAACAAGCTCCTCACAGAGACAGTTCCATTTGCAAAATCTAATTTACTTACAGTGCATCTTCCTGTTGTAATAGGCTGCAATTAAGAAACATAAAAGTGAGGAATTAATATGTCAACCTAATAAAGCCAATACAAAAGTTTCCTTTTATTTCAATAAACTTGGATTCAGTCCTTTGACCAAAATTGTTTGTCAGTCTCTGTGCTCCTGCTCTTCTTTTCTAGATGGCTTAATGATAAGGCAGGTTACGGAGTGCAGTTACTGGACACACCATGCAATGCTAAGGCACTTCTGATGCTCACACGGCAGCACCGCCAAGTATTTCAGCATGGAAGTGCCACATTTCTTTGCTACATCTGAATGCAAATGGATGGAGGCCTGTTGCAAGGCAGTGGAGAGCACACCACATTGCTGAGTAACCATGACAATGAGACAGCGGAAAGAAGAAATGTTTGCCCAAACAGCATCCAGTCACATAACCCCAGCGCAACGCTGCTCTAGTTAAACAATACGCCAGAGGGCTAACAAGGGCTTACTTAGTGTTGCACAGTAAATAAAATGCTCCATCTCTAGGTGGAGACATGCAGGGACTTTTCTGTTTCCCAAATACATGTCCAGGAGATCACCTGGGCTTGGCAAAAATCTATTCATGCACATGAATTAAGATGGCTCTAATTTGCCACAGCTGCCGGCAAACTAGCGATGTAATTCATATTGCTCCCGAAACCACTCATGTTCCAGCCCAGCTGGGTCTCGACCTCCCCGAAATCCCACTGTCAAGCTTACCCATGAAAATGATGCAAAATATAAAATCAGTTAGGCAAAACAATACACATCTTGCTATTACAGAACATCTATGGGGCATTGTAAGGTGAGGTTTCACTTTACAGATGTTTACACAAAAGCCGTATCTGAGATGCGGCTTTTGCTCCACAACCCTTAGATACCCAGTTATGCTTCCCTTCTCCTGCTTAAAAAATTACATTTGCTCTGCCATGTGGCTCTAGGAGTTCAGCAGGTGATGCACCCTGCACAGTTCCTCTACGTCTCTGCGTACAGTGCTGAGAAGCTGCATTATTCCGGGGCACAAGAGTGCCTCGGGGGCATCGCTTCGTTGGTAAATCCCCGAGGCAGAGGTGGAGCACACCAGACACGTGGTCCAACGTTTCACACCGTGCCAGAAGCCTGTGGCCCTTGCTCTTGCTCTAATTCCCTTACAGAACCCACAAAGCAAGCCCCTGTCTCTCTCAGCTGTCTTTTGAAGTCCCTCCCAGTCCCTCTCGACTGTAAATCCTGGAAGAATGCTCCCTTGATCAGCTTGTCTCACCCTTCTGTAGCTGCCCTTGGGCAGAGGAGCCCTTTGGTGTCTGATCCAGTTCAGCAGTTGGATTTAATCAATCTTCAGAAATCTGTGCTAAATCTCATCTAGTCTGACTTCAATCATCCTGATCCCCACCAAGTTTGTGCAAACGAGCTCCTGCTTTATCGGCTGCATCAGTTGTATTTAATATAATTAAAATACTAACCTGACGAACCTTCTCACTAAGGGCAGGTTATGTCTGGCTGCACTAAAACGGTACTCAGCAGGAAGGGTGCGCAGAACCCAGCAAGCGCTGGCGCAAGAGACCACAG
This sequence comes from Bucorvus abyssinicus, assembly GCA_009769605.1. Classification (NCBI taxonomy): domain Eukaryota; kingdom Metazoa; phylum Chordata; class Aves; order Bucerotiformes; family Bucorvidae; genus Bucorvus; species Bucorvus abyssinicus. The sequence continues at coordinate 79,185,495 of CM020025.1, forward strand.
AACCCCTGATACGCACAACACAGGGGATTTTAAAAAGTGCGGAGGAGGTAAGGAGCAATAATCACCCTGGGCCGCTATGTCTCTTAATCCTCTAGCTCCCTTTCCGTTTGCGTTCGCTGACTTCTGTGGGGTGACTTGGTAGGCATTTAAGGAAATTCACTACACTTTTTCGGTACGTGTAGCACAACCATTGACAGCCTCAAAGGAACTTGGCGTCAAGCTGGGATCACCCAGTCACAATGGTAGGAGAAATTACGTAGCGCTAATTAGAGGGAGGATATGGAACTCTTTCTGCCTGGGATGTCTCTACTCTTAGCTGACAAAAGCCTCCGTGGCTTGGCTTTTTAAGAGCCAAGTTGATAGGAAAGCTGAAGGGGAAAAAGGAGCATTCTCCATTGTGTGCCACCTGAGCTGAGGGAAGACTTCAGTTTGAGACTGCCTTTTAAAGAACAGCAAAAGGTTAATGGATTTTTATCCCAGCCACCATTAATACATGTGAAGGTCCCTCTAACTAGACTACAGACAGCACTTTCGCTCTTATTTCACTGTGAGATCAGGTAAGTAAGATATAAATAAGGGAGAAAGAACCAGAGATAAACAGGATTTTTTTCAGCTTCCAGAAACCAAACCGATCTTTGCTACAGTAGTGTTCCTCCTGGCTATGCAGCTACCTGTACATCCCGCATGTTAAAACTTTCTCCACAGCAATTTTCTTATCTTATTGACATTTGATACACACCAGACTGCACTCTACAGTAACAAAAGAAGCTTGATTCTTTGAGGTACGATGAATTCCAATTTCCCGCTGAGCCTGTGAAAGAGGTCAGCACGCAGAACTTCTGCAGGTAGGTCCCTGTACTACCTGGAAATTGCTTCCCTGCACCCTCCGTTCTCTGCTACATTGGGAAAGGGCCAGGAGAAATACCAGTGTCAGTCCTGACTCAGCTCTGTACTCTGTGATTTGAATTCCTTCCAGCTTTTCTAACAGAACTGTAGCATATGAAATATTATATTGCAAACAAAGTAGAACAATTAGTTACATTTAATAGGGTGTATTTGCCAAAAGATGGCAAATAAAGCATGCTGTCATATAATCTTTCTTTAAAAATTGCCTTTCCTTTTGTATGTATACTTGCCTTTTTTCTATAATGAACAGTTAGTGAAATGCCAAACTACTAAACAAAAACCTGTTAACGTTTCAGACAATAAATTCTGTCTATACAATGCCTAAAACAGACTAGCCCTGATTTTTTACTAGAACCATCTAGGATTTTCTGTTACTTATAAAAATAGCATTTATTTTATTTCATTAATTTAAAAATAAAAAATGTTCTTTAATTTATCTGATTCCCTTGTAAAAAATAAGGAAGAAAAGTGGCAAGAGATTTCCATAAAATACCAGTACGGTAAAAGCGTACTATTGAGGAAATCACCTTCAAGTGAGTTAGAATTACAGATCAATAAATTACACAATGTCCACCCTGGAGTAGTCAAAAGTTCAGATGTTTCTTTCAGTCTTACTTAAGCCTCTGGAATCTAAGCAACTACATAATTTCAAATAGTAGCTGCATTATGTAAAATGTCTTAGAGAGCAAGATGCCAAAATGGACTGAAAAATCATAGACTTTCCAATAAAAACATTCTTTCTGGTCAACATTTTTTGCTAAATTCAAGCTAAACATTAGTCATTTTGCTCAAACCACAACTGCATTTTTCAGTTAATATATTAAGTATCTCTCCAATTTCTCTCAGCTTTTCTTACATGCCGTGTCTATTTTCCTTTAATAGATAATGGTGTATCTTTCTTCCGTATTTAGAGATATAACCTCTCTTAAAATGATGCTTCTATGAAAAACCTCCCTTGGAGGTGCTGTGACACTTGATGGACTTGAAAACTCTGCCCGAGAAAGAGTTGTGTGACAGTTTCATAACCCCTGAAGATGCTTTAAAGGGCGTACGATAGCTAATCCATTGCTCTTACCACAGATGTAGTACCACAGTCAGAAGGAACAATGAACTGGATATATGTGGAATTGCGGGCCAGTCAAACCAAGGAGAGTACGAAGACAAAAATCAAAGGAGAAAACCTGAGCTGATCACTCTTTTCTTTTGTTTCCTACAGAACTCAGAGGAAGGAATACGTGCACAGGGATTTTCCCACCCCAGCCCTTTCCAGGCTTTACCTATGAGCAGGAGGAGCCGAGAAGGCATCAGGGTCCCTCCACTGAAATGCCCCCTTGTGCGCTCCGAAGGTGTAAATCTTAGAGAGCAGTCTTGATACAGGGCTGTCTGTGAAAGCTACCAAAGAAGCCGCAGTGGTCAGTGGCAGTGCAGCATCCTTTGTGCACACATTTAAATGGGAAGCTACTTCAGCTTCAGGGAAACAGAATCAAGCCCAGAAATCTCACGGTGCCATACATTAGATAAATATTATTAATTACAGCTATATCAAATGTAAAACCCATATATTTTACCATTTTATGATGGAGAGTATTTCCTAAAATGTCAGCAAAGGTTAAAAAGAAATGGCATGGTTGGTTTGCTAAACCGTTTGAGTTAATTCCCAGTTGCTGCTTATTTTTAGAAAGAACTTGCAGCATCATAAAAATACAGACTCTGTTTCTTATATTTTATTCTCATAAAAAAGGGGAAAAGAAATAAATGTGAAAGATCTTAGAGCTAGGGCATTTTGTCTCTAGCACTAATTATAGACTTGATTATTATATAAATATTGTTTCATATTAGTTCTATGGCCTAACTTCTAAATTTAGAATTAAACTTTTTTTTTATGATGCAGTTTCAATAACAAACACTATGGTCAAGTCTAGGTGTATGGTACAGTATTAAAATGCCTCCTTTTCAAGCATTTGGTGGAATCACTGTTACTGCTCGGCTATGGCTTGCATAGCCTGCCTGTAAAAATGAAGATTTATTTTTATATGGCTTACACTAAAACGACTAATTTTTGATGTGTGCTCGCCCTGAACTATTAACATTGTGTGCAATGGCAGTTTAAATGTTTTACTTTCAAATAAACAGGCAAATGGGCTGTTATTTCTATAAATACTAACAGGATCATGCCGAAGCATTGGGATTTTTTAGCCTGGAGCAAGAGGAAACCACAAATTTTCCATTTATTTTTGTGGGTTTTACTATGTTAAGTAACATCAAGCCCTGGACTGAAGATATTGTGACACTTCTGGTTACTTTGCAGGAACAAAATCCCAATAGTTTCTTACCCAGTTAGGTCAAGTTCTGCTAAGTCACTGAGTGATATAAAAGCATTCTCTGCGACGACCATATAGGCAATGTCCTCCTGGACGTCCATCGCCAAGTCTCTGGCAATGGAGCTCAAAAGAAATGCGTAGCAAGATGGGAAAGCGGCTGATGGAAGGCCCACTCCTAATGACACGTATCCGCATATCCTCACGTGCCACGAAGTTTGATTCTGCGGGTGTATTTGAGAACCGTCCCTGTCTCCTGAACTGAGAACAGATGTTGCCAGTGGTATCAGATGCTCTTTTCTGTTCTCTCTTCACCTGACCTCGGTTTTAACCCACTCATGAACGACAAAACGCCTGGGTTCTTGTGCTGCCTTTGGAACAGTACAACCTGAGCATCGCTGCGTAGTTGAGAGCTGCGCACTGGTACAGCTTGTCTTGGGTTTCCTTTGCAGCTGACTACTTAGGATTGGACAGGGCAGAAATGAACACTTGTACGTGTTTTCTGAGGAATACCACTGCTTCTTTTGTTCGGCTTCGCTTAGCAATAACCAGCTGATTATCTGCAGGTAACAAAGCACTGGTTGAGAATTTTAACTTGCTTTTTGAATAGACAAATTCAGACACCATTAGATGACTGAAGTTTTACAAGGGTTTTATCAGACTATCCTTCGGAAGTGAAGGCTTCTTGCAGCCCAGAGTTGTTCCTCTAAATCTTTGGTTGGTTTGAAACGGTTTGACCTCTGTATCTCATTTCTTTGCAGTAATAAAACCCTCCAATAAATAGAGAGAAAAAAGATTGAAATTGGTAAATACAGAAAAATTAGAGAAGGAGAAAGCTAATTAACTCCATTGCAATCATTACGCCAGTATTGCCTTTAACTTAAAATTATTGATTAAATAACTGAATATTTACATCTCACACTGGAATCGCTGAAGGCAAATGATGCATTGAAAAGCAAACAAAAGCTGACCTTTGCACGTTTTCCCATCAGGCTGCAGGGTAAATCCAACTGGGCAACTGCATCGTACCCCTGTCGCGGTATCCTTGCAAGTCCGATCACAGCCTCCGTTATTGACAGCACATGTTTCTGCAGAATGAAAGAGAAAGAGAGAGAGAGGGGGGGAGAAAGGGAGTGTAATGAAATGTTCTGGGGGAGGGGAGAGTTACCGACTCTTTGGGGCGATATTAAAATATTACAAAAGCAATCTAAGTATAAATAAGGAAGCCAACTCGAGCAAGCTCTCAAGGTCATCAGGGCCCATGTACTGGTTTTGACTGGTAAATCATTTCCACAAGTAATTTCTTTCTTACCCCAAACTAGTGTTTTTGTTATATTTAGTAAGTGCTTTTGAACTGTCTTAGACAATAGGATGGGTTATTACGTAAGAAACAAGTTTAAAAAGAAGAAAAAGTGATTGCTTTTAAAGGCAAACCCAAACATTCAGTCTGTTTCATATCAGCCGATGTCTAGCTGAGGCTTTTTGAGGTTCATTTTTAAAAATGATGTAGGCATAATGAACTTTAAACAGCAGCAGAAAGCAAAGCAGAGTGCTAGACTTGGAACTGAGAATTTAACATCCTTAGTTAAGAAAGAGTTAATGGAAAATGAACTACATATATCACTTTGACAAGAATCTACATGCCCAATCTGTTCTTACTGAACTACAAGCAAAAGGCATCTGGGTTTTGTCCACTTAAAGCTTTTTGCAAATTGAAAGGAGTTTGGAGTGGGTGGGAGGGCATAATTGAGGTCACTGAACCCATTCCAGGCTGTGTCACTGAAATTTCCCAGTGCTTGTAGTGTGTGGAAGGGTGGCTGGGCAAACACAGGCAAGAGAAAGCTGCAGTCCTTCTGAGCTTTTACAACAGCGGGCAGTGACTCGGAGGAACTACCCCATTAAACCCCCACAACTCCAACGGCATCACAGAAAAAGCAAAACTCCCTTATTGCCATTATTTTCTGTTACCCACGTGTGCACGTGTGCACATCATACACATACATCGGCACACATACAAACACACAGGTCCGTAAAAGAGATAAAAGGCAAGTGAAACGATCAAATCTGCTTTGATCCGGAGAACAGAGGGGAGTTAAGGATGCCGGTTCAGCACATCAGTTTGAACTGTGCATTTATCTGAAAAGTATTTGCTTCAGAGAGCAAGTCCTTTTAATAGTAGCTTTTTCAGTTGCTTTGGCTTTGATTAAATTAAAATACTCCCTGCCCCCCAAGACTGCCATTATTCCACTCAGCTCACCTCATTCTGGCTTTCCTAAAGAGGCTTTGTCATTACTTACTCAGATTTACAGGCTCCTATTGCTGAATATTCACAGCCTGTGTCACAATTGTACCCTGTGGACAGGGTCTGACAATAAGCTATAGCATATGCTAATTGAGAATTGACTTATGACAGTACATTGGAAATTATTTACACAGAACAGAAAAGGCTTTATCCTTCAACTGACCAGTATTAAAAGATTTTTATTTTAAAGTAGCCTCTGCTAATGCTCTCAAGGTAAACTCAGACTGGTCCTCTGGCGGGACTTCACTGTTTCAACATAAGAGAGAAAAAATGTAACCTTTTTTTTTTTCCCCCCCTTTTGCACTGTCCAGACCTCTACATCAGTTGTGGAATAAGCTCCTGGCACTTAGGAACGAACTGAAAGCAAGGGATTGGGGCACACATGTGTTAAAAGCATGGCACAGAACTCAGCTGTCCACATACATTTGCACATGCTCTACTAGACAGATTTCAAATCTTTTATGCTACGTGTGCTATGTAATAACATCGTGTAGAAAGAGCAATCAGTCTACAAATGGATTTGCATAGAACTGCCAGTGAGCACAGCTAACAAACGGATTGACACGGTTTCCAGAAAAGCTTTCTGAAAACGGAGCTCAGTCTGCAAATCCCTATTTTCACGTAGAGTTCTTGCTCCCCTTAGGCACGACTTCCAGGACCTGAACCGAACTGTTTAAGTAATATAGTTCTGATTTTCATTTACTCCCCTGGGAAGGACTATTTTATAGACTCTGAGGCTGAAACTGCTGCTTGAGGAATTCTTGTGTAAATGACAATGCTGGCATTTCCATTTGTATGTGAATGGGTACGTGTCCTCATAGGCCAACATATCAAATGATTTTATGTTCCAGAGAAGGGAAAAATCCTCAGGTAATTTAAAACTTTTTTACTTGGGTACAGTTTAACAATAGGATGATTTGCCAGGAGTAAAGAGTTAAGGTTAAAAAACAGGAAAAAGTGCTGAAGATGTACATTTGACATGGCACTGCCAAGAGCAGTAAATCTTACGTTAGCAGATTAACTTTGGCATATGAAGAGCCCTTTATTGCAGTTCATCAACACAAAATGAACATAAGCAGTAATATTTCTACTTTCTGGATGACATCCAGTGAAAATTAATAGACACAACAATTTTTTTTTTTTTTCCCATGGCATGGATGACTGGATCTATAGAGTAAGGGTCACTGAGTGAACAAGAGTTATTTCTAAGTATAAATAGAGGGAATCAAGCCAGCTTTTCTTATTTTCACAGAGATTTAGTAAAACAAAACAAAAGGGATAAATATGCTCCAGCTTTCCTGGTGACTTTGACTTTAATACATGACAAAATTAACAGAGTGAAGATCCAAGTGAGCGAAAGGACATCTGACAGAACCTCTTAACAATCTGGATAATCGGTGGGGTGTATTGACAAAATTCCTTAAACTCAAGGTTGTGCGAAAACACCGGTAAAAAAAAGCGAATGTGAAGGGCAGAACGTGGGAAAGAGGTGTTACGAGCTGCACCAAACAGAATAGCTGAGGCCTGTGTACAACATAAACTGAAGAGTGTCACCACCCACGTTTCCGTTACAGATTACTTCAACTCATGCTTTACCTCACCACTATCAAACTTTAGGATATACTTGAAATAAAAATAAAAGTCCTCGGTCTCAAATAAAGAGCAGAAGAAATGAGCTACTTCTGGACTATCACACTGGAGAAAGCAAAGAAGAGGTGGTCAAAACCTGAATCGAGTCTTCATGGTGACATTGATCCGATAGACCGCTTTCCACTGGTTTTTCTCTGCAAGGCAACCTCAGCATATTTATTACTTTTGTTTGTTTCAGACTTTTTGGCGTATTTCTAATGTTTTTTCTTCTGATGAGGGAGTAGAAAAAGAACTGGAAGATGCAAATAAAGCTGAGTCATGTAACTGACATTTAGATTCCTTCTGAATTATGATAAAGCTCATAATTTTAAACTATGAAACCTTACTGTGAATTTAAAGTGATGTTCACAGCCCCACTTAGATCCTTACTGAATTCCCACCAGAAAACTCAGAGAGAAACAGGGATCTAAAGAAGAGGACATTGATTTACATGAGGCTGTCTGGGTCAGCTTACATTGCGTGCTGTCACTGTAAGTCGGTATTCTGGAACCATCTCTCACGTATCTGCTCCCTGGAGCTACAGACAAGATGTAACTCAAGTCATTACCAATGTGCTATACCTATGATTTACTCAATTAGGATATTTATTATTTTAACACTAGTCCATTGCCCTACAGGATATGCACAGCTTCTGGGTGGTAAAATATCCTATGAAAAAACACAGCGTGAGCTGTCAGTCCTTCAGGACTGATCAGGAACGTGGACTGAGTTAGCAAGGGAAGCTCTATGGGTATTCAGTCCTTTCATGTATCACTTCAGTGTCTGCAAGGGTTTAGCAGTGAAAGTCAGTTCTCCAGGTTCTACTTCTCAAGATTTTGAACTAAAGCAGAATCTCTACTAATTGGCGATAGAGGCTGTTCACTTTCTTAAAGACTGACACCAGACAGGATTTATTTGGCTTTGAATATTACTAAATGCCTAAAACTCTGTGATGTGTCATGAATATGACCCAGCAGTGTGCCAGGTGCCCAAGAAGGCCAACAGCATCCTGGCTTGTATCAGCACTAGTGTGGCCAGCAGGAGCAGCGCGGGGATTGTCCCCCTGCACTCGGCACTGAGGAGGCCACACCTCGAACACTGTGTCCAGTTTTGGGCCCCTCGCTACAAGAGGAACACTGATGTGCTGGAGCGTGTCCAAAGAAGGGCAATGAAACTGGTGAAGGGTCTGGAGCACAAGTCTTATGAGGAGCGGCTGAGGGACCTGGGGTTGTTTAACCTGGAGGAAAGGAGACTCAGGGGTGACCTCATCACTCTCTACAACTACCCGACAGGAGGTTGTACTGAGGTGGGGGTCGGTCTCTTCTCCCAAGTAACAAGCAACAGGATGAGAGGAAACAGCCTCAAGTTGCAGCAGGTGAGGTTTAGGTTGGACATTAGGAAAAATTCGGTCACTGAAAGGTTTGTAAAGCACTGGAACAGGCTGTCCAAGGAAGTGGTGGAGTAACCATCCCTAGAGGTATTTAAAGGACGAGGAGATGTGGTGCTTAGGGACATGATTTAGTGGTGACTTGGGAGTGCTGGGTTAATGATGATCTTAAAGGTCTCTTCCAACCAAAACGATTCTATGATTCTACGGTTTGGGAACATTTCTGAAAACCTACATTTCAGCTTCTTTTGTGGAATAGGTAAACATAACCATTCAAAATGTAAGCTTCTATTAAAAACTGGTTTTTGGAAGTGGCAAATTATAAAAAGAGAGCCATTGAAAAACTGCCTTGAAGACAGTCTCCAAATCTGCCTCTGATTTTTGTGAGTTCATTTTCTCTCTGTGATCAAAAGGACATGATGTGATTTTAAGGATATTGCTCGAAACCAGGTAAATCTTGGAATGTTTATTATTCAGTTTGGCAGTCTGGGTCAATTTGAAGTGAGATCCAAACCAACATTTTAGGAACTGAGATATGATGCAAAGTAAACCAAACTTATATAGGTCTATGGGATGAGAGGGATTCATCTGCAGATCACGCAGCAGTATTTGTCTTAGCAAGGTCACTCCCTATAATCTTTGGTAAGTCATGGGGACAGGGTACGGTTCCTGATGACTGGACAAGGCAAACATCAAGAAAGGCAAGAGGGGGGATCTGGAGAACTACTGGCAAGCCAGCCTCACATCAGAACCCCGCAAGTTTACGGAGCAAATCATCCTGGAAGCTATTTGCAAGCACATGAAAGACAAAAGCATGACTGGGAATAGCTGCATCAACTTACTGCAGGCAAATCATGCCTGATTAACCCAAGTGCCGTCTACACTTGGTCTGAATTTTGCACAAGATCTGAACACAGCGTGTTATGCTTAGAATAACTCTTGAATTCAGGGCTCAGACACGTGAACAAGTCAATCTTGATGAAACAGAACGCTAGAGCAGACTGGCAGCTTTGAAGCACCCACTGTTCTAGCTAGTGCCACTATGAGGTATATGGATTACCTTAGACCATTTTTTTCCTAATGAGGTGCTTGAAAAGTAACATTGCCTGGCAACTGGAGCAGCAAAAAGGGTCAAACTACCGGCAATCTCTGTTCCTTGGCAGATGTGCTGTTAACTAAAGCTGTCGTGACTGTTCCTGCGTCTGAACCAAGAGAGAGCCTCTTTGCCTATCCTGAACACACAAAAATGAGTTGATTTGTCTGGATTTAATTCACAGCGAAGCACAAACTGACTCTCTCGGCTAAGTGTGCAAGACAGGAAAACTTACATATTTAATCAAGTGAGGAAAGATTAAGGATATCTGTGGAGGAAAGCCAAATATCTGTCAAACTCTACATATGAATACTGATAAGCTGAAAAATGCCCCGTTATTGTTCATCACTTTGATAGCTATTCATAGGAGTTGCTATTCTCTCCTCATTTATTTTATGTCCTGCACTGATTCCCAACAGATTTTACAGTGCATCTCAGCAGAAACAAAATTGCAGAACCAATCCTAGATAGTGTGTACAGGATACCGGTGAGTCCTATCTTAAATTTAAACTGAATTTATTTTTTTAAGTAAGGTTTCAAAGGAAATTGCCAGGAATTGGGTGATTCTTTTAAAAGGGAAATGGTTGTTTTTAATTTGAGAAGACCTAATCTTAAACCATTAATTGCTGTAATCTGTAATGATTCTTTCTGTCACTGCAGTATTTTGAAGCCCTCAAAAAGACAAACGTCAAGACTCCATTGTGCCAGCTACTGAGATGCCATTAAGAAACAGGGATGATGCTAAGGTGGTAGAGCAGTTCTATGGGAGGGCCAGATCCTCCTCAGCTGAGTGGTACTGGCTCCCTCACTTTAAAGAACGTTGAGCTCATTCAGTTTAACATGAAAAGCATCTGGAATCAAATTAGCCCATAACTTGCATGTCATCTCCTCTTACACCTGAAAATGCTCATTGCTCAGTCTGGCTCAAAGGCAGCCGGTGCTGACTCTCATCTGTCTCCTTCATGTTGGTATCACAGCCCAGTCTCTACCAAACACAACTTTCTGAATTCCAGGTATACTGAGTTTTTGGATAGTACACTTCTGCTCTTAACGTTTATGTTATACAGGAGGATTTTAGAGAAATAATTTTAACAACTAGCAGCATCACCACTGTATGCATGACGATGACTAAAAATGAAGAGTATCTAATTGGATTTAAAAAACACTCAAATTTCCACTCAAATTCTGACCAAAAATACACAATTTCTGAAAGCCTGAAACTTCTAAGAGATTAAAACTTAACCCAGAAAAGGAAATCTTTAAAAAAATATTCGGTTGATTACACAGATGAGCTTGCCTTTAAGTAAGAGGTAATACACAGTATGAGTAAGAAAGCAATGGGACGGAGAACGCACGATAAAAGTGCTGCTGCCATCCATAAAAAGAATTTTACTGCAAGTGGCAGTACATGCCGCATATAGCATGAGATCAGGGTACAAGGAGGGACCTAAAAGACAAATAGCACAAGGAGAAACTAAACACACTACTGAAATATTTGAATTTTCATTTAAGTGAGAACTATGTTATTCTCATGCAAATTATGGTCTGTGATGCTGAAAGGCTAGAGAAAGAGCATTAGGAAGAGTATAATGAAAGAAACAAAGCGCTGTGAAGAGATGAAGGAGAAGCTGAAAGACCTTCAGAGTCAGGGAATTAAAAAGGTGAGACAGAAAGGGTAACTTGCAGGATGTGGAATTCTTCACTCGTTATGCTTGTCTCCTCATTTCCTTGCAATTTCATGATTGGTAGAATTTTATTTGCATGAAAATAGGATGAGAATTCTGCACTGCCACATACGGAATATGTGAAGAAACGACTAGGTGAATCTTGCACTGAATCACGAATCCCGCAGCTCTCACTTCAGAAAAGTTTGACTCCTCTTCAGGAAACACTACATACTGAGGGAATGTCACTGGGTAGATTGGATCAGGTGTTTTACAAGCGCTGATGAATCCAGTCCTGCCCCTTAAAAACAGCACTATTGTTGAGGTTGCAGTGCTTTTTCTAAACAGAGAAGCTGCATTTAAGAAAAACTGAAATACTCTGAACATTGAGAAGGAGCATTATCTCCTAACCTTGGACTAATCCTTTCATTTAAAATGGAACAGGAAAACAATGGAAGGTATTGGTAGGAATTCTGGATAAGGTCAGAGTCTTTATCATCAGCAAAGAAATGAAGAAAAAGGATTTTTACAGGAAATAGCACACCATTCACAAATTCAATGAATACAACTGACAATAACTCAAGATGAAAGGTTCTGCCCTTGGGAGAGAGAGAATGCATGAATGACCTCAGGGATGCCTTCCCCCGGTTTTCTATGATTTCATACAGCAGAGTAGAACTGACAGAAAGAGTTAAAGCGAGGTCTTGGTTTCACAGTCAGTAACTGAGTTAGAGACCTTCCTGGCAATACGCCTGTTAATAGTATGTTTTAAATGCTTTACTGATTAAAGCGCAAAAAGATTGTGATGGCATACAGAGCAGCACACAGGCTTTTTGAACAGGGAGCATTTCTAAGTCAGATAAAACCCATTCAGAGAAATAAAGACATATTTCAAGTAATTTGAAAGAGACCTAGGAGGCAATAGGAAAAGCTAGGGACTTTTCCTAGGAACTGAAGAACGTACTGAAAGGTGCTCTTGGCTTAAAGTGACCATCGGTAGACTGTAACTATGATAGAAGTTAATTGCTTTGGAAGAACTCTTGAAAATAAACACTAGCTTGTCTATCTCCCTGCTCTTTGAGACAGAAAACTGGGAGCAGGATTACCTGGAAAGTCTCATTCCACTTTGAAAGAGAACCAAAAATGAAGGCTGCAGAATCCATTTCTAATTCACATTGGCCTAAAACAACCTAAGACGTTTGGAAGTTTTCTAATGGAGAAAGAGAGCTCATAACACTTTATTCCAGTGGCTTGGCAGTTAGAACATTATATGCCATGTTAGAAACCCAGGTCCCATTTTCTATTCTTTTACGTTTATTGAAACCAAAGAACCCTAAGCCCTTACCAGGCTATCAGTTATCAATACTGGCCCCAAGGGTAGAGCTGCTACATGAGGCAACGAGTTAGTCTGACTTTGCAGCCTAACATTTTGCTTGAACGCGGGTGGCAAATCACCACAGAAGGGTCTGCAGTATCATTTCCTCACATTTGAAATTAATATTGTAACCAGACTACTGTGTACATTCTGTCTCCCTATGTCTGAAGATCATTCCAGGAAAAAGCACTGTGAAAACCAGAGTCTTCCCACAAAACTTACTTTCAAGAAAAAAAAAAAAGGTTATTGCCAGAATTCTTACCAGATTAAAGGATATTTTAGGTAAAGAGTGCATGGCTGCAGGAAGTTCTACAGCTCCTTCCAGAGCTGCAAAGGAGCTAAACATGGCTCTAGCACACAGTCCTGAAATACAGAAAATCGTGTATTTCCGTATGAACTACACAATCATTGTGTGTTTTAGACAGTAATTCAGGATAGAGATTTGACTTTGGAAATGTTATTCATAGTGAATCACCAGAGGAGAGATCTTTGGATGACTGAATGACCGAGGAAGGTTTCCATATTGATACGATGTCATTTCACACATGGTGGAAGAAAATTAGTTATGAGACTCTGGTAATCCTACTCAACTTTGTGGATTCCATTTTCCTGCAATCAAGAAAGAGCTGCATGTCTCTGCTGAAAAGAAAACAGTGATTCGAAGAGATTAAGTCCTTAAATTCCTAACATACAAGACACCCGACTAGAGGCAACAGCTTGGGTCATGTAGGCACAATGGACTAGAAAGTCTCTATGGTTTCAAAAAACATAGGGCATAACACCCCCCTGCTGTTCTACCAAGCTTATGGTCTTCAGTACAAGAGACTATAACCTTCAAATTTGCAAAGTGTCACCGGGAGAGGCAGAAGTAAAAGGAGAACTACATACTGGAGAAATCAGAAGGTTTTTATCTGTTATTCACACGCATGTTCATACAGGGAATAGATCCTTGCAAGGTTTTTTAGCCTTAAGACCACACAGGCCCGTTTCATCAGTTCTTCTCAGCTCTGGAATCCCAGGAATTTCCAGGCGGACTAGGAGAGAGAAGGAGAGAAGGGTGGCTGACCATATGAATATGCATACGGACAGTGCATCTCAAGTAAGGGACCTTGCTTTCTCCTCCCATGACTACCAACACGAAGTTCACGCATTGTGTGTCTGTGGACCCTATTTTATACAAGCTACGTGAAGGAGGATCTCGATTCATCAGAAACAAGGAATGCGGAAGACTGCTCTGCTAAGAGCTGCATATGGCCTGGAAGCCTCTGTGAGGGGCAGCTCCAGAAGCAAGGATGGTGCTTCAGATGGCCTTTCTGCCTGGAACTCCTGGGGAGTATGTTCGGCTCACATCGGATGGTTCTGCCTCTGCTCATTAACAACCATCAGGCCTGACATAATCTGTTACTGGCAGCGATAATCTGGGGTGGTAATAGCTATAGCTATCTTCCTGCTACTGAGGCAATCAGGTGAGGGATGCTCCTAAAGGATCTGCTCCCAGACAAAGACGAGTCAAAGCATGCTTGATGACCAGGGTGAATAGGGTCGCCTAATGCTTAGATAATTGTGGTTTAGGAAAAAATACCATATGGCTCATTATTAAGCTCAGATGACTCTCTATATAAAGCTAAGTATCACTTCAGGTTCAGATGGGTAAACCTAACATAAGAAAGATCATCTTTCAGTTGTAAATCTCTCTGACTATTTATGTAACTGATGCTAAAGTATTTCCCTTCGCCGCAAATGCAGGAAGTCATGACCATACACTCAAACTGTGTTGTTTTATTAATATGATGTGAGCAGCTCATTAAAATCCATTACTGGTACTGAGCTAACAATCTCCTGACATCAAAACTGCTTTGTCCAGGACTGGATAAACACGGTACCTTGGCTGATGTTTCTAGGGACCTTCAGGAGGCACAGGACTGCAGAGAAAGGAGGACTGGCATGTCAGGAAAGTGGTCAAAGCAGGACCTGCACTTGTGGTCTACTAGTCTGAACTGTCTCTGACTATCTGCTGCGATGTTTGAGACCCTTGGGGTTGAACTGCTACTGGAAGTACGCTTTCCAAAGCAAGCCCATGTTAAGGCAAAAAAGGAGATGATTCTGTCCCGTTAACATGCAGTGATGTCCTCTGTCATAAGCTAATCCACGGGAGAAATGCCCAAAGTGCAAGTTCCACAGCTCACATCTCTAGTCACTGCTGTGGAGAGGAAATGGTCTTCGTGGCCGGCACACTTGGCTCTCCAGGCAGGTAGCTAAGTGCTCGTTCTAATTGGCTGGAAGGCTACTAAAAACAGAAGAGGAGCCACCTGCAGAAGTAAAATGATTCTTGCCACAGCAGAGGAAAATATAGAACTAGTGAAAATACTATGTTAATTATTTGTTGTGTGCCATGAATATAGACAGACCAATGCCCTGCCTGTAAGCCGCTCTTAGGAAATCAGGGATGGAACGTAATCAAGGTACACACATAACACATCCATCCCAGCCTACCAAAGCTGATTCTTGTTAATGGGATCTTCCAAAAGACTTGAAGTGCTTTCTACACTTCAGAAACGATCCAGGCAGAGGTAAACTTAGCAGCAACCAAGCCCAGGACAGTTCCAGTGCACTTTATAGTTTATACAATCACTTCAATTGACAGTAAAATAATTTGTAGGAATCCTGGGAGCAAGCTTCAAGGGAAGAGAAGACAATTACTTTCCTGTATCTGAGGTGGGATGCCTCAGATATAGCCTTATTGATGACTCAAGAAGCCAGTGTCCTAACACGTAATGAGTTAAACGTGTCTTGTGAAGGACTGAGTTTCAATATAGAGCTTGGGTTTCTGAAGACACTTGTAGCGATGATATTACTGCCATCTGCACCATCATCCTGGCCCTAAACATGCAAGGAAAATTACTGCGCTTCCTTAACTGAGATTCCTTAATTGAGATGGGCTCAACGTCCTGTACTATTTGCTATACTGAAAAGAACTTTGTAAAACCTTTCTTCTTGAGACAAGAAGGAACCAACCTTACATCTTCTAGGGCCGGAGGAAGGACATTTTATTGCCTAAGTGAGTTCTTACAACGGTGATCTCTGGAAAGAGTGGAAAAGATGGACTGAAGGCAAGGGAGAGAAACATAGCCTCTGTAGTTGTTCTGAAGTCATTTGGGTACAAGCCCAAATGAACCCGATCCATTTGACTCCTAAAGAGTACAGGGAGGGACAAGAAGCATGGTGAGAAATGGTTCAGGTCCCCCACTTCAAAAAGTGCTGATCAAAGGATAATATCTAAGAAACACCCTGGATAGAACATCACGGTTGTGTCGCTAAAGCACCTTAAGGATTCACGCAATCTCGTCAGGCTTGTGATGATGATAACGCAGCAAGGGACTGCATTTTTAAAGCCAATACAAAAAATAGAAAATCTCTTGGTTCTAAGAATTGGTGTACAGAGTAGCCACAGAACAAAGCATTACCTTTGATTAGGAGATGAGGACTGCTTGAGTCTTAAGATCAGACAGTTCTGCAGTTCTGGTTCCTCAAAGAGAAATTTTTCAGCTGCCTGTCACATCTTTGTAAGCAGCTGACTTATTTGTGATGAGGCAGCCCACTGGCACAACCGATGCTATAAAATCTATTTTTGTGTCCACAGTATCAAGTTCTATGTAAAAGAAAGCTTCAGAGTATCAACAGACAATTGCTCTATAAAAGCCCTGTAGCCTTTTCAAGCAAAAGACAGTGCCCAAGAAGAGAGTAATGCTGAGACAGTGGGGCTCGATAATTTACAATATAGATAATGATGAAGAACCAGACTACTGGATGACTTATCTTTGCAGTTGTAGATCGTAGGGCCACTGGACTTACAAATTCCATCCAGGGCTGCAACAGCAAAAAGAGATTTGGAAACTGGGTACATTAATAAAAGCAACTTCCACTGCTGAAGATGTGACACCGGACAAAATATTTTGAGGATACGTGTGTTAGTAGGATTGAGTGGAAATTTGGTACTTCCGAAGTTGCGTGTCCACACGAGAACGTTCCTCACCAGGTAGGCAGGGCACGATATGCTGTGCTTGAAATCGATGCTGGATTTAGACTGAACAGTATGTTAAATGCGTTAGCACGCTCCTCTAATCAGGGAGGGCAGTCTCATGCTATGAGCTATGGCAGAAAAACAGTCCTGGCAAATAGCTTCTCGAGGAAAAGAAAGGCAAGGGAAGCGGGGAGATCTCTGTGACTGCTCCTAAGAAATACACTGAAAATATTTCCAGAAAAAATTGTGTTGTACTGTACCAAACAGAGATTTTAACATAATACTAAGAGCTGAAGGCAGTGCTCAACTAATTGCAAGCTAAACTATACAGATGTTTAAGAAGATCTGAAGATATATACCCTACTGATTTATAGTAAGCGCAAGGTGTTCGGCAACAAGGCGGATGTAAACATACCTTACAGATAATGGTAAGGCTTTGTTTTTAAACGCTTGGATGTGTGCACTTCTGCAGGATGAAAGTGCACTTTCCTTCCTCAGCTACAGAACGTATATGGCTCCGTGTCCAGTTTATCGCACCCACCACAGAACTCTGGCAGATGGCAGAACCTCACCAGAAGCCCACCTGGAGTACAATTACAACTGCACTCCTTTCCACTCTGTAATAGCAGTGGCCCAGCGGCAAGTGAAGAAAACATACATGAGCTGTATGAAAAGCTATATGCCGCAACATTCACTGATCAGAGAAAAGTCGTTCAGTGCCATCTCTTTAATGAGAGCGCTCTTTACTCCAAAGTGAAGTGTTTTTTTCCGAACAGGGGAGATAAAGGACAGCTGGAAGCCTTCAGGGTCTTTCTGAACATTATGAAAAAAGTTAGATTAAAATTCCTAGGGATCACTGGATTGCTCTAAAGGAAGGTTTCTTGTAACCAGTTTCTTGTCTGCCCCACAAGATCTGGATAAAAATGCATTTAACAGGAAAGAAGTGCATTTACCTACTTTTCTCTATTTAAGATTCAGACACAGGTCATGGGACTACACCATGAGCTACCGAGATGGCTAGTCTTGCTGTAGCAAAAGGAGTGGCATAGGCAGCCATGTGGGACAGCAGTCCTGTTCTCCTAAAGTGATCTCACGCAAGCTTAAAGATCATAGTTATTTCAATAGCAGGCAGCAAATGACAGGGGACTAGAAATTATCGTCTCAGGACTTGCAATTGAAAGCATCTTTCATCAGACTACTAAAATTACATGAAGTCATCTACTTTTCCTACTCTCCCAAGACTGCCTGCAGGAGGGTCCAAAATCACAGTCCATTTACAAAAGCTGGGAACAAAGCTTCCTGAGGAGCCTTCCAGTACTTTCTAAAACAGGGGTTTAGAAAGCATCTGAAGAAGTGGAATTGCATGGAAATACCACTGTACTTTTGAAACGTAATAAGACTCCATTAAAAAAATAAGTTGGGGATTTTCTGAGCATCAGAAATCAGTAGAAATAAACAAGTAGAAAAGTCCCTAAGTAATAAGCCACCCAGTCAGATCTCACTTACTCATTAAATTTCTCTTCAGCTCTAGTTAATGTTTTCCTAAGGAATCAGTTGTTCAAACACAGAATGTCCACAAACTCTCAGCTCTTGGCTGATACCTGCTAATACAGGAGGTACCGATGAGTTAAACAATGTAGTTTGCAAACTTGATTTTTAACTATCTCCCTAAACCTATTTCTAGAGTTTATGTTCAGCTTGGAACTTGAAGACTTGGAGTATCTCAGAAGCTTGTTGCTAATAGTAACTTTTAAATTCTATTTGCCTGGTCTCTTCTAAGCAATGTAAGCTTCTTTTCAGGTTGGATAATTACTTTTATTAGCGGGTGAGGCAGCTATGCAGTGCAGTGTTGCTCGGTCCCTCTAAACTCTGTTGTCTGTACCGTTAGTGGCTGGGCAAACTCACCAGTTAGACCTAGGGCACTGGATTTTCCAGTGGTCAAAAGGCCCTTTGCACTTTTTCCCCTCAGCTTCCTGGAAGACTATGGGTCTTATTGAAATTACAGCTAGAAGTGTTAATAGCACCTTCAAAAAGCCAACTGAGCTGCCTCATATCTTTTGTCAGCTTAAATTAAACCGTGCATCATTAAATGATAAAATGATATGGGTTATTTGCTAGGTCTGCAAACTAGCTGCAAATTAATAATCATAGATAATCTAAAAATAAAGGAACATATGCCCAGGTTTTCACATGAGGGAAAATATTGTACCTCAACATTATAATCTAATACCATTTCAGAGTTATAACACTGAGCCACTTCCTAAGCAGTGGTCGTGTGCTGGCCTGAGGTTAAGTGGGTGGTTTGTCCTGGGTGATGAGATACAAGTGATATGGAAACTTTATAAATATTGTCAATGACTGCAACTGAATATTCAAAGTGAGGCTTCCGATCTCCTGAAGGTGGTCCTTCCAGACCGGTGTGGATGCTTACAGTCAGAGCTGAGCTTGCCAAAGGCTAGCAGGACAGAGTCTGCAATGGACTCAATGGTTTTAAGAAATGAAATAGCAACCAGGAGGGAAGAGAGCAGAATTCTGTCCTGCCAGAACCTCTTCTGTGGGTGAAGAATCCTTGTCTCGTAAACGGTCCATTGGATACATCTCGCCAATGCTCACTATGTTTAAAAGCTAGTGGAAATTATTGTACGTGGTGAGTAGGGCACCAGAATGGAAAATACAGAGTAATAAACCACCTAAAACCCTGCAAACTGTTGGCATTATTCAGCAGTCTGTGCTACCCTGTGCTCTTCATCACATGAAAAGAGGCTGGCAGAGGTGCAGCCACTTGACCCTTTCTGTTCCCAAAAGGTCATTCTCACTAACGACCATAAACGCCACATGAAGAACACAAGCACAAAGGTGTGCAATGGGTTAACTGAGAGCAGAAGCTAACGAATTCTCTTCATTGTGTAATGCACGTCCTCATCCCTTTCACTCTCGGGCTCCAACCACACAGAAAACAAGCCATGCTTCAGTCTTGAAAGAACACACGGAAGCTCACTACTCACGAGGGAAAGATCTTTCAGTGGTTACTACCATAGCTGCACAAAGGAAATAAATGAATTTCCAGTCATAATATTTACATTTCAATCAAAAGTTCTGCAAATTTTAAGTAGACAAAGACAGCTGTTCATTTCACACCACATATGCAACAGAACATTGTTTTCTATCATCATCATCATCATTCACTTTTAAGTCAGCAGGCAGGTCTGCAACATGAGGTTTTTCAGGAATCCTACAGCGACACATACACACGAACATGTACCAATCACATTTGAGAAGAGGCTTGGGTAAGGTAAGTAAGGTTAATGGCAAAAGCTTCCTTCTATGTCGAAGAAATTGAATGATAAAGCATTAGGAAAAAAAAGTTTAAAAACAAAAAATGAAGCCATACAACAGAGGAGACCTTAACAAAATTGGTGATCTTTCTACACAGATGAAGTCAGGTTAAAAAACCAAACCAAACCAAACCAAAACCAAAGGGACCAAATGAGACCAAAAGAGAGCTTCCCCCCCACACATACAGACAAAAGTGAGAGCACAACAAAGGAAGTGGAAGAAAAGAGTTACCCATAAGTAGCCGCCGTTTCACCCGCTTGTCCACATCAGCTACTGACGTGGCATTGTACTCAGAACTCTCAATTGCAGCCTCATCCTTCTCTAAAACACAAGTAAGGGACAAACATGGAGCAGTTGGTTAATCACAAGCCCAATTTTCCACTGCCTAAGACAGTTTCTTGGCATGGCACAGCCAAAGCCAAGAAGCAAGGCATGAAAGCACTAAATCCCCGTTAGAGAGTTAATTCCCTTTGAGACCCCAGGAAAAAATTAAAGGGTGTTCAGGAAAATAGCAAGAACGAGGGAGAGAAGGAAGAATGGTCAACTATGAAGTAACTAACCACGTACAGGAAACGGGATTTCTAATAGAGAACAAGACCAACTAACGTGAGTGCGCCAGAGAGGTGTTAATAACGAACATTACAATCCAGGGATGCTAGTTAAACAAAGTACCAAAACCAAACTGCGAAGTGATTGAGGCTAATGGTGACACCGTCATCTGAAGGTGGCGGTCAGAAGGTCGAGACAGACAGACGGAGCTAGGAGAGTCCGGTGATGGATGGGCAAGGATGCACCATATTTTTGTACACACTGACACATCGTGAGGAAAACCCAAACAACAGCATGCAAATTAAACGAAAACCGCAACAAAAATAAACAAACAACAAACCAAACGAACACAGAAAGATCAATTTGGGCAGTGCTGGTTGCCTGCTTGTCTATGAAATGCTACTAGCTAAACATTCAATGCTAGGAGAGATGTTGCAAGGACATGAGTTAGTAATTTCAGAAGCATGCAGGAAGCAAGATGATGTCAGCAAAGCTCATTTGACAAGGGAAGTCTCTGATATCCCACATGTAAGGGCTTCAGACAGCATAATGAGGACTTCAGTTCGGTTACGCTTCATTAGAAATACACAGAAACAGTCACAAGGGTGGGAAGAGACGGCCAGTAAGTGAAATAAAAATACAGATTTCTGATACAGGAAAGCAATGGAGAAGCAGCAGCGAGGTAAATAAAATGATTTATAAGAGAGGGAAATGTTTATTA
Source organism: Bucorvus abyssinicus (assembly GCA_009769605.1). Taxonomy (NCBI): domain Eukaryota; kingdom Metazoa; phylum Chordata; class Aves; order Bucerotiformes; family Bucorvidae; genus Bucorvus; species Bucorvus abyssinicus. The sequence goes on from CM020025.1 coordinate 79,206,796, forward strand.
GAAAAAAAAAAGCAAACAATGCAAGTGGGGACTTTAACATGCAGCAAACATGAAAAAATATAAAATGATAAGTCAAGCAAACGAAGACAAAATAAGTTAGACAAAGGGTCAACAAGTATTCATCGGGCATTGCAGAAGTTTGCGTTCTTGCAGTGATGCCTGGAATACGTACACCACTGAAGACAGCAAACGCGGGAATCACTGAAGTGAGGAGGAGGAGGAGGCTGGCAGGTTTTGTTTGTGGCAATACTACATGGTTGAGCGGTAACAAGAAGTTGTTTTGGTTTGTTTTTAGCAAGTTCTAGATGGGATCAGGCTGCAATAGAGGCTTTTGTTTGAGTTTTTTTTTTTCTCTGTAAATAATTAATGGACGTCAGTTATCAGACAAGACAGGCAATCAGGAACCATCACCAGAAAGCAGGAATAAAAATGTAAAAAATAAATTAAAAAATGTAAAAGTATTCTAAGAGAAAGAACTACTTAGAGGGAAGAATATCAGCACAGGCAATAATACGTGACTTGCATCACAAGACCAAGGAATGTAACATGGAATTGTATTCATCACAAAAATGGCAAAAAAAAAAAACAAACCAAAAAAACCAGGTGGTGTACACAGCTTTTAAAATAATTTTCACATGCTGAACAAAATAAAACATCAAGGCAAGGATATTAGTGAATGCTAATAAATAGAATATCAATTATCCATTCAACAAAACCTGCTCCCAAGGCCCCTCCCTCTTGCAAATTCTCTGTGTCTGGAACTGGCCCAGGCTGCAGGGTGGGTTATTTAACCAGACGGACTGTATGATGGAGCCCTCCGGGTTAATCGGAAGCACTAGCTGAGAGATCCCAAAAGCTGAGACATAGCTTGTGTCTGGAGTGAGGCAGAGTTCAGCACCGAACCTCGTTCAGCTCTACCCCTACCAGCATCACCCTCATCCTATCGCATGATTTGTGCAATCAAACCTGTCAGAGGCGAGTGAGGCTCTGGGTGGTCACAGAGTTTGATGCCATGGAACTGACCAAGGGATCTCTAAAGATAACTGACAGATTTCCATAGGTTTCAAGTGCTCTGTCTTGCATTATTGATAAAGGAAAGAAAATACAATAAATAAGTGTCCATGCTTTTTTAACCTCAGGAAATCACTAGGAATTTGTAAGAACATGGAATTAAACAACCAAAAAAAGTCAACATGACCACAATGCTAATGAAAACCATTATGAATTTGAGGTTCTAATCCGTGAGTAAGAATGTCCAAATTTTTACTTGCAGCATGCAAAAATACCCTTTTTTATTTAAAAAGAAAAAAGGCAGAGTGGAAAGAAATGGTGTTAAGCAAATAATATATTTTATAATCAAAAATGTTTGCATAGCACCTCCCAGGATGCTCCATGTCTTGAACGGTCTGCTGCTACTGATATTCTAAGTGAAAGCTTATTCCATATAAGTGCTGTAATTTTTAGAATTATAAAGCATACAACAGGGAAGAAAGCAAATCATGATGATTATTTTCTCCTGATAATGGCTTAGAAAAGAGGATCATTTTTCTCAGCTTGCTTACCAAGGAAGTCTTGACTCATGAAAGTGAATGGAAGAGCTGAACTTTCATTCATCATTATGAATGTTCTACGGCTTTTCACTTCAAAAGTTATTAGAGTTATGAAAATAAATAAAAATTACAAAGGGGTAACAAAGGGATATTTCAACAAACGTTTTGACACAACATGCACAAATGCTTCTCTCTCTGCGTGGCGTGACCTTAGTACTAACGCCAGGAACTGCTGTTATTCACTTCTCTCAGCAGTGGTGCTAACTGCCTGTGAGATGCCAGCGCATGCACACACACATACACACATACATATGTGCACATATATATTCTATGAGGAATATGAAATAAAATGTGCCGCAGAGAAGTACTTACCAATGCAGGTTCGGCCATCTGAATGTAGGGCATACTTCTGATGACAACCACACACAGGACCAGTATCTGTATCATCACAGGTGTGTTGGCAGCCTCCATTCCCATAGTTACAGGTTACTAGTTAAGCCCCAAATGAATGTGTATATATGTATATATAAATAAAATGACAATGAAACCAATTAGTCTTGAGAGCCTTTCAGAATACGGAGAAGCAGTAACATACCAAGATATAAGGTGACATAACAATTATATTTGAAGTTTTTTCTTATCCTTTCTGCCCCCCCCTTATCTTAGCCATGCTTCTGTCTCATGTTCTACTCTCAATCCATTCCGTGAAGAAAAAAAGAGAAAGCAAAAAAAGAAGCACGTGCTACTTTTTCCCCAGTCCATTTGTATTTATAATTTTAGTATGAGTGGTTAGCCAATTCCATCTCTTCCTAAAAGCTACATGCTTCATCTCCGTGAGGTATCTGGCATGAAGAAATGAGCAGCCTGCTAATACAGATGTGTATTTTCAAGTCTACACACAGCATTTCTCTTTTTCTTTCCCTTCATTGTCTAGGTGGAGGAAGCATAGACCGAACAGCAAGAATAGAACCACGTAAGCCTTGAAATCAGTTATTTCAAGTACCGGTCCTCCTAGAGTAGAAGAATGTTTAAAAATAAAACAGAAAATGGGGGTTTTTTTCTTTTCTTCTCTGAAACAAAAAATACACGGTTGTTATGGCCCTGCAGTGCACCGGCCTCAGCTAGGACGGAAACGTCGGAGATGGCACTTTCCCTTCCAAGTATACAGTGCAAAATGGCTGTTAGCAATTAAATTGTCCTCTGATGAAAAAATACTAAACATACTGTAAAGCAAACATTTTTCATGACAGGTAGAGTTTTGAAGTTTACATGAATTAATAGATCAGATTAAATTTCCTTTGTCACATTGCAGTTTTAATTTCTGACTATCAAGAAGTCTTTACTTTGACTTTTTAAATATTCATCTGGCTAGTGCCACAATGCCTCTCGTTTGCACCTGTCCCACTTAATCCTTTGCAGTCACATAGCTTGGTGCCGAATAACACAGTTCTGATTTGATTGAATTCTGAATTCCATTTACTGTCTTTATATACTGGTAATTCGGACTACGTTCTTTATTGGCACATACATACTGGCAGATACAAGGGAAATCCAAAATACCACGATTCAGTTTTACCATACTCATCATTAGAAAGGACTGCGATGTTTTGAAATGTTACAGTAATTTAAATACAGACTCCTACTAATTAGAAGGAATTTCCACACGTTGGTCTTAGCAGAATTTTCCTTCTAGATAAGAGAGTTTATAAAAGAGCCAGGGTAGCAAACTGCAATATACAGTAAAACCAAGATAACGGTTAACAAGATTTTAAAATCTTGCCTCTAAATCTAAACTGAGGTTCGACCTAACCCAACAGGGCTAAGCTCATATCATTTCCCACTAACCTCACTGACTCTGCTGTAACACTGGCTTCTTAAAATGGAGTAGACAGGGATTTTCAGTTACAGTAGCTAGAACTGAAGTATCCCGCCCCTGGTGTGAGCGTCCCAGTGCTGAATAGTCAGGCCACGCTCAGAAATCACTGCAGTGTTTTGATTAAAATGGAACAGTTCTAAGAAAAGCAGCTGAGGGAGCCCCACTGCAGCATACCCACACGAACTCCCACTACAGCATCCTGCCAGCCCGGGAACCCTAAGTTTACACCCATTGTCCCTGTGGGCTGGCAAAGATCACGACAGGAATTTCCCATCTCCTACGTGAGGACACTATGGGTGCAAGCATCCTTGGTCCTTCACGTTGCACACCCTGAATAAAATCCTCGTGTTGCTCAGAGATAGCGAGGGAATAGACTCATGGTCTGGAGGTAAGAACACCCCCTGAGAAGAGGGCCTGCCTGGGTTCCCACCTCCCTTCCCACGAACATCACTTCTATCCACCTGGAAAGAATGACAATGGGAAAGATGGGGAGCAGCTGATCCACGTTCCCTTTCTGGAGCTGGACAGCTTCGTTACTAGGCCAGAAAAGGGGGATTGTGAGGTCTGTCCCACCAGCCAGAGGAGGCAATTGAACTCACATATCCCACGTCACAATATTTCTAAACTTCCAAGGAACTACACTTAAAAAGCTCCCTAAGCAATAACAACTCTCTTTCTCCTTCTCCAGTTTTATAACTTAGCTATTAATTTTTTTGTGAAAAAAATACATGAAGCAACCCGTTCTGCTCTGCACTGAATGCATGCAACACTTCATTTCATCCAATACACACTAACATTTTAGATTTTCTTTTTGATGCAAAAAACATTTAAAATTTTACATCAATTCTCCATTCTTAAACCTCCCCCCTTTTCGATGCAGTCACGCTGAAAAACGATTTCCTTGCTCAACAAAACACTTGTCATTATTTGATTATACAGTTCTTTGCTTTGCAGGCAGCTGCTTGCACTGTCTACAACACTGGGCGCACACCGGCAGAACTAATCCAGGAGAAGGTAATTTTTGTCTACCTGTCCTTCCCTCCTTGACCCTCTATGCCTCTTGGAGCACGTGGAGGTTCATTCAATGTTTCTATCCCTGTGGGACAGCAGTGCCACCACAAATTAACTGGAAGGTTTTGTTTACGCCAGATGTTTAAACACACTTCCAGCCAATAGCATTTTTATTGAGGATTTTGAAGTTCAATCAGTGACCAAGTGCATATTCTAGACAGTTCTGCAGTGGTTATTTTTGGCATTCCTTGCTGAAAGACTCTGCTGGCAGAGATGAAAACATCCGAACGCGGCTTCTCTGATCCGTGTTATATGAGGGACTTTTCCTCACTCTATCTGCCTATGAAACATCACACTAGACTGCTGAGGTTTATAGTAAATTCTGCAGAATCACACACTTCTTTTATGGTTTCCCTGTATACTAAAGTTACTGGTTCCTGTTCTATGCAGTCCATGAACACAGATGTAGGTCAGTTCCTTTTTCCGTCTCTTACAAGTATTAGTAAATCATGTTTTTGAAGGATTTGAATTTCTGTCTAGACTGCAATTTATTTATTTATTTATTTTAAGCAACTTGAGGCAAAATTCTGGAGCTTGACAGTTCTGCAGGTGAAACTGGTACAAAATCCAGTTGTAAAACATGTAATTTCAATTTTCCTTCCAGCCTTAGTTCTGTGGTAGTGACACACTGAGAAATTTCTCTTGCTTAGAGGAAGAAAACCAGCATTATTTAAAAGCAAAGGGACTTTCAGATCTATTAATTTTTTTGTCAGAAACCATTAAAGCAAAATTAATGAGAAATTTCGAAGTATTTTTTGAAAATGATTTCTGATAAATTTGGATTCTACAGCTCTGTAAAAGACTGTGTGGTCATTTAGAATCTGTGACATTAAAAAGGCAAACAAAAAGAGGGAAAATACTAACTTTGGATAGACATGGATCACCTTCAAGTATTATAAATCATGTTAGAATAAAAGGGATGGAAAATAGTAAGTAATTTTTCTTTTTTTTTTTTTTTTTTTTTACCGAAGGAGAATATACAGCTATCTGTTAGAACTCAGATATACTTATCCCCAAGTAACAGATTTAAACCCAGAGGAACACTTTTGCTTTTGACACTGCTTCAGCATTCGTGTATGTCTTAAGTGCAATCAAAATAGTGGGCTCTTTCCCTTAGTGGGAGAAATATCCCGTACAACTGGCTAAACCAGCGTCTCATGGACAAGGCTTGGCTCCTCTTGGCAACAAACATGAGCAGAAGCAGCTCACAAGCCCTACAGAGATGCGCACCCTTCATCCACGTGGGGTGCCTAACGCTGGTGGCCGAGCTACCGATCTGTTCTCCCAGCACTGTTCCGACTGTCGAAGCCCTGACAGCGGTGCTGCAAAGTGTCTTCAGACAAGACTAATTCTTTTTGCTGACTAGACGCTCAGGCTCTGGAACCGGCCAGCTGCCTTTCAGGGCCTGCAGGCTGGCAGTGTGGCACAATCTCCCTCCTTGTCTACCTGCCTATGCTGTAAGCAGCAGCATCTCTTCCGTTTGGCTAGGCTGAGCTAAACATTCCTGAGCCACAGCTTTGCATACGGGCCAGTGCTTAGGTCCATATAAATGTAGGGACCAGCCTTGAAATGACATTTTGATGATGATGGACGAGAAACAACCAGCTGGAAGAAGAATGACATCTTAAAGAACACAAGGGATTTTAATGTGCTTATTCCACTAAATAATGGTATTGGTACTCTGTGCTAAAACCCCCAGAAAATAGAAAATGCCAGAATTCAGCCTCATTCTACAGGCTAAATCCTTCTTTCGGTGCTTCTCTGAATTTTCATATAATCCTTTTCCTGGTCTCTTCCATCTGACACGCCCACCACAAGGAGTATTTGAAAACATACGGCCGAATATTAAATCTAGCGTTTAGTACTGACTAACCCCCAAATCCCCAAAGATCACGATGTTCCAATCTTGCTGCACGTGGATTGAAATATGGACTATTGCTCAGATGCCGCAGTATTTGTCACAAACTAGACATTTTGGTTTTGTCGCATGGCCTTCTGCAACAGTTCAAACCAGCACATTTAACTCCTGATGAATTAAAAATTGCACTGTTTTATAACCAAATTGGCCATTAAATATATACATTATATAAATATATGGGCATTTATATAAATATGTGGGCATCTTATGTGATAAAGCTGTGCATGCAACATCGCTTGCCTCATTCATTCTAGTGTGGGCTTACGTTTTTAACATTCTGGAGATCTTTGTACTGACAGCAAATAGCTGCATGAGGACACTGTCAGCAGGAGCTGAAAAGCTGTCACTTGGCATAGGTGGGACGGCATTTTATCGTGAACACACTAGATAGGATTTTGGGAATTATATAGCACTGGCCCTGCTGCTCACTTAAATCATTATTATCGGAGGAGGCAGACAGAAATAGCTGCAGGTAAGGTTATCCAGCATTTTTCACTAAAAGATTCAGCTTTCACTTGTTTGCAACTCCGCCAGAAATATTTCTTTCAGGTTGCATCGGCAGGTATGTGTATCTGCTTTAGGTTTCCTCTTACTTTTTCAAGTTTCAGCTAAACTGATCCAGCTAATAATGAGACTTATAAAAAATGTCTTGGTTTGCTCATGTTTGGGGAAAAACCCTCAGTTTATAAAAAATTCCTAATGCAATCATGCTCAGGAGCAGGATCCTAAAGGCTATCATGGATACAAATACAGAAAGAGGAGGTAATTTCCCCAGCTTGTGGGCTTATGAAACACAGCAGAGGATAGTTTACTGCTGCTTGGGCTCTAAAGGATACAGCAGTTCTGAGGAATTATGTATGGATCTGTATGATTCTGCTCGGTGTCTTTCTAGATGACCTCCTGAGGTCCCCTTGAGCCTCAATGTTTCCGTGTTTTCTTAACACGCCGGGCGAATTTGATTTATTTATTTATATTTTGTGACTGAGAAGCTGAGTGTTCGAGAAACCAATAAGGTTGCAATATCAAGCACTGAAAAACTACAAAATACCGGGTTTCTGGTAGATAGACTTATTGTATCACATTAACCATCTTTAAGGACAAATGTATAATACACTCCTGTCTTACGCAGTGCATGGTGGAGCTGGAGAAAGTCGGGTCTGTGAAAACAGCTGGAGAACCTTGCCTCATCTGCTGCAGAATGAGTAGTAAAGCAGAAAGGGACGGTCAAGAAAGGATGGTCCTGTTCAGACAGCGAAGAGAGACCTGAAAAACTCTAATCTGCTTCTGCCATGGAATTTCTGCGTGGGGCTCGGCAAGTCATTTGAATCACATCCCTTACAAGTTGCTAGGATTATATTCTTTCCTCCATTGCACTTGCAACTACAGCTGGAGCCATCAGGAGCTTGGCTTTGATCATGATAATGTGCTATAAATGCTGAGCTGGGTTCTGGGTGTCCATTGCTAATCATCTATCGCTACTAAACGACTTAGACATTAACATCTTTATATTCGTTTCCCATTTGTAAGATAGGCAAACCAGTACTTTCTAACTTGAAAGGAACGTTCTGAAAATACATCACCAATGCCTGCAAAGTACTTTGGTATTACAGTACTGAGTTACGTAGGAAAATCCATACGGAAATTAAAAATTTTATGTTCACAATAGGGTTTAACTACTGTGCAGCAGGAAAGGTATGACACCAGATTATGGAGAGGAAGCTACTGAGCAAAAGCCTGTTTAATGAGCACTGACCATTATGTACACTGCATGAAGCACGATACCAACAGCGACTGCCTCGTTAGCATGCGATGATACCATCCGGTGATATGTAATCACGTAATTAGGATGTAACGACAATCCTGTAATGCATGCATAAAAAGCAGGGAGCCTCCCACAGATTTTTTATGCTTTCTAACTTATTTGAACATCTTTTTTTTTCCTTTGAGGAACACGTTTCATTACTAGTGGACTTAGGCCAATATATCTGAAAACCTCTCCCAGTATTCTGATTCAATTGTAAACTGGCCGATTAAAAAATCGCTTAGTGACGGACTCGTTCTCTGCCACTTGTTCACGTAAACACAGTCTCGTGGAGGAACCACGATAAACCAGAATAATTGAGAGGGATGCAGGGATGTACTAGGGGTATATCAGACCCTACCAGTCCATGGTTATACAGGGCTACAGACCCAGCCCAGGCTGACAAGGGGCAAGTGTCTCTTTAAGCTCTTCAACAGCTGTACTTACACCTGCAAAGCTGCAACTCAAGATTTAAGCCAATTCCACTGAAATGCTTTGGTGTAAAAAAGTTTCTTTAAAAGTCAAGGTTTGGTTTCAGAACTAGACCTTTATAAATACCCTGCTGTCATCTCACAATTACTGTCCCAGGCTATCTGGCTAGGGCTTTATACTTCTTTGCATTTGGAAGGACTAGAAGTACAGTTACTTTAAAGAAGACTTGAATATACTTGCAGAATGTGGTTTAGGGGTCAGTGTACTCTCCAGTAAGCCCTGCAGCTTTGAAAAAATCAGCATCCCTACTTAGAGGTTTGTCAGCAAAAGTTCTTCATACTTCCAAGTACAATTTGAACACCACCGGGTACAGAATAAAATCAAGTTTTTCACTCTATTAAACCCCGAGGCATTTAGAAATATGGTTCTAGAAAAGGCTCTAATCCTCCTGTCATCAACTCGCTATGAAAAACGATTCTTAAGGCATGTACAAATTTGTGGAATCAAATAATAAACAATATAAATAAACATCCTCTCCCACTTTACCAATGTAGCTGATGTTACATTGCAATTAACAGCACGCAATGTTCACTTCTAATAAACATTGAGGATGAAAATTACCACAAAAGCAATTTCTTTCTGTGCTTCTACCTTTGGATCTGTGTACCCTCTTAATACTAAGGAGCAATAAGGTTGTACAATATCTTGTGACATTTCTTGTTGATATTCAAAGGCGATTCTTTTGCCTTTGTACTTGGGAACTAATATCATCTAAGTGTGTTTGTACAGTGGAGATATAAGGAAGAAAAAAGCTGAAGTGAAAGAAAGGCTATCACAAAAATACTGGCCCTATGCAAAGGAAATGCAAATGCAAATGACATGTTTCATGTCATTTTATTGCACTTCGTGGTTTTTTTTTTGTTTGTTTCTCACAAAGCTACCAAGTAGGAAAGCAAGCTATTGGAGCCAGATCTAACACTCACTGAAGCCATCAGAAAGACTCCCACCCCATTTGGAAGCTTTCAGATGACGGTGGAAGACTTACAGGGGGTCAATTATTTTAACGTGTACAGAACAATCTCCAAGTTTATGAGCTAATGGGTATCTGTGTATTCAGCATCCCAGTTTTGAGAATACTTCACTCAGGGTTTTTCTCTGAAGAACAGTATACATGATACAGCTTCATGTTTTCCAAGTAAAGCCAAGAAAAGCAGACTGTGTGCAGTGGAATCAGGATTAGAGCAAGCATTCCTATCCTTTAAAAAAAGAGGAATTAACACTCTTAATTTGATAGCTCTAGTGGGTTTATCATCCAATCCCTTGGTAGATTTAGCAATGTATCTATCGCTGTGGACCTTCCGGATACTTCAAACCACAATCCTCTGTGCTTTATTTGTTTTGCTTTACAAGGAAAGTCTGGATTAAATAGACCCCTCACTTTTCTGCAATCACAGGAAGGTAGAAAAGGTGTCACCATTTTGCTAACAGAATCACTGCCAACGTTCTGTTATTCGATCCCTCTTATCCATCCCCAAGTACATCTGCTACAGCAAAAAACATGACTAAAATTACAAATCACCTTTGGCCAAAACAAGGGTGATTTCTTGGCTTCTGTAAAATAACAACAATGAAGAAAATAAGACATTTTGGGGCATCTGAAATTTAATCTTCATCTACCTACATTTGCAGTCCTTCTGGTTTTTGGCAAGTTCAAAGCCAGGCCTACATTCACAGGCAACCCCACCCTTGGGCGTCTCTCGGCAGATGTGTGCACATCCATGGTCTTTGTTCATACAGTTCATACCCTCTGTAAAAAACAAGAAAGAAAAATGGAAAATATTAGTTCTGAAATAAAATTAGAAAATAATTATACACATCCAGTCCTCCAGTAATTTTTGTTTTGCATCTGGACTGTGTTCCACAAGGTAAATGGATGCACTTGAAAAGAGGTATACGATCAACAAAATAGTGTAATAAAGGAGCAAACACAAGTACTACTGTGGAACATCGTGTGTCTCTGCTGCCTGTAGAAATTAGGGACTTGTGATTTCCGTACTCCATATCCATATTCTAATCTTTCATGAAATTATCATGGATTTAAAGGATACTCCAGGAAGCTGTCTGTCCCACCGTTGATTACTGGAGTTGAATAATTGAGCTCAATGTTACTTTTTTACTTGTATAAATTTAATGGTTGCTACTGACTGCTGAGTTTTTATTTGCTTGTTAATGTGCTTTATATTCTCTAACACACAAAATCTACCAAAGATTACATTTGAGCATTTTTGCTTGGATCTGTTTCTTCATTATTTGTTATACATCTCATTTATCTGGGTCGTCCATGATAAGTGCAGCTCACCTCCAACAACCCTACTACCACGTTTCTCTTTGACCGTATTAAACAAAACACGCCAGCAGTTCAACCAAAGTCCAAGTAACATGGGGGGATTCCCGTTCATGTTTACGCCAAGGAGCAGTATCAACCAGGTTTCTCTTAATCGTCATAGGGCAAATTTTAGCTTTCTAAACCATTTAAGTGATTTAGACGCTGACTGCACCTTACGCTTTTAGAGGCTTTCTTTATCTGAGAAACTATGTAAACCAACATTATAGACCACAGATACATTTCTCTCTTCTAAATTTCCCCGTGTTGGCCTCGATGAGACTAAAAACTTGCCAAAGCACAAAGTAAGTTACTCTCTGTAAACTGCAGCCCGGACTAGAGATGCTGTTGGAAGATAACAATACATACTATAAACAACACTATACCATCCTATACATCAGAGTGAGGTATGAACCATTTGTTTGGCTGAACAGGTATAAGGAACCTGGGAACAGCCTTATTGAAGCTTTTGAGGCATTTTATAATCTCTTTTCTCTCCACTTCTTCCAACAAAGGATTTCAGATACTATGTGTTGGACAAACTGCATTCCTGGGCATTACCTTATGTTCAAAAAAGGATCTGGGAACGGTAACACGTGTCTGATTGAGTCACACTGCTGAGGCAATAAGAAGAGAGGAACTAGACGAATGACATAAGATATCTCATGACCCAGAATCGTAATGAAGCAAGTGATTTTCAGTGTTTACTTATAGATAACTGTATATCTGCCACTGTTAAAATCACTTGGGAAGACAGAACTTGTGCACTGTTGAAAATACCAAGAGAGATTGAAGATCAGAATTATTATATTTTGGAACAAAAGTGAAAGACAAAGTAGAGTTTTATGCTGATATTTGTGTGTAAAACCAGAGTATTTCAGTTATCATATTAATAATTTCAGTTATTCATGAGGTAGTTGGAGCTGTAGAAAAAATATTTCAATTCCACGATTAGCTGGAGAAGAACACCATAAAAATCTCCTAAGCTTGAGAACGGTTATTTCAGAAACTTCAAGTTTTTCTGGTAAAATGAAAGATCATTATTTTTCAGTCAAGAGCAGGAACTCTTCCACAATGAAACTTCTTATTGCCTTATGTTTAGCAGCCACCTAATATGCATACGCTTTTTACATAAGGAGCCAAGAATGTGAGTAACAGCATGGGAAAAACGCCCCTGGTGTTAAAGGGGGATGTTTCCTAGGCATCTCAGTGCCTGCCTCCGTGTTCAGTCTCCCTCAGCCACAGGACCAAGGGCGACCCAAAGGGAAGGCAGACAGCATGCTTCCAGACCCACTGGTGCTGCCGTGCGCAGGTAGCCAGCAGGCTCTTATCCCCAGGGATGGGCAGTGCACAGCTTCGGGAAAAATGCTGCCTTCCCTCTGGGCATAACTGGCACAATCAAGGCCAAACAGTTTGATTTGTAGAAATGGGTGGAAAAGTAGTCATTCAAGTAAAAAAAAAAAAGATCATGGAAAAATTGGGTCGGATTCTCCTGCTTATTTAAATGTGTTTTAAGTTTTTCTCTTAATGCACCTAAGCCCCAGCTCAGCAGAGTGGCCCCAGCACCAAGAAGAGCACCCTGTGCCTCCCATGTTGCTCCTTCCTAGAGCTAACCAATGTAATGCAGAACCCAGGAAGAGAGGGGAGAACACCTACGGAATGATTCTCGGCCTTCCCTGAGACAGCACAGAGTTATACTCACCGCAGTTTTACTTTAGCGTGTTGCATGGCCTGGGGAAAATAACAGGCAACAGATATTCCACCGGAGCCTTAACCAGAAAGTACTTGCAGAACCACATCTTTTAGCACACAGCCTTTTGGCCCCCCTCTCTCTCCTGTCGTGTGCACGTCTTCACCGCTCTGGGGTGAACACAAGTCGTTCCCAGCTGCTTCCTTTGACTTTTGCAGGGACCTGCGTGTCCCAGCTTCCATAACGCACGTGACTACGTGTCAAGTGAAAAAAATCACAGCTCCCAAATCAAGGCAAAGACTAAATGTTGATAAAAAAGAGGTCTGTACACCAAAACCATCCTTTCTTTATCACTATGGCACTAAAATGTCCAACACTAAAAGGTTCGAGGTTTTTCATGTTAATTGTTAATGACAGCAGTATCTTAATTCCGTATGCTGCTACTCAAGGCACTCTCTAAAGCCTAGCACAAAAATGGGCTCACGTTCTCTTTGGCAGGGCTGGGAGACAGTAAAATAAACTTTTCAAACCCAGACACATTCTCAGCAAATTCACCTTACTAAAAGAGAGCAAAACAGAATCCAATGGAAAATACATTAGGAACAGGAAGAGAAATGCCACTTAATAAAGGAAAACACTAGTCTAATTAGACTGAACCCTCTCTCAGCATTTTAGATATGACTTGAGAAACTCTCCTGCTGCATTCCTGGATTTTTTCTGACATTCAGGTACAAAAGATTGCTCACGGCAAAGTGGCAGACATTGTTGTTATATGACCCACAATCTACATTCATTTTTTTCCCTGGACTAGGAGAGATTTGGTGCAGGTCTGCTACATTAATCCAGTCTGCCATTTCGTTATCACAAATCTCTTAATAACACAGTTTTGCAAAATGTTCGGTCTGATACAATAACCTCTGTATTGTATTCTGTTCTAAAAATGTTTTCAGCTCAGTGACTCTGAAAGTGCTCAAATCAGGCTGACGGTGACAACTTAATGTACTGAGCAGCCTTTGTTTTTCATTAACACTGCTTGTTCTCATCCTAATTAAGACTTCCAGCACTAATTTCATTCTGTGGTTCACCATACCTGTTTACATTATCCTCCATGTTTTCATAATTTGACTTACTCTGAATAAATTATTATATATATACTGCTATATATATTGCTATACATATAATTATATATATTGTATATATTATTTTATATATATTGCTATTTTTTATAACTTCCAAATAAACACACTGATTCCAAACACAACCTGAAGACGACTACTTTAAATTACACCAAAGATACAACATAGAATATTGTCAGAGTATATGTGGCTGAATGCGGTAGGAAATGACAAGAAATCTTGAATTTAAGCCCTATATACACACTGACGTGCACAATAGCATGTACATACTTAATCCTCTAAACTACATGATTGGATTATCTTTTTTTTTTGTTGGTAAGTTAATTTTAGCACCAGATACACCGTGATATCTCTTACTGCAGTTGCACCCTTGTTTAATAAAAAACTCAATCTTATTAAAAAAATCATTTAAAAAGTTGAGACAGGATTTAAGAAATTCATAGATACACCACACATAATTAGTATGATTCTGTTCCAGTAACTTCCAGAAGAGTTACAAGACATTAAATATAAGTTATATGCAAGTCACTGAATTGCTGGACGCAGATAAACCCTGGTGTTTATTTATGAACTGTTCTACATACTTTTTATGAGCATACTCTGTATGTAAAGTAAAGCATAAATCCTTGTAACACGAACAACAAGCAATTCTTGTGGTTAGCTTCTCTCCATCGATGGCAGTTATCGAGGATAATTGCTCCTGCTTAGGTAAGGGATATGCTACAAAACTGCTGCTGCTGAGATTCAGGACTTTCAGGATGTTTTTAAAGAATGCTAATTTAAGGAATGGTAGAGTTGAACTGTATCAGGAGCAGTTGATAAAATTCAGCCATATCAGCATGTATTCTACATCAGAGCAGTTGAAAGTATAATACCAAATATATGGTAATTATAATAGCTATAAAGTAAGAAACAGGATGTAGCATGAAATAGAATGTCTTTAGATCACTCGATTGTCACTTACGGTCGTTCTCTCAATGCCAGGTGCTAGAAAGAGGGGAAAGAATGCAAGAGGAAACAAGCATTCTCAGGTGAGTTGTCTCCTAAGCTATTAACATAGTGGGATTGTTTGTTTGTTTGTTTGTTTGCTTTTAAAAAAATCAGGTGAGAACCTACAGCACTGCAATATAACACACTCGTCAGAAGGCTGGCAGAGACAACTCCTCTCCCCAGGGTTTTGTTTTACTCTGTTAGGAATGGAAGCCACATAAAACACACTAAGTTTCTGATGAAGACAGAACGTGATGTTAGTGAAAGTGCAAGATGGCTGGTTTGAGCCTAATGTCACATTAGTGCATGTAAATTTTGGTCATAAACATGCCGTTAGACGATTGCCCATCCAGAAAAAGCATACCGTTCACTTCTTGGCTGGCTTGTGGAAAGCAGCTCCCCATCGACACCTGTGACGGTCCTTGCTTTGGCCTTCTAACTCCAGCATCTTGAGTGCTTCACAAGAGTGACAAAAATCAGCGTTTGGCTAAACGATCCCATTATAATCAACAAATACACACGGTCAGGACTAAGCTTCACTGAAGCTGAAGGATTGTTCTCCAATAGCCTGGCTCTGACCTTGATGCTGCACAGCTGAATCAGATCTGCTGGCCATTTCTGGCTCATGAATAAGGGCCTGATTCCGGGATGTGAAGAACGTCTGGGTGAGGTCAGCTCCCCAGGGAGAGCTTAAGATGCTCTCATCTTTGAGATACCGCAGAGCATGTCCTTATATGAGGATAAAAAATAACCCAAACCACGAAGATTTGTTCTCTTCAGCAAGAAAAAAAAAGGTTGAAACTAAGTGATGGAGGCAGCTACCCTTCCTCAGCCGATCACAACATCCCGCGTACAGAGCATCCATCTAGGAACAGTCCACTAGAGCGAAGTGAGAAACCTTGCACT
This sequence comes from Bucorvus abyssinicus, assembly GCA_009769605.1. Lineage (NCBI taxonomy): Eukaryota > Metazoa > Chordata > Aves > Bucerotiformes > Bucorvidae > Bucorvus > Bucorvus abyssinicus. Next base: position 79,222,549 of record CM020025.1, read on the forward strand.
GGGTGTGCTGGAAACGTCGTAATCTTTGTCACGGTCTAACATTTTCTGTGTTGTTAACTGCATGAACACAAGACTTTCTTTCCATCTCAATTCCCAAAATAAGTTGCATGGTTCTGCCTAAAGCTTTAGGAAAACACAGTTGTTTCAGTGATTACAACTCACCTCAACAGAGGTTGAAAAGAAAAGAAAACACATAAAGGAGGCAAACTGACCCAAGGAGAAAGAATTCTACAGTATCAAGTAGGTTGGCTGGAGAAATCCTGAACATCATACAAGAAAACAGCTGCTGCTATATTACAGAATAAACAAATGCAAGTTTGTTTAGCAATTACATGTTTTCAGTTTGGATATAAAGCATGCTTAGGGACAGCATCTTCAGAAGGCAGGCTGGCAGCCTGACCTCTGACAAGATGGTCCTGCTCTGAACGGCAGGCAGAAAACCACGTGTCATCCTGCCCTGCAGAAGGGTGTTGTCTTGAGATTTAGAAACAGGCATGTGTCAGCCTATAACTTAATTCTGGCAGCAGTAAAAGCAAAGATCTGCAATTCTGCAAAGGTACTGTAATTTCAGCAAAGAGGATAGAAAGATTAAGTGAACGATGGGAGCGAACGGACCAAGTTTAATTTAGCAGAAAATCCATGTAGGAAGGAAAGGGAAATAGATTAAAAAATTTCCAGAAAATGTCAGCAATTCCTGTGGGACCAAGAAGAGAGAATAAGAAAGACTGGCTGAAATCCTGCCCAGGTTTGTTGTGACCAACTTGTGATTGCGTGATGCCTTTTTGGTAGATCGCATGAAAGAAGTTTGGCAATCTCAGTCTGTTTCCCACCTTGCAGAGCTACTCATAAAAGGAGGTGCTCACGGAAATCCTTTCCAATACTCTCTGCTACCTTCTCCCACACGGATATGGTTTATCTCAAAGAAAATTCAGCAAGACAGCCTGTGTTGCTGCAGCCCTGGTAGAATCAGGGCTGTCAGACTCTGCCAGGATCTTCTTGGCACCTGACATTGACACAAAGGGAAATACATGGCAAGGGAAGATAAAGATGATAAAGATAAAGAAGATAAAGATAAAGATAAAGATAAAGATAAAGATAAAGATAAAGATAAAGATAAAGATAAAGATAAAGATAAAGATAGTAAAAAACCCCCCAGTCAACACTACTACAATCTGCTTTTGATTTTGCTTCATCTTTCAATCACAATTCCTGAAATAGTAAAGCAAAGAAAAACACAAGAGAAGGTTGGTTTTGGGGGAGTGGCTGCCACACAAAGTCCCTTGGCAGATGAACGGGACTCTGAGGGCAGGCAAGGCCATGCAAGAGGCATGGCTGAGAAGTGAGCTTTCTTCAGTGGAGTCTTCACCACCACTGTCATATTTCTTGGTGCCTAGGCAGGAGCTAGTAAACCTTGAGTAGTGCTGATATCCTGGCCCCCAGAGATGTGGTGCTACAGCAGAGCTAGCATCTTAAGCTCAGAGGGCTAGGAGTCCAGTAACTGCAAAAAACCTGTCTCAATAATGAGAAAATCCCAGGTTATTTTTGAAAATACTAGGTCTTTTTCTAGACATATGAAAATCTGGCTCACTCTTTTCTGAAAGGTTCTCTGTAGGGATAAGAAGTACCTATTTATAACATGGGAAAATTGTAGAGCATTAGACCAGACAATGGCAAGAAGATATTCTTTTTCCCTCTCAGGCTACAGCAAAACTCAGTATTTAAACAAACATTCTCCAATTCTATCGAGAGAAACTTCTCATAAAGATGTTGCGAAGTTTTTAGTCCTCCAATAAAAAGACTTAAAGTAGTCTCAGAAAGCAGACACTTTCCACAAACATAAATAAACAATTTAATTGAAAATACAGCATTTCGTTAATGTTTCATGTGAAGGTTTCGAACTGGGTCTAACCAAAGTTTAAATCATTATAGTATCACTTGTGTAAAGAGAAGACAAGAGGTGGGATGATGGGATGAAGAAAAAGAATACTACAATCTTGAATTTGTTTTTCCTTTACTGAAATCGGCACAGCTAACATGAGACAGCTTTGGTTTCCAGAAAGAAATATTTCTAATAAAGTATTTTAAAAATAAATATTTTTAGGGCACTTTTTCAAACACATAGAGTTTATTCATATAGTTAGAGTAACAGTAAATAATTCAACAACATTTTGCTCTGCAGGAACTCCTTCACATCCCTAACTCTTGCCGGGAAAATTTCACAACTTCTTGCAACACCAATTAAACATAAATTGAATATGTGCTTGATCAGTACCTTTGGAAGCAAGAAGAGATATTTAGCAGGTTTACTTTCCATCTCTGATATTTAAGTAAGTTGTGTACTAAGTATTCCTTGCAAAAAAGCAGGATGAAACAGATTCTTCTTTCAGGTTCTTACTAAGCTTTAACTCATTCCTCATTGGAATTCCTCATGGAACCTCACGGAACCTACCAATGATGAAAGGCCCTGGATTTGCATGAGGGTTTATTTTCAGACTCCAAGTGGAAGAATGACCTCAGCAATGCCTATTCTGCATTGGGAATACTCTCATAACTCTCAAATTCTTTTCCAGGGAAGTAACAGTCTCCTGCGGCCTTGACTTGTGGCATTATCTTTCTAAGGCATAACACACCCCAAATCAGACAATGTTGTTTGAAGAAATCTGATACTAATTTTGCTATTCTAGTAAGATGATTTTATTACCACAAACACAACATGTAAAGACATTTCTAAGTGTTGATGGCTAGAAAAAGTTTCATACATGCAACATTTTTTCCTATTTTCTTTCTTACATAAAGATAAAATACACTGTAGGACCAATTAGCAAAATGATGCATGATATTATATTATATATAACTGTATATATTATATACTATTATACATATTGTTATAGATGTACTAAATTATATAATGACCATTCATAATTTTTTATAATACTATATGCACTAATGCATATATAACCTAGTTAATCCCCAAAATACATTGTGCAAGAAATGAAGACTGTCTGCTGCTCTACAGGTAAATATGCAGCACAGATCAAATTATTATGTTACATAAGGCTTTTCATTTCATTATTATGTTACATAAGGCTTTTTCATTTTTCATAGGGCTAAATGTGACCAAGACCCAAAGTTCATTCTCTTATTTAGTTCCTTACAAAATAAAACACCGACCACGTTAGGGAATTCGTAGACTTGCCCCTTGTGCAGAACAGACCACGCAGCACGAAGGTGGTCATGTTTCTCAAAGAGAAGGGATAAAGCAATAGAGTTTCTAGCATCCTGTCCAGTCTTTTGGGGGGGTTGCTTCTATACTCAGCTCTAGAGAGCGGAATATAAAGCAACACCCATGTGTGTCTGTGTTATAGTCCCCAGAGCTTCACATTTCCATCAACATTTTCACAGTAGAAAAATCCAGTGGTCTAAGTAATTCTCCAACAACCAAACAGCTGATTTCTACCAGATGTGGTGACTTTTTGAAAAATCATATACAATGTGGAAAAAAATTTAACAGTATATTTGGAGCTATTGAGACAACTACAGTTCCTCTCAAAAATGAGATTGTACGTATAATTAAGTAGCATATTTGCACACAACACAAGTTGGTTTTAGGTGCAAAGCTTTCTTGTGTTCAAATCTCAAGGTTTCTACAGCTTACTTCCATACGCCGTTGGTGTGCAGGAAGTAGTTTGTCCCTTGGCGAGGTCATACTGGAAGATGTACACTAGGGTGCCAGAAACAGCACGAAAGAGTGCAGAAGAGATTTCAAACACGTTCCCAATTTCAAGATATTCAAAACACATATATATTTCACGGGTAAGTACGAGAGAAATAAAGTAATCCAACTCAGAACTGTAGTGGACTAGAGAAAGAATAAAATGATGTTATGCTTCAGAAAATGCTCTCTCTTCTAAAATGTTATTCTACCAAGACTGTCAATAATGGAGCAAAATGGAAGACTAATATGAAAGGCACAATATATGTCTGCAAACCACCTTGTGAATGGGCAATTCAATTTCCTATCAAAATGGTCTAATACGCAGGTAGTGCCTGGGGTAAAAGCTATGTTATCTAGACTACTGTCATAACTACCTACTTTAATAAGCTTGGAGTGTTTGGCTCCTCCATTCTCCTCTTGATTGGTTATTTAGTAGGTCTGGTGCTGGAACTCATAAATTTCAAAATTCTTTCAAGTTTTTTTGTGTCTTTCTGAGAAAAAAAAATGTTTATGTATACTTCCCATACTATGTCTCTTTAAACCGCTGGCTTTTTCAGAGTGGTTTTTTTTTTAACACCATAATGTGACATACCCAGTGAGGTAAGTGATGTTAGACCACTTTCTCCCCCAAAACAGTTTGTAAATCTTCAGAAAACAAAAGCTCATGGTTGTGTTTTAAAGGACCACAATCTGTTTGTGCTTAAAAGAAAAGCCCCTTTTTTTGTGTGTGCGCATAATAACGATGTTCGAATGTGCTATTCCAGAGAACTGTTGCCATGGTGATGCCATCAATAACATCATTTTCTGCATCCATGTCCTTTAAACACACAAGGAACACAACAAACACTGGTAAATGTGAAAAAAAGAACAATTACCTCTTCTCTCTCAACAGCAGCCTTTTTTTCACCCCATCCATCGAAAATTATGTAGAAAGGAATAATGAAGACTGTTACAAGAAGCACCAAGAAGCCTGTTAGTGACAAAGGCTTATTATTTTTTTTTTCTTTCCATGAATACTTACAACTCTTCAAGAAGAAACCAACCCAGGCTAAGGACCCGTTGCCAGCTTTAGATGGTAAAACAAACATTCAACTACACAAGGATTTCCCTTTCATGAACCTCTCCAAGGAGAAACAACTAAAATCCAGAGTAAAATGGGAGAGAGAAAACTCACAGAAACATTTGCTACCATTACATTTAAAGAACCCTGCACGTTCACCTACAAAACCAGTATCAAAAGCAATGAGATTAGTGACAGAATCAGGATAAATTTCTAACCAGCAGATTAAGGTTGTCTGTGGTGGGAACTTTGGCTTTTGGAGTAGTATAACAACGTGAAGCTATTCTGCTTCTGTATGAATGGGGTAAACAGGGGTTCAACACTAGATGTGTTACCACAGTTGTAAAACACTCTTGAGTTTAAAAGCTCGAAGGCCAAAGTAAAATGGTAGATACCACACAAAGTCAGTGCATAAATAAAGGAACCTTTACCAAAGCAAGATTCGACTGCAGGGTCCTTTAAGAGTCATGTAACATATCATGAGGGAGCCCTTCTGAAACATTACACTTTTGTCCAAACTCTGAGGGGTGACATGCAAGCAGGAGCTCGGAATGTGCTGCTCGATGTTTTCTACACAAAGTGAAGGTCAACATGTTGTGCAGTGGCTCGTTTATATAGTTTTTGGGCCGCCTTCTACACACTTAAACTAGGGTCAGAGGTTGAAGATGATGATGATAAAACCTCCTGCTTCCTTCTCCTTGCCTCTAGGTAGTAAAAGAAACGTAAGAGAAAAGTGTGGAGGAAAGGAAGAAAGGAGTGACAAATTTTAAAGGTAGTTGGAGCACATGAGTTAGAGGAGAGTAGGAGCTGGTAAGCTCATACACGTACGTCCTACAGAGTTAAACCAAAGGGCTGTTAGGGTTATTGTCAGCCAAGATACACAGCAGAAAACTGTAATCAGGTTTAAAGCGGTAAAATACATTTATTAAGATGATGCAATTTCAAACCCTTTAGCTGAATGAGACTGGTCTATGAGTAAAAGATAACAATTAACCACGGCCACATTTAAAATGGAAAGTCTAAGCTAGTTAGGAAAGGGAATTCAGGATGTTTGAATTCTTTTCCTGAACACGTTATTGTCTTGATTTGTCCTTTGATTTCTCAATGTTTCTGTCTCTCCATCTCTAAAGTGTGTGACAATGCTTGCTCATTTTGGATAACTCCTTCAGCTCTTCACTTGTTACTGTGAAAATCCTATAGGAATTGTGAGCCAGTAAAGACAAACAACATACGGAGAGAGCAGGAACCAATTCTATTCCTTTCTGCTTTAGATCCTCTGCAATATTTCCAAGTACTCCACTAATCTGTTCAGTTTAAATGCTAACACTGACTGCGTTCTGTTTCATGGGAAAAAAGCCTCCACGCTCTGTCTAGATTTCAGCACATGTAAGAATTGTTTAGAAAGCTCTGTTGAAAGGACTCAACAGGGCAGCTTATAGGCTAACTCAGCTTATCTGAGGGGCTCTTCACCAAATCCCCCAGAAACCAAAAATGAGTGAAGTCTGGTTCTCAGTATCCAAACAGGTATCTCTGAAGCCAAAGGAATAAAAGACAAATTTTTGGACAGAAATGTTATGATTCTCTCCCCTTCTGGTTTGCCTGACACTTGGAAAGAAAATGTCTACTTTTGTAATTTCCTAGCTGGACTCAAAAGGCTGAAAGCTGAACGGTAGTTCCCAGCTTGTTGGTCCCTCAGATCAGTGCTCCCACGTGGTTGTCAACAAAACTAACCAATGGTTTTGATGAATTATTGAGAGTCTCTTGAACTCCCCTGAGATCATTTAAAGGCCACTGGAAGTTTATATGCTTAAGTTATGGAGTAAGTATTGAAATGCGCATGTGTTTCGTTAAGCAACAGTTTCTTCTGTTGGACTCTGTTAGTGGAAGGATACTTAGTAATTTTAATTGCTTATAGGTCACCTCAGAATGCATGCAATACGTAAGGGTCACTTCAATGTGAACACATTCTTGCACAGACTTTTGACAAAATATTCTTTAATTTTTATTCTGAAGAGAGAAAAAAGCTTCTCAGATCACAGACTCACAGAATCATCTGGTTGGAAGAGACCTTTAAGATCATCAAGCCCAACTGTCCACCCTGCACTGCCAGGGTCCCTAAACCATGTCCCTCAGCACCACATCCACATGGTTCTTAAACACCTCCAGGGATGGGGACTCCACCACCTCCCTGGGCAACCTGTTCCAATGCTTAATGACCCGCTATGTCATTAAGAATTCTTCCTGATATCCAATCTGAATTTCCCCTAATGCAACTTAAGGCCATTTCCTCTCGTCCTGTCATTCATAACATGGGAGAAGAGACCGACCCCCACCTCCCTACAACCTCCTTCCAGGTAGTTGTGGAGAGTAATAAGGTCTTCCCTCAGCTTCAGATAAGACATTTTAAAAAGATACGCCACTGCTTACAATATTATTCTCTTTCACCAGTAAATAAAAAATAGAATTAAATTCCTTACAAGAATCAGGCATCAGCTAAACCATTCTCTTTTTCTGTTCCCTGAATCCTCAAATGGAATTTCCTCCACTTGATCATGTAAAAGTGTACCATTTTTCAATGGAAAAGCATAAGAAATGATGTAAAAATTTAAACTCACCTATGCTAATATAGTCTGAATACTAATGGTGCTTCTCAAAAGAGAATGACCTTTCTATTTTAAGCGTGCTTGCAGAATGGAAACCTGAAGATGAACTCAGAAGCGTGCCTTTGTGGCTATTTAGAGGTAATAAAACTTCCTCTGTGGCACAAGGCAGACTATCACAAAAAAGCTATCTACATCATGCCACACCCCAATTAAAACTTGAATCGTCTTCATGGCCTCTGCAAGAATGACCGCACCTCTACATCCCCACCATTTCTACCTGGATGGTGGCATTTCCCCTATACTTAAGTCACAGAAGAATTATTTAATGTTCTCAAAGATGACACTAAAAAGCTTTAGTGACATATTTCTGACATGACCTGCACAACTACAGCTAGCAAGTACATCTTACAGCAGTGCTTTTATCACCATGTCAGTGACCGCACCGACTTCTTGTGACACAGCTGTCCTAAGGAACTTGCAGATCCTTGGCTGAGAGAAAAACAAAAGCTGTGTGTGCGTGGGCATTGCTCAGATGGAGATAGCGGATGAGAGATGGGTCCTGGGGAAAAGGCAAAATGAGGAGACAAAGGAGGCTAGACGGGAATGAAGTGTCAGTCAGTCATTGCCACTGTGTCAGAGTATTTGGACAGAGGCCTGGAGAGGACATGAGTAATAGTGCTGACACGTAGCGTATAAGCAATCAGGAGAGAATGTCTCAGGTCATGGTCCGATGCTGGAGAAAGGAAGTCCCATCAACGGAAGGAAAGCAAGGCTGTTTTTGATGGAGTCCAGAAGTGATCTAGAGTGGGTGTGGAATAGAGAAGGATATGTGCTGAATAGACCAGCAAGTTAAGTTCCCTGAACCTCGAAGAACAGGAAAAATATAACATGGAAAAAGTGGGGTAATGGAGAAATTAATTGAAAGGATGGCAGACAGAGGGAGTCAATGAATACAGACCTCAGGCTTCCTAGAAAAAGGTGTGCCACTTGGTTTTTTCCCATGTTCCTCAATGACACTACATGACAACTGCTTGCATGACACTGAAGTTTTATGATTCAGATTATGAATGTTTTTCAGCATCTCTAATATTTTTGTGGGAAGGCTTGATTTCACCTGCTACAGTATTACCACAGCTCTTTAAAACCTGGCTGCTTGTGGGGTGACATCAGACCAAAGAAACCTTATGAGCATTCCTGTCTGCCACTGGCATAAGGACCATCATCAATATCCAGCAAAGCGTATCAGTGGAAACCGACGAACTCAACTGTTTAGAAACAAAGTACTGGGCAAACAGTCTGTGATACAAGCAGGAGTTCAGTCTCCAGGAGCTATACAGGATGAGTAGAGCATTCCTGAATGCTTAACAAGTTCAGTAGTTCTTCATGTGTTTAACAACACGTTTCTTATTTTATCAAAAAAAAAAAGGGGGGGGCTATAATTACCTGTGTTGTTACCATAATTCAGAATAATTTGTGGACCTGGAAAGTTGCCACAGGGTGTAGGTTGTATGTCATTTTAATAGACGTTGTACGTTGGTTTGGGGGATCACTGATGTGTTTTTTTCTACACTCACTGAAACAATAAAGGAAACAAAGGATGTGCACTCAGGACTGACTTCAAATTTAAAAATCTAGTTTGATGGTAATCCACATCTTTAAAAACTACATGGCACCATAATCTGAATTAAACCCAACACACGCATAACAAATGTCAGCTACATCACTTGGCCAGCCAAGGAAGAAAATCCAGTGCTACTTTAGGATGTGCATGTTCACCAGATTGGAAGTGCTACCCTCCCTTCTTGCGTGGAACGTGTTCCACCAAAAGGGATGAAGAAGATGGGCCAAGAAGTAGGTGCCAGAAAGCACAACTGGTACAGCACCCATTAAGCCCCTTAGAGATGCTCAGGAAGCCTATGTCTGCAATTCTTCCGTGAAACTGCTTTTAGCACCTCGTCTTCACAACTCAGATGCACAAATATACAGGTCTGCGAACTAGGATTTGTACTAACCTGGTCTAACAACAGCGAGCTTCCCAGCACTAGGAAGCCATTTTACATTGTTTATTAAATTGCTGCTCCACACTGATGCCACCGAGTGTCCATCTCCAACCTCATGGCATGAGCAAAAGGACAGAGATTGTTGTGAAACCCTATTTGGCAGCCACTCTACTTTTTTTTCCATAACGGTAATTGCCAGATTTCAAAAGTACTGACAGGGTCACGATGTTACTTTTGACCCTGACTCTCCTCTTCCAGGTCTGCTCTCTTGCATGCAAGTTTTATTCATGTCAACGGCTTAAGAAATAATGAGGAATCAGACTGATATTAGGTAAACTCACATAATCTTATAAATAAATAATACTTTGTAAGTGGCTTTGCACGAATGTGTTTTTCTAACATGACATTTGCACTTACAGTCCTACAAAATCGAGATTTTTAAAGAAAAGTTGAGTAATGAAAGACTGGTAATTTAGAAGAGTCATTGCTCTTTACATGGAATTTATGATGTTGCAAGAGCTTTCAGATCTGAAAGCTATAGTACCACACAGTACTAACTAGCAATCTCTTTACTCGGCACAGAACCACCACCTTATTTCCTTATTAAAGGAGTAGCCAGGAAGGAGTCTCCATTGGAATATAAAAATGTCATTGACTTGGTTGCACTAGGGGTCCCCAGCTGCTAATGTCAGAACAAAAATGAAACTGTCTGGAAAATGATTTTGTAGTCGCTGATCACAAGCCACCTTAGAGAAAGTCCCTGAGGAAAGTGTATGAAATTACTTCTAAATGAAAGTGCCTGTTTGGACAGAAAATTGTACAGGTTCCGTATTCTAAGATGAGTAGCTTGTTGAAGACAGTGGCGGACAGGGAATATGGATTACATGGAAGACTCTTGACTCTTCCCTCAGGACTCTCCTGTGTCAGCTCTTCCTTTGGATGGCTGTGGTAAGGATGCAATGGGAAATACAAGCTGAAAACTCAACAAATAGAAGAATTCTGGGAGAAAAACCATGACAAAAACTAATGGTAACACATTACACTGAGAGAATGAGTACAGCGTCCTGAAGTATATTTGACTTATGTGCTAACTACACTAGTAAATATCATAGGTAGGGTTTCACCATAATTACATGTCCTTGCAGGTCACCCGATAATTACTCTCAACTGCATCCCCTAGTATTCACCATGTATTTGCTCTGTGGTTTAAAAGATATAATCTGATAGTATTTCCAGGAGATAAACCCTACTATTATATGGTATAGTACTTAGCACGTATCATCACCACTATGGTCTATGTCTAGGGAGGCTCTGAGCAATAAAATTCCTTACAATTGGAGACCTGAGATAGAATGCAACAGATAGATAGATAGATATACTCACATATATTTTTAATGCCCAGTGCACGTCTGAATTTTAAAATAAATAACCATGAATGTTACATTCCCTTTATGAATTTCACACAAAAAATTTGCTGGTAAACATTTGCTGAAACCAGCAAATTTTAAGTTGGAATTACACATTATTTTTTTTTTTTATAGAAAAGCATTTGCCCTCTCATGGAAAAGCTATCTCTTGCATGATCTCTGCTTTTAATCAGAAATCTCATCAAGTCCTTCCACTAATCTTTACTACTACTGCATAACAGCTGAGCCACTGAACAACGATTAACTTCTTTTCAGTACCGGGGAAAGAATCCCTGCCAATGAGTTTAGTAAACGTGATGAAAAACATCTGTCTAAACTTTTAAAAATAATAACGGCATATTTTGTTCTAAAAATACTTGTAAAATAAGACGTTTTGATTGCAGATCTCAAAAAAAAGACTTCTGAAGGTGGACCTGCAATGCATACACTTCACATAATACTGATCAAGTGAAAAAACCACTATGCATAAAGCTGCACTACGGACTGAATACACCTATGTATCTCTCTACACTCTTATGTAAGATGTACAAGGTATTCTCTTCTCCCCTAACAAGTCCTCGTCACAGTATGACATGCTCGTGACATCCCAATTTCTCAGCTAAGACTGGAAAGGCTGCAAAAGAGTTATGGCTGACTCACTGCCTCTGGATTTACAGAAAAAAGGAATTGCTCTCTGGGATGCAGCATCTAAGGCGCAGGCTGTGCAATCTTCAAAAAGAAAAGCCATATGTGGAGATTTCCAAAATAACTTGGATGCTATGCTAGAATTCGCTCTGTAAATAAAATTACTGAGAGGGAGTGGAAAAGAACTTCACATAGTACCCCAGTCTGGGAATGTAAACAAGAAGGGGAATGCATGTTCAGAAATCTTACCTTCTCTCATTATATCCCCTCCTGAACTAAGAACCGATCATTGTACGTGGTGACTCCACTGTAAGAGTTTGTGAACAAATCTACCCTAATTCATAAGCAAGAATTTGAGCTTCAGGGTCACTGGGGAACAGTTTCAGTGTCGTGCAGCCAGAGATGATTTTTTTCCATGTTCATTCAGGGGCTATTTTAGAGGCACTTACATAAGATGTCTCAAAAAAAAAAAAAAGGTTAAAAGTTTTCACATCTTTTTTCTCGCCTCAGCTCAGTGCTGGACTTCTCCAAAAAGACCAGGACGGACAGAGAAGCACAGCACATTATTCTGACATTCATTTAAAGGTCCTTCTAAGGTTACAATTGCAACGTAGATCCAGAGAACACTCTTCTAGCCCAAGCATTTTAACGCACTTGCTTACCTATATACTCATCATCACATCATCAGAACACTAATTCTACTAAGTCTTGCTGTCTTAAAATTATTGAATAATTTAGGTTGGAAGGCACCTTTAAAAATAATTTGCTCAAAGCTTCAAAGTTAGATTTGGTCTTGCACTGCTGGATTTTGCTTTGCTAAAGTCACCTATTGCTCAGCACAGCAAGTAGGAACCACGTTATGCTTGGTGAAATGGCGTTTTTAAACATGAAAACTAACACTGAGAATTTTTATAATTAAATTGTCAGCCATTTGTTATGAAATTACTGCTGATATTTGACTCTTCTACTTTTGCCCCCTTAGCAATATGCTTGTATAAAAGAAAAATTAAGTTACAAAATAAACCATATAATCTGCATGGAGGAGATCCTGAAGCAGCATCACCTGAAGAACAGCTACCACCCTCAGTCTCTTTTTTCTCCCACTGGAGACCGTTTATTCCCCTGCTCACTACAGCCAATGTTTCCCTCAGTGCATCTAGTCAAACAGGGAACAATTGTGCTCGGTTTATACTTACTTTTGAACATTCTTAACTTCACATGCTCGAAGCTTGTCAGGTGTTCCATGTCTATCCAGTAAGTCTAAAAAATACTGTCTGTTCTGACAATCCCTACCTCTCCTTATGCCATTAGATGATCCCAGCTATCGCTGCCTCCCTGTTCTAACAAGACATCTGCAACACACCATGAGGTCCCCCGTAGTTTGGGTAAATCCTTGGCTTTAAGATAATGTCAAAATCTGCTGAAATTTCAATATAACTAAGTTTTCACTGTTGATGCTATTTTAAATCCCCCCTACAATTTGCTTAGAAGAAGGATGGAAAGAGTTTTGACATCTGACTCCAGTCAGTTCCCATTTCTTGTGAGCTAGACCATGGCCCTCAGATGCCTGGAAATCTGCCAAAGCAACTGTCGTCAGGGAAGAGCTCAACACCCCTTGCCTATAGTTAAGATCTGCTTGTACGGTGATGAAAATCAGCGTTAGAAGAAATCCCCGGCTGTGAAACGAAAATACATTTGGAACTGATCATCCTAACTTAGGTATTAGATCTACACTTCCCTACCGCTGATGCTGCACTGGATCCACGATCGCGAAATATAAAGAGCTATTATCCCAACCCAAAGTGCTGTTTTGGGGAAGGGGGGTTCTTTTCTATGTCTTGTCTATTTGTGGGACATTGACTTCCAATTTTTTTCTTTAATCTGTTCCAAATACTAGGTCAAATCAATGTGGATCTGATAAGAAACCTCCAGCATGTGAACATATGCTGTGGTAAGAGCTTTACCCAAGGTCATCTCTGTTGTTTATGTGGTGGAAGAATATATATAAAAAAAGGCACTATTTCTCTCTGCCTATGTGGTGAGGTATTTAGCCATCTACAGAACTGGCTCACTGGAAAACTTTTCCTTTACGACCACATAAATCTTTTTCATTAAAATCACAGTTATTTATGCCTAGGACTACCTGTGCTTGCACCAGACCTGGTGGGCCAGAAGAAAACTCTGCCAAGACCACGGACTAACCCAGCTCTCCAGGGATTCCTCCACAAGGAGTGGCCTAAGAAAGCAGATTTTGAAGTCAGGTTATGAGTCCTTGTGGGCCTCCTGCTTATTTTATAAATGAAAAATTCATGCTGCCTCTTTACCATGTAAGCAAACACCCTCAGACAAGAAGAGACACTTTGAGAAATCTACAGAAACTTTGAAAATCGCAGAATCTTATAAGTCCTGAAAACTGTAGTCCTCTATTTATCGACAGTCTAATTTCAATGCAGTCAGCTGGAGTGGGAGCTTCCCTACGTGGCCTGCCAATGCTTTCAACCTGACCTAAAGAGACCCTCTCTAAAAGCAAGAAATAATTCATTCTTTATCCTTGTTTGGCCCTGCATTTATTTTGAGCAAAGGCTGCCAATTCCACTGAATCTGTACACGGTGGTTTTATAATATCGTCTACAGTCAACTGGGATCTGAACCGAGACCACCGAAGTCATTCCATTAAAACAAAACACTGCAGCAGAAAAAGAGTGCTGGGAGCAAAAGGCCAGAGCTATTATCTACTTCAGCTTATCTGTGTGATTGGAAGGTGGCTGCGAAGAAAGGGAAAGCAAGCTAAGTCACATATAATAGCCTTGACAACTGCATAATAAAAATGAGGAGGACAGGTCAGAGAGCACTAGAAAATAGTTTGTACCTTTACATACCTTCATCACTTATTCTTTTAAACGCAGATATTCCCCGGGCCTTTTACGAAATCAAGTGCATTCTTCTTGATGTCGGAATTCACTTACTAGAGGCACGTTGAGTCTGACGCAGCATCCACTAGTAATAAGTAGAAGTATTTCCACTGACTGAGACGGTGACTTATCAGCTCCTTTTTAATTAGGCCACCTTTCCGAAATGGACATGTCAGTATTTCAGGATCTAACTTGGGGGGTCTGCTTAAGGAGTATGACTTTCAGAAATTACTAAGCACTCTCCTTCTGAAAACGAGCCCATTTAATGCTAGGCTTTAGCCAACCAGACTTAGAGGCACATCTGTCACTTCTGAGAAGCAGAAGTTCAGACGGCCCCCATCTGAAGCCCCACCCTGTTTTTTCTGAAGCTGTTGGCAAAACTAATCAGTAAGACGTTGTGCCAAAAGGCCTGCGCTAGTCAAACAGTATTTGTGTCGGTCTCCAATATAGCCTTTAATTTATTCTTCTTAACGTGTGCAGAGAAACAGTAGTTTTCCACTGTTACGAAGGACGAAGAGTTTACTCGCACTATGCCCATGACGCCTGCTTTAGGAACCCTCCCGTTACTCCAAAATGCCAGCTGAGAACATAGCTCTGGTTTGTGAGACTCATTCCTCCTCAAGTTAGAAGTTAACTTCACTGCTGACATTGGTGAAGCACAAGATCATTTCACGATAGGACTAGAAGGTGAAAGAATCAGTGGGAACAAAAAAATGAGATATTTGTAAAAAACAGTTCATCTGTATTATTTGTGACAACTTCTATTGCTTTTGGAATCGTGCTCATTGTAACCTATTGCACCAAACTAAATCATGACGGGAATTTGTAAAGCAAGCAAGGTAGCAATACCCTCCAGCAGAATAGCATGAATAGAAAAACTCTTGGAAACTGAACCAAAACCTCAGTGGTGAGGTGTTTAATCCCGCTAAACTCAACATAAAAACGCATTGATATCAGTAGTGCCGGATTAATCCCATAACTGTTTTTATTTGTTCCGAAACATCAGTTCAGATAGGATTCTTAAAAAAAAAAATAAATAAAAAGAAGAAGAGGAAGAGGACAAATTTTCTTTTTTTGTTTTTCAGATCACTTCTATAGTTCCTTTCTTCAGAACTGACTAGGTGCATGACAGAGGCCTTAATATTATCTAGAACACAAGCTACTACTACAGTCAGGATGTGGCTCCATTCATTTCCCTTTCTATGATTTTATTTCATAGAAAGACAACAGGGCTAACTTTGACCAAAGAATCATATTGATATCACATTGAATTATCTTTATGGAGTAAAAGTAAGTATGTTTCTAAAAGTCTGCAGGATTGGACCTAACCCAATGACATAGTAAAAGAATAATTGACATTTATTTCTGTAGTTCAAAGGGGGTGAACAACACACCAACGTGGCATTTCTAACACGACATTTCCAGCCCTTTTCCCTCTTGTTCAGACATCCTGACACAGTTAACAAGTTCTGCTACTTGCATTTTCCAGCTCGTATCAGTACAGAGCTGGAGCTTTGATTCTTCTCGCCTCACCCCACGCCTGCATCCACTGAACGCCTCAGGAAAGCCACAGAACGGTAAAGCACCTTGCAGCAGATGGTGTACTCGTGTTGAAAGCAAGGCCATAAGAGCAGACATGGAATCATTAGGCAGCGTAGCATGAAGCCATCAAGAAGGAAGAAATACCAGCCTCAAAGACAGTAGAAGGGACCAAAGCGGCATGCCTGCCTGGTTAGCTGTAAGTGAGCAGGAACCATCACTCTGTCTTTTAAGAAAGGAAGAAAAAGTGACCTCTTTGTACTACTAAGTGCAACAAAAACAATCCTCCTTAACAGGAAGCCACCTACACGAAACAGAACCGTATGTCATTTAGTCCATTTGAAGAGAGGGGAATAGAGTCACAGATTTTTTTCAGCTACACTAAACATTTACTTTGAAACATATTTGATGCTTTTGCTAAATAATGCCTGTTTCAACTATTCAGAAATCTCTCTAGCGTTTGATATTTTGTGTGTGCTTTCCTCACTAATTTTTCAAACACAGAATACCATATAATCTTCAAGCAAGCAAACTCCTACTGTTTCTCATGGCTCTCTGATGGACATCAGCATGAATCTACATTCTTTTGAATTCAGCCCTAACAAAGATGGAATCAAAATTAGGAAGAAGCCTCCACTACTAATGATAATAAATCTGGGCTGGCTTATACATGCCGGAAAGTTTAAACTATAGATTTCACCTCTTGAGGAAAAAATACATTCCACTACTGAAAGAAAATCCTAACCCAAAAAGTACCCAATGGGCCTCATCTTCCCTTACTTACACGGACCCCCTACTCCAAACCCACAGCTAGTAGCAAAACCTTCCTGCATTCCGATAGATAACCAGTAAATCACTGGTTAGATATGGGTGGCAAGTGGTGTCACATGCAAGTAAAATAACTGGCTCTGTTTCACCGTTCGCTCTACTTCTGGGTTGAGGAATAACTAAGCTGATGATCAGTTCAGGTCAGACTAGACTAACTGCAAAATCATATCGTATCGTACGCTTACAAGGTCACGTTCCACTGGAAGCAATCCACCCCTTTTTGCCCACGGGGTTGTTCGTAAGAATGACTGTACCTGAGCTAACTTCTGCAGAGGGACGGACAAGCCTTTGCACTGAACTTGTGATGGCTCTGGAAGCGCTCATGGGCTTGTGTACGTCATAGCGTGGATGCACAGGGCAGCCCAAGAGGCAGGAGGCCTGCGGGGCTCCTTGCAAAGTGCCTGTAGGGATTCAACGGTCGACAAGAAGAGTATGTGGCTACAAAACAGACAAATAACATCAGGCTTAGGAAATCCTCCTGAGCTGGAAACAGCTCCAGGAAGTACCCCCTGCCCCTGCCCTGCCCTTCCTCTTGCCCAGACACTTCTGGCTGATACTGCAGACCGAACACCAGGCGGCACGGTCTGAACAAGCACCACCGGTTTTTACCAAACAGCTTTCTGACTGAAAACAAGTCCACTTTTCTAGACCTTTAAGGGTGAACTAGACTCATAATGCAGAATGCAAAGTTAGGTATGTATACTGGAAAATACCGGCAAATCATTTTTTTCAAAGGCTGAGTTGCAAACATTTTAAATATCTTTAAACAAGTTTTTACCATACAAAACATAATCTGGTGTGAAATGGAGTTTTATTTCAGAATTTAAAAGGTAAATTTCTTTTCAATTTACTTAGCAGGGATTTACTTGCCAATGAGCAAATGTTACATGCATGCTCTGTATTTCACACACCTACACATTCTGCTTATATCCATAATACTGGTGGAATAAATCCTGCTCCTTGCTGCCTTAGGAGGCCTGTAATAGGTTGTAACTGTCTTCTTTGTCAAACAGC
Organism: Bucorvus abyssinicus; assembly: GCA_009769605.1. Lineage (NCBI taxonomy): Eukaryota > Metazoa > Chordata > Aves > Bucerotiformes > Bucorvidae > Bucorvus > Bucorvus abyssinicus. Next base: position 79,240,271 of record CM020025.1, read on the forward strand.
AGAAGTAAGCTTATCTTCACAGCTCTTGTCATTACATTATAGGATTAAAGTGACACCAAATTCAAAGCCAAAAGGCTGCATTTGCACCATTCACTTTAGGCATGTAACACCAGTGCTCCTGGTGGCACTCTGGAGATGGTTTCTGCTCTCCTCAGACAGCCTCAGCATCTAAACTCAACTGCTCTGAATCGCTTCTTGGTTAGAATTCATAGTCATTCCCAGTACTTACTTGAGCCTGAACGCTAAAGCTTTGGAGAACCTTTTTCCTCAAACCCGTAAGAGGGGTGGATTTGTGCATCAAGTCTAAACCACTTCTGGGTTTTATTTCATTTAAATTCAGTGGCTATTTTTTGCAGCTTTCTTGGCAAAATGAAGCATCAACGTTCTAATTTAAAGACAATCAAAACAATTTTTTAATCTACAACTACTTCCAGTATTTTACCCTTTTCCCCTAAAATCGAAATTAAATGTACGTGTATTTAATTTCAAAAATAATTAAAGTCTGAGTAAGTCTGCTGATTTCTCTGTGAATTTGCTTATTATTCCAGATTATGTAAACGCGATTTTTAACTAATGAACTGTTCGTCTGTGAAATCTCACCCAACACTGGTAGTGAAGGCTAGAAATAAACCTAGTGGGCTAGAAATCAGGAGGCAGCATTCTCTTCCTAGGAAGCCTAGCTGAAAACGGTGCTTCCCTGCCTGTAAAGTAGGGATACACATCTTTTGTCTATCAATGGCAGGGGAGAGTCTCAACCTCTCAGTCTCCCACTCTTGGTACAGAGTGTAGGGCAGTGAACACAATAGACCTTGACCTAAATGCTACTGTAATATACATTAATACTAGTTTTCCTCAAGCACTTCAGTAATGCTGCCTAAATATATTTTTTTGGCCACAGGACCATCCACAAAACAAACGCGTTGCATCAGAGATTTTCACCATTTGTATGGCAATTACCAGAGTGAAGGAAGTCTTTTAGGAATCTTAGCAGTATAAAAGGAAAAGAGCATCACCTTGTACAATGCCAGCCACTCTGCCAAAATATTCATCACCTCAGTGATAGTTATGTGTTTTTGCAAAGTGTAAAATGCCCAGGCTTTGCCACTGCCAGACTATGTTCTTACTACATTTAAATCTGTGTAGAGCAGCCCTAATTATTATGCGTGGGTGGCCAAAAATTACAATAAAATTTAAGAGAGTATATATTTTTGCTCAAGTTATGAATAGAACTTTTTAAAAGGAAAATTAAGAAAATCTCAGAACCAAAAACAGTTAGACTCAATGATCTTAAAGGTCTCTTCCAACCAAAACACTTCCATGATTCTATGAAAAATGTAAGCCTAGACATCTGAACTTTTCAAGTAGCCATTACTTTAAAGTAAAATGCAGCTATAGTAACCAAATAAATCAACTGATATTTATTTTTATTACTTGTTACTACTGATATTATTTGTTACTATTATTTGATGGATATTTGTTAATATTGTTGTTTAAAAGGAAAGGATGCTCATGTAACTGTGCTGTCTGTCCATCTGACAGTCTTTCCACTTCATCACTTTTGAATCCACTGGTCAATCCCAACTCATTTAGCTAGAGGGTAGAGGTATCAAAGATAATTACATCCCTACAAGCTTTGTAAAAGCTGGCAATCAGATAGAGAGGAGAGAGCCAGGCTAGTATGGCCAGCTGGGAAAGGCTGAAACATTAGTGGAAGAGCTACCTGCTCTACTTGGCATCCCACCCACTCAGTCAGCATGCAGGAAAAAAATAGGACTTACTGACAAGAGCTTTACTAGATAAGCTTCTGGACCAAGCAAAAACTTGAGGCAACTTCTTAAAATTAAAAAAAAAAAAAGAGCTAATAAGCAGAACTTGGGGAATGCGTGTGGGATGCATTTGCAGGGAATGATGAGGGAAGAAACAGGAAGATCCACCAGGTCAACAGCTGTCTCCAAGCCTGGTGTCACCAGCAAGACTTCGGATTTTTGGATCATGGGTTGGTTTACATGACACCAGGCCTGCTGGCAACAGACGGGGTACAGTGGAAAGAGGATCCTTGCACAGGAGCCAGCAGGGCTCACTGAAAGAGCTTTAAACTAGATTTGAAAGGGGAAAGGGATAAAACCAGGCTCGCTGGAGCTATGCCCGAGAGCAGTGCATCAGCATTTGTGGGATGCACTGCTAGCGAGCTCCTTGGGTCTGCCACACCAGTGGAGATTGAGGATGGTGTGCCAAGACACAAGGGACGCTGCTGTGCTAGGAATCACGATAGTGCCCGGGAATGGTAAGTAAGGAATTAGGCCTTCTCCCCCCAAAAACGTGACAGGATCAATAGCCCAGATGAAGTTTTGATTGGCTGGAGCTAGACAATGGTGATGAAAGTGTAGAGTATTTATGGGTAAGAATCAGAAGGCCAACAAGGCAGATACCATGGTGGGAGTTTGTTATAGATCACCCAATCAGGATCAAGAGGCAGAAGAAATATTCTATAAGCAGCTGGGAGAAGTCTCACGGTCACAGCCGCTTGCTCTTGGGGGGGGACTTCAACTTACCAGATGTCTGCTGGAAATACACTACAGCTGAGTGGAAACAGTCCAGGAGGTTCCTGGGTTGTGCGGAAGACAACTTCCTGACACAGCCAGTGAGGGAGCCAACTAGGGAAGAAGCCCTCCTGGACCTGTTGTTTGCAAACAGAGAAGGACTTGTGGGTGACATGGCAGTTGGAGGCCATCTCGGCCACAATGATCAAGAGATGGTAGAGTTTTCAATTCTTGAGGAAGTAGGGAGGGGGGTCAGTGGAACTGCCACCTTGGACTTTCGGACGGCAGACTTTGGCCTGTTTAGGGGACTCGTTGACAGAGTCCCTTGGGAGGCAGTTATGAAGGACAAAGAAGTCCAGGAAGGCTGGACATTCCTTAAGAGGGAAATCTTTAAGGTGCAAGAACAAGCCATCCCAGCGTGCCGAAAGATGAGCCAGCGGAGTAGAGGACTGGCCTGGCTGAACAGAGACCTTTGGCTGGAACTCAGGAAGAAAAGGAAAGTTTATGACCTATGGAAGAAGGGTCAGGCCACTCAGGAAGACTACAAGGAATTTGCAAGGCTGCGCAGGGAGCAAATCAGAAGGGCCAAAGCCCAACTAAAACTTAATCTGGCCACCACCATGAAAGACAATAAAGAAGTTTTTATATATACATTAACAGCAAAAGGAGGGCCAAGGAGAATCTCCATCCTTTACTGGATACAGGGGGAAACACAGCGACCAAGGATGAGGAAAAGGCTGAGGTACTGAATGCCGCCTTTGCCTCAATCTTTAATAGTAAGACCAGTTGTTCTCTGAGTGCCCAGCCCCCTGAGCTGGAAGACAGAGGCAGGGAGAAGAATGAAGCCTCCATAATCAGAGGAAACGGTCAGTGACCTGTTGCGCTGCTTAGACATGAACAAGTCTATGGGGCTGGATGGGATGTACCAGAGGGTACTGAGAGCTGGCAGAAGTGCTCACCAAGACACTTTCCATTACTTACCAGCAGTCTTGGCTAAACGGAGAGGTACTAATCGGCTGGAGGTTAGCCAATGTGATGCCCATCTACAAGAAGGGCTGGAAGGAGGATCCAGGGAACGACAGGCCTGTCAGTCTGACCTGTCAGTGTGACCTCAGTGCTGGGGAAGGTTATGGAGCAGATCGACTTGAGTGCCGTCATGTGGCACGTTAAGGACAACCAGGGGATCAGGCCCAGTCAACATGGGTTTATGAAGGGCAGGTCCTGCTTGACTAACCTGATCTCCTTCTGTGACAAGGGGACACGCTTAGTGGATGAGGGAAGAGCTGTGGATGTTGCCTACTTAGACTTCAGTAAAGCCTTTGACACCGTTTGCCACAGCCTTCTCCTGCAGAAACTGGCTGATCATGGCTTGGATGAGTGCACTCTCTGCTGGATGAAAAACTGGCTGGATGGCCAGGCCCAGAGAGTGGTGGTGAATGGAGTCAAATCCAGTTGGTGGCCAGTCACCAGTGGTGGTCCCCAGGGCTCAGAGTTGGGCCCTGTTCTCTTCAACATCTTTATCAGTGATCTGGATGAGGGGATTGAGTGCACCCTCAGTAAGTTTGCAGATGACACCAAGTTGGGTGGGTGTGTCGATCTGCTTGAAGGTCGGGAGGCTCTACAGAGGGATCTAGACAGGCTGGATCAATGGCCCGAGGCCAGTGGTTGGAAGTTCAACAAGGCCAAGTGCCAGGTCCTGCACTTGGGCCACAACAAAGCCCTGCAGTGCTACAGGCTTGGGGAAGAGTGGCTGGAAAGCTGCCCAGCAGAAAAGGACCTGGGGGTGTTGGTCGACAGCCGATTGGATATGAGCCAGCAGTGTGCCCAGGTGGCCAAGAAGGCCAACAGCATCCTGGCTTGTATCAGCTATAGTGTGGCCAGCAGGAGGAGGGAAGTGATTGTCCCCCTGTACTCAGCACTGGTGAAGCCACACTTGGAATACTGTGTCCAGTTTTGTGCCCCTCACTTCAAGAAGGACGTTTTGGTGCTGGAGCGGGTTCAGAGAAGGGCAGGAAAACTAGTGAAGGGTTTAGAGAACTTATCTTCTGAGGAGCGGTTGAGGGAACTGGGATTGTTTAGTCTGGAGAAAAGGAGACTGAGGGGAGACCTTATCGCTCTGTACAACTACCTGAAAGGAGGTTGTAGGGAGGTGGGGGTTGGTCTCTTCTCCCATGTCACAATTGACAGGATGAGAGGAAATGGCCTCAAGTTGCGCCAGAGGAGATTTAGGTTGGACATATTAGGAAAAATTTGTTTACAGAGAGGGTTGTGAAGCATTGGAACAGGCTGCCCCGGGAGGTGGTGGAGTCCCCATCCCTAGAGGTGTTTTAAAAGCCGTGTGGATGTGGTGCTGAGGAACATGGTTTAGGGACCCTGGCAGTGCAGGGTGAATGGTTGGACTCTATGATCTTGAAGGTCTTTTCCAACCAAACGATTCTGTGATTCTGATTCTGTGATTCTGTACTAGATTACAGGATTAATTTCAAATAAAGCATTTTTACTTCCTCCTTGCTCATTTTGTTTCCGTAAAGGAGATAGAATTTATCTTATCAGAATGACCAGACTTCTGGAATTTGTCTTTCCTGTAAAGCCCGTTAATTGCTCTGCTGCTTCCAATGATGCATCATTTAAGGGTACAAGCGTCATCACAGACGCCCCACACAAACCCAGATAATGTGAAGAAGATTAAATTTTCCCTTGAAAGGGCACTGACCTAATACGCTGTCTTTTGTGCTCTTGACAAGAAATACTGTTCATTGCAGGCCAATGCTATAGAGATTCACAGGGACAAAACGTTGTGGCTTCACGATACTGTTTCAGGTGTTGCATGAGATCTAATGAGATCCAAATTACTGTGCACCACTGCAAAATTGCCTTAGCCTCACTCTGCTCAGGCACATTGCCCTGAATCCCACTATCTGCACTGACTTGTCTCTAGGGATTCTCCAAGGCATGCCATAAAACTCCTGGCTTTGTTTGGAAATGTAGGAGTGAGACAGAGCTCATGACTTGCTAAGAAGATGAAGAGTATTGTTTAGACTGGGTAGATTTTACTGCTGGTACCATAGGTATTCAAAGCACCTGCCGCTGTGTGTTTATTGGTACACGCTCTTCATGTTCTGACCATGAGATTTAGGGACAAGAGGAATTCTTACTGTAGATCAGGTCAACAGCCATCATTTTGGATCTGCTGTCTTTTGTAATTGGGCACAGAACACTAAAGTTACCTGGGAATTTAATTTAAATTTCCCATGATCTCAGGGGTCTAAGGACTTGGCAATGGCCTGGATTTTTTTCTTTTTCTTACTGTGGTAAGTTACAGTTGTGGCTTTTGGGGTTCTATTGTAAGTTTTGCTGATGAATGTTTTGTGGCTCATGGTGTTTAGTTGCATCTGGAATACATGTTCTGAACCCTTCTGAACTACGTAACTCTTGCAACTGATTTCAGTTGATGGCCCTGGTGGTTCTTTCTAGCCATATATTGCTATATTCCTGTTACTTGTTGACTGACGTTGTTCATACACCAATTCAATGAGGTGTCACGCTACAGAAGGCCCTGAAATTAAAAAAAAAAAAAAAAAATCTAAAAGCTTTGTAAGAATGAAAGGATCACTGTGTACATTAAAACACTGTAAAAGGCAACTACAACTGTGGTGAAACACAAATAACTAAATTAGTTATTAAGCAAATGTACTTCTTCTTGCCAGCATAATTTTCCTTTCAAATTTTCTAATCAGTCAATCAATGTAGAAATTAAGATTGCACTTGTGCTAAAAAAAAACCCAGAGTCTGGATCTATTAAAACACTCTTTGTTTCAAGGCATGATGTTTGATGTTTGTAAAGAGTATTAGACAGATACTTAGATGCTTTATATTAAAAAGGCAATGACTGACTTCACAAAGAACCATACAAATACCTTTTTAATTGAAATCCTTCCATCTCCCCTAATTTCAAGTCCCCAAAGGTACCAAGCTATGAATTACAATGAGGGTTTTGCAAAACAGTATTTAATTAGTGCTTTTCTTCCAGCCTTTCTCCCATCACTCACCTAACCATTCGTGTTTCTACAATGACACGTAAGAGCTATTTAGTATCATACAGAAGGAGCAGCATTCTCTAACAGATAATGAGAGTCTGAAACATATCAGTTCAACCTAATTTTGGTATGGCTGTTTTTCAAACCCATATGGAATAGTGTATGGGTTTTTTACGGAGGTAGCAGACCTTCATTAAAAAAAAAAAAATAGTCACTCCATACCTGAAGAAACCAAAGGCTTAAACAGAACTACAAAGCTTAATGTGAAAATTAATCCCTTGTTGTAGAAAATGCATCGCTGAGTAACTGCCTGTAACAGAAGCAGTCTGTTCTATTGCTACTGCATTTCAGCCGTCAATCTAAAAGTATCACCATGAAAAAGTGTGACTAATGCTGAACCACAGCAAATGATGCTGTTGGACACAGGACAGTACTTTGACCAGCTTGCTGACACTCTTCAGTCTCTTTTGGTTTAATGTTAATTGGTCAGTTCTATCCCTAGCTAAAGAAGCCTCTTGCATTCCTTGCCTAACACAGCAAAGTTCGAAATTAGTACCCTCTATACCTTCTGGCTAAAAAGGAGACTGGCCGCTAAGTGTGGCTTCAGTAGTTCATGATGTTACCCTCTTGCAGTGGGACCACAGCAAGGTGATACACTCAGGCTCAAAACCTTCAGTGCTTAGGAAACGCTAGTGCTACACCACAAAAAACGTCAGTGAATTACCTAGATCAGGCATGTCAGACCTCCCCTCCACGTTCTACGCTGGCTTGCCACCCAAGTTTCATAAATTTTTTTTTCTTATCTTAAATGACTTCCTCACCCAGTTTCTCAACATCTTCAAAGGAATTAAAAACATCTCTGCTGTGAACGTCCTAGCTAAAAACTCACTTCTTCATCGAGGTATAATTCTCCCTGAGAAAGGTCAAGAGACACATCATTCTTGGAGGTGAATGGAAGAAGGGGAAATTAATTATGAGATCCTGTACATGCTTCTGTGGAAAAGAGAATACAGACAAGCAATATGGGATAGAAATAACTGCTATTGATGATGTGGCTTAATATTGCAGTGTTTTTATATGATTAGGATACAGTAGAATAAATGGAATGAAATAGCGTAACAGCAGACTAATGTGGCTTGACCTACAACCTGAAAACGTCAGTTCAACTCTTGAAGCAATGTGCAGAAAAAGATCAACCAGGTGAATGTTCCCATGCAAAGGCTTTAAACTAATTTCAGCATGACTTACAATTTCTTGCTCAGACAAGTCATCAGAGACAGTAAAAGGGAAGCTACCAGCAAATAAGAATGAGGAGTTTTGATAGGTGCGTTGAAGGGTACTTATTCACACTGAACACCTACCTTTTCATAATAGTTCTCCTTCTTTCAAATACCTTCTTAACGTTACACTAAAAACATTCAGAAACCAGAAGATTAAAGCAATAAAATACTTCTCAAAATCTGACGGCAGGCAGAATTGAGAAAAGATGTGGCAGTATCCAGAAATAAGACCCATGAGGAGATCTACCAGTATCACATGAGTTGCTCATCACAGTACACCCTTCCGTCCTCAGTCTAGACTACAACTTGTGAGTCAGTATAAGGACACTCAATTTGGTAAAGACAGAGCAAAGGACAAGATGAAACTGGCAGTAAAAGCTACAAAGCACCACAGGAGGGTGCTACACACAGTCCATGTATTCATCCAGCAGAAACAGTTGAAGGCAGCATGACTTTATGCTTTCCATAAAGTTTGCAAACAGGAAGAAGTCCTTTTCCCTCATAGCATCCCAGAGTGAATCCATTTACTTGTAATCAGAGACTCAAAACAAAAGGGCAACAGTAGCGTTAGCCTGAGATCTATGTTGGTCATCCTGATAGTGTCAATGGAGGCCCACCGGTAACATTATAAAGAGTGACCGATCCGATGTAGAGCGTTTAACGATCATATAACCGTTATACTGTGCTTACACTGTGTTAGAGTAACTCCCCTCTACCTCAAAACACCAGCAGGTTTTTTTTACATGGTTAATGTCCATACATCTTCAAAAGACTCCAGGATTCTTAAAACGAAATTGCTGTGTGAAGGGATGTACGCTTTTATGAATCAGCACCGAACAATACACTGACTGTCTATAAGTAAAGATATATTTTCTGTGCCCACATATGTTTTCTTTCACACTTCTCACCTAGTTTTCAGCGGATAAATGAACACACAGCACTGCACCTCATACAATACAACAGTCACCGCTTTTGACTGAAGCTGTTTACAGCTGAACTACTTGCCTCCTCTTAAGCACAAAAAGGGAAGATAATGCAAGTGAGACTTCCAAGCAAGGATCTGGAATTCTTGCTCTTTCCCCCTATTCCTTTAACATCACCCATCCTGTTTTCTTTTGTCATTCTTTAACCCAATCTAGTTACATCTTCCTGAGGTGTTATCTCACTTTGTATTGGTTTGCTTGCTAATTCCCTTAATCACAGAGTCATGACATTTCTCGAATTGGAAGGGGCCACAAGGATCATCAAGTCCAACTTCCAAATTAGTGTAATATTGGCCACCAGTTACTGCATTACCAGCATTCTGTCATAATATCCCTGACAAGTTACCACTTGAGTTTTCCTCTCTTTACGTACGAAGTAGCTACTACTTGCAACTTTGCTTTCTCTATAACCCCCTCCTTTCCTTATTTCTCTCTACGACAGACCTTGCACTCTTCAAGGAATGAGTCCATCTGTTGTTCACTCTTTGACCATGGTTGCTTGTCAGCATATTCACTCTATACAACACCATCCCTAAGGCTTTTGCCTCCACCTGTCTCTCTCCACTCATCTTACCTGATGAGTTCCTGTTGTTATTCAGGGAGACGGTGAAGAGCGAACAATCCCTAGCTCCTCCTGTTCAGATGATTCTAGTGCTCATCACTTCTGGGAGTATTACAGTTTGCTTGCAGTAAAACCCAGAGCATGCTGTACATATATCCCATACTGTCCCTGTCTTCAAGCATCTCTGTCCAGAGGTAACGGCGTTTCCTAGGATCACATCTGTAAAGCACCCTGGGATACTTCAGGATGAAAGGTGTTTTATTAAAAACCAGGTAACTACCTCAGAAGCAGCACTGTGAGAAAACCATACATGCCAATGCCTTAAAATTACTTCTGGTCTACTAGTCAACACAGGAATTAAAAGTTAATGCAACCAAGCATGGGAGACAGCATCATGACGCAGGACAGAAAAAGGCCTAGCAGGCCAGGAAATGGTATCAACACGCAAGATAAGATGCAGTCAGCAGCACTGCTTCCTGCAAGGTGGAGCTCTGGCCCTATTGGGGCACGACCTTCCTTTGGAAAAGCCACCAAATATTAATCAAAAGTGGAAAACAGGACCCAACACAGCTGTGACACCAACGGGCTGGTGAATTACAGCACGTGCCACACAACGCAGTGCCAGTGGAAGAGTGGAGACGCTCATCTTGCCTGGCCAACCTCCTACTAAAGAAGAAGTATCAATATAGAAGATCACAAATAATTTAGCAAAATGAGAACTCATCTGCTGCCTACTGGGTTGTGTACAAACATGTGTTTTCCCAATTCAAACGCTGCTGGCGAAATGTCATTCCAAAGGAAAAATTTGCTAAAGAGCTGGAAGCACAGATTTAGGCAAATGCTTTCATAGAAGCTTCTGTCAGTCTGCATTTAATACCTGTTGCCTCTCTAATTATTTAGCAGATAAATTCTGTTTCTAACACTCTCTGGAACCTACCACAAGGAAAATACATTTATACAATGCCACTTTCACAGAAGAGAAGAAAATACAGGAACAATGGCCAACATATATACTTTTTCTTTAGGGAACAGAGTTTGGATGGGAAAAAAATGGGAGGACAATTCATTTATTGAAAGGCTATGCAGAAATACTAACTACTAAGAAGACATTTTTACATACAATTTCATAAATAAACAGGCAGCTGTTCACCCTATATCCTACACAAATACTTGAAATGCAAACTGTCTGGAAAGAAGAAATATAATGCTGTACCCTGGTATGTGCACTAATTCATTAACTGCTCTGTGGCTCCAATCCAACAAAACACTTAAGCACATGAATAGTCCCAACAACAAAGGTCTGAAAGCTTGCCCATACATTAAAGTAAAATGCAATGTAGGCACAAGCCTCTCCCTTGCTTTCAGAAAAACGCACAAAACCCCGAGTACAAACCCAATGCTGTCTCCCCTGGGTACAGCACACAAGGAGTGGGGTCACAGCAGCCACATTCAAGGACAGCTTAGGAAAATGTACTTAAAAATGTGTATCTATTTGTACACACAAATTTTAAATAGACACACATTGGTGCTATTACACATTGTTTTCTAAGCACTGTAAGAGTCCAGCATATCTACAACATTGAAGGGCCATTTAGCTATGAAAGAACTTTTTACTGGGTTTGCTTTCATGGGAAGACAGTTTGCCGTTCTGTGGAAATGGATTATGTTGCTCTGTTTTCCTGGAGTTTTCCTCAGAGAAAGAATCTGAATAACATGTCAGCCTGAGACACACAGCAATCCTCGCTTACGCAAGTCAGTGATCAAGCAAGCACGATGATAACATTTGGTGGGGGCACGAGGGAGAGAGACGAGTGATTCGCAGTCTGGAAGGTGACGCTGCAGGGTCGAGGTCAGGGGGAAAGTGAGAGGTGCTGGGGAAGGATGGGTGTGGAATGGAACTGATGAATATATTGCTATTTCATAAAAGTTAACCTGCTATCAAGATTTCCTCAGGTGGCACCCTTAAGGCATTAAAAAAACATTTTCCAGTGGCCTCAGGCAACAAAATCTTTTATTATCTGAGCAAGAATATTACCAAGAGGACCATTTTAAAGTACAGTTATAATTCTCCTTTTACTATTGCTAGTATTTATAATCACTGAATCAATCCTCTTGTTTATATGTTCAAATGCTACAACTAGTACCAAACACAGCTACACGGTGGGCATGCAGGCAAACACATTTTCCACACAGCAGCAAATTCTACCCCATTCCTGTCACAGATGGTTAATTTTTTTCTGGGGCACTCAGCATCATATTCCATGTGGAGGCACCTGAAATAGTAGTCCTATATTATTAGCCATTTAAGACCAAATGCTATCACCAACACAATAAGTGGAAGCCTAATATGCAAGTTGTACTTCAGAAATACATGTTTTTAAGGCAATAGAGGCTTGAAGGTGGAAGAATCTGCTTCTCTCAGAAGTCTATATGCTCTGCTGGCACATTCAGGGTGAGAAACATCCAGTGTCTACACAAACCAGTCTGTTGCTCTCACACCATCGCTCTTTTTCTCTTGTGCATTGAGGTTTATTTGTCACTGCAGAATATTTTCTGCACCTTAAAACTAGCAGGCTCTCTTCTGCACCGAAGACGACGCTATCTCAGCACCTCTTTATTGCTCTGCTACCATGCATACCGACTTCTTACTACAATGACAATCATGAGTAGCGTTTGGGATTAGTAGACCATGTAACCGCCTACAAGTATATTCTTCATTACTGAACTGCCTTTAATCCACTTATCACCTATTGGTACTTTTCCCTCTCTTTCTCAAAGTTCTGCAGAGGTCCTAGAGACAATTCTGTCCTATAGATTAACGAAATGGTTTGCTACGGTCTTCCACAGACAGTGAAAAGTTTATGATAGTAGTGCAGTTATTTACAACTTCCTTTACCTGTGCAATGGTGTAACCCAAAAAAATAATCGTAATTTGCATCACCTTCTGATCCAGTCTCTGTTGTTGGCAGATCTTCACAGTCTGGTGACACCAGTTCAAATCCTACTGAAGCTGCTGGGAGTTTGTGGACTCGTGAACCGGTTTGATCACACTTGCAGCTCACCTCCACTTCAGAGCGAATGCTATAGCTGGGAGTGGAGCAGTCTTTAGCCTCTACAGATTGTGTGGTCTAGCAAAGCTCTATTATTTCATCCTAATCACCATGTATACACCTAATTGGGATTCCATTTTTTAAAAAGCGCAAGGAGGTGAAAGAATAGGATGAATTAAGATGAAGATACATTGGCAGAGCTGCACATGGAAATAAACGTGACATCTGCTAGCAGCATATCTGGTTTGTAGCCATTCCTGTCTTTAATGATCTAAGAAAAGTGAAGAAAATCCTTTGGAAGCCATAAGCCATTTGCAAGAGGTCAACAAGACTTTGAGACAGTAAATAAGAGTGCAGTCAATATTGTTGTGCAAGGGTGAACATGGAAAAACAGAATTATTCTTGATAAACAGCTCTATTTGACTTCTATACTTTGATGAAAATCATCGGCTGAACACTGTATATGGATTTTAATTTGGGCAGTTGGTGGTCAAGGTAAGCAGAAAAAAATGGCAGTATTTTTCCTGGTATCAGGTCGTATTGGAAAGCAAGGAAATCCTGTTTCTGCCCATAAATGGACACTGGAAGTCCAAGGAGAGAATAAACGGGGAACAGAGAAACTAGGATGTTACTCAACCCAGCCTCACTCCTGACCACCGTCTTGCCTTTGAGATAGCTTAACTTAGCTCGGCACAGAAGTATCTCCATCAAGTGAATCATAATAAACACCAAGAGTAAAGGAGGCCTTTAGAGGTGTTTGAGAGGAAACAAAGAAACAAAACAACCCCATAAAATATTTAAGTGACATCTAAACAAACTTGGAGTGCTTGAAGACGTATTTACATACTGTGTTCGGGCACTTGGCTGCTAAGAGCAAGAAGTGAATTTGATGGACACTCGGAAGTGGCACCATTTACGCTGGTTCTAGAAGGCCAGGTTAGAAACCATACCACAGCCTAGAAAAGAGGAAAACTGCTTTAGCCACCTCATGTTCTCTTGCATGAAACTAATGAGAGCAGCGTAAAAACCACAGCTCTCAGCAAGGCCCTGCTTTTAAAGGATCTGCCTCCTGAGAATTACAGCCAGTGCTCTCCGATTTTCTTGGTTTTCTGGCACTTTTCTCGATCGTGGAGCTGTTCCACAGGGTATTTCAGCCATCTCTGGACAGGTAATCCTGCAGGTGAACGCAGAGTTCATCTGGCCGGTAAGTAGTCAGCTTCTCTGAGAGAGCACAGCAATGACAGCTCATATCTCTGTGAATTCCCGCAAGACTGAACCACACGATTTATTTTCAGCCAATGCCAGCTGAAGACAAAGGGTAATTTAGCCAAATGTTGAAAAGTCGTGTTGAGAGCTACATAGAAAGCCTTTGCAAAACACATCTCCAAGTAAACATACTCTTCAGAATTCAAGAGAGAGACATGGATTAGGGTAGGAAGGTATTGCTCACCAAATCCTGGTTTAAAACAGCTTATTACAGGCTTTTTTTTTTAATGATATGTATTTTCAGTCTCCAATTAGAGCAGAGGAATTAAATGTCCATTAAGGAAGCACTTAGACGAAAGGATAGCTTTTCCCAGGAAGCTTAGTGGGAGCTCTGAAAGCCTTTTTTCTGGCGAGGTGATTAGCAGAAACACAGTGCTGGAGAAGAGCAGGCAGATACGCTGCTGTCCGTCGGGGCAGGGCAGGTGAGCCTCACCTCCCGCGCAGCTCGAATGCTGCCCTTCAGCAGAGCTGGCAGGAGCCCGCCTTTGTTTTGTTTGCCCTTTTCCCAGGAAGCTCCCTCAACACTGAAATATTTCACTTGTGAAATGAAACAGGTCATTCAGAAACACGACCAGGAATATGCCCCTTCGGCCAGCAAATTAGGCTTAATGTTTGAGCTGCTGCTTGTACTCAGTGCCCAGTCTCTCCTCGCGATAAGGGGGATTTATGGATATTTATGCTATGGTACAACGCGACAGCTGTCTACGGAGGCAGACAAGGCTGCCTAACCATCACTACCACACAGTGCCAAGGACAATACCTCCAGGACTAAAAGTTTCAGAGCGTTGACAGTTATTTTTTTCTATGATTTTTTTTTTAAATATAGAACTATTATTATTCCAGGAAAAGCAGCTAAGTAAAATTTAATTTAGTGCAAGAATACTCTTTCAAAAATAACATTGACAAGACTTGGTTGATCTGTTCAGATAGTCGTCTTCCACTTCAATTTTCAGAACGACACATTCCCACTGTCAATGTGGCTGCCTTCCCAGCACGAGGGCACAGTGCAGAGTCATCAGGCATCCTGCATTTCAGAAAGGAGTGAAGCTGCCTGGTACCGTCAGGAATCGTTCAATTTACAACAGTGAGCCAACAGAGAACAAATCGAACAAAAAGCGTAGGGATGAAAGACGGGAGAGGACAGGATTTGTGAAACGCAGTGTTATCCTCCCAGCTCTCTGTGCTGCACTTTGATCTCTAAACAGGTACATGTAATTCATCAGTCACGGATGTTAAGTGCAACGGGGATGAAAGAAGAGAGTTAAACAACAGACCAAAAGAACAGGGCTCAGGGTATCTGCGTTCTCTCCTAGGAGATACTCAGGGTTACAGAAGAGATTTGGTAAAATCAATGTAGGATCAACTAAACTGCATGGTCTGTCCCATGATTCCTTCACAGCTTTTCTGGAGAGCCCTTGGGATTTCTAGAGCTGTCCTGTGTAACACTAGACAAATTATTTACCTCTTCTGCCTCCTTATTTGTAGTTTACAGCAAACAGCATAACAGCTCCTAT
The DNA here is from genome assembly GCA_009769605.1 of Bucorvus abyssinicus. NCBI lineage: Eukaryota > Metazoa > Chordata > Aves > Bucerotiformes > Bucorvidae > Bucorvus > Bucorvus abyssinicus. The sequence continues at coordinate 79,255,503 of CM020025.1, forward strand.
TTTGGAGGGGGTTTAGAGCCCTGAGGTAGTTTTCGTAGATTCCTGTGACATCGTCTAGTGAATTAGTGATTAGAAAAGCAAATAACTAGAGTTCACTCCTGAAGCAGGCCAAATGAGAAACGTGTGGTACAAGAATAATTCACATTGCTGCTTCCCTGTCTTGGCATTTGCAGCACTTCGAACAAATGCCAGTTTAAATAACCAATTCTCATTACGCTAAATACTGAAATGCCAACACTGATAATGTAAATTTCTGTTAAAAAATGTCTGAGTAAGGAGGCTCTCAGCTTTGGGCTGTCTAGTACTTTGCAGTTTGATATGGATTGAAGATAGCAGCTCTTACATTATCCTCAGCTCATGTTAACTGCAGGGAGAAAACCTGACAACTCTGGTAAATAACTGATGTTACACAATGCTTGCAGCACTCCGTACTGGACACTATTGGTTTACATCATGTATGCAGTACTTTAGTCTGCTATAAACACAGAGAAGAGCTTTTAAAGGTGGCGCTCCATATCAAAGGGGGACAAAGGTGCCATTGCATCTATTCAAAGACGAATGCTTTCTGCTGGAGCAAGAGAAGAAAGACCACGTGCACCTTCTCAGCCTTGGTAAGTCAGGCAGAGCCTTTGAAAGTGCTCAACCACATTATGAATCATGCACAGAAAACTGATTTACTGCACAAGATTAATGGTGAACATAGTTAATCATAGACTCACAGAATCATCTGGTTGGAAGAGACCTTTAAGATGATCAAGTCTAACCATTCACCCTGCACTGCCAGGGTCCCTAAACCATGTTCCTCAGCACCACATCCACACGGCTTTTAAAACACCTCTAGGGATGGGGACTCCACCACCTCCCGGGGCAGCCTGTTCCAATGCTTCACAACCCTCTCTGTAAACAAATTTTTCCTAATATGTCCAACCTAAATCTCCTCTGGTGCAACTTGAGGCCATTTCCTCTCGTCCTGTCAATTGTGACATGGGAGAAGAGACCAACCCCCACCTCCCTACAACCTCCTTTCAGGTAGTTGTACAGAGCGATAAGGTCTCCCCTCAGTCTCCTTTTCTCCAGACTAAACAATCCCAGTTCCCTCAACCGCTCCTCAGAAGATAAGTTCTCTAAACCCTTCACTAGTTTTCCTGCCCTTCTCTGAACCCGCTCCAGCACCTCAGTGTCCTTGGAGTGAGGGGCCCAAAACTGGACACAGTACTCAAGGTGTGGCTTCACCAGTGCCCAGTACAGGGGGGCAATCACTGCCCTGCTCCTCCTGGCCACACCATTGCTGATACAAGCCAGGATGCTGTTGGCCTTCTTGGCCACCTGGGCACACTGCTGGCTCATATTCAGCCAGCTGTCAACCAACACCCCCAGGTCCTTTTCTGCTGGGCAGTTTCCAGCCACTCCTCCCTAAGCCTGTAGCACTGCAGGGCTTTGTTGTGGCCCAAGTGCAGGACCTGGCACTTGGCCTTGTTGAACTTCCAACCACTGGCCTCAGCCCATCAATCCAGCCTGTCTAGATCCCTCTGTAGAGCCTCCCGACCTTCAAGCAGATTGACACACCCACCCAACTTGGTGTCATCTGCAAACTTACTGAGGGTGCACTCAATCCCCTCATCCAGATCATGGATAAAGACGTTAAAGCAAACAGGGCCCAACTCTGAGCCCTGGGGAACACCACTGGTGACCGGCTGCCGACTGGATTTGACTCCATTCCCCACCACTCTCTGGGCCCGGCCATCCAGCCAGTTTTTCATCCAGCAGAGAGTGCACTCATCCAAGCCATGGGCAGCCAGTTTCTGCAGGAGAAGGCTGTGGCAAACGGTGTCAAAGGCCTTTATAAACCTCCAGGTAAACAACATCCACAGCTCTTCCCTCGTCCACTAAACACCTTGTCACAGAAGGAAATCAGGTTGGTCAAACAGGACCTGTCTTTCAGTAACCCATGCTGACTGGGCCCGATCACCTGAGTATCCTGTATATGCTGCATGTTGACACTCAGGATGATCTGCTCCATAACTTTCCCCGGCACCGAGGTCAGACTGACAGGCCTGTAGTGGCCTGGGTCCTCCTTCCAGCCTTTCTTGTAGATCTGTGTCACACTGGCTAATCTCCAGTCAACTGGTACCTCCCCCGTTAGCCAGAACTGTTGGTAAATGATAGACAGTGGCTTGGCGATCACCCCCGCCAGCTCCCTCAGAACTCTTGGGTGGATGTCATCCGGCCCCATAGACTGGTGCACATTTAAGCTGTGCAGCAGTTCACTCACCATTTCCTCTTGGATTATGGGACCTTGATAATGTTCTCCATCCCCACCATCTGGTTCTAAAGGCCATGCACCCAGTGAGTTGGTCTGACCATTAAAGACTGTGGCATTCAGCACCTCAGCTTTTTCCTCATCTTTGGTCACTATTTTTCCCATTGCACCCAGCAAAGGATGGAGATTCTTCTCCTTAACCTTCCTTTTGCTATTAATGTATTTATAGAAACTTTTTTTATTATCCTTTATGGTAATGGCCAGATTAAGTTCTAGTTGGGCATAGTCTCGCAAAATCCTTGTAGTTTTCCGGACTTGCCCCTTCTTCCATCGGCCATATACTTCCTTTTTCTCCTTGAGCGCTAGCCAGAGCTCTCTGTTAAGCCAGGCTGGTTTTCTGCCCCTCTGGCTTGTCTTGCAGCTCACCGGGACAGCCTGCTCCTGGGCTTTGAAGATTTCCCTCTTGAGAACTGTCCAGGCTTCCTGGACCCCTTTGCCCTTCAGGACTGTTTCCCAAGGGAGACTGCCAACCAGTCTCCTAAAAAGGTTAAAGACTGCCCTCCAGAAGTCCAAGGTGGCAGTTCTACTTACACCCCTCCCTACTGCTTCTAGAACTGAAAACTCTATTATCTTATGATCACTATGTTCAAGACAGCCTCCAACCTTCACATCATCCACAAGTCCTTCTCTGTGGGTGAACAACAGGTCCAGCAGGGAGTCTTCCCTGGTTGGCTCTCTCACCAGCTGTGTAAGGAAGTTGTCTTCCACACATTCTAGGAATCTCCTGGACCGTTTCCTCACTGCTGTATTGAATTCCCAGCAGATATCTGGTAAATCGAAGTTGCCCACAAGAACAAGTGGCAGTGATCATGAGACTTCTCCCAGTTGTTTGTAGCATATTTCGTCTACATCTTCTTCCTGGGTGGGTGGTCTATAGCAGACTCCCACAGTGATGTCTGCCTTGTTGGCCTTCCCCTTGTTTTAATCCATAAGCGTTCTACCCTTTCATCACCATAGCTGATCTCTAGACCATCAAACCCCTCCCTAACATACAGAGCCACTCCCCCTCCTCTCCTGCCTGGCTTGTCCCTCCTAAAGAGCTTGTAGCTATCCAATGCAGCACTCCAGTTGTGTGTATCATCCCACCATGTCTCCGTGATGGCAACTATATCATAGTTTTCCTTTTGCACAATGGCTTCCAGTTCTTCCTGTTTGTTGCCCATGCTGCGTGCATTGGTGTAGAAGCACTTCAACTGGGCTAGTGAACCCTTAGCCTTTTCTTTGGGGGGAGAAGGCCTAACTCCCACCTGACCTTTCCCAGGCACTGCCTTGATTCCTGGCACACCAGTGACCATTGTGACTATCCTATCACCAGACACTCTGCCCTCAATCTCCACTGGTGCAGCATACCCAAGGAGGTCACTGGCACACTGTCCGACTAACACTGGTGTGCAGCTCTTAGGCTTAGCTCCAGCAAGCCAGACTCTATCCCTCTCCCTCCTCAAATCTAGTTTAAAGCCCTATCAGTGAGCCCTGACAACTCCTGTGCAAGGATCCTCCTCCCCTTCCGAGACAGCTGTACCCTGTCAGACACCAGCAAACCTGGTGTGGTATAAATCAACACGTGGCCAAAGAACCCCAAGTCCTGCTGATGACATCAGGCTTGGAGACAGGTATTGACCTGGTGGGTCTTTCTGTTTCTTCCCTCACCATTCCCTGCAGCTAAAGGGATCGAGGAGAACACCACTTGTACTCCTGATCCCTTGACCAGTCTCCCGAGGGCCCTGAAATCTTTTTGGATTGTCCTCAGGCTTCTTGTGTGGAGAATTTCATCACTGCCTAGCTGAAAAGTCAATAATGGGTAATAATCTGTGGGTTGTACAAGACTGGGAAGCTTCCTCACCACATCTTTAACTCGGACCCCAGGCAGGCAATGGACTTCCCTGTGCAGTGGGTCAGTCTGCATATTGGGCCTTGTGTTCCTTTCAGAAGGGAGTCACCTATGACAATGACCCGTCGGGTTTGGTTTTTTTTTTCCAGAGAGTAACTCCAACAGCACACAATGCTTGTCTTCCTGTTATACTTAGCAACTCTGCTTCTGTGGTTTTTGGCTCTTGGGAGAAGCCAAGGAATTGAACCCTTACAAGGGTATCATCCTGATCCCCAGCGCATGATTGCGGCTTGGCCTTGAAATCTCAGCACAGAACCCAATCCACTGAGAAAAACATTAGTTTTCAAAGACACTGCCACAGTTTGACTATACTATGACTATACTGTGGTTTATACAGGAGAGAAGTTAGCTAAATGGAAAGGCAACTAGAAGGGAGAGGATACTGAAAAGAAATTGCACTAGTGAGCCCAGGGAATTAAGCAGATAGAGAACATTTGTAGATTTTTCCTTGTGCCGTTTCACATCCTTCTTTTCTTCTTCATTCTATTCTCCTCCACTTCACCTCATTTGCACTCCCTCCCTTCTCTTACCTTCTGATTACCTGACATGCCCTTGTCTCAGTCCCTTCTTCCTTTGTGACCCCTCTTAAAAATACGTCATGGTGCTACTCCAATGTTTCTGCCACGAAACCGTTCACAGTGACTATGTGTTTTGTGCTGGCCTCTGCCCTATGTTTGTCTTGTTTACTCAGGCTGCAAATTCTCCCAGTTTGTACAAGGTCTTGTGCAATCTGGCCCCATTCTTGACTGGTGCTTAAGTACAAAATAATCAAAATACCATCAAGAAGAGTAACAAAACTAACAATGTTATGACCCAGATATTTCTAAGAAAGCTTAACAAAGCATGCAAGTATTCTTCGGCTTGAAAATATACACAGTTATCAAATACAAGCATCTTCCTAAACTATTTCAGAATAGCTCAGACCAACCTCAAACATGGAATTGAATAATTAATAGAACTCATTAAGTTCATAATATAAAAACCATATCCAGGAGGGTAACGGTGTATATGAACAGGTATTTGGCATTCATATCTTGAATTCCCACTGGTTTATAGCTAAAAACACATTGCAGTACCAGCCTCTATAGAGAGCTCCTGCTGGATCACATCTCTGACATTTGTGAGGAAAAGCAGAAAAGACAAACCATGCCTGCAACACGGCCTGTGGCTGATTTCTCTGCATAGTGAAAAATAGGAGACATCTACGGAGAGACCCGTAGTGATTACAGCAGACCTGAAAGATGCTGAGCATCTTTACACAGTATTCAGAGCAGGCTCTGGATTCATCATTGTAACCACAAGGGCATGAAAGAGACACATCATGATAAATACAAGGCACAGTAGACTTAAAATAGAGTCTATTTCTTGTGTGCATGCGTGAATCCAAGCTTTTTTCCAGTACACTGTGGCTCAGTATTCTCAGATCTTTCTCACCTGATGTTTTAGTCAACTGGATGCTACAGGCCTTTAAAAATCATGTCTGTTCTTTTATTTACTATAATCTTGCTATATCCCGAGCAGACAGTATGAAAAGAACATTGGTTCACTTCCAATGTTGTTGAATGATTGAGTGAGAAAGCCCTCTTCGCATATTTTCCCTCCTTTTTTTCTTTTTTTTTTTTTAATGTACTACTCTCCAGTGTGTTTTCTCACTCGGCCGTATAGCTTTCCCACCTTGCCAGCACTGCCAGTCAGTCAGTTGCTGAGCTACAGGCTGTTCGCTGCACTTTGTCACACAGGTGTGGAGAGATTTTTGACGTGACTTAGCAATTCCCTTCTCCCCCTAGTAAGCTGGATGGCTGTCATACTGTTGCAGGGTATTTCACAGACCTGCTCTTCGCAAGACATACTTCTCTGCATCTCCATCTTCATTATTTCTTACACACTTCTTTCTCCCCTTTAGCTTTATCCTTTCCTTACCAAAAGGCACTGGCAACGGAGCCATACAAAAACAACTACCGTACCATTAAACTATTGCAGATTTTGGCTCACTGAGAAGTTCTCTGCATGTCCTAGTTTATCTCTTAAGTCATGTTCAACTGTGCACCTACTTCTACTACTGTTCATACATGCAGGTTACACACCTGACTTCTACATTACTTACGAGTTGATTTCTTCTAGTACGCCTGGGCTTTACATTTTTAGCACTATTTTATTTTGTGTCTTTCAAATATTTATGTTTGTTCTGATCAGTACACTTAAATCTGGGGCCTGTTACAGGACAGCTTCTGCACAACACTCTTAGATTCAACCCCAGATTTTGTGAAAAACTGGCCATCTGCTATTGTTCCTAAGCATTGGGAGATCTTCCCTTTGAGTTTCAATGAACTCACCACCATTGCATCCCACTAACCAGCTGTTTTACTACTGCATTCAGTCTTAGCTGAAGTAAAGCAGCAGAGGGTGTGGATTACTCAGTAAAATTTGTTTTTCTTTCTGCATTAAACCTAATTCAAAGCCCCAGAAAATTCTGAAGCACAGAAGGCAAGCGGGCTATGTGCTTCATCATATTTTGTTGAGTATAAAAATCATTTGGGTCTGAAATGGTCTCTACGAACTCAACGAAGGCCTGAAACCAACTCTGTTTGGCTGTATTGAATTCTGCAACTTGGGCTATACTGAAACTCTTGTCTTGATTTCATATCCTGTATCAATTCCTCACATCCTGGTTTCTATCTGGACTGCTCTGAGGAACAAGACAGCACCTGCTCTAGTGGAGTTGATCCATCCTGCAGTTCAGACAGAGTCACAAGAGTTTTAGACAATACCGCAGTATTTCACACCTCAGTTTTCTTATGTATAAAAGGAAGATTGCAGCCTCAGGTTTCAGATGCATTTAAAATTTTTATAAGCCAAAGCTGACATGCCTTTGCCTTCAGTTCTATGACATCCTAAGCAGTCACCATTTAAGCTGACATTTATTGATGGCCTTAAAGTGAATATCTGAGGGAAAAAAAAACCAACAAAAAACTACTGACAATTTTGATGCCTAAAACTCTGCTTTTGCAGTTCTACTTGGATAGACTTAGTTTTATTTGGATAATTCTTAAAGGGCAGCTACAAAGAAGATGGAAGCTCACAAGAAGCCACATGGAGAAGAAGGGCAATGGTTACAAGTTGCACTGGGAGAGGTTTTATCTTGACATCAGAAAAAAATGTTTTCCAATGAGAACAATAATTCACTGGAACAACCTTCCCAGGGACATGGTAGAGTCCCCATTGCTGGCGATTTTCAAGATGCTACTAGACAGGGCACTCGATAATCGCATCTAGACTCCCTTTCCCACAGAAAGTTGGACCAGATGATCTGTCAAGGTCCCTTCAACCTGGGCTGTTCTATGACCTAAGAGACCACTTACTCTCACATCTAGTCCTAAGCTTTCACCCAAAGTTGTGTTTATGATTGTGTAGTTACTGTTCCCCCTCATAGCTGAACTTAAGTCCGATTTCACTTAAACTAGTTTTAAACCAGTGTAACTTTACTGGTCTTAATTGTTATAAATCACTGAAACATGAGAGGAGAGAGATCAGGCCTAACAAATTATTTTTTACTTATACCAGGTGGCTCTACCTGTTGCATTTTCCCTCCAAACAAGTTACAAAGACCTCCCATTCCAGAGGAATGGAGAAAGCAAATGTGAAGTGCCCTTCACACAGGCTGCTGGAGCAAATAAGAAATCCTGAAACCAAAGTACAGCAATATTTGTGGGTTATACACAGTTTTAACAGGTTACACACTTCTAACACAACACAATGAGATTTAAAATGGTTTATTAAGCCTTTTTTCCTGTATGTACTCTATATCCTATAATGTGTGAAAGATAATCTATTGAACTATTTATTCAAAATGTATCATGGGAATGCATAAACAGACAAGTTTCTATTACATTTAGGTCATACTGTGTTCAGTATTAAGAAAAAGCTTTCAAGACTACAATATGTTTGTGCAGATAAAACTTATGCTGCCTGAAAGGTTTTCTTTCTATGTTACCTAAAAGCACAGGAATTGATTTCCTTAAAGTTTACTTTATATATATATATTCCCCTACTTCACAGTCATATTAGGATTCCAATTTAAAAAGACAAATAGGACTGTTCTGCTTCAGTGAACAGGATGCCTGTACTCGGGGTTAGCTACAGCAAAGAATGTTCGAGTAATGCAGTAATTTAACCAGTTACACCTTGATGAAAGAGCTTTCATCGTTGAGATGAGGAATCTTGTACTTCATAAAGTCTGGAATGGTGCTGGTAACACTTAATTATTTAAAGTCACCCTTTCACATTAATCTAAATATGAATAGATTATTGTGCTTTCTGTCAAAAAAGCACCTCTGTCCTCTAAAGTGCTTTGCAGAAGTTTTGAGTCACAATAATCTTCTTACCTAGAGTCCCACAAGGCATCAGCACCAGAGACGGGAACGCAGTCTGGAATCCCAACTTGTAACATTTCCTGCACTGACTGAAGATCACACTTCCTCCCAGGGAGTCCTAACACATTATTCTACTGCTATGAAATCACACTGAACCAAGAAAACAGGTAAGGAATAAAAAATCAAATCATGGAAAGTAAGAATGAAAAAAACTGAATAAAGGCTGTTTTATAATCCTCAGAACAAGGGGAAACTCAGTAATTTGGTGTCAGCTGATCGAAGGATTCCCATGCTACTACCGCAAAATTAAAGAAGGTACACCCAAGTTTAACAAGTGAGTATGTATCAGCACAAGCATGGCAAGCCACTTCATAACCCCACTTAGCCCATGACAAATACAACTTGGGTTAGTATGTTTCCCTTTCCTCTGGGTCTCAGTGGTTACACTTCAAGTGCAGAAAGAGACAAGCTGATTTTAAGACTCTGTTTGTAGCACAGGAATTTGCTAAGTGGTGGTAGCTTGACTTTATGTCAAACTCCTAACTCTGCTAAGAACATAAGACTAATGGGTTAAAGGGAAGTGAAAAAGCATTTTCTTGCCAAATGTTCTTTTAACAGCCCTGAAAATTATAGTGACAACCGTGTAAAAAGCCTTTCCACCATCTGACCAGACCATCACAATGTCCAGCCTTCTATAGCCTGGTACTTCTCCACCTCTTCTTGTCTCCAGTTATAATCACCACTCCTAATTGTGTGGAGCAACAGGACTTGTGGTTGTCAGATCTTTAACATGAATGGACATGAATGGACATGAACGGTGGCTGAAGAGACAAGAATGAGGAAGTAAAATGAAGAATAACACGTACACGAGGAAAAGCTAACTAGCCAATTGCTTTGTTAGAATAGGCGCGTGAACTTCACTAACAAGCCAATTAGATGTAACCTTGAAGCGCGTGAACAGCCTTGTAGACTATAAAACCACTGATAGGAGCTGAAATAAACGTCTGCGTTATCACTTTCATAAAGTGTGTGCAGTCCGTCATTATCCGCCCCCGACATAATTGCACCTGCCTTTTTCGCTTACTTGGCATTACCTGTATGAAAACACTGGCAGTGAATGATCAACAGATATAAGACCATTAATAAGCTTTAGCTTATTAATGCTTAATTAGTGCTAAAGCATAATATATGCTTTAGGTAGACGCTCAGAAGCTAGAATCTAAAATGACAGAAGTCCTCCTAGCCACACAACTCATGAAGTATGGCTTGTAAGCAAACCACCTTTGTGCTCCAGGAGACTTGCCCTCTGGAGGTGGGACAGCAATGGCTGTCCATAAGGCTTCAGCCAAGAGTTTTGGTTAGTGATATAGTCTGTAGCCAGGGCTCCTAACCACAACACCTTTTATAGTTCTAATGCAAATGAGACGTGCCATATACTACCTCCTGATCACAGCGAACGTCAGTGGAGACATAGGCATATACCTAAATCCTGTCCATTTTTGATGCTTTTAAAGCCCAATTCAGATTTTAACCAACTATCACTAGGACTGTTAAGGCTTTGCTGAATTGGGGCTTTTGGCTTATCAAATTAAGGGATAACATGCTGTAACCTACTCATCTGACCCAGTCACAGCTGTAGTGTACCAACCTAATCTCCACATTCATTAAACCATGCTCCCACTGGAGCTGGACGTGATACAGTAACAGCTGGTTTATTTTGGTTTCTTTTTAAGTCATGAGGAAACACACACAAACATATCTCCAGTATAATTCACAATGTTAAGACCTAGGATTGCAATTAAGATGTACTAAGATTAACAACTGTTAAGTTCTCCCTATCTTTTACAATCCCTTCTCCCTCCCATTTTCTCCCCCTGGTGCCATCGTTATTGTGAGTGAACTAGTACTGAAATCTGAATCAGCAAAAGGAAATTAAGTTTTATGCAAAACTGAACAGTGCAAATTGTCCTGGGCATAGTATCTTCCCAAAAGATGCTGAGACTAAGCAGAAGAAATCAGAAGGCCTATAATGAAGACAGTGAAACAAAGTGAATACTGAGAAACCAGGGTTTGCCCTGACTTTAATACCAGTCTGGCCTCCCATTCATATAAAATTTGTATTTCTTGTGGATCATTAACTCTTTCTGTCCACGGGAAAAATAATGACACTTCTAGATGGCAAGCAAACCTCATTTGGGACATAGGGATAATAGTAAAAGACCCTACCATGAACTCCATCCAGTGTGGCTTTTAACCACAGTTTGTGGGGACGAACATGGTGGTACAATATGCCCCTGAAACACTCGGACAGGCACAGGACATCTCTGGAAGCTGAGTAAATTCACACAGTAGCCAACGATTTTAAGGAGGGGGCCTCATATCAGAAGATACCTTTCCCTTGGCTGTTTAGTGCAAAAATGCTCATATTCCTTCCTCTGTTCAAAGCCCAAGAGAACATCCAACGCCCTTTTTCAGCTCCGAAACTCCCACATCACTTGAATGTGCTGATGAGCTCAGAGCACATGATCAGAACCAGCCTTGCTGATGGTTGAGGCAGGTGAGCTGCGCCTGCTGACAAGGCGTTGCTTAGGCTTTGTACGACCCCCTCCATTCCAAACTCATCCTAAGTCCAAGGACATCCTAAGCAACTTGCAATGTTTCTCCCGTTTTCCCAAGGCATTTGAAACCAGGAAGGAAAAGGTGACAGAAAAATGCATGAAGAACCTTGTGGTTGATTGTTTTCAACTAGCTGAGTCACTGAAGAGACTTTAGGTAACATCAAGGATGCTGAGATTGTGTGACTGCACAGACATTTTTCAAGAGACAGGAAAGTAATCCTACTGCAATTAATGGATCTTACTATGCTCGAAAGCAACAAGCTTCCTAGAGGGCTTTGGCAGGTCAGTGCCTTTGTGTGCAAGGCTGGCTATGTGGTGCACCTCTGTCCACCTCAGCCTTGCTTACCAACAGAGGTAGAGACAAAACCTAGCCCTAGGCACAATTCTGGCTCAATATGTTGATGCTCTTTTTTGCATTCCCACAGTTTCTGTAGCGGCGCTTACAAGTGAGACAGATGACAGTGAGTTAATACAGATATTAAAAAAGCCATTTACTTTCTCACTATGCATGTTTACTGTTTGCAGTTCAGTCACCTCTGGCAACTAAAAGAGATGATTTAATCTCTTCCTCCAGCACACTCACCCAATGCTTTTTTTGGGGGGGTGGGGGGGGGGGTGGGAATCATGGTAACACAGTGCAGTGTTTGCTGTTTTCGTAGATTGGCACTTTATTTTTGAAAAGCTACAAACTGTTCATAAAACACACTGCAATCACCATTGGTCTACTCGATAAGTTGCTTGGTTTTGAATATAATTTAAAGATGTTGCTTTAAATTAAACACGCATGTCTTACATGACATTTTCTTTGCAAACAAGTTAGCACAAATATATTATTCCCATGCGTATTTATTATGTGCACACAACAAGCAACCTTTAAATCCACTCCCCCAGTCCTTGCAGCAAACTGGAATCCTCTTTGCCAGAAAAAATTGCCCTTTTCCCCTCAATAATTCCTTAGAAGAAACTTTTGCCTTTAGAATCTCAATTTTCATTTATTTCATTAATTTATATCTCAGATAACTAAATTCTCTTTTACTACATCTGGGAATTTTTATAATGTGCAAATTGAAATAATGATTGTATCACAGTATTCTGCAAGTGGTTTTCATTAAGCCTCCAGCTACTATTCCTTGCTCTGTTGGATATCTTTGTGTCAGGGTTACTTTATGCTAGACAGAAATTCAAACAACTTATGTTGAAAAGAATGACTAAAAACCTGTTAGACAGCAGCCTTTAAAATGCCCTGGTTGATAGAGCTTAATTGTATGTTCTTGTCATAATCAAAATACCTCAATCACTTAAAACATAATAATCATGCTAAAAAGTGGACCTGTGAATATATTCTGGAGATTTACTTCTCCGCAAAGCAAAATTACTACTCCTCTTTACAACTCTGTGTAAGCAGACACACAATGTCAGAAATACATTTACATTTCTCAGATGCTACACTACAACATTCTGCTTTCTTGTCAACAAAGTGACTAAATGCATACTCTGTGTTCAAGTAGGATTTTCTGGTTAAATTTAGTGATTTAAAATAGCTCAGAGACATTTGTGTGGCTCGTTGAAATTTACAGCGTGCTTACACTGTTGATCACCAGACTCATCGTACTGCTTTGTCATTCTATATTACCTATTGGTAAATGAGTTTCCTAGCATATATTCCCACTGCTACTAGGGTCACCAGAAGGCTGAATGAACACATAAAGAGTCCACTTAATTGCAAAGATTTATAGCTATACTGTTTTCTTTCCTCCCTTTCTACTCAAACTTGTCTTCCATGTGTGACATGTATAGAAAAGGGAGAGCTGCTTATTCCAGTCAAAATCAGCTGCAGACAAAGAATGCAGTTTTTCAGGGATTCTTTATTTCTACTGCTAGTGCATAGGCAACTGAGAAACAGTTTTCTAATCCACCCTGGAGAGGGTACTGAATCAAAGAAAAATACTGTGCCAATATAGTATCAGCCATCATGTCCGCAATGAATCAATGAGTTACATGACCGGCAAGAAAACATAACCTGTATAACTTCCAGAAGCAAAAAGATATTAATTTTGATTTAAGATACCATGCTCTCTAAGGTGGAAGCAGGGTGAACAATACAATAAAAAGATGAGAAATTTTTAAGTCTTGGAAACTCAGAAGCAGAATGTGGCCATTTGAAAATCTGTCCCTGACTCCCCAAAGAGCCCACACTTTGAACCAAGTGTAATTTCTGTATCAAACTAAAGCCTTTTCCCCTGTTTCATTAATGGCTCTGCTACAAGTTTGGGTAGCAGAAGAATCAAGCAATTCCAACCTACCAGTGAAATGATTTTGAGAACTCGGGGGATAAAAAAAAAAATCCCTGCAAACAGTTTCTGCACTTCTGAAGAGCACTATTTACACACTGAAAACTTACCGATGGAGCGATGAATGCAGGTATGCTGGTTATCACTCAGAAAAAATCCCTCTTTGCACTGACATTCATAGCTGCCCATAGTATTTACACAAATCTGCTGGCACCCTCCATTGTTATCTTGACACTCATCAACATCTGGAAGACAGAAGGAAAAAGAAATGCAAGATAATGTACAGATCCAAATACACATCTAGAAGAGCAAGGAACCCACAAAAAGGCACACTGTAAATTCAGCTTATGAAAGCTACCTGAACCCCACCAGAGTTAATCCAAATTAATCCTTCTGATTCTTTTTCCTGCATCCGATGTTTAAAGTTAACACAAGAAAAAAAACAAACCAACCACTCCCAAGCAGTGGGGAGGGTAGTCCAGCTAAGTCCCCATGCATTCGGAGCTGCAAACTGATTTCCAATGCACAACGGATGTTAACGTCCTAAAAAGGCTGTTACCATCACCTGCCAAGCGCGGTGTTGCACTCTGCCATTTCCATGCCACTTGGAAAGACATACCTCAGGCCGACAGTAATGTCTAGCAGAAGTAGCAGGCAAACACAAAGGGCATTACTGGGTGAAAAGAGTCTTTTATGGAGTTCTGGTCTTGAACAAAACAGCGTGTTTCAATTACTAGAGTCATAACCCCCTACTTTGTCAGTTTGTTTAATGTTGTTTAATGAAAAGGCGGCTTCTTAAATCTAAATGCTCCATGTCTGTACTGTCATTTTAATAGGCAAATATATAAAACCACAAAGGCAGCTTTAGCTACTGGCTGTTTTGAGGGTCTCTGCCTAACCCCCATCACCTCTATTTGGCATAAAAGTTTTTACGATGTTGTGTTTAACAGAGACATATATTGCAGCATTTGGAAACCACTGCCACTAAAAGATACCTGACCCACATTCAACCTTGCATAAAAGGTACATCATATCCATTTTCTGTTTTTTCTTTGGATGAAAACAACTTACCACCTGAAAAATCCATGTTCTCCTTTTTATGGAGACTTGGTGACCAGTTAGTTATTTCACAATATGTGCCAACATGTCAGCAAATGAACTGGCGTGTGTTTTGCTTTCATTTTATTTTTGGAGGGTGGAAGAAAAGACAACAAAGCTAAACGATCCACAGCATTCAAAACCTCTGAAAAGCTGGCACAGCTCTTCTGGAAACTAATTCCTCCAGGACTGGCCATAACACACTACGGTATAACCAAGCTGCTTTGACCAGTACTCTTGTAGGCAAGGCCAGGAAGCTCTGAGAAGCTGCAGAAATAGTTCCTGTACTTAGCCAGTACTTAGCCAGTAACGAACACAGATTAGTTCCAGCAGCTCGTTCAGCTAAGCCTGGTATTGCTGTTTGTGTTGGTGCGCTGCCTGCACTTCATGTGACAGGAATTGCAGCTCTTTCTCACAGAGAAAGCAAGCCGGGTAATTACAGCAGTACCCAGGGCAACCAGGCAGTCTCCTCCTGTCTTGAACGACAAGACAAGTGTGTACACAGTCCTTCTCCTTTTTTTATTTAGCAGGAAATGTTAAGTGCTATTGCCTCAAATTTCTTATCGAAATCCTCCCTACCCGCAGTTCTTACTCTTTTCCAGATTTGAAACTTTTCATAACCTCATGCTACCAGTTTAGGAGTGTATAGGAAAAAGGGAAGAGTTTCCTTGCCTACTGCAGTGTAAGAAGGAAAGATAAATCAGACTACTTTGTGACATCCTTCCCCGGTGAGTCAGCAAGCCTTCCTGCCCCATCAAGTGCCAACTCAAACTTGTTTCGTCAAAACAGCACACTGGAATCTAGATCACCCTCTCCGGAGGATTAGTTGAACGCTTAACTGAAGGAAAAAGTCTCAGTTGGTACATGTACAAACCTTCAATTTTTGTTATGAAGTATGTGGCCTTCCCAGCACTCTTTTTTTTTTAAGTTCAAAGCACTTTGAACAATTGCCTTCCAGCACTGATGAATAATCTGAAACAAATGTAATGATTTATAAACAATTTTTTCTGCTTTTGATAGCAAATGCTGGTGATTTACCACGTCCATAAAGATACAGCTCGATTTACCACCTAGCCCCAAATCCACGTGCTGCAATAAAAGTTATTATAATTTAAACTCTTAAAACTGTTTTACTATGAGGAATTTCTTCCAAGTCTTTTCAGTTACTTGTCTCAAAATTATTTTAGTATGAATTTATGAGAGAAGGAGTTGAAGAAAGGGAGCAGCTGGGGTCTAGGTCCACTATATCTCTACCTCCATACTACATGCCTCCCAATCAATCTTGACCTGGTGTTGTAGGATTAACATTTTCTCTTCTCACACCTCAATCCTACTAGGGTCAGGCTTTTCGGAGGCCTTTGTATTACTGCAGTCTTAAAAGGCAGTATTGCATTTTATACACCATCTAAGCAATCTATTGGACATGGCCACCCAGCAAATATTGACTGAATTATTTACTTGGTAAACTTTCTTTGCAATAAAGTCACTTTATGATCAGCCTATTACTAACCCAGTTTAGAGAATGGGGTATAAATTTCTTCTGTAGGAGAGAGAACTCCATCAACTCCAATAAGCTCAAGCTTTAGTAGATCTGGCAGAGTAATTCCTTCACGTATCTGAAGTTTTTCAAAGCTCACAAATGAAACAGCTGCCAAAGGGGCTTTTTCTTCCTTTCATTGTTTGTGCAACTCTCGTTCAATGCAGCTCAAGTTACCCAGCTGCACGTGTAAACATGGTTAACACAGCATATGTGAGATTGCATTTTGGACCAGATTTTCTAGGGATGAAGTCCCACATAAACACCAAAATAAGTAGCGAGGTTTTCAATAAACCTCTTCTGGCTCCAGATTTGAAGGCTCTACATGTCGAACCGGGCTGTTGACTGTTTTGAAACACTAAGGGTGGATTCTCAGGAGCTTTAATTCTTGTCACTCTGTGTGACAGCTTACACCTGCTGGAGACATGCACCCCAGGGTCTAACTCTAGATAAAGGAAAAAAATTAACTTATGATTTAAAATCCCTTCACTCAAACACCTACTCTAAGCCCCAACTAAACCCATTTAAAAAACTTTTAAATTTCTTGAGCACAAATACAAAGCTCACATTCTTTATTATTCCACACTTTATAAAAAGGAAATATTTTTTTTTAGACCAAACAGACACATCTTTTTTGGCAACCTTTTGCAGAAAATCAGCTACCGCTGATCATCTTACCCAGTACCAGGGTTTTCTCTCTGAGGATGGGAGGCCCAAGGCAGCAGGTGCAGGTCTCCCTTCCTCTAAACTGTGTATGGAAACGGAAATCTCTTTCCTAGATCAAATCCATTTCCTAGATTTTTCATCCAGCTTCAACACCTGACAGTGTGCTGAATCCTAGAGTACATTCCTAGCCACTTACAAGGGAGCTGAGCCACAAAATCTTACTGATGGCCCCAGAGTGGAAGCTGGAGCAAGGTTTCAGCAAACCTACACAATCCAAACTCACAAAAGGATGGGAAAAGGTTCTCAGCTGAGCTCAGATGGTTATCCTACATGACTACTCCAACCCTCATTCTCAAAAAGAGGAGGAAAAACTCGGAGAAAGTGAACGTGTGTCCTTAAGCCATTTTCTGTAACCCTCATCACAAAGAACTGTCTGGTGATTATGTCCACCAAAGGCAATCTCTGATGGAAGCAACTAGAGATAACTCAGTTTACGCAGCCCTTAACTACTCCTTCCCAGCACAAAAAAAATTTGCTAAGATGACAATCAGCACAAGAGCTAGAATTGCTTACACAGAGTTTAGACCAGAGCAAAAAACCTACATTTCCAGGGAGGTGAGGACCTGGACTTCAAATTGGCTGGCCATCATCAAGGACAAGGGATAAGGGAAGAGCCAGCTTAGGGAGAGGCTGGGAAAGGAGAACTACCTTTCAAAAGAGAAGGAGAGATAATGGATGCATACATACATACATAGATATATATATACACACACACACCAGAAGTATTATGCAAATTAATGCATATCTGAATTTGCATGAGACCTCTAGTTTTTTGGCCCACCACCTTCACATAATCAAACTTGTGTTCTGTATCTTGGTAAGATGAGATCCTCTAAAGATCGGCAATGTGGAACAGTATCCAAGGGTAGAAAACATTATAGTTGATAAAGATGAACGGTTTATTTACTAAATGAACAAATGCTTTCAGTTTCTCATTTAATTTATCCGATGAACTTTTCAAACTAGCTTCACTGATATTTCACCCTGATCTGGCTCAGAGCTTCCTGCAGTATTTGGCCTAAAGAAGCTATTCTGATTGGATGTCTTGTTTGGATACCACCGAGGGAGAAAGGTCTACTAAGGGTACCTGAAACTAAAACCACAAGCAGGAAGATAAAGTGGAAACGCTACAGAGTCCATGTCAAGAACAGTATGTCCACTGTCTACTTCCTCCCATGATCTTCTCTTCCTTCTTCTGACATTTTTCTTTCATGTCAGCATTTTCTTAAGCACTTAAGGCAATCAGAAATCTGAGTCTCATCTTCAAAGACTCCAAAGCATTTGGGAGTCACAGTACGTACTATCCACTTACTATAGCATTCAGATTCTTTGTAGGTTTCTAAAAACAGGACTTTGACTCATGACCCAGGGAGCTGATCCTGCTGTATTTCCTCGAAGCTACTCTTTGATCATTATATTCTGAATATTTCTAGTCAGAAAGCTGGCTGAAAGTCTAATTAAAAAAAAAAAACCACATTCCTGGATTTACTATGGTCATCGTTATTCTTATACCAAAGGAACATCTAGCCCAGCATCCTCTCTTTGACATTGCCCTGAAGTCGAAAGTCAGGAGAAGACTGTAGATACCAGGCAGAACCATTGCTGGCATGCTCTCCCAGCTTTCAGCAACCGCATACCGATTGACCTTTCCAAATCACTTGCTAGGCCATTGCCCTGCTGGATCTTTCCTGTCCGAATTTGTCTAATCTCTTCTGAACCCAGCATGACGAGGCAATTACTTCCGCAATTTCATTAGGAGTTGCATTAAAAAAAGACATACTTTTGTTTATTTCAAACTTGCTGCTTCATAGTCTCAATGAATGCCCCCTAATCCCATTATTGTGAAAAACAGTAAATATTCATTCCCTACTTGCCTTTTCTGCAGCTTTCTTGAGGCCTCATACTACCTCACCTATTCTGAGTCCTGAGGCATAGCAATACATGATATGATAATTACAGAGACAATTCAAATTACTTCAGTTTATCATGTTTAAAACCAAAAGTGATCATTTCTAGAAGCTAACCTTAACGACAGCAAAACTTGGCATATATTCTTCTCACTTCTCTATTCCATTCCCTCCAAGTACCGTGATGCTCTACTGCAGTGAGTGTCTTGGTTTCAAGACAGCTGTAGAAGCCCAAAGGGTAAATCTGGCGCGTAGGAGTGAAGCAAGTATCAGATCAGAGGTTGCAAGCAGGTGTTCGTCCTGTAACGGTCTTACAAGTAGCGACATGCTTTCAAAGCAGGGAGGGTGATACAGCTGAAGGGGCCATGGAAACAGGAGTCATTGCTCACTGAAATAACTGCTAAACCATCTTTCTTAGACCAACTTTGTATCAGCATGCCACGGGAACTATTAGAAGAAAGAGGCACCGCTACCTAAGTGCACAGCATTCACATCTCCAGGAGATCTGGAATCAGACTTCACCAAGAATTTAAAAGCAGGGCGCAGATTTTCTACTATTTGAATGTAAGGCTAGAATTCCGTGCTTTCCCCCTTCTTTCTGAAAAATCTGGTGAAGGAAAGGAAAAAAAGAACATCACACCCTGAATCCAGTACTTCATTCACTACCACAGTTGCAGAAATCTTCACTGGAGTCCTTGCTGAGAAAAGATCCACTTCCAAAAAATGGATCCTACAGCAGTGAATGTTTACTGGAGTAGGCATTTAAAAAAAAAAAAAACCAAACCAGAAAGTGTGAAAAATTGCCTTCCCCTGAAAAAGACATCTTACAGGAGAGGAACATCACAAGGATGTCCTTGGGTGGTGAATACTAAAATAATTCTAAAATGATCGATTAATTGATCCTAGAATCATTCTTACGTACAAGGATATAACACCTAAAATTATACCCATGATCTATCTTGGAGAATTCTGTCACTTCATGGGCTACAATCACCTATCACCTCAGCACTCACTGACTAGCATTCTTGTTTGCCTGCACAGTTCAAGATGTGTGCAACTTGAAAAGGAATGCCTAAAATCTTTTTTCTGTAGCTTTTTTGTGACACACAGTGGAATTCTTTAAATTTCACACTACATAAACACTGTAAATGTGGCTGCAACAGACTTCTCTGCTCTGAGTAACATAGGAAATATTCACTTAACGCACAGGCTTAACTCTGTTGCGTGTGATGCTTGCCCGTTTGCTGAGCTGACTTAAACAGCTCCACGGACATTGTGCAAATGTTGCATCGAGTTCAAGTCTGTTGAAGTAATTTGTTTATTCCTTTCTTAAACTAGCAGGCACCACTGTCTGTTAAGATACCAAAACCCTTTTTGCAACTTTTGGCATTTCCAAATTAAACATCCAAGTCCCTTAGTGTGACATCTTAGTTGTAGTTTCTATCCTCTCACTTGGTAGTTCACGTCTGTTTTTCAGACAGACGCATATATACAGTGGCCTCCTGACCACAGTGCCTAAATACACCAAAGTTCTCAACATTCGTTTTTTAAATAAATTATCCATTATTCTGATGCAGGGCTTTAAAAAAATTTGGTATGAATTCGATCCTGCTTCTTCTCATCTGCAGTGCCACCGTCTAGGGAATGCCAGCAGCCTCCAGGTTGGCATGAGACTCTTACTGGGAGGCTTGGACAGCCCCAGCCCCATTAACAACAAGCCTGCCGTTCCCACTGATGTCTAGCTGTACGTAGAACACTCCGAGCTGCAGTGCTGGAGTAACAATCCTCCATGAGCTAGAAGGAGGGAAGTCAATTAGAGATGCAAACAAGCAGCAGTCTTGATTGACTGAAGGAAAAATCTGGGACAAGTTGAGTAAATTATCCAGTCTATTATCATAATGTCCCTTACTTTGTCTTGCCCCTGGGTATTCTCTGGAGCGCTGTTAACTGCTGCAGGCTCAATTGAAGCAGTATTCCCTACCTTTCTTCCTGCTGCTTATACCTGCTTCCTTTCACAGCTACTTACAGACCCTGTCAGGATCAGAAAAGTCTGGTTTGGGTTAACTCAAGACAGCTTTTTTGTTTCTTTGTTTAGAATATTTAGAACAAATATTTTCTCTGATTTCTCTTGACAGAAATACCTGAAAGATATTCAAGATCTCACAGTAGACACTAATTTATTTTTTATATGGGATTGCAATACTGCCACTTAACCTAGTTGTGCTGTGTTACACAGTACAAGCTGGATTGATTGGTTGGCTGCTTTTGACTACCTGGTTTTAAGAAAACAGCCTTAAAAAACAGTGGGACACCTGTGCACCAGCTAAGCAGCAGCCACCCATTAGTACATAAAAGCTGCAGAAAGTTGGCTTAGTGCTATGCAACTCAACAGATGAACACCATCAGCCATACGCATCTCTTACAAAGAGAGATCAGCATCGCCTTGATCGCTAAGAGTGCTGGAAATTATTAGGGAAAAGCAACAGCGGTCAAAAAACCAGACTTCAGGAATGTCATAACTATGTAAAAAAGGGATGAATTTAATAAGTTTGGAGCTGGCATGGCAGTATAAAGCCAAAATGAAAAAAGAACCCAAAATAAATCAAAACGAACAACCACCTCATCCCCACCTTCCCCATAAAATTCACCAGAGCTGTCTATTCTTTTCACCAGCACCTGGGAACACATAAATGGATTTCTCTAACAGCTATGTAACAGGGTGCACTTTTTCTTAAAGTTCTTAAGAGTCATGACCTTCTGTTATCAGTGTCCAATACATGAAGTTGATGCATCTACTGACCTTGCAGTTGCATCAGGTAGGTTAAATACCCGCACAAGAGAGAAATCCTTGTGTTCCACGCACAAGTTAATCTGTAAATGACAGGAATCATGCAGGGCTTTCTATGGCCAATTTATTCCACTACAAGCCTTCTTATCTTTCACTCTAAGGTATCTGATATTGGTTGTACAGAACCTTAAGTCAGAGGGAAAACTATTTACATGTTAAGGGAAATGGACTGATCGTCCGCTGACAAATTCTGCGACTTGAAGTCCCTGAAACTCTACTCACACACGTAGCAGGTATGAAATTATGAAGTGGATACATATTGGAACCTCTCTATTTGGAGCTCAGCCTCCTAGAGGAGTTCTTTGAGTTCTGATTTCAAACTCAAACGCTCAAAGCAAAACTCAGTCCATATCCAGGACGATCACGTCATTTCAGAGCACAAGAACGAATTTTCTCCCTCTTGCAATGTGCAGTCATTAACAGGCTGAGCCTGTGGTCCCTTCAGAGCCTAATCAGTACTGAATTTATAGTTAGGCGTTCTTCCAGTTATTTTTGAAGTGAGTAAAATCAAGTCTCTTAGACTTCCCTAAGATGCTCATACAGGGAGTATCAGAGGTTTTTGCAATTAATGAGTAACACTCGGTGGCATACAGAGGCTGAGGCCTATTAAAGATAGTGCTGCAGTTGCACAGGAGGCAGATATCGTGACTCGTGTCTGGTGTGTGAGGAGAAGTTTTGATGCACTGGTACCATGGGGCTTAGCATTTTATATAACCAAGCCCTGAATGATTCCTAAGTTACACAACAAAAATCTGGCTCCCTGTCCTGTAATGGAAGCTCCACATCTTTTACTATCAATCACTAGTGGGATCCAGAACCCATTCTTTGCTGTCATATTATTAATTTTTACGGTGTCTCTGATAATTTTTGAAGCAGTTTCTTAGTTATGGCTTCAAAATAAGCACCAGAGACAAATAAATACATATATTTGTCAACTTTTTCAAAAGAAACCATTCCAGCTTCCCAGTTAAGTCTAAATATACCAATGTATATACTCATGACGTAGAATCACAGAATCGTTTATGCTGGACAAGACCTTTAAGATCATTGAGTCCAACCATTAAACTAACACTGCCAAGTCCTCCACTAAACCATGTCCCTCAGCACCACTTCTACACCTCCTTTAAATACCTTCAGGGATGGTGACTCCACCTGGGCTTCCCTGGGCAGCCTATTCCAGTGCTTTACAACCCTTTCGGGGAAGAATTCTCTCCTAATATCCAACCTAAACCTCCCCTGGCACAACTTGAAGCCATTTCCTCTCATTCTATCACTTGTTACTTGGAACAAGAGACCAACCCCCACCTCCCTACAACCTCCTTTCAGGTAGCTGCAGAGAGCAATAAGGTCTCCCTTGAGACCCCAGCTCCCTCAGCCGCTCTTCATCATTGTTCTCTAGACCCTGCACCAGCTTCGCTGCCCTCCTCTGGACACACTCCTGTACCTCAATGTCCTTCTTGGAGAGAGGGGCACAAAACTGGACACAGTGCTCAAGATGTGGCCTCACCAGTGCCCAGTACAGGGGGACCATCACTTCCCTCCTCCTGCTGGCCACACTATTCCTGATAAAAGCCAGGATGCTGTTGGGCACCTTGGCCACCTGGGCACACTGCTGGCTCTTGCTCAATCGGCTGTCGACCAGCATCCCCAGGTCCTTTTCTGATGGGCAGTTTCCGGCCACTCTTCCCCAAGTCTGTAGCACTGCACGGGGTTGTTGTGGCCCAAGTGCAGGACCTGGCACTGGGCCTTGTTGAACTTCATACCATTGGCCTCAGCACATCGATCCAGCCTGTCCAGATCCCTCTGTAGCCAGTTTCTGCAGAAGAATGCCATGGAACACAGTGTCAAAGGCTTTACTAAAGTCTAGGTAGATAACATCCACAGCCATTCCTACATCCACTAAGCATGTCACCTTGTTATAGAAGGAGATCAGGTTGGTCAAGCAGGACCTGCCTTTCATAAACCCATGCTGACTGGGCCTGATCACCTGGTTGTCCTGAACATGCCACATGATGGCACTCAAGTCGATCTGCTCCATAACCTTCTCCAGCACTGAGGTCACACTGACAGGCCTGTCGTTCCCTGGGACCTCCTTCTAGCCCTTCTTGTAGATGGGCGTCACATTCGCTAAACTCCAGTTAACTGGTACATCCCCAGTTAGCCAGGACTGCTGATGAATGATGGAAAGTGGCTTCGTGAGGACTTCCGCCAGCTCCCTCAGTACCCTTGGGTGGATCCCATCGAGCTCCATGTATCTAAGTGTTATAAAAGGTCGCTAACCATTTCTCTTTGGATTACGGGGACTTCATTCTTCTCCCCATCCCAGCTCAGGGGGCTGGGCACTCAGAGAACAACTGGTCTTACTATTAAAAATTGAGGCAAAGAAGGCATTCAGTAACTCAGCCTTTTCCTCATCCCGGTCACTATGTTTCTGCCTGCATCCAGTAAAGGATGGACTCTATTAATCTCCTGGACTGTTTCCTCTCAGCCATAGTGTATTTCCAGCAGACATCTGGTAAGTTGAAGTCCCCCACAAGAACAAGGGCTAGTGATTGTGAGACTTCTCTCAACTCAATAAAGAATTGCAAAAATTGTTTTTCAGAATGTGATACTGGAATATTGCTACTCTTTATTTGCTCATATGTATCTGAAAAATATGACTCGTGTACTTAAATATAACAGTGTAAGTTAGCAGTAGTGGAAATCTTTTCAGCCTGTATTAGTCATGATAGAAATACACTAGGAATAGTTGAAAAATAAAAATCATTTAAGAGGGTTTTTGTTAATTCAGATACACAAAAATACATCACCTCACTTTCAAGTTTCTTGTATACTTATAAACACATTACATTAGAGAAACTCTGTAGGAGAAAAAAAAACCTTGTAGAAAAAGGTAGTTCTTTCCATTTAAGCTTATTTTGTTGAAAAAAATTACAAAAAATTTCAGCTACGAGTTTTCTCTGTTTAGTATGTTGCCTGATATAATAGCTAATTAAAAAAAAAAACCAAAACCCAAACCCCAAAAACCCAAAGAAAAATCCCCACCAAACCCAGCAGTAAAACCAGTATGGTGTAGCCTATAATTAAAAAAAAAAATGCACTTTTTTCCCCATGAAGAACTGTACAATTCTGTATTCTCAATTTTTGAAGTACAGCCAACTTTCAAGGTCTTGCAACAGAAATCTTGTCCTCTCTGCACAGCTCTTCTTATGGCAGGAAAAAAAACCCTAATGAAAGTATACTCACTAACATACAACCTATAGAACACAAAGCTGGAGGCTACCAGAGCTCTGGATGCCCAGTTTTTGCTGAGGAGTGTTTGTAACACTGCTGTCTAAGTAAATTCAGCAAATACTTCTTTCCATTCTTTTAAACTCTTCAATTCTACTTCCATTTGGTTTTCACTAAGGAATAACCACTATGCTGAAGAGGCTGTTCTATAGCTTAATACTCACTGCTCCAGCAACTTTCTCCTCAGTTAAGACTTTCTTTTGTTCAGATGGAGTGGAAAAGCTTTGCCCTGACTCTCATTTCTGCTCCTGTCCTACAGTACAACACCTTATGTCCACTGCTGGTTTATTTATTTAACACAGTGTATTTCAACCGTTTCCAAACATTTCTTTCCATATCCCATATAGGCCTCTCAATCATAAATTTTGCTTTAATGCTAAACCTTCCAAATTCTTTCAATCATTCTTGTAAAGTATGTCCAATGACTACTTAATTAATGTTCTAATTAATGAGCAGTTATTATTATTTAGATGTTAGCTACAGCCATCACAAAGTCATATTAAAATACGCTACCATCAACTAGCACATCTTCCTTCCTGCCCCTCTTTTATGCAAAACTGTACCTTGTACTCTGGTATGATTCCACTAGGGAATGTGTACACAGGGAATATTTTGAGATACTTGACACAGATCTGGACTGAAGTATGCAGGAAGTAATGACAGCAGTAAAAATAATCCTCTGTCTTGGTCTTGTGGCTTGATTCAAACTTCTACATTTGCACATAGTAGACTGAAGTAAAGATGATAACTTTGAGATGCAGAAATTCATGGGAAACATTAGACAGCAAAAGCAGGGCACCACAGAAAGCCAAGACCCTGGAATCTACTTAACAAGGAAATTCACTACCAACATTTTATCTAGTACTCATCCGTACTGGAAAAGAGGTTTGTTTCATTTTCTAATATAGTAAGCAACAATGCAGCAGCTATTATTTTTGATGGACATTTCTTGACTGTATAAATTATATTGTTTATCATAAATCAACACCACCAAGAACTGATTGCATCCTAAGCATAGTCTAACGACAGTGACTATATTTGAAATCAGAGACCAAATGGCTTTGCTGCTCGCCGCTTTGTCTAATGTCTTTTTGTAATCCATATGAATTCAGTGTTTTAACTGGATCCATGTAATTTCTAGGATAGACGAAGAAACTATTCCACGAGGGAAGGATTGAATGTCATATACATCTGACTGGTAAACACAACCATTATAGGACGAAATCCTGCACCCTCAGGTGAATATACGTTCCCCCTTGCTTTGGTTAATTTTATTGTATTTTATAGTTTTTCTTTCATGTACACATCAATATAGACCACACTGGCTTAGAAATTTGCTATTAAGAGAGAGTTAAGATGAATTAACAAAAGACACAAAACTAATACAAACAAGGCAAAGCAGTAAGGATGCAGAAGAAGTAATGCAGAATAAAACTCTTACTTTGCTCAACTAAGACACAGTGAGCCACAGCCATATCAGACCAAACAAGAGCATCCACAGGGATTTAACCGATTATACATACTAACTTCACACTCTAAGCGGATTATTCTGTACTTTCCTGAGTGTTCCATTTAGAGAAATCTTTTCTGTGATTGATTACCTCCTCCGGGGAGAAAACAGAAGACTCAGACAACAAGAAGACTTGCAGAAACAAGAGACTGAGATTGATGCTGCTGTCACATAGCTCGCAGTTTCTTAATTTATTGTGACAGTCTGAGAATCTAACTTCACAGTTGACAGCAACAAAGATTTATTCTACGCTTTTGATTGTTTCCCCATGCCTAACAAAAAACCTTGGGCCTATGCCGATTTATACTCTCACTTGTTTTAGTAATTCTCAGATCACATTGCCTTAAGAAAGCAAACATATGGCAAATTAACACGTAAAGAAACTTATATCTCATTGGATCTCAGAGGATTAATGTGAGGTGACCAAATTAGAGGGCTTTTGAAGGGAGGAACTTTCAGCTACAGAAATAGAAAAAGCAGGATAAGAGAAGCAATGTGTTCAGATCCTAACTTCAGAGAGGGTTGGCTATGAGAGCTCTTTCCATCAACCATAATCATACTTGTTAGTAAGAATCCTATTTCCAAAGGTGCTGGATTAACTGAAGTCCATGGGACTGCATCCATGAAAAAACAGGGAGCAGTTCATCTGAGCTACAGTAAATATATACTTTAGGATGAGGGCAGTCCTGCACACAAAACATCTACTTCTCTCTAGTGACTCCAAGGTGAGTACAGATAGATGGTTTATACGCAGATGTTTACACTCCACCAGCTGAAGCACAGACCATGACATTTAAAGTAAGTGATTCTTAATTTGAGGGCTTCATAAGCTTTACAGACTTTATAAGCTTGACTTTTCAGTTGTTAAATGTTTTTCAGTTTTGTATGAAAACACCATGATAACGGTTCTTATCCATCCATCACAGAACTTGCCATGAAGAGGGGAGGCTGCAGGGGCGCAGTCTGGAAATTTCTACAGTTACCAGGTGCCATGAAACTAAATCTAAGGTTTAGAAGACGAAGATCATCATAACTAACACATTTTATTCCCTCTCAAAAGAGAGACTTAACTTATTTCTATGATTGCCTGCTACTACTTGCATCACAAAATGCGGGCAACCAAGTAAAAAAAAGTAAACACATACATACAGAAGTTGTATGTAAATGTCTAATACAGAACCATCCTAGCTAATCATATTGCTCAGCACCCAGTCATCAGTTAGCAGAAGGCATTGTGGAATAGTAGTACATGTTATAAAATCTGATGTATGCCACTGTACCACAAAGACTGGAAATTGTAAATTGCTGTGAGGAAACACAGCTGTTATCACTAATCCCATATACAGACCAAGCAAGACTGAGAGAAGATCTGAAAACAGTAATACAGGAAAAAATTAGTTCGCTCAAGAAACACATCAGAAAGTAACTTTCTTTGTTATTTAGGATTGCATCTGAAAAACAAAGCACTTAAAAAAATTAACTCGGTTTTTCGTCCTGAAAGAAAGCACTCCTCAATAAAATTCAGTTAGTTGTGCAATTCACAGTGTGGATTTTTGTGTATGCACCCGCTGCAGCTTGTCTGGGGGAGGTTCAGTAGCTTAATACCTCAGGGTATTAATACCATTATTTACTAATAATTATTATTAATACCATTTGCAGGGGTCCTCTAATCCCAAGGTTCTTACTATGCTCCAAGGACCAAATCACTGCCAGTCATTGTTTGCAGAAATACAGAACACACAAAGGTTTAAAACATACAGATATAGCTGTTGTTAAAAATTGCATTGCAACAATTTTCATCCTGTCTGTAAGTATGTAAGGCCCCATTCCCATCTTGTGACTGGGACTCTCACATTTAGAAAAGATCCCTGTTACTCAACCACTGAGCCCTGATTAGGGAGTCTGGCATCCTTCTCTTAAGACATAAACCAACTGCCAAGTCCTCAAGTTCTGCTCAAGCAAAACTCTCACTGGAATCACTGGAAATGAGTAAGAGCTTCAAGATTTAGATTAATAACTTTCTCTACAAAAATACCATAATTTTGCATGTGTTTTAATAAAAATGAAGAGTTATGAAGAGAAAGCTATTTGGTGTATTCAACCCTCCTCCATCTGCCAAGGAGCTTAAGATTTGCAACCACAAAAATCTGGAAGAGAGTTTATCACTGATCATACCACTAGAAGCCCTGCTGATGTGCTAGAGGAGGACAGTACTGAACTGTCAGCTCAGACAGAGCATTAACTACTGAAGAACCATAAGCTACACTGGACCATCAAAACCTAATTCTATAGGTAGGAAAGAACGACAAGGAAAATTGGAAGACAGACATGAAAATGGACCATTTATCAGTTTCTCTTTAAAATATTTGTTCTTATTACACTAAAAACAACTTTCTGAAAGCTGTTTAGATTTATATGTAAAATGTTCATGTTAAAAAAGAAGTCTGTTTGAGCTGTTGGGAAACAAAGAAAAATAAAACACCAGTAATAGAAGCATCGGTTTGAAGTTCAAGCAAGCAACACATTGTGCACAGCTGTCTGGAGAAGAAAAATACAGCTGAATTAAAAGGAAGGCATTGGTTTCTTTAATCATACCAGCGATTAGGGAATCCTAAATTAGTTATGTACCACTTTTGGACATTTTACATGTGGGAGGTTTAGAAATGATTTCTTATACGCTTGCAACTCTCCTCCCACTTCACGTTGATAGGCAGATCAGGCCGTTATCCCCTGTCTTCGTGTACGCGTTCAGACAAACAGAAGGGTAGGACAGGTCGATTTGGGGTTCTAACTGTTTTGGGTTGGTTATGAAAGAAAAATACAGAGGACTGAAACATTCACCGCAAGAGCGTGAACGGTACGATGTGATATACATACACGTGTGGACATACCAATGTTCTGTTGTCATCTGGGTCAGACTGTAGATTACTACTACCCAGGTGGGAATTAAACCAGGGTTAAATCACGCCAGGGTTGAAAACTCTCCCCTCTTAAAATAAGCCAACGGATTTTAAAGGAGCATTGCAAGACAGGAACTTGGGTCTAGACCCTAACCTCAGATCTCAGAAGAAGCGAAATTGTGCAATTTCAAACATGAATCTAATTTTTACACTTCAAGGCCTGTGACCATCTGCCCCAGGTTCATCTTAGAAGTTTCTCCTTTAGCTGCAGGCTCCCAAATGTCTTGCTGCAAACGTTTCTTTGCTCCCCCTACCAATGACTTAGTCACTTTGTGAAGAAACGCAAAATGCCATCTGAGGACAGACAAACCATTTTTCAGGATGGAAAATCAGGCCTTCTGCCCAAAGCACACCTTCAAGACTGAGGCCACGACTAGAACTTTGCTACTCAATTCTTTGCTACCGAATTCGCAGCTGACACCTGCTTGTGGTTTTGTATACCATACTGAACGTTCAGCTCTTGGTAGAGAGCTCCACAGAACCGATAATGCACACTAGCAGTCGCGTTTCTGGCTTGATTCAGAATCAGAAGCTCACTCTGCTTCCCAGGACTCTTCTCAGTCAGACACAGGATTAACTACTGAGGAACCATCAACAATACTGGATCATCAAAATCTAATTCTGTAGTTATTTTCAGGAGTCTAACAGATTGTCCCAGTTTAGAAAAAACCCAGTTTTTCCTGTTTGGATGGTTTGTTTTAAAATGACCAATCGTGATGTACCCCTCCCATTTACGTTCGCACATCTCACTGGTTCTGAAAACTCTGGCGGGCGCTCTGTCCATTTAAAAGCCACGCACCAGGCTGGCTTGGGGGAACTTCCTGGGGCTGGCTCCAGGCTTGCACTTGCAGGGATTTGCACTTTCGGCTTGCTCCTGGCTCAGGGGCTTTTGCTTTCTCCTGGCGTGCTGGCTCCATCTCTGCCTTTTCTCCTGATGGGCTGAGACCTGCCTCACTGCTTGACGGCCGGCTCCAGACCTCCTTTCTTCCTTTTTCACCAGCGCCTGGATCTGCTTGGATTATCGCTACTAACTCCTGTGCCGCACGAGACAGACCCTTACTGCTGCCCCCGCCGTTCCCGCTGCCAGCGTGCTCTGGAGCTGCTTTCCCCTGCTGCCTGGACCCTCGTCGCAGCTTGGCTCTCCTCACCGCGTTGGCTTGCTGCTGTGGACTCCAGCTTACACACGGAATTGCTGCATTTGCATCCAGCCGCCGCACCTCGCTCCGCTCCCTCGAGCCCACCAACCATTGGGCTGCTGCCGTTTTCAAAACTGCCCACTACTGGTTTATTTTCCCTTTCCCTTTTGTTTCCCCAACCGCATTTAACCCTTGCTACACCATCCCATATAAACCTGTTAAGATCTCATTTGGTTTTCTGAATATAATATTTTTTCTAGTGTTATTAAACTTGTTTTAGTTTCCCAAACTTAAGAGGTCTCACAAATTTTTCTTTCTCCTTATCTCTGCTTTTAACCCTTTTCTCCCGGAATGGGAGGGAGGCAAATTAGAGGGGAAGAACACGTCCCGTGATTGGCGTACCTCGGCCAACCAGTGACACAGACAGGAGAATTAATTAAGATATCATATTATAGATGTCCAAATTTAGTAATTGGGTTCTTTTCTGTAAGAGAAACCAAAGTTACACAAAATATTCACACTCAGGAGTGTGTAAGCAGGGATTCAGAAGGGTAAGGACTCTACCCTTGGCTATGCTGCAGACATCCAGATACCCTTTGTGAAGACGGAGAAGTACCTTAATCTATTTGCCCTAGTTCCTCATCTATAAAATAATGAAAATTATACCTCTTTTCCTTACATCATTTTCTGAGAGCAAATCTATTAGTATTTAAAAGGTGTGCACATATGTTCCTGTATCACCGAAAAACCTATAAATCAAAAAAAATATGTCTCTGAATACATCATGATAAAATTTTTGTTCAGGCTCCTTTGTATCATTTTTGATGGTTTCTAAGAAGAGTTTACAACCTTCTTGAGCACACTTACTAATTAAAGAATTTTTAAAGAGCAGAGGACTTAATGAAACCTATGCTAATCTTTAGAAGAAAGAAGAGTTAAGATGAGAGCAACTTGGAAGCAAAAGACTATCACAAATCAGAGCTAAGGAGAAAATAAAAAACCACACAAAACAGAGAGAGATGGGTAGCACTTCATAGCTATTCATAACGATCTCTGAAGAGATAAGCAAAAGAAAACCATCACCCCATGCAATTCCACTCTTTAACCTGAAATATCTTTCACACCCAGATTTGGTTTGACAAACACAGAACAATGACTTGTATCAATTTCTTAAGAAGAATTCCCTAACTATATGTACACAGAAGTCTGCCTCCAGGAAAAAAGGATAGCAGAGGAGATATTACATAGTTTTTTTCAAGTAAGAACCGACTGACAGTCAGCTTTTGTTGCTACATATTTTTCCTGGGACACTCTTCATTCCCCATTTTTTTACATTCTGATCAGAGAAAGGTGAATTCCAGAAGATGTGGAACAGCTGGAGTATCAGCTGATATGTAAGCCCCGTGTCAAGGAAATGTTGTGAAGCAAGGCTCTCCACTTTCTGATCCAAATAGTTACGGCACTCTCTTCTACTTTGGATTTGCAGATGCTGAATAAATTTGTAAGACTTAGTCAGGAATACCAGCAAGAACTGCTTTCAGCAAGGTTTCTAGCAAGCTTTTCCTGGATCAATTCCAAGGTTTAATAATCCATTATAAGCTTCAGAATTCTCTTTGATGATGCTTCAGACCAACACGGCACATAATACTCTCCCACGAAGCTTACATTTTATACAGTAGGAGGGAGATTAATATGAGATCACGGTACTCCACACGAGAGTCCTTCAGGAGACAGGAAAAATAATTCCACGCTCTTTCTGAATTTCCCAAGTTGAGTAACCGAATACTATTGCACTACCTAATTCACTTCTGTGGGGATACAAAAACAAACCCATAAAAATCTAATTCTTCACAGCAGCCTTTATGGATTTGATGACTCTTGTGTCTTCTTTTTCATCTTCTCTTCCCTAGAAGAAAACTGCACCTTTTCTTTCATTCTTCCAGCATTAGCCATGTTAGACTTCATGATCCTTATGAATCCCTTCCAACTCAAGATATTGACTCTGTGTTTTCTAGATACCTCATTATTTTCACTACTTTCTTTTGGCTTCATCCAAGTGCAATGCCCTAAACTGAACAGTCCTCCACCAGCTGAAGACTTCCTGCTGCTGAAGGAGCAGAGGGTTTCTTCCCATATGACAATTACTATCCCAATAGCTTGAAAGTAAACTAAAAACCCCAGGAAATTCTCTTTTACCCTCCTGGGTACATTCTGGAGTTGCCACAGTGGCAGCTATGCCAAGCTTCCCTGAAATTCTCACTGAAAAGGAAGACAAATTCTCAAGCCTTCTCTATGGCATACCCATCCATCACGTATCTCACTTTGTACACCACCCGGCCTTACACCACCAGGCTCAATCTACCTCCTCTGCTACCTGTTTTACCAAAAGCCTCCAAAAGGACACGAAGGCAGAGTACAAGTATAGCTGCCAAAGAGGCCTCAAATCAATAACGCACTTACACATCCGCAAACCTCTAGTCTTCTTACTTAATATTAAACCAAGAAAGTAAAAATAAAAACTGGGCAAATTGGGAAAACTTTGAAATGTCCTGCTGAATCAGAGCAGGGAGTATATTTGGAATAACCAGTTTTAAAGGCTTAAGTCTTATCCATTGATAATCTGTAGTACAGATTCATAGATTTCACCAGGTATCTAAGGATAGACTCTGATTTACTAGAAATGAGATGGGTAAAGTGTTTGGCACTAACAGAAAGGATGATCAGTTATGCTACAATCTCTTCTAAAAGCAAGAGAGAATGAAAAATGATAGCATTCTTCAACATGTGGAAGACACAAAGAAGGAAAAAAATAATTTATCAGTAAGATGATGGAGAAAAATTTATCAAAGAGGAAAGAACATCTGGACCAGAGAGCTAATTGCTTATAAAAAAACTCCAGACTGGTATTTCATATATGAGAGGGGAAAACATATTTCAAGACTGGTTTCAAATGAAGGTTAAAGAAAACCTACTGCTTGAGACCAAATATTAGTCTTGCACTCACTGAGCAGAATTTAGAGCAATTTTGAGAAAGAACTACTGCTATTTCAAGTGATTACAGTGCTAAAATAAATTCTTTTCAGCCAGACAAGGAACTCGTCATAGTTTGAATACCCTGCGGTGTCATTTCATGTTATATTTGAGAAATTCCTCAATAAAAACGTCAAATAGGGAGTGAGTTGAATTCCTCTGAGGACAGTTTTGGACACTTTCCAGGACAAATTTTCACCATGAATTCTTAACCAAACACCTCCTCCCAACAAATAAATAAGAAATTTCACTTCATTAGAAAGAAAGAAAGAAAGGTTGAAACAAGAGCTCATGAAAAAACACTTAACCTGTCAACTGCATCCGATCTAATTAGTTGTGAATGCTCCAAGTTTGCTATTTAGAAAGATGATTTTAATCATCTTGCTATACTGGCATTACTAGAAAGACAGCCAGTGAAGGTTTAAAAAGGAAAGTAAAACCTCACAAGAAGAGATGGCTAAAAATTCTGCATAGACTTCAGTCAAGCAAGAGATGCAGAAATCCTGATAGAACAGTCTTGTCCATTACAATCTATCTCCTAGATGGCCTACAGGACTATCAGTGAGCTATCATGGTGTCCCATTCCTAGGCCTTCCATCTAAAATCACTAGACAAAGATTTCTGATGTGAGAAATTGTGGCCTGAGTCACTGAGACAGCAATTCAGCTGCCTAAAACTTGGAGTGAGATGCCATTTTAGATTCCCAGTATTATTCCATCTAGCCTCCACCTCACACTCCAGATACCCTCCTCTAGATCCATGGACTCTGTGATCTTTATGGGTCCCTTCCAACTTGAGATATTCTATGATTCTATGCTTTCATGTCACACCTGTCAGCTCCAGGGTGTTCTCACTATCACAATGATCCGATGTTTAGGCAGTCAAATTGCCCCCTAAGAGTACTCGTTGCCTGGCTCCCTACGTGCTGACAAAATGGACCCCACAGGAATACCTGGAAGACCAAAGGATGGTGAAGTTGGAATGGTGTAGTCTGATGTTTGGTTATTCCTAGCAAATCACCTGTCCAAGCACATGCACATCCATTGTGCTGTAGGAGAAGAGAGTTCAGGCAGGGCTTTCAAAATCAACCTACTGCGAGTTTTATAGGCTCACGTAGAGATATCAAGGAAATGACATAATTCTATATAAGATCCACTACAGTCCTAATTCGTGTGAATACAGACTTAATTTCAGCATGCTAATGAAACACTGCATGCCTTTTCTAAGAGGAATGTAAACTCGATACATATAATATGTGATACGGTACCTAACTAGCAATCTTCATTTTGACTGTTCTGTAAAGTCTTATAGAGGTTGGGGAGGGGTGGTGAGGAGGGGGAAGGAAAAAAAAAAAAATCAGTAGAAGAATGCATTGAAGGGTGAGAAACATTGTCACTAATCTTCTGACGGGTTCTTTGTCTCCTTATAATCCATGCAAAATAAGTGGTTTCTCAGAAAGCAAGAACAGGTGGAAACCAGGGGACTCATCAAAACATCCACTCCTTTCAATGCCTGATTTCCTCATTGGAAAAAAAAATGTATCTTTGGAATAAATTAACTGAGTTTTCCATGCTGGGAAAATTTTCCAAAAGGTTATAGAAATCCTAATTGAAATATGTGCAAATACAAGGTTTGTTTTTAATTTGAGACCTCACTGCATCCTCTTAAAACCAGCCAATTGCATTTACACAATTCTGGTAGCGTAAGTGAAGGGAAATACAACTACCAGAAGGGAAAAGACTAGAACGCCCCCTTTTCAAAACTGATAACAGCACTAATGGGCACAGACAGGCTGTTCCAAGAGTCAGTGTAACTGATACTGCCAGCAACCGGCCAGGGACCAGATGATGACAGAGAACTGAAGCTCGCTCTTTCCCAGCAATGGTGTCGCGAATCTGAGTTAGCACACCACAGGCAGTCATAGCAAGATTTGCATGGCCACTCGCAGGATTAAAAACTTCAGTCTGAGACCTTACAACCAGACACTTCTGTCCTCAGTAAACTCAGGCAAATTTTGAAGAAGGGAAAAAGAGGAATATGCCTTGATTCCCTTTTTCAGTGCCTCCACGTAAAAGCAGCTATTTTACTGAGACATAACAAAGACCGTTCATTAGTTGCAAATATTCAATCCGCATTTGGGGAACAGAAACCTCCCCAGTCCGTGGTCTCAAAATTAGAAAGGCAATTGTGTCATCTTTTAGTGTCTTAAAGTTGCACGCTGGGAGAAAGGAAGCCCTTTGCTATTATTCACATTCATTGCTGAAACTCTTCTAGAAGCAATGTGCTCAATAACATTTTTGTGGTAAGTCAGCTCAGAGTAGACCATGAATATGGGAAGACACCAATTCTGAAAAACCTGAAGGATCTCTTGGCGAGTTTTGGATCAATACTTTCAATCGTAGCCACCTGTATATATGATTGGAGGCCTTTTTTTTAACCCAAAAAACCAAGTGGCTGAATAGAAATTTGTCCTGGGTTAGGCGAAAAACCAGTCTGATTTGGTTTTGATGGACATTTTTAAACGACCAATCATGATGTATTCCTCCCATTTACGTTAGCACATCTCGCTGGTTGTGAAAACTTCGGTGGGTTCTCCATCCCTTTAAGAACTGCGCAGGGGATGGGGTACGGCAATCCCCGTACCACGCGGGAACTGACCCTTGCCTACCGCCGCTGTGCTTTGCTGCCGGGACCCCTGACGCAGCTCGGCTCTTCTCGCTCGCTTGCCACCGCTGCCCCCAGCTTACACGCAGAATCACTGCGTTTGCTTCAGCTGCCGTTTTGCTGCCGTTTCCTAACACTTCGGGACTACGCCGCAGCTCAGCTTCGCTCCCGCGAACCCGCTGACCACATGGCTGCCACCATTTGAACTGGTTGGTACTTTTTGTTTTCCTTTCGCTTTTGTTTCCTTAACTGCGGTTTAACCCTCGCTATGCCAGCTTTCCACACCACACAAACTTGTTAAGATCTCATTTGTTTTTCTGTATATAATATTTTTTCTAGTGTTTTTAAACTTGTTTTAGTTTCCCAAACTTAAGAGGTCTCACAAATTTTTCTTTTCTTCTTATCTCTGCTCTTAACCCTTTTCTCCTGGAACAGGAGGGAGGTTAATTAGAGAGAGGAAGAACTTGTCCCGTAATTGGCGTACCCTGGCCAACTGGTGACAAAATTAATGAAAAGAAAATTAGAAATTTGACTATCTCTGTAGATCCGGCCTGTATGTTTCATGACAAAAGAACAGACAGCAAGGGTCCAAAAAAACCCCACAGATCTCTTGAATGGTTCACCCTTTATCAGGTCCCTCCTTTCGCTGTCCATACTTGCTAACCTGCTTCTCCCTACTACTATGGGAATCATTTGGAAAAAAAGTTGAAAATAGCAAGCTGTTCAAAACAACATATTTGCACAGTTATTTGAATTCCAATTAGCTGAACTTTTTGATTATGTTTGTATCCTGTTTTACGAACACTGGTACAAATAGAGTTGGTTTCCTTTAAATGAATGGTGGGCTGATCTTTGTATAAGAAATACCTCTTGCACACTTAATCATCTGATCACCTCAGGCTGAGGCAAATAAATCTGTTCTGTTTCTAAATTTGGAAGTTTGAGTCAAAAGCCTGTTAATGGTCAGGATATATAATCCCTCTGATCCAATATTACTCAGTTTGAAAATGAATGTAGTAGAAAATACATCTATTGAAAGGATAACCAAATCCTTGTTCAGAAATTCTAGCTGTTCCATAGCTTCAGTGAGTGCGGTCTGGTGTTACTGGACTTCATTAGTTCTGGTTCACGATCTGATTTCTTTACTTTAATTGCAAAGAATCTCAGTTTTCTACCAAAGTAAAGGTGAGTCAAAGTTCATTTCCAGGGAATTAGTGTGAAGCTACTTCAAAACAAAACATACACTTTTTTTACCTTCTAGGATAAACCCAATCTATTTTAAACAAGAGCAATGGGCATGAATCAAAAAAGCCACAGATCTCCAAATCCTCTGACTGCTGAAGCAATTAAGATCCTGCTGTGCACCTGACTTTGTACAGTCAGTGGACCATGTCCCTCCCCTTTGCAAACAGCTATTGCTGATAACTGTTTCTTCTGTCCTCTTTTATTGTTCAAGTATTCCTTCATCACACTTGCACTTTTAACACTCTATAATGTAAGTTCATACAGGATATCCTAGAACCTAAAAGCCAAAAAAGCCAAGGGGGAGTTCTAAAGCTGTGTCTAGAATTACAGAAGTTGGAAGAAACAGACAAAATATATTGAAGTGGATAGGACAGATTACTTTTCTTACAAAAGAAGCCCAAACATCCAGCTCAGCCTTTGGAAGTCAGGGCTTTTTTTTAGGAACGGTAAAGATTGGCAAACTGATTTGAGTATGTTAGGATTAAGAGTGCCAACTTCAAGGATCTGGTCTACATCACGCTGCAGTCAACAGACAGGTTTGAACTTTGTCAGTGTGATCTGGATCAAGTCTTTACTGAAAACATACCGATGACGAAATGCAGCAAGGAGATAAGGCCTTTTCACCACAGCCATGGAACAAAACTTTTTTGTCACCATTCACTACTTACCAAGACAGTTGTGGCCATCATGGGCTAACATGAACCCATCATAGCACGTACACCTGTAGTTGCCTGGAATGTTGATACACTCGTGGACACAACCGCCATTGTAGAAGTCATTTTCACACTCATCAATATCTGAAATACCAGAGGAGGAAAAATAAGCTCTTGTAAAAAGAGAATGCTAAGAATACAGAAAAGTTTCTCCAGCTACGCATGGCCTTTGAATATATCCATATTCCTAATCTTTCTATATACTCATATTGCATATTTCATCCTACAGATGGCTCAGGGGATTACTGACTGAACACATCAGGCTCATATATGACTGAAAAGCGGCAAGCCAATGTCCAGAATACTTCTTACCTGAATAATTGTAGCATCATCACGGTAAACAATTATAGGTTGTCAAAAATTCAAAAGAAACACTTGATTTCAGTACATAAAATGTAGGTTTTGGTTTTTTTTGTCTTTAATCAATCAAACAATGAATTAAACCTTTGACTTTTGTTGACACAAACAACTATCTGAAACAAACTTCTAATATGGCATAAGACAAAAGCATGCTTTGTTTAACAAAAAACTGTCCTGTCAAAACAAGGAAGATCTGGTCTGTTCCTGACGATACTTAAGGCTGTAGTTCTGTACAACAAACCCTGAAAAGCACCAGTTCTGAAGTAGCTATCGCAGTCCACTGAGCCCTACGTAGTTATTATTAGTAACTTGGTACAGTTTGGTCTGTCTCTTCCCCCTCCCCACAAAATAAGCCCTGCTATAATTTTCTGTATTAATTCACATACAGCAACAACAAGATATGCTAGAATATTTTTTTTTTGTACACTAGCCCGTCTCTGAAAGTATACCATGAATGATAAGAGAGATGCATTCCGCTTCACCTACAGACAATCCTGTTACAATCTTCCCTCCCTCACACAAAAAAACCCACTTCTTTACTCATTCTAGAAAGTGCCAAGTTCCTTCTTTTTATATACGGTACCTTGGCTTACACATGGAACATCAGTGTCACAGTCACTGCTGTAAATCACTCTGTGGCACACATCAGCTAAATAAAAATACTCAAATAATTACAGACAGCCTCATAGCTTGATACCAGCTCTGAATCTGTGGTCATTAGACCAAAACCTGTAAAAACCAACACTCAGGTAAAGTCACCTCTGCAGAAAATCACCTGTGTCACGGCTTCAAGATGGCGCCGGCGGGGCCGAGCCTTTGTTCCCCCCTTCTCCTTCCCCCCGGAGCGCGGGAAGGTTTCCTCGCGCCTTTGGGAAAGCAGCGCCCGCCCTCTCGGCTCCCTGATTCGCCCCCGCGAATGAGCACGTTAAAAGCGGGGTTTCGGACCCTCCCCCGGGCCGAGCGCGGCACTTTCGGTTCTCTGCGCCGCAGGACGGCGAAGCTTCACCAGGGGGAGAAAAGCCCCCGCGGGTCCCTCCGTGCCCCCGGGGCAGTAACAGGCTCCTC
This sequence comes from Bucorvus abyssinicus, assembly GCA_009769605.1. NCBI lineage: Eukaryota > Metazoa > Chordata > Aves > Bucerotiformes > Bucorvidae > Bucorvus > Bucorvus abyssinicus. The sequence continues at coordinate 79,295,083 of CM020025.1, forward strand.
CTGCGGAGCGGGCAGACCTTTCCGCGCTGCCCATCACCGGCGGGGGGGGCTTTGGACTGAGTTTAACCCCCTTGCCGTGGGGAAAGAGCTTGCGTGCCCTTGCGAAGTTGAGAGCTATGCTGGTGGTGGCATATGCCTCCGGTAGGGTCTCCCAAGCCAGACAGGTCTCAACTGAAGGGTCAGACAAAGTGTGTCCACGGGCAGGATGGGCTCACTAGCCTTCGGGCAACCATCCTAGGAGAAGGACAACTCTAACTCCAAACCCGGGCAGATGGAGCTCGTTTAGCCCTATAAGGCCATCCAAGAGAAGGATACTCTAACCAAACCTACGCCCTGAGGACTTTGCTGTCACCGTCCAAGCTCGCTAGGCCCTGGCAGATGAACCTCAGGTGTAAAGGGTAGGGCCAGTCTCGCACACGCTGCGCCTCACCTAAAAAATCCACTGCGCAGGCTTGAAGGGTGTACTCACGTTTAAAGCCCTTCCCAAATCTTCGTCCGCAAAGCCAAGCCATGAGAACCCGATCAGGGGTAACACCGGCTGTCAGCCCCCAGACCCTGCGCCCAGGGGACACAAACCGCTGACGGGGGAAAAGCGACGAGGGCTCTAACGGCTCCGCCCGGGGCTCCCGCAGCCCCGCGGGAACCCACAGGCACTCCCTGAGGGTCCGCTCCACGCCCCGCTCCGCAGAGGGCAGAGCCGGGAGCCGCGGGGCTCTGCCCCCGGGGAACTCAGCTCTCCTCCCCGCCACCCCGGAGGAAGAAGGACCACGCTCCTGCATGCAGGTTCGCTCTAGGAGTTTTTCTCGGGCTGAAAACTTTGCGAGGTGACGGACAGTGACACACACACACACACACACACACACCCCTGGCGGTGCGACCGCGCGGCGGGTCCTTTGTGTGTGAGCGGGAGATGGGGGTCGGGGTGGGAGCTGTGTTATACCTGCAGGTGCCTGTGGATGGATTTATCAACCTCTCCCTGTCTCCTTCCAGTCCTCTTGGTATTTAAATGATCGCTTTACGGTTTTGATTGCGGTCACCATTAAGACGCCTCTGTTTCTCACCCCAGTCAGTCAAGCCCTGTGTGTCACATTCCTCTCCTGTGCCTAAACAAAGCCCAACGAGCCGTGAAGTTCCTTTGTGTAGGTTGGTGGGTTTACCTTGCCTCCAAACCCGCGTAGTCGCGAAACCTTTCGGCTCGAACAGCCTCCTAGTTTTAACCGCGACAAGCTGTTCGTATATGAGAGCTATCCCAGGCGTACTTTTCAAATGTACCTTCTATTCCAAAGGTGGTTGAAATATTTCCGAATTAGGTTCTCGTTCATATACCCTCTTTTTTCTTTGTTCTTTTTCTTTCCTAGTATCACACCCAGCCACAATCTCAAGACAGCAAGGTGGTTTTAAAACCAGATTCTTCTGAAAAGCCATCTGAGCCTCAGTCACTCAATGCTTTCAGCATTTCTGGACCTTGCATTGAGTCTGGCTAGGTTTGTCCCTCCTTGCACAATCCTCTGAGAAGTCTGAGCTGTCACATCAGGGACAGGCTGCTCCCAAGATTTTTTGCAAGCCTTCTGCCTCAGGTCACCCCACCCAGAAACCTACCTTAAACTCGTAATAGCCCAGGTCTCCATCCACTTCTCTCCAAGAGCTCTAAAGCCACTGTTCTACAATATCCTCAGCAGCTTGAAATGGGAATTACAAACTCGGCTTTATCTACAAAACTGGTTAGCTTTTTTATAACTCAGCATTCAGCGCCACAAAAATGCCAGAAATAAGAAACTCGAAAGGATCTTCCTAATAAAAATATGACTGGCTGCTTGAAGGTAAAACTCCTAGTCTTTCAAGCACTGCTGTTTCAGAAAGTTCCCATGCTTTACTAACAGCTCATTCCAAGCACACCTGCAGCACGCAGCACAATAACCTCAAGAAGCAACTCTCTGTTATTTACAGCCCAGTGTGCCTGTGTGCATATCACCAAAGTGTTCCAGTGAGGTTTCCACTTAGCAGATACTTGCAGGTTCCATAACCATTCATGAATATTTCCAGAAACTTCCTAGCGTTCTTAGGTTACCGGTACAAAAATAGAGCTCTATAGTAATTCCATGTTTTAACAGGCTAAGTCAATAAGCAAAAAGCACATAACATGATTTTGATATCAGGCACGTTGGGCATTCCTTCAGGAGACTCAGGAAAACGGTAACTTCTTAAGTTTTATCCAGTACCAAGTTTCTTCAGAAGAGGGAACTCAGAATCAACTGTTACCAGTTGTTATGTTACTCAGCATCAGAATGCCAAGGGCTGATCAATTCATCCCCTTTTTTCAAACAATGGATCAAATAGGACTACTTGTTTCAATAAGCAATGGGAGAGCCTTTAAAAGGGACAAAAGAATGAAAATGTGAAGCCTTTAGAATGTCTACCCCTTACATAATATTTATTTCTAAAAAGCTGTATTGGGACCAGCAGCACAAGGTGCTGGTGTAATACAATTACTTAAGTTCCAGAAAGAGTAATTTAACAGATACATAAGCCAGAAAAATAACAAAGGGAACAGATTCTTTTCATCTCTCTCTCTCAAGGAGTTCTAGTTACATTAAATTTTGCAAAAGGGTTAGAAGATTACTTCTCCCTTTTGTACCCTAAGAGCTGTACAAAGCTAAGAGTGGAGCCAAACATCCTACCTAATTTTAAGAGCTATGTTGTGGGTTTTTTTGGTGTTCCTTTCCCCTCCAAAACCACATCGCTTTTTGAGAGACTTCACCTGGCAGGCTGACTAGAATTTCTGTCTCCAGTATTGCTAGTAAAACTCCAAAGGGATAAGACTGGTGAATTTAACACTCTATTTTTTAAAAATGAAAACAAACAAACAAAACCCACCAAAAGCAAGCCCAAAGCCTGCAAAGTCCAAATGTTGAACTTTTTTCAAGCTCCAGCTGCATCAAGAGAAAAGTAGACAATGTGAACTTTACCCTATCTTCTTATATACCTGGAGGAGGATATACTTTAAAGAATGCCTTAGTGAAAGTGCTGAACAACTATAATTTATGGGTAGAATATTACATCTGACATGGCAGGATACAGTTTCCTCAGTAAGCTTAATATAGCAATAAAAGCAATAGGAGTACATTCAAACGTAAAACCTGCAGGCTTGCTCTCGATTTTATCTATTGTAAAACTCAAAAGCTGCAGAAGCCAGGTATGTTAATCTCCTTTTAGTTAGCTCATATCCTATTATTTTTTTCTGTAGCTGATAGAATTGGGTGTTAATCAAACTCTTGACTCCAAACACCTCTAACTCAGGAAGTTAACTCTTCCCGCTAATTCTGTAGCTTCAACTATCCTTAACACTTTCAGTGTTTGATCACTTAATCCTGTGTTTCACCACGAAGGAATTACCATAACACAAATATGAAAGGAGAAGCAGAGAAATGCTGCCATCTGACCATGAAATCGCTGTGCTGAAGGCAGGTGCATATACTGTTGAATTAGCGAGGTTTACTGCAATCTAGCTCTCTGGGAAACCTAAAGGATTACCTACACTGGCAAAATATTTACAAAGTTTTCACTCCAGTAAATTCTGACTGTGCAGACAGGGAACTCTTGGAGTGTTTAGCGAAGAAAACACCTTAATAAAGTAATGCAATTTCCTCCCTAACAGGAGTTCATTTCATATGGTGTTAGAATGGAAGCTATTACAGGAGCCCTGGGAAAAAATAAATACACCAAAAGGATTGAGAAAGAGTAGAGCCATTTATAATAATGACATAGTCTGCCAAGAACCTGTTTGGGCTTACTGCGTTCAAATGAGACAGCAGCTCCCAACGCCAGAGCTGGACGTACGTAACCACAACGTCAGCTGTTGGGCAGATAGTTTTGACCATCTCTTTCTTGAACCAGTTTGGAAAATCTCCAAAATGCACTGCTTGTTTCAAAGGTTTTAAAGGAAAAAAATCACCAGGAAAGAAGAGAGAAAGGAAGCTTGCTTACTTGGGTGTACTAGTAATTGTATTGGTTCAGCTATTTGCCAAGGCAAAAGCTTGGAAACTACATCGTAATTTCTGGAAAGCCCAAGTGAATCTTTTCGTTACAGCCTGGGAGTAACTCTTTCAGCAGCCCGAGAGAAGACAGCATTGCTGTGCTCTGCTGTGGCCCTCAATGAGCACTGGTGTTACTTAAGGAATACCTACTGTATGAGACTGCTGTTATTATATAAGCATCCAAGAACTTTTTTTAGAAACCTAAACAAGTGTATGAGAAAATCGAGCATTTGTTACCATAAGGAAGTGCTGTAATTTATAATCACTGTATTTCAGTTACAGGAAAAGAATTTGAAGTTGTCCTCTTTAAGTGACACGATTCTTTTAGACTGAGAGGACTTGTATCTACCTTAGACGTACTGTAGTTGATTCTTCTTCCATTATTATAGGTGAAACGGACACTATCCCAGAAATTTGTTTCATTTGTGTATTCTGCAACAAAGGGATGGCACTCTCAGAAGTCTCCCAAGGCCACCCTGCAGAAAAGCAGCTCTTCCAGAAGCACATACAACCTGACTAAGAAATGTTCAAAATAAAACAAGAATTGGTCTCTTCTTCTAGTATCACAGGATTTCAGCTTTCTGTTTCAGCAAAGAATAGAAGACACGTCAGCATGCAACAACTAATGTCCAAAGACAACCAAACTATAAAAGAGAGTGAGGAAAATGCTAGTTCCCATTTTGTCTGAACATTTTCAGCAGTGTCATTAAATTCACTGCGTGCTAACTATGTTTTCCAAGCACTAATAATCTTTGCTAGAAGGTGGCATAGGCTTTATGCCAGGGAAGCACAAAATCTACCTCCAGCAAATTACATTCTCACTCTTCATTACCCCAGTTGCCATTCATTAAGTTCCTGAATGTCCAAACACACAAAACAAAATTTATTCGTCAGCACAGCTACAGATCTCTATAGGCAAAGCAAATATCTTCACGGAGTTGATGAATTTTGGATCAGTGTCAGAGCAGAGGAAGCTGTCTGCCGTATCAGTTTCTTCTAATTTACAGAACCACAAAAAAAATTAGCACACAGGTGTATTATGTAGCTGTGGAATATTTCCTAAGAAGCTCGATTCATGAAATAGCTAGGAAAATAGATATTTTAAATAAATAAATAAAGTCTTTGTAAGCGTATGTTGATGAATAAATCCACATATTTATTCTGAAGAGAAAAGTATTTTCGTGGTTATCTTTATCTATTTACCTAGCTGCTTTAAACAAAATACTGCTGAAGAGGTATTATGGAGCCAAGAAATAACACTGTCCTTACAAACCTGCTGGCAAACAAACTGTTTTTACCTTCTGGCTCCAAAACAATTTGTTGCTAATCCCCTACAGAGGAAAAAGCATACCACTTGCAGAATGCTCTATTATCAGTCACTTGATAACAAAGTCATACTCTAGTTCTGCACCCGCAGTATGTTTCCAGCTTGTCCAGGACTGGTGTGCAGCAAAGGACACTGCAAAATGCTGCAACATGTGCTTCCATGTGGTAATATTTTGCACTTCCATGGCTTCCCTCTTAAAAGCTTTCAAAAATTCTTACCGATTCTTTACTGAGTTTTGGTTCACTGTTACGCCTTGGACTAATGCACGATCCTTATTCCCACAGAAAAACACAGGAGAAAACCCCCACCCATTCTTCACAATTAAGAATAGAGCCACAGTATGAACCAAGCTGACTTCATCACTGCCTACTTTTAACCAGCCTGGATCTCAGATGCTTGGGAAATAAGTGACCTTGTCATATCGAAAGGTGAAAAGCTCTGAGGTGAAACCCCAATTCTACAAAAGTAAAGAGGCATTTTTGCCGCTGGCTTCACCGGGCCGGGAAGAAAGGTTTCCGGGGACTCACAGTAAAGAGGTAAGCGAGACAGGATCAGCACCTACATTTCTTGTTCCCAGCTCCAGTTCAGAACAAGCAGCAGTGTAGCATCAACGTCATTACTTAATCGCTAAGGCAGAAATGAAGCATGCACACTGGCAAAAACAACAAATGAGTTCAAGACTCAGATCATAATGATATCAGCAACTTATTTTTTTTAATGACTGGATTCGGGGACTGCAAAAGCCATTAAAATTAAACAAAAACAACGTGGGAATATTTATATACCCTGTTTCTTTGGCAGATTCTACATTTAATATACTTTCAGCAGTTACATACACACGCTGGACAACCTGAACCTGATGCATCTGCATTTCTCGTATCAAGTTGCACGTTCCTTAAGAAGGGAACCAGCTCCTAATCTAAGGCCCAGAAAAAAAGCTCACACGTAGGTTAAAGACCATTTTGGTTAAGTGGAAGCCAAATTTGCCAAAAGTTCAGCTCTCTGGAAGGCATTCAACCCAAGCAAGAATACCAAAATGTATAGATTCTCAAGAGAAGTTTAGCATCAGCACATTTTCACATGTTCAAAATTATTTGAAGTCCGCTCAGCTCTGCTTTTAAAATTTGCAAGGGTTGACGCAGCAAGATGTGTGAAGAATCAGCTGGGAAAATGTTGATAAATTGATAAATTCCACTCAACCTGACCTGCTGAAATACCATTCCCTCTGTGAGTTTTGTGATAGCAGAATTCAACATCTACTCCAAGTCCAAATTTTATTGAGAAAATACTAACATATCAAGATTCATTCAAATTTTTTATACTCCAGACCTTGGAGCATATGACTTGACTCATGACCTTGACCTTCATCTCAGAATCTGTTTCTGAAAATCCCTTCCCATGAAAATCTTTGTAAGTCACTTTTTCTATAAGAGAAACCAAAGTAAAACCTATCATTTGCTACATCTGGTTCTTCCTGAGATACTTTAATTTTTGACTCATAAATGTTAACATCTTTATTCTATGGTTCTGTGACTTTGAAAACGTTACAATCTAATGAATCGGAGGAACACAAAGTGCAGTTTTTATGGCTTTCAAGTTGTCATGATGTTTTCAAGGCTCTTGTGCCCAAGAAAACTGTAAAATTTGATACCCATTAAGATTACTCTGAGAGCCAAGGTCAAGGGTGAGCACGCTGGGAACAGGGTAAAATCAGAAAAAGCAGCCTGATGTTTCTCAGTGGAGAAAGAAAAAAGAACAGGTACAATAGGTTATTTAGCATGAGGTTTTTTCGGTGTAAATCCCTCAAGAGGCTTTCCACCCAGGTACTACCCCTCCAATGTTTTTCCCATTAGTGCATCCACAAAGAAAAAAAAAAAAAAATTCAATTTTACAACTTCCTTTAAAAATGCCACAACCCCCCATTTTCCAGCAATAAAATGAAAATGCTGTGCTAACTTAGTGGAGATTATTTGGATGCAATCTCCAGTACTGTTGGGGTGTTTTTCTGGAAGCCACTTCATATGGTTTCCAAAAAAGGTCAAGTACTCTGTATCGGTTTTATTTGTTTCCCTTTCTCCTGTGATGGCTCAGCACAAAGTTCATCATCCTTTGTATCTTATTAAAGTACTTGTCTGGAAAAAAAAAAAAAGGGGGGGGGGGGTAGCAAGGCGGGAGTGGAATACAAACCAAACCACGAAGAGGTTTGCCCAGCTGGTTAAAGCATATATATTTTTGAAGCGTGAACGATCTTGCCTAAAAAAATTTAGGACGCATTTGGAAAGCAGGTGAGACATCATCCCATGTACCACTGGCTGTAGGACGGGTAATTTTTATTTTCTATTTAATTTTGTTTTCTCTGACCACTATTATCTCCTAATTTTAGAGAAAGCACAGAGACGCCTTTATTCTGTCCTGTGGCTGAATTTGTTTCCTATTATTACACTGATTGCAGCAACCTGCGCAGAGTAAGGATGGCCTTGTAAGAGCCACCCTCACTGCTTGGGAAAAAACAGACAAGCTTTCAGACACCCAAGTCTCTCTTTAAGGAAGCAACGGAGTACATGAATTTCTGAGTTTATCAGCTGTAGAAAACATAGGGAGGTTTACCACTTGTTATTTTGCAAGTTTTAGTTAATGATCTTCAGATATTGTTTATCATACAAACAGAGAATGAAAGAGTTACGTTTAAAGGCTCTAGGGGCTAGATACCGTCAAGCACCCAATGCTGCAGCAGATACAGCCAGCCCAGCTCACACGTTGAATGAAGCAAGGCAGTATATTGCCAAAGTCCAAAGTGCATAGTAGCTGAAAGAATACATTTTAGATTTTTGGTGAATGGCCATCACATTCTTCATTCATTGATGAGAAATACGGTCTCTGGGAGATTCTCCTCCTTATATTTTTCTTAAATTCACCTTTCCTTCCTCAGTCTTCTGTCTGTTCTCTTTTCTGTACATTTCCCTTCTTGCTTAAACTCCTAGCTCAAAGAATTAGAAGAACTTTTTAAACAGATGGATATTGATATGCCAATCAAACTCTCAACAAAACAAAGAATCTTCTGCTTTGATTCATTCTCTCAGGATGCCTGCAGTTTGAGGCAGGTACTACTGCTTCAGCATAAAGGGAAAGTTATCACTGAAGTGCAGGGGAATAAAAAAATACTTTAAAATAATAAAAAAAAAACCCCCCACAGAAACTAAAAGCTGAGATTCTGTACGCACTTGGTGCAATTTGCCATTCACCTAAATACCCTTTATGGTGGCATATATTACGTTCCAGGAGCAGGAACCGAGAGGAGGTTAAATAAATGACGTGGAATACGCTACATGTAGGACCTTACAGAGTTTTGACTGCTTAATTGACAAGTCGTCTTAATGCATTAACATTAGGTTTATATATTTTTTACCTAGAGTACCTTTTGGGGGTCTAAAATCTTGGACAGCTACAGTCACTTACGGGAAAAAAAAAAAAATTAAACAGAGTTCTTTACCTGGGGAGTAATGTATTTTCTATTCGTATACCTGAGTATTATCCCTATGTGACATTTGCCATCTCACCCAGCACAATGGAAAGTATCTGGGATCTTTCCAGCTCCATTCATGATTAATACAGTATTTTCCTAGATAAAACAAAAATCATTGTTATCCTTGAACCCTTGATCATAATTTGTTGTGGTTTGACATTTTTTCTGAATTGATATTAAGATATGAATATTATAATGGATATTCAGAGAAGTTCTGATATTAAGGACTGATATTAAGGAAAGCTCTTTGAACTGCAAGTGAGATACCCACATAAAGATGGATACCTGCAGAGCACATAACAGTTTTAGAGTCTGTCTTTATTTAGTAGCTGCTATGCCCGACAAACTCAAGCAGAGAGATTTCCTGTTCACAAGCTGTTATGAATGTGAAACATGACATTTGACAGCATTTCCCCCCACCACTTCTAAATCACAGACATTTCTATAACACCCTTTCTTCAATAAAATGGGAAATGCTTGATTCCACATCTAATCTTGCAAGTTCTTGGCGATCTAATGGGAGAATATTTTTGTGTGCCTTACTGCCACAACTGGTGCACATGCATGCTAATAATTATCATTTCAGTAAGTCATGGCATGAGGTTATTCCTAGATCTTTAAACTGAAATATACATCTAAAAACTCTGATGGAGAATTTAAAACCAGTGAATCTAGCTCACTGATACAGACATCATTCACCTATTTTTTTTTCCCGCCCCTGTAGGCATCTCCCTCATTCTCAGATTGTGTCACTTCCAACCTTCCTTTGCATTTAATTTTTAAATTTCTGTCCATTGACAAAAGGAAACAATTCCAAGCTTCAATTCTGAAATAAATTTTCTTATCACCTGTCAGTGGATGAATATTAACTTATTTTATGTGGCCCTTCATGTGGGAGAACAGAAGGTAGCTATTCCTTCTTGCTCTTCAGATCGAGTCGGGGCAGATCGTGTACTGTAAAATGGAAGATTTCTTGATATCATATAGTACACGTTTCATCAGCCCCTAGCAGACTAACGCTACTTCAGTGTCAGGATGAGACAGCGAAGGCCACAAGCAGTATGACAGGCAATACAGCAGTGGGTTTTCAACCTTCTTGAATACCAGGAACTGTTAGTTTCCCAGTAGAGATGCAAACCCCTGTATAGCAAATCTATACCTTCTGACAGTAGGCTTACATTTTCAAACTATTTTTTCCACATGTGCTTTTGCAGTAGCCCTTGGGCTACTGCAGACCCCCGGCTGAGAACTGCTCTGTTGTGCTGATTAACACCTTGGGAAATATAATGTAATTTATATCACGTAGGACTTGTAAAATGTGGGGCTTTCTGTCATCCGGTATTATTTGGCCAAACTCACTACTTTGTATGGGACACATATCAGACATTAATTATACCAGTCTACAAAAATTCCCATGTGAGTATTACACAACTAATCTATCTATGAACAGAGCAACTCTACATTACGTACACTGTTGTGCACTTCCATGAGAGAAGCACTGCACATACTCAAATGACCTGTTCAGGACTTCTTCTCCTTTTACCATTCACTAAAGTCGTGTGGCTACTTCCAAACATGATTTACAGGGGATCCACGCATTTGTGTCCCCTGACAATGCTGGACCTAATAGTTACAACGCCCACGAAACCAACTCTTCCCACTATTTTGTTACCTGTTCCCTAAATGCATACAGTTTCCCAACAGCATCCTTTATGAAGTGAAGGTCCCCCAGCGCTCTGGTTTGCGGAGAACAGCAAACAGCAGCCTATAAGGACTGCCATTCTAAGTCCTTCACAAGTAAGACTAACTCCTGACCTATTAAACAGCAGCTGACTGGAGAATAACTTGGATCATCAAAGCAAAGATCCTTCTTTGTTTCAGAATCATTATTTTTGTTGTAAGTAGTTTTTCCAATTACAGAAGCTTTTATCTGGACTAGCGAGGTCCACATGATAGTAAAACTGCTGTTACACACATGGAACGCGCTGAAAAATCAAAGTATGGGTCGTTCATTAAATCTCAATGAAATAAAAATCCCTCACACCTCATGGTAATTAAGACTCCAGAGTAACTTTGACAAGAGTAATATATTAACACTAGCATGTTGTCTAACTTCCAGTATCAACAATTTTACATTCCACTTTTCTTATCCAGGAGATAGTACTGGAGATTTCATATTTTCCTTCTCTTTTCTATGGAGTCGTGCACTAATAGTAAGTCTGCTTAAAAATTATTTCAGTGCTCCAGCCAAGATACAGATGTATTTTCTGTATACAATTCATGTTTTCAGGAGAGCGCTAAGTATTCATTTTTTTTATGAGTCCCTTGTAGGGCTGTGGGTACTCAGCATCTTTAGGAAACAAACGAAGTAGTAGAGATGAGCCTACATTTAAGAGAAATGTTTTATAAGCTTGATACATTTGCTTCAAAAACATCTGAGAAGACTAAACCAAACAGAAATTAGATCAAAGAGTTGTAATTTTTTCTTTTTTAAATCTCTGATAGGCTTACAAAATGCTCAAACTCATTTCTGTCCAGCATCCTTCAGCTTTGTGCAACGTATAAAAGGTAAAAAAGTTACTAAGCTACAGATTCTGTTACTGTGTGAGAGTTGAAGATGATCAAGTCATGTTTTGTGCCTGTAATGACAAATTCAACTTGTCACAGAACTGTGTTTCAGAATCTCAACTTTCAGTAAGTTAAACCTTATTAAACCTCTGATAATAAAGATAATACCCTAAATGTGAGTGCTCACAAAGCTCTGTCTGAAACAGTTCACAGCTCTAAAAAGCTGTTTCAATCAGAATTTAGTGGATTTGGAAACTGTACGTTCATGAAATGTGGAATTATTTTCAAGATGCCAAAATATTTGGCAATTTTGCTGCACAACTGAGCATTCTGGCACAGCCTCTCTGCTTCTTAACAATAACGCTATCTCCACCATGTGTGAAGTACCTACCATGTAATTTTGTTTGGGTGTACAGACCAAACATTTTCCACTTTTGGAAAGCATAGCCCTGGCCAATATCAAAAAGAAGCCTGAGATGCTGTTGTAGTAGATGACTGCACAAGGGTTTTATTTTCAAACAAAGATTAATGTAATTTTTGGATTCAACCATTTTATTCCTGAAACAGAGAACCCTGTCCTACTGATACAAGCTGACAACTCTAAAAATTTCATTCACAAAGAGAGTCCATCAGTTATGATGTAGGCTTTCCTTAGTCTTCTAAAAAGCCATGCAGAAATCGGTCTTTTGAGGCAGAGCTCTATTTATCACCAGAGATGAATAATAATAGATAAAAGCTGAAAAATAGTGGTAAGCAGCCTTTGTATTTTGACCTTTGGATGTGTAACAATTGTCCAGCAGAGACAGTGATCTACAGGTAGTGAACATCAGCATGGAACCCATCAGCTTTTCCACCATTACCCTGTACAGACTCTTCAAAACATTGCCTGGACTCTTTGGCCACTAGAGAAATAAGCAAGAGCAGGGGCTCTCTGAACAGGAATTAATGAAGTTAAACGCTCTCCTTTGCCTGGCACACAGGGGTGAGAGGTAGGTGAGGCCGGGGCAGGCTGTCCAAACAGATATTTCAGAGTGAGGAAAATGCAGGAGAAGTGATAAGGATGAAATTTAAAATTCAGATGTTACAAACACCATTACTGACCTGTGATTCATCCAATATTTTCAATCATAAGCTGTAATCACATCTGATGTTTGGACAAGAAAGAAAGATAGAGCAGACAGATGCAATCTTGGGTTTGCCAAGAAATCAAACATTGTTCAAATATCCTGTACTAGAAAGCACACACAGCTTCCAGCACCATTAATGCTATTCAGTGAAAAAAGGATGAAACTGCAGATATGGAAACAGTAACATGGGTATTTGCTGAAAAATGAAGAGAACTCATATTCATAGCCTGGAAATTTTCCTGGAATTGGTAATTTTATGTAATTACATGTTTGTCACATTGGGGAGAATGTTAGGTAGAGAGAACCAAAGAATGCCTACAACTTCTGTGCAGTACTCAAATAATAATACGCATTTGAAAGCCAGGCAGTCTAACTGTACTACCCTCCGCCCCAACAGCAGTGTGATAAAAGCAGGTAAGTTAAACAAATATTTGTGTAATTCCTGCAGTTAATCCCGATCCTCATTTAGATGATTTCGCATGAGATGCCTTTCATAGCAGTGCTATTTTATTATGCACAGATAAGCAAACTGCAGCAATCTCTTGTCTAAAGACTTGAGTAACCACCCGATAAATAGTTTGATTGTTTTTTGAAATTGGACAGTACATCCAATATAGAACTAGACATTAGAGAAATGTTCTTGATTTTTGAAATGTTCTTGATGAATTCCCCATGATTCTCATTCCGCCTTCCCAACTTTCTAGACAATCCCTCTTTTAAGGCTGTATCTGGTGTACACTCATAGTACTTCTAAGATAGATAAACAGAAGTTCAGGAGAAAACACATTACCACATCCTTGGTTGCCCACTGAAAACAGAGCACCAAGGCCTGAGTAGTTAATTCACCCGTGATTACTAGTACAGGAGTTCACCCTCAGTAAAAGGCTCAAAATGACCTAACGCAGATGTTTATCATTGACACCTGGTTTAGCAATGTGACCATCTACAGACAGGTTAAATATAGAGGTCAAGCTTTTAAAAATACTTATTCATTTTTCACATCTGACTTAAGACTCTCCTTAACCAAGTCTCATTTTCAGAAAAGTGGGAAGGACCGTCGTTCTGAAGATGCTGTTAGCTGCCAAACCAAAAATTAATGTCTGGTTTTGTAGGGTTAGGCCATGTAGAGAAACAGGATGTGACCTTCACGGTAAACAACAGTAAGTGGGAGGCTGAAAAGAGACAGGTGTATATGGTTACCTTTTCTTGTACAATTCTTTCCCAGTTTGCCGAGCATGGCTAATCACCTGTTGATCAGCTGTGAGTTTTGCAGAACACCTATAGAAGCAGACATCCTCATTTTCCATTTCTATGCTGAAGATGCCATTAAACACAGGGATTTGAATGAAACTTTTGGCTTGAGAAGTCTTTAAATTTCTAGCTGCATTTTTCCACGTCCTGTTTTTTTACAATCTACCCTAAGCATCCGCTGTTGACCACTGTCAGAGACTGCACATCAAGTTAGACAGATCTTTAGTCAAACTTGGTCTGGCCAGCTTACGCACTTTTGATATCAAAAGATAAACACTCGCAGGTACGTAGCATAGGTAGGGAGCAGAGTTCTTTGAAACCACTGTGAAGAGCTCTGATTTTACCTTCCTGTAGTGGGTATAATTTAAAAATCTTCGTATACTCCCTCAGCACAGAACATACAACTGGACAACAAGGAGAAACGCTAAAAAATACTTACGGGATATTCCAAAGATCTCATAGCTAAGCAAACAAGACTAGGCATTCAAGAAGGTCTGTCCATCTCCATAACTGGCACAAGGGACTTTTCATAGAAATTATTTCTAAGTGCACATAAAGGTCTAGCAGGCTTAGTGTAAAAGACTCTTAACTTGCATTTAGTTTATGCAAGCAGGCAACTCAGCTAGTGGAATTAAAGGCAGTGAAATTTAAACAAATGTATGATCACACAGTCTAGCATGCTCAGTAGGATGCACCAAGAAAAATCTTAAGGCAGAGGTCTAAGAAAACACAAATTAAAAAAAAAAAAAAATCAGCTTTTTCCTCAAATAAAGTTGGGGGGGGTTGTTTTTGTTTTTTAACTATATGCCTGTGCTGCAGAGGTGGGGTACTATTTTAAAGAAAAAATGTATAGCTGAGACTGGAAGTATGAATGTCATGATGATCGAATGATAATATGACAGCTTAAAAATCCCTTGTCCATGTTAAAGACAAAACACAATTTATTACAGATTATTTTCCATTAATTTCAACAGACTTTGTATCTCACAGCTGCAGGCTTTTTGGACCAGATACACTTCATCCAACTTTACATGCCTACACCGCAGACGTTCACATCCATGTTAGAAAGAGACTGTTACTTTCAGGACATGATTTATCTGACCTGGTTTTGTCTCCAGTAATAACAGGCAAACTGTATTCAGGAAATCTCTATTTCTCTCCATCACCTCTACAGGGAAAGCAAGGCCAACAGCTTAAGTGCACTGACCTGTACTGCTGAGATCTCTGTTTGGACAGATGACATCCACCCTTCGTCCTCTTACCCTGGAACTAACAGAAACTCTACCAGCGTACCAACTGTTCAGCAGAGAGAGCCAGGGCGTCCCTGCCAACAGAGCAGACTTCGTTTTGACTGCAGGTTAGGTCTCAGGAAGGAGTGCAATGTGGAGCCCAAATCAACTGTCTGAGCACAACTTAAATGTTAAACTCAATGAATCATAGGATGTACTGTTGTAATTATATGTCTAGTGTATCAGTTAATTGAAGTGATTGACGAGTGTTCACTTAGGTATAGAGGAGAAATGCAGGAAGCTAATGTTTGTACTGATTCGCATGCTGATTTTGTAACTTGTGACCCCAGAAAACTTTTAAGACAAAGGGCAGCAACACATTTTCAAATTACCACAGGAAAAGTCAAGCAGTCCCATCCCCCACCAGTCAAACAATTTTACAGCCAGCAGAAGGCAGAAAACCACATGGAGGAGATATTTTTAATTAAGTGCAATATAAGGAGAATAATGGTTACCCGTATTCAGTCTAACGTTATTATCAAAAGGGCCCTAGCATTTTAAAATAAGCCCTATAAGAAAGGCTTACTGTTTTAATCGTAGGCTGTTTCTAATTATAAAGTAGAGCTTTTAATTAAGATTAGGAAAGCCTAATGGTTCCTTTAGTTAGCAAATGTCTATTAAAACTGACCAATTAAGGTTAAATGGGTTGAAGCTTTTAAAGCACTCCCTCCTGCTTCAAATACTATAATAGAGAAGACCATTCATACCAGGACACATGTATTGCCCTTAAGTTTTATACTTCTTTGTTGATCACAAAGTTCACTAACGAAGAATACACTGGTAAATTAGATTTTCAGCGGAAGGTAACATTGTTATATGTTTGTATGTTACAGCTTACTCTGCGTAATTTATCATCATCATGGCTTGGCTTCGCGGACGAAGATTTGGGAAGGGCTTTGCCCACGCTTATTGCAAGCGCGTTGATGGCTGAAAAGGCCAATGCGCGATAGGCAAGACCGGTTGCAAAGAGCACACCGGAGGGTCTCCTTGGGTGGTATAGTCGAGGCACGGTTCTTTCTGCGCTGTCTTTTCTCCTCGAGCTTGATTCTACGCGTGCTCTCAAAGGAGACAGCAGCGTTATGTACGGTGTGTCTCCAAATCTCCCGATTGGAGGCCAGGGTGGACCACTGATGGTGGTCAATATGGCCTAGGCTGAGGTGTTGTTTCAGGGAGTCCTTATATCTCCTCTTTGGAGCTCTTCTCTTGCGGCAGCCGGTGGCAAGTTCACCATAGAACACGATCTTAGGGAGGCGGTGATCCGCCATCCTGGAGACGTGCCCTGCCCAACGCAGCTGCGTTTTCAGCAACATGGCCTCAATACTGGTGACGTCTGCCTGTTCAAGGACAGCAACATTAGTCACGTAGTCAGTCCAGTGGATGTTTAGGATTGTGCGGAGGCAGCGCTGATGGAAGCGTTCGAGGAGTCGCAGATGGTGGCGGTAGATGACCCATGATTCAGACCCGTACAGAAGAGTAGGCAGTACCACGGCTCTGTAGACACTGATCTTTGTACTTTTCTTCAGGTGTTTATTGCACCAGACTCTTTCATGGAGTTTTCCGAAAGCTCTGTTTGCCTTTGCTATTCTGTTGTCTATCTCTTTGTCGATCGTGGCATCTGAGGAGATGATGCTACCCAGATAGCTGAACTGCTGGACTGGCTGAAGCTCTGACTCGCCAATGGTGATGTGGGGATGATGGTAATCATCTTGTGGTGCTGGTTGGTAGAGAACTACCGTCTTCTTTAAGCTGACTTCCAGCCCAAAAAGCTCAGCCGCCTCTGCAAAGCAGGATGTTAAGCGCTGCAGAGCTGCTTCTGTGTGGGCAACGAGGGCGGCATCGTCAGCAAAAAGCAGCTCGCGGACAAGGTGATTCAGGGTCTTGGTGTGGGCCTTCAGTCGCCTTAGGTTGAAAAGGCTCCCATCGGTACGATATCGGATATAAATGCCGTCTTGTTCGTCGAGGTCTGCCGTGGCCCTTTGGAGCATCATGCTGAAGAAAATTGTGAATAAAGTTGGTGCGAGAACGCAACCTTGTTTCACACCATTGGCTATTGGGAAGGGCTCAGAGAGTGCATCGCCATATCTGACTTGGCCGCGCTGCCCCTCATGTAACAGGATTATCATTTTGAGGAACTTGGGGGGACATCCTAATCGTTCCAAGATCTGCCACAGACCTTTTCTGCTCACAGTGTCAAAGGCTTTGGTGAGATCAACGGAAGTTACATAGAGACCCTTGTTCTGTTCCCTACACTTCTCTTGCAGTTGTCTGAGAACGAATACCATGTCTGTGGTACTTCTGTTGGCTCTGAAACCACACTGACTTTCAGGTAGAAGTTCTTCTGCGATAGCGGGTACCAATCTGTTCAATAATATTCTTGCGAGAATTTTTCCAGCAATGGAGAGCAGAGTTATGCCTCGGTAGTTTGAGCAGTCTGACTTTACTCCTTTTTTCTTGTACAGGGTGATGATGATTGCATCACGGAGATCTGGTGGTAGTTCGCTTTGTTCCCAACAGCGCACAACCAGCTCGTGAAATTTAGCATGGAGCGTTTGGCCTCCATGTTTCCAGATTTCAGGCGGGATTCCGTCGACCCCAGCTGCCTTGCCGGTTTTCATCTGCTGTATGGCCTTAAGGGTCTCTCCCATAGTAGGGGCTATATCCAATTCATTTTTCACCGTTTGTTTTGGGATGAGCTGGATTCCTGAGTCTTGGACTACACGGTTGGCACTGAAGAGAGTTTGAAAGTGTTCAGACCATCGATTCAGGATGGAGGTTTTATCTGTGAGAAGCGTTTGGCCATCTGCGCTGAGTAGGGGGCTTTGAACTTGGTGTGTGGGTCCGTACGCTGCTTTCAGAGCCTCATAGAATCCTCTGTGGTCACCCAAATCTGCGCATAGTTGAGTCTTTTTTGCTAGGTTGAGCCACCACTTGTTCTGGATGTCTCGAAGTTTCTGTTGGAGTTTACTGCATGCAAGACGAAAGGCTGCTTTTCTTACATGGCAAGATGGTTGAGCGAGGTGTGCTTGGTGAGCAGATCTCTTCTTTGCCAGCAATTCCTGGATCTCTGGATTGTTTTCATCAAACCAGTCTTTGTTCTTCTTTGTGGAGAACCCTAAAAATTCTTCGGAGGACTGCAGGATGCTATTTTTAATATGTTGCCAAAGCGCTTCAGGAGAAGAGTCTAAGGGACAGTCTTCAAGCCTAGTTTGAAGGTTTGCCTGGAAGCTGTCTCTCAGTGCAGCTGTTTGAAGATTGTTAACTTGGAGCCTCCTCCTCAGAATGCCGCCCCTCTTAGGTTTGGGCTTAAAATGGAGGTTAAGTTTGCAGCGCACAAGGCGGTGGTCTGTTTGACATTCTGCACTAGGCATCACTCGGGTGTGACAGACATCGCGAACATTTCTCTGGCGCACTAAGATATAGTCAATGAGGTGCCAGTGTTTAGATCGAGGATGCATCCAGGTTGTCTTCAGGCTGTCTTTCTGCTGGAAGATAGTGTTGGTGATGGTAAGCTGCTGCTCAGCACAAAACTCTAGCAAGAGGCGACCGTTGTCATTGCAGTTTCCAACTCCATGCTTGCCTAGTACTCCTTTCCAGGCTTCAGAGTTCTTACCTACTCGGGCGTTGAAGTCACCAAGGATTATGATCTTATCATCTGCAGGAACCTTTTGAGTAAGGCGGCGCAGATCGGTGTAGAATTTGTCTTTTTCTGTAGGGTCAGCTTGGAGAGTTGGGGCATATACGCTAAAGAGAACAACATGTTGCTTGTTGTGTAGCGGGAGGCGTAAGGAGATAATGCGATCAGAATGACCTGTTGGCAAATTTTCAAGTTTAGAGGCGATGGAGTTTTTAATCATGAAGCCAACTCCGGAATGATGACTTTCGGTTTTGGGTTTGCCTGACCAATACAGTGTGTAGCCGGCACCATGTTCTTTAAGGCTGCCTTCCTCATGAAGGCGAACTTCACTGAGAGCAGCAATGTCGATGTTGAGTCGTGACAGTTCGTGAGCAATTATAGCAGAACGGCGTTCAGGACGCCCACTGTCTGCTGTATCGAGCATGGTTCTGATGTTCCAACATGCGAGTGTCAATCTGGACACACCTTTGGAGGCAGGTGTATGCCTTTGTCTCTTTGTCTTTGGTTGACCGCAGAAGAAGATGTCCGTTGGCCGCGGCTAGCCGACCGGATTGGAAGGGAGATGAGCTTTGGTTAGGCCACCTTTTCTAGGCCCCTCTCCATGTGGAGCAAGCAGTGCTCTCCTTGAAAAAGGCTGCTTGGTCATTCAGGATGCTGCCGAATGAGACTGTCATCTCCCGGGTCAGTCTCAAGCGACCAATGTCCTGAACCGCCTGCATGCAGGGTTGGGTCTGCGGCTTCCAGTGACATCTTTCCACCTGCCGTTTCGTCCCTTGCCTGTCGCTACAGGGCTTTGCAAACGTGAGTACACCCTTCAAGCCTGCGCGGTGGATTTTTTAGGTGAGGCGCAGCGTGCGCGAGACTGGCCCCACCCTTTACACCTGAGGTTCATCTGCCAGGGCCTAGCGAGCTTGGACGGTGACAGCGAAGTCCTCAGGTCGTAGGTTTGGTTAGAGTATCCTTCTCTTAGATGGATGGCCTTACAGGGCTAAACGAGCTCCATCTGCCCGGGTTTGGAGTTAGAGTTGTCCTTCTCCTAGGATGGTTGCCCGAAGGCTAGTGAGCCCATCCTGCCCGTGGACACACTTTGTCTGACCCTTCAGTTGAGACCTGTCTGGCTTGGGAGACCCTACCGGAGGCATATGCCACCACCAGCATAGCTCTCAACTTCGCAAGGGCACGCAAGCTCTTTCCCCACGGCAAGGGGGTGCCCATGAAAGAGTCTGCGTAATTTAATACACAAAATATAAAACAAGAACTCTGTGATTTTATAAATACAATATAGTTTGCTCCTATTAAAGCTTTTCTGCCTTAATTTTCTACAGTTCGGAATAAAAATACGTAGTAAATTTCCCAGTGGTGTATTTCTCCCTTTTGCTGGTTGTGTTCATACTTGGCGTAACGGTCGTCAGTGCTGATGTAGCATGCGCACCTCTGGCAGGTAAAGGAAGAAGGATACTACGAATTGTGTTTCTTACATCATCACCTTTCCCTGCGCATTTTCACAGCCTCTTCAAAGACTGAAATTCTTCATGCTTGGTCTCATCTTTGAGATTAAGTTCTTTCAGCAAGTTCAAGGAACATCAGTTGAGGCAGCTTGAAGGCTGTGTTTCTGAGGGCATGGCACGCACACAGCCCTGCACAGCTGTGGCAGAGCCCGCATCCAGCAGAACACTCTGTTAACGCTCACACGCAAAAGCAAAGCTCTCCTATGTCTTCTGGACTCTTCAGGACTACCCACAAACACACAAATCTTGCCTATACAAATCAGAGAACGTGAGCAAGACACCAGGCTGTCCTTTTCGTTAAAGAGGAAACCTACAGAATACACTGTGAGCAAACAGGATCATTCCGGTGGCTTCACAGTTACAAACACTGGGACTTTCCTCAGTGAATGGCAGCATTAACAGAAACACGCTCGTCCTTCCAGAAAGCATCCCTTCCAGGCCTTCATCCCTTGAGTCCAGCCTCTTGATAACTCAGGCAATTATATCATGTAATCCTACTCAGGATAAGGATTGATGTCCTCCAGTTGCAGAGTAGGCTGCAGCAACTACCTGCTACCTTCCATACAGGTCACCAAAATACTTGTCTTAAAAACACCTAAAAATTACCACCAGTGCCTGACTATAACATCAGTGTTAATGGCAATGACTAAAAGCCTTTCACGATAAGCAGTGCAGGTACATATTCTAGTAACTCTGCTCTCCTCAGATACAGGCTAACACATAAATTTACAAGGTGGAATTCCTCAGGATACTTAAGTATATTATAATAATATACTACAATAAAGGAAAAGCAGGAATATGGGCACACAGAGGTATTCATATATGCATATGCACTCACTTTGTGCAACAAAGTCCAGTGCAAACACTCAGAAATGTGCATTGGAAAATTTTACATTCACTCAAAGTAAATTATGTCAATAAGCTATTCTAGAAAACGCATACAATCACTGCTGCTATCCTGAATAGATTAGTGTGCATTCCCTATTCAGAATAAACACTAAAGCTTTGGGTTTTGCTTCATAAGACCACATGAGATGCAGTCAGCTGATTTTTTTTTTTTAAATAATAAAATTTTCACACTTCCCTGAAGAAAAAGACTTTTAAAAAGATTTAGAAACAAACAGTGAAAGGATGCAAAGTGTCAGATGTATAAAGAAGAAAAATAACTTCAGATTTAGAAGTGATGGTTAACATAAGTGACAATACCTTGGATTGTATCCATGTCACCAAAAAAAAAAAATTGCTTCCTAGTCAACTGGAATGGTTGGCTATTAAAAAAAACAATTTGAGGGGGTTGTTTTCATTGTTAAAACTTTTTAGAGAACGGTAATAGAAAAGTTCTTCCATTCTGAAGCCATTGTCTCCTCAGACGTAAAACTCTTTGCATACAGAATAAGCTGCTTCCATTTTCGCACGGTTAAACAGTCTATACTGCATGAAACAGACTATAACCCAACAAAACTATTTTAGTCTTCATTTTTTTATGTCAGGAAAACAGGCTGAGGTTGTCTATTCCTGTCTTACACTCATGCCCTGGCTCACTCTTACAAGCCAAAAGAGTCAAAGTTCAGAGTAACTCCTTCCTTCATTTGCTCCTTAGGCTCTGAATACATCTACACGCTCCAGTCTGCACAGCGGAAATTCGCTTTCCTAGGAAGCCAAGCCAAGCAAAAGCCATCGGGCTCCACGTGTAGCCAAATGGTTCACAGTTAGCCTGCCACGTGAAGCAGTCTCATGGCTTTGGGTCAGTCTGCAGCCCAGGCCAACAAGATGACCTTTCCGCAGCGTGCCCACGCTGACAACGTCAGTATGAGAGCCCCTGGGAAAATCCTGCTGCAGTCAGAAGCAGGAGCAATCGGTTTGGAGCACCTGCCTTGTCGGGGCGTAGTGTACCAAGCCCAGCGTTGGGAATCGGATGAACTGTACCGCTGCGCAAGCTGCTTTAAGAGGAAAGTGGCGCCTGGGGGGAAAGACCTGGAGAGTGGACCTTTGATCATATTCATCTTTAGCCAGGTTGGAATGCACCAGAAAAATGGAAATTTCTAAATAAATTCAGGCTTTGGTGCTTTTTATCTAGATAAAAATATAGGCACATCTCCGAGACACAGTTTTTATGGAATCCTCCTCCAAGAAAGCTTAGCAAACAGAAAAGTGCAAAAAGGGTAAGGGCACAACTCCAACTTAGTAAAGACACTACCACCTCTAGAAGTATGGAGTCAAATACCAAATTCCTCCTACATATGTGCTGCCAAAAAATTTAGATTCGCATTACCTGTGCTCCCCACTCAGCAAAGCAGATCTCCATTTACCTCCAGAACTTTTTCACCATAACAGGGAGACAACTTGCCTGAAAGTTTTGCATGTAGCCTCCGCTTCCAGATAACGAAATCAGAACAAAGGTACTTCAATGCAATTTCCCTCTGACACTAGCAAGAATTATTCCTTGGTCACTGAAGGAAAAGCTGTGATCTTTTACAGAGAAGGAGCACTGTAAAGTAAAATAACTCAGTATCTCCAATTTAATAAGGCTGTTAAACAGAATTACTTAAAGGGCAACAGCTTCTTAATGAAGAACACGCTCAAATACTCTGATGAATCAAGGCATTTGAACAAAACAACTCTTCAAACTAGAACGTAATGCACTCCTTTTGCTAAACATCTTAAATGCGTAGAAATGCCTTGAAATTTCAAGGGGGTCTGTCAGACCTTGTCTTCAGTTTCATACAAATCTGCCAAACATTTATGTATGGATTTTAGAATCTTTCATGCAAGGTATCTGCTTTAAAGCAGGGTTTTTTACAGCAGAAATTTGAAACAACTACCTACATACATACTAAAACAAAGAAAACACTCAGAAAGTTGGGTTTTTTTCTGAAGTGATTATATAGAAAATTCACTGCTTTGTTTAAAAAAATCTTCCCAAATTACTTGAACAGATTTAATGCTCTCAGATTTTATTTCCTGTGAGGAGGAGGGGAGTTACCTTTCAGTAGATTTTTTGGGACAGAAAAAACTGGCCAAATTGCAGCTGAACAATTACCAAACACAAAATAGCCTTAAAAAAAAAAATCATAATCGAATAAATTCACAAGCTCAGCAGGCATCTGCTGAAATTTAAGTAGGTAAAGTTTCCAAACGTCCTTCTTGGTTGGTGTTTTTTCAGCCTTAGGCTCTAGTTTCACAGCACAATGGCTCCAGAAACTAAGCCAGATTAGGAAACCCATTCACCTTATCCACCACTACCTTCTCCCTGCCATTTGTTTCAGTCTCTATGCTCCAGTTCATCGCGTTTTCTGTGGAGAACAGCCTGTAAAGCCATGCTGTAATCCTTTGGTTTTCCTTCCACTGTTGGGGGCATTATTTCAATGGTGTTCTTCACAGAGTAGCCCCACATCAATTGCCCCTGTGCAATAAGAAAGCATGATCATGCAAACAGGAACTTCCTAAATCAGTGTGCACTGAGGAAGTAGAGTATTACTCCTTTTTCTGACCAGATTGTACGTACTTTTTTTCCTATAACTTCTGGCCACACATCCTCCATTCCAAGGGTACCAGAGGCTTAGTCAAGCTCGCCCTGTAGTCAGTGCTCCTAGCTATCCTGGTCTAGAATGCGTGGGACTAGTACCATGGCTCCAGAGCCTGTATCCACCATCCTCTTCCACAGGTATAAAGACCGTATCCACCATCCATGATTCCCATTACCTCCACAGTATCTTAAGAGCATCAGAGCAGGTGCTACCTGGCTCATATGCAGAGAAAATAAAAGGCACGAGTGGAATTTATTTGGGCAAGGGTTAGGGAAGTAGCAGAATGTCATATTCCTCAATGCCTCTGCTATTAGCCAACCAGAGGCTCCGTGATCACGTCAGCTTATGTTCAGCCTCAGAGCAAAGAACGTGTATTTTGGTAACGCAATGGATACGCACGAATCAACGTCCACATAATCAAGTGGAAGCTGACAAATGATGGCCAACAGCCATGCAAAGGAGTCTTTCTAGCCAGCCATGTGAGGAAAGAGCCATGGGTCCTGCAGGGGAAGGAACAGCAGGGAACGTGCTGGGGGATAGGTGAACCCTGAGCTAGTGGGGGGCGCCAGGAAAGAAGTGGAAAAAAAGGAAGAAAAAGAAAGGGGAAACTCTGAGATTAGGCAGGAGCTGTTTTGACTTGAAGACAGAAGGCAAAGGAAAAGGACCAGTAAGGAATCCTCAGAGCTTGCAGCTACCTGCTCTCCAGTCCCAGATGTCTTGCTGCGGGATACTGGCTCTCAGAATAATACTGCTGTAACTGCAATAATCCACTGAGACACAGAACAAGGGAAGGAAAACGGCATAAAATAAAAAAGAAACACGTGAAAATACACTAGGAGAGGATAAAAGAAAGAGAAGTAGGATTTGCAGGAGGGAAATTGCAAGGTTAAGAGTCAGCTGAGTACAGAATGTACAAGACAACATAATGAAGACTGCAAGGGAAGGGGACTGCACCAGAAGTAAAGGTCATGGGTGAGAAAACAAGGCAAAATGGGCAGGGTCTGGCACACGTACAAAGAATGAAGACAAAAGAAGGACAGACTCTTACATATTGCACTTAGCACATTCCATTTATGCTCCTTCATTTCATTATAATTTTCCTGGCAGATAATTTACACTGTGTATTTGGGGGAAAGGAGAAGTTCCATCTAAATATCAAGTTTACATCACCACGGGAGGCCACCCTGGGCTCTGCAGCTTAGCAACTGTTGAGACTGATGAAATTTTATATATATTTACAAGTTCCCAGAGTACCCGTAGAACATCCAGCAGGCAGGGATCTTACCAACTATTTAGAGAAGTGTCCTTGGAAAACAACGGTTTTTTTCCAAAATGAGAATTACGTGTAAGGCTGCTGAAGAATGAGGCTGTATTTCTAGTGGTATGGTATTTATTTATGCAAAATATAGTGATATTTGTAGCCAAGAAGCATTTCTGGAGGGGGGAAAAAAAAAAAAAGTTGGCGCAAATGTTCTTTTTCTAAGTAAAAATGGAAGATTTCCAAACTGGACCACCGAGGGAGCTGTTCACTGAAGGATTATTATGGGCTGCCAGAAAGTAGCTCTGAGAGTTAGGACAGGGTAGGGAAGAAAAAGGAGAGGAGAAAACAATACAGTGTGTGACACATGGGGACTGATAGCACTGTGAGCTGTTAAACGGGTCATGTCATCCCAACTAAGGGAAATTCTGGTTTTATTGGATAAACTGCTGAACAAAGTCAGAAAAATAAAGCAATTTGAAACATATAAATAAAATCAAGGCTTAGCCCTGGTCAAAACAAAAGCTCAATTCAAGGATCAGAAGACGCACGAAGGAGAAAAGAAAAAGTTTTCATAAGCTGTTAATTCTCTTAGGCTGCAATAAAATTCTGGTTTACTACAGAATGTTCTCAGGAGTATTTCCCTGCTTGCTACTTCTTCTCCATGCCCTAAGAAACTCAAATCTCTGAAGTAATTCAGAAAATTGGCAAGTTGGGAATCGAGTATTACTTAGTCTCAAACAATGAAAAAAAAATTTAAAAAAATGCACACAGATATAGAAAACCTCAGAACTGGATTCTGGGAAACTTTTATCAGCCAAAGCAAAAAAGATGCACCAAGTTACCCAATCAAATGAATAGGATTTAAAGAGAGGGGGGAAAAAAAAATCGTTACTAGCTCAAATCAAAGAAGCTAGCTTGTATTCTCCCTCCCCCATTTTTGACAACACATACTGCTTCACTTTGGAAGCTGCTTTCAGTGAACTCAGCACAGTGGCTCACCCAGAGTCAAGCTATAAGCCATGTGAATAAAACCAGGAGGGAAGAGTCGACCCTGAAATAAAAACCACAAAACTGGGAGGTGGCAAAGCGTCTCCCCCTCTGCGCTCAGATGGGCTGCTGCAAGCCAACAGGACGAAAGCCCCATCACCAGCAGCATCAACCACAACACAGCCATTACGGGATGGTGCCGTAAAGTTCAACACATGACGTTGATGCCACCGTTTAAGGTATTGTAACTGTAAAACTAGAAAGCACAGCAGCTTCTGTGACTAATGTTCACTGCAGACCTCAAGACTACTGGACAACCAGTTCAAAAATAATTAGATCAGTGTCAAAGCTTCAAGCACTAAACCAAGATCAAGTCATGAAATAGTTATCCAGAAAATATCAGAATTAGAATAAGGATATGAACAAAGGATGACACAATATTCAGGAAAAATGTTCACATTCCACCTTCCTGCAGCTTTTCGGAACAGGCAGGCAAAGGCTGTAGATATTTGTGGTGTTTTTAGGGGAAAAAACCTCACAACACCAACACAGAGCTATTAATAAAAGTCTTTGTTTCCCTGATAGATATGTAGTGGGATAGCATTAGTAGATATTATTAGTGGATTTGAACCAACTTTCCAGAGCACCTTCTTGCAAACAGTAAAACTATGGGTATAGTGATAATATTCATCCTGAAATGACTCAACATTTGAAATATCCCAGAGGATTATCCTTCCTTGAGGAAATGAATTCACCTTCTATTGCAATTAGAAGAATCATCAATCAGGAAGAAGTCACTTAAACTGCCTTGTTCAGTGACGTCACTGTTGTTCAGCAGTGAGACAGGCAGCACAAGCCTGAGCCCACTGAAGTTGGGCAAGCATAAAGATGTCCCAGGTTCAGAAACCAACGGACGCCCAGCAGTTTTCATTTACTCTCACACAACATTGTTGATAAAGATGGTCCACTTAGGAAAGAATTGCTCAGAGTGGATTGACGGGACACCGTGGAGCTCTTAAAAGAAAGAGGATCACCGTTCCATTTAAAAGACATCCAGAAGCCCCATACTTCCTTATCCCTGCAGACAAGAGGAGGCTTCAGAGTGAGATACTGGAGGTGGGAAATGAGAGCTCTGAAATGCCCTGTGCTATTCGCAGGTTGATTGATTCAGAGCAGCCCTGTCACAATATTTGGATTCTTTTTTGAAGAGCTGTTGTGGAGATGTGTATCCTTCACAACAGCATGAGAAGAACGCAGCAGGTATTTGGAAGTGTACAGTAAAATTAAAACCCAGTGAGACCTGCTTCTTAAGAAAGATAGAACAGGTACCAGCAGAAACTTGGCCTCACACCCACAAAATTACTGATGAGTGGTTTATCTATAGCATTTCTAATTGTCCTGGTTTGAGTTAGAACAGAACTGATTCTGCTCAGTGATTTTACCTTTCAGCTCAGTCTCTTCCAACTAATGGCACTGTCTGACGTTAACAGTGTATTTTTGCAGACAGTGTTTGCTTCTAGCAGTGACAGCGCTTGATGTTTACGGTTACTGCCAGGGACTGGGGTGCAGAAAGGCTCTGGCTGATACTTTCTGCTGCGAAGACCAAGGTCACTGCTAAATCCTGTGTCCCACTGACCAACAAGGTGTTCCAACCCATAGACGTCATATTCGGTATAAAGCTGAGGGTCTTGCTCCCTCTTGTTCTCTTCTTCAATGGCCGGTGTCTGAGGAAGACTCTGTCCATTCTGTCTTTGATCCCAGGCTGTGCATCCCTGAATCCAGTTCTGGAATCCAGCTCCTGCATCCGGTTCCTGTCTGCTGCTGAGCCCAACCTGCGCCTTCCCCAGCATCAATGGTGATGGTGATGTGGCTGCCATCAGGGGGTTGGGGTTGGGCATTGTGTATATTTGTATATAGTTCATTTTATTATTCTTCTCATTAAAGTTGTTTTAGTTTTCTTGTCCAATCCATAAGTCTCTCTCCCTTGCTCCTTTTCTTATTCCCCTCTTTGGGAAAGGGGGGGAAGGGAAGAGGGGCTAATAGAGAGCGTCTGTCATTCGTCTGGAGCCAGCCCAGCTCTAATGCTTGACACTAATTCACTGTAAATGCAATGAGTTATCATTTTAAATTTTAGTGTACTGCTGCAAACACCACGAGTAGTTTTAAGTTTTGGCTTAGATACGTTATTGCCCCTGCAGCACGCAGGCAGAATTGCATGTGAGAGACACGAGTCTCAAACATTTGCCAAAGTAAGAAAATTACTATCCTGTTGTTTCCACAAAATTACAAATTCCAGTTCAGAAAAGGACTTCTAGTTAACAGTTTAGAGCTAATCTG
This sequence comes from Bucorvus abyssinicus, assembly GCA_009769605.1. Lineage (NCBI taxonomy): Eukaryota > Metazoa > Chordata > Aves > Bucerotiformes > Bucorvidae > Bucorvus > Bucorvus abyssinicus. The sequence goes on from CM020025.1 coordinate 79,323,456, forward strand.
AATGGTACTCTGTGCTTTTCTGTCTGCAGCAACAGATGGTGTCAGAGACAAAACCAGACATCAGAGAACACCAACGGAAATAACAAACTCTAGGTCTATCAATGACAAGTATTTTTCCAGATACCATACTGAGTATTTCCATCCACTGTACACAGACAAGTGTTAGGAACTATGGCAGAGGTTGCAATGAGCAGCCTATCGGCCCCAGATCAGGAGACGCCTTGCTAGAGTGTTTGGCTGTACGTTTTCCAGAAGCTCCCTTCAGCTAAGGAGCCCTTGGATGAGCGCTGGGGGTCAGAAAGAAAACTTAGTCTGTGCTTCCAAATGCACAGAAGCAGAATATGAGCTGCTGTGGGGCTTAACACACCTGTGATTGAGGCAGGAATGGTTTATCTTATCTTGAAATTATATCATGCTTAAACCTAGTCGGATGCTGTCACTGGGGTAATCAAGAATACCCAGCCCCCTTTGCAGATTACCAGGACCACCCGCCTGTTCATCTGGATTGATTACTTATGTTAGGAACAGGACTGCAAGTACATCAGCATATGACGGACTGACATCACTAGAACTGCACGGACCTACTAACTAGCAGTCAAGCAGAGCTGCTGCTGCTAGCACAAATAGCCAACATGAGCAGAAACTGGAAATCACCCTCTCAAGGGAGCCTCTGCCACGATACTTTGCCATCGTACATGGGTGCTGCCCTCTGTAAGAAGTCCACTAACAACGTTACAAAGCTTCAGAGCAGGAAAAAAAAAAAGTACAGCTGAAAGTTGTCACACTTCTCTTCTGTACAAAGAGTTCAAGAAACATGATATCAACGGTACAAGACCGATTATTAAAAGAACAGTTATGCAAATACTATGAAAGACAGTAGAAAAAACAGACCAAGAGAGAAATCTTCTTCAATATGTGAAAGCTCAAGGCAGAATTTTGCAACAGGTGCCAGCGAACATGTCTTAAGGAAAAATCATACAATCACACCCTTACACACAGTAGAGAAAGAATCCTACACGTAAGATATCCTCAAAAAGAACCTACAGCTAAAGCAGTTCATTGAAATCACAGTCATGCTGGGGATGAACGGTAGGCAGAGGGGGAAAAAAAGTTCAAAATAGAGAGTAATGTTAACACGCTAACTGGAAATAAAATGGGCACAGATAAACATCAACCAGAAATCATATAGAGTATTTTAATCACTAATGGCAGGAGGGTTTGCAGTAGTCTGAGAAGGAGCATGGGCAATAAAAATTGACTAGGTTTAAGATCTAAACCGCTTCCTAAACTGTTCAATGACAGTGCTCTACAACTGCAAACACACGACGTTGGCACTGGGGACAAAGGAGTCCCTGTCGAGGCCCAGGGAACCTCAGGACTCAGAATCCTTTTGAACCCTCTGGAATTTCCATTGCTTTGACACAATTTTCCAGCTAACAATTTTATTGACACAGCAAGCTGTAGGGAAAGCAAAAATGAGTGTAGAGAAGGTAAGGACAAAGACGTAGGGAGCATGAAAGATCACGCTTGTCTCTGAATGCAGGCCACTACATTTGAGATGCTGACTACAGCCACAACGGGGAAGCTTCCCAAGGAATGGTAGGTTTGCCAGAGCAAGTGAAGCAGTTATCAGTTAAAAGATTTTGAATGTTGAATAGAAATAGGCTATTGATAGCAAATAGTTTTTGAAAGGTTACCCGAGTTGGACACATTATTTTGTCTTGTGAAAACGTTCCCTAGAGAATTTCTGTTCAAAGGATGTGTAATATGTCCTTTCCCATATTGTGTAATATGGGAAAACAGCATCGCAGCAATGCTGACCACATAGCTTGAGAAAGCGCAGCAGTCAGCCGGTTAAAAAACAAAAAGGTAAATCCACAGAGGGAAGCAGGAGACATGACACAGGAAGAACAAGCAGCTCTGTCTAGAGAAACAACTGTTTAGCCTAGAAATAGAGTAGCTGGTTCAGGCAAGAAGTCTACCCACCAAAAAAAGAAAAAAAAGGTAGGCTAGATCTGCAAACTGAGAAGTCATCCCCAGCCCTCGGAAACTCAGGAGAAACCCAGTCCAAAAGACACTTTGGGAGGGAAGTGAAATTCAGAAACAAATTCCCTGCTAAAGGAATTAAACAGACTGTCAAGAAGATGTTTCATTTTGGTACAGTTGCTGCTAGAGCTCTCCGTATGTCCTCAAAGGAATGTTTCTGTCTCACGTATTTCTCCCCACCCTTCAGGTCAGAGCAGCAAAATATGCACAAAACCCTACGCAAGTGCCCGGGCTCCACATTCCCTGCATTAGCCTAAAGATCCTATTTTTTTTTTTAAACCATCCATCTTCTTTGACTAAAAAGCTATAAATAAACATACAAGAGTACACAAAACACATATTCACATACTGGAGATATTTGTACAAATATGTGCTCCATTGCCTTCACAAAACTTAAGAGTCATCCAAATCGTGCTAGTTCCCGTACTCTATGCCTTTCTCTAAAAATTAATTTCAAGTGAAAGAAAGCAATATTTGAGACTGATGTTTAAAGTAAATTAACACACACACCTTTCTGAGTTAATTGTAATGCCTCAGTATAACCTAAACGTGCAGCTCACTAGAATTTTATCATACAGTATCATTTCTTTAAGCTCACTGCACTACTGCAGTTCTGCTTGTCTACTAAAACCTGGCCATACGTGAAAGCCTGCACTATACGGGAGTTACGCTATAGTGGATGTTCTTTAGACATGAAGCAATACAGGTGGTTTGCTACAAGCTTAGTTAAGAGGCACACTATCTTACAGAAGGTTTTTTTCCTCATAGGTAGCCAGCTTCAGTGATCAAAAGCTTATTTAGAAAAGCTCAGTTATAAAGCCCCAGAATCGTTTAATGACCCGGCTTTGGTTTTGGCACAACAAAAACTGTTTGGTGTAGTTCATCTTTGTTATTACAAGCATAGTTACTTTTATCTTAAAAGATAAATTTAAAGGCTAATTACAGGTGTTTTCTTGTGACAGAATATTAAATACTAATCAATATTGCTAGTCTGTTTATTTCTGTCGGTTTGCATACTTGACCTCAGGCTGCAAAATAAACTCACTCTTTGTGAACAGCAGACCCGAGGCAGATCTAAGGTCTGCCAGTGACTTGTACAACCCTTCCTTCACCTCTGTAGCTCTGAGTTTACTCACTTATGAAAAGGACATAATATCTGCCTGCCACGGAAGGTATGTAACTCCAGGAAAAAAAGCTTCAAAGTACTTTGGGATCAAATTAAGAGGCACTACATAAGTAATCTAAAATACCCTCCAGAAAGGAAGCATCCAGAAATATTTCAAGCTTTCTGCTTATCCCAAAGTCTGATATTAATTACAAACTTAACATACAGATGCAAAATTTTTAGATCTGTAACACTGTAAAAAAAAATGTATATATCAGTAAAAAAAAAAATTTTTACTGTAACATTGTAAAAAACCCGTTATATATCACACATAGTAACACCTGGTTTAGAAACCTTACATTCATTTACCTGACTTACACTGAACAACTATCATCCATGCAGAACGCGCTGCCGTCTGCCCCAGCTTACTTTACTTAGCAAGCTTGTCAGACACGTCACTGCATCAGATGTAAGAGCTCGACATCAGCCACAGAAATTCCGTGACTCTATAAATCATTCCACAGAGAAATGTGATTTCTTTACTACTTACTGGGCTCTCTTTTATACTGAGCCAAAGTAAGTCAGGCAAAGAGAAAGAAGTGTATTAAATAAGCATGAGTATCAGCCAGGTCCACCATTAAACAGAGCTCAGCAGCTAAAATGTGAGAGTTAAAGCTCAGGGAAACTTTTGATGTGGAAAACCAATACAACAAGAAGTACCAATTCTGAGAATGCTGTAACCAGCACAGCTGTGGCCTTGAGCACATTTTCTCTGCACAGAGCTCTTACCCTGGAAGGGATGAATACAGGAAGCAGTGGTGCTGAATGATTATTGTTTGCAAGAGAGAAAATCTGGCACCAAATGAACAGCAGCTCAGAGACACGAGAGCACCAAGAGGTGGACAGTAGGAATTTGTCTCTGTCAATTTAAGCCCAAGACAGAAAAATATGACAACCACAAAAATGCTTTATGAGGGCACTTGAACAAACAGTTCGGAAGTCCATGGAGAGTAATATGTGGTTTCAAATTTTTGCAGACTTCAGCAAAGTAATTTCTGGGTCTTTAATCTTTTTAATGGACTGGCCATATACATTTTGAAAAAGTTTCAGTCTGCTGTAGAAAGCAAGAAAATTGGAAGGAGAATTTTTATAGCTGCTAAGCATCTACAAGCAGATCAAAAAAAAAAAAAATCTTCTGTCTTTGATTTGTAAGGCATTCTGCCGTGATTGTAATATTTGTTCTTTTCACTAGGGAACAAACTCTGCTGAGGTTCAACAGACAAGATGGAATTCATAAAATCTGAAATATTGGCGTACACAGTGCCTAATAAAGCATGCGAGGTCTTTTACAGTTGGAATAATCTGAAATAGTGCCTTTTAAAATAGTGTTCCATGGACTGAAAAATAGAGGATCGCGACACATGCATAGTGTCAAAGCTCCAAGCGAAGGCTCCAGTGTCCTGTTTGCAACGATACAGGAAAACACCTGCTCTGACCGGCCGCGGGGAGATGAGGCTCTGATGGCAAATCGCACATCAGCCAGGAGGAAGGGGCAAGCTTCTCGGTGCCTCAGAGACCCGAGGAGAGCCACCGGGGCAGCCCAAGACGCCGCACCGGGGCCGGGCGGGACGTCCGCGGGGCAGGCAGGGGCCTGAGGGCTCCCTGGACACCTGCAGCCCGCAGAGACTGCCACCCGCGGGCACGGCGACCCGCGGCGCCCAGGCTCCCGGTCCGCTCCCCGGCGGGTGCCAGCGCGCCCCGGCGGGGCGGGGCCACGTGCTCGGTGCGGCGCTTCGAGCGCCCGGCGACAGCGGGCACGGCACAGCCCGCGGGCACGCTGCTGCTAACACCGGAGTCTCCTCGGCTGGGAACGCCCTCCTCTTTCTTTTTTTTTTTTAATTTTTTAAAAATTTTTAATTTTTTTTTTTTTTAATTAAAAAAAAAAAGTAGGCTGGCGGACGGACGTTTGTGATGCCGGACAATTAGCAGAAGCAGCAGGGGAATGTTTGCCAATAAACACCGAGATTTGAGGTTAAGCAGCTGTAAATCTGCATTAATCGTTTCAGGAATCCAGCTATTTACAAAAGCTTCTGAAGAGCAAAGAAATGAGAGGAAGGAGGGGAGGACGGAGCGGAGCGAAGCCGAGCTGTCCTTACCTTCGCACTGCTTCCCTTCGCCTTTATAGCCGGGCTTGCAGATGCATTTGTAGGATTTTGGCGTGTTTTGGCAAATTGCGTCGATGTGACAGTCATCAGTAGCTTCTGCGCACTCGTCAACATCTGGAAGCAGAGAAGGCACCCCAGGGGACAGATAAGAAGGGAGAGCTGAGACACAGAAAACGGGCAAGGCTAGATACCCCCCCGAAAAGGCTGACTGCTTGCCCGCCTTCGAGCGTCACCCTGGAATTGGGAAAACCTGAGGTTAAATAACTTTACACACCCATGTGTTATTCCTCTTCAGTCATTTATAAGCACTACTCCACCGAGCTACGCGGACGCGGTCCCGCTTTCCCGCATTAGGAAATCCTTAGACATACTAGAATTAGCATCTGCTGTATAGGTCTGGTACTGCAGACCCACATCTGAGTAAAACAAGAGAGCGTTTAAATGACCCGAAAGAGGAGGGGAAAGTGCATTTGCACGTTCTAGCAAAGAGATCTTCTTAATCTAGAAATATAAACCCTAGTTTAAATAAACTTTGCTGGTGGAGGAATGAGAAAAAGAAATATTTGAACAGCAAAACCACATTAATCCTTTTTATTAAGAGGCAAAAAAACAAATAAATGTAAGACCATATGAAACTCTTAAGCAACCTGCAATAACATGATCTCCATGGGCTAAAACTCATTTAGAAAGAAAAGGTGCCAGCAGCCTCCCCAGCTCACGCTCGGGAGAGTGCCTTACTGGGGAGTCGGGCTCCGAAAAGGGCGACCCAGCCCGCTTCCCTTGCTTTCAGGGCAGGAAGCCTTTACAGACATTTCAGCGACGGGCATTCGTTGTCGCCCCCGGCTTTGGGGAGGGTGGGGAAGGGAGGAGGGTGAGAGAGTCGGGATTTGGTAGTCGTGGGAATGTTAATGAAGTGAACATAAAAGAAGATGAAGGAAAAAAAGAAAAAGCTCCGACCTATTCAGGAACCGTGTGTGGTGTTAATACGGGAACGCGTAAAGCCCTGCCTAACCTGCTCCGCTCGCCGGCCCTCCCCGCAGTCAGCCCCCGGCCCCCCTGTCACCCGCAGCCACCCACGCGAGGCGCCGCCTCGGAGCGAACCGCGGGGCCGGGTCGGGGCCGGGGCCGGCGCGGCCAGAACGCACCTCACACGGCAGAGCCGCATGCGGGGCTGCGGGGAGGAGAGAGGCAGGCAGGGGGGCGCTCTGCCCGGGAGGGGCCGGCAGCAGCCAGCAGGGCTGCACGGAGCGCAGCCACCCCTTTAGTTTTTGGAAGCACCGAGGAGGGGTGCTGCGGAGGGAGGGAGGCAGGCATCCAGCGAGAGACTTGTGCGGTTGGTTTCATGCCGACTAGATTAAGAGAGCCTCAAAAAAGGTGCACTAAAGTGAGGACGGTTTTATTGTTAGCTTGAAATCCTAACGCTAATTGTGGCGGCAGTGCTCGCTCAGCCATCCCCAGCGATAACGCACGGATCCTTCAAAGTGAAGGGGAGGACAGTCAGGTGTTGTGGCAGGGCACACAGCACCGAAATTCTCCGAGAGGTGCGGGCCGGGCCGGCCCCACGGGGCACCCCAGGTTCCCAGCCAGAGAATCGCCTGTGCCCTGTTGTAAGGCTGTTTTTTTAAAGGAAGAAGGAAACGGAACGCCGAGCGTGGCATTTTCTGGAGAGAGGCAGGGCTGCAGTAATCAGATTCCTTCTTTCTTGTCCATTCGCTGATTTTAACCGCTGAGCCGGTTCAGATCTATGATTTACGTGAAGTAGCTTAGAGGGCCGGCGAGTGTTGCCCAGATCAGACGCAGATCCAGTCAAGCACAAAAAGAAAAGAGGGCGGCTTTTCTTTTTTTTTTCTTGATGCTTTGGCTCCTACTTTTGACCCACTACACTGGCACCCATCTCCCATCAAGATCAGCAGAAGTGACAGCTGGACTCTTTCTAATGCCCTCAAAAATTCTGGCTGCCCGGAGCCAAGGGGGACATTTCCCAGCAGCCAGAGGATGCCTGGCAATCAGGCGAGAATGCCAATGAGACCAGCCAAAGGGCGAACCCGGGTGGGAGCCCCGCTCTGCTCCGCATCTCACGCTGCATTGCTGCGACTTTCAGAACTTCTCTGCTGCCTTTGTTCCTGTGGTGGCATTTAAACTTTTGTATCTAAGGAAAAGGGATTTTTCCGCCCCCCACCCCCCCCCGCCTTCACTTGAAGGATTTCTGCTAGCACAACTTCAGAGACTGCACGCACACCTTGAAGAAATTACTTTGGGCTTAAGCCATTCCTGGGCAGGCGGGTTTGGGGGGGGGGGGGGAGGTTTGTTGGGTTTGGCGGTTTTTTTTAAACACTGGAGCAAAAGACCTACTATCATCGCCGCTGTTAAACAGCTGCGAGCGCGGCTGTAGGAAAGCCCAGGTCCTCGGGCTAACGCGCACGCAGAAAACCTGCGGAGATACAGCGCCGAGACTTGCCCTGCAGGGACTCCGGGGTCCGGCACGGATTTATCTCGCAGGCACTTGAGGAAAGTAACTTTTTCTCCCCCGTGTCTCCCCCCCCCCCAGACGCCCCTCGGCTCCGGCGGCGTCAGACACACGAGAAAACGCCTTCCCACCACAACTTCCAACAGCCGCGGCACCACCACCAGCCAGAAGCGACCTCCCCCCCCGCAGCACCTCAGACCCGGCAGAGGAGAGCGCCCCAACACGGCCCCCCCGCCCCCGGGCACGCCGCTCAGCACCGCCCGCGCCCGGGGAAGGCGGCGCGCCGGCGGAGCCCCCTCTTACCTGCGCCCCCGCTTCCTCCCGCCAACCTGCCGGCCCAGGCGAGAGCGAAGAGCAAACAGCAGCGCCGCGAAAGGCAAACAGTGCCCATGATAATGATGCGGCCCCCGGCCCCCGCTGTCTGCCCGCGATAAGGGACGCGCTCGCGCTCGGCCGCGCGGAGCCGCCGGCGCTGACGCCCTGACAGCGCCCCGCTGATTCGCTGGGGCTCCCGCGGCGAGGGCGGGGCCGGCCGCGGGGCGGGGCGGGGCGGGCCGGGCCCTGCCGCTCGGGGGACTGCCCCTGAGCCCCGCTTCCGCCGTGCGCTGGGCGGTAGGGAGGTGGGCGGCCGGGCGCCGGAATTCGTCCCGGCCCCGAGAGGTGTCTGTTAGTCGGGCGTGCGGTGCTTATCGGCGTCGCGCCCGCGCCCCGATAGCTACCGCTTACGCCTCCCAACAGGTAGGCAGCCCTCAGCGAGCCACAGGGGACGTCACCGGGCTTCGTCCTCGGGCATCGCCAGCTGCGCAAGCCTGAGCTTTGTTCCCCGCGGGGACCGTTAGGGACCCCCCCACCCTCCGCCGCGGCCGGGGGCGGCTCTGGGGAGCGCAGCCCCGCGCCTCGCCCAGGAGCCCGCGAGGAGATCGCTCCCCGCGAGCCGAGGGCTTTGCAGACAGACGGTCCGGCAAACCCGGCCGCCCATCTCCTTGACAACCGCCGAGAGGGATTTTTCCCCCTGCCTGGGTTCAGACTGAAAGAAAACTTTTTGTGTGTGTGTGTGTGTGTGTGTGCCGTACCCCCCGCCCCGCCGCCTTCCCGGCCTCGCCTGACTTGCAAGCGCCGCCGTTCCCCCTTGCCTCGGGTCATTACCAGCCGCTGGATTTCCCCGGTGTTTTGGGGGCTGTACCGCAGAGGCGCTGACCGCGCTCCGGCCGCCCGCCCGTCCGTTCCAGCCTGCCCCCGGCTTTGCTGCTCTATCCCCGCCGCGCTCCAGGCCCCCGAGGCTGACCCGTGCGGCCCCGGTCCGGGCGGAACGCCCTCCCCAGGATCACGGGGGAAGCTGTGATTGCCCTTGCTGCAGACATGTGCTTATCGGGGTCATCGTCACCACCCTCGTGAAGCAGAAAATCATGCGGTTTGAAACCCAAACCTGAGAAACTGCGTCCCTCAGGGGCAGATTTCATGACCCTCAAGCCTTCCAGACCGATTGGTTTTAAAGGACTGAAATAGCTTGCTGACATTTATTTCTAGGACTTGGCACCCCCATTCGCTTCACATCTTTCTTTCATCATCCTCCCGCCAGGCACCCCAAAATGCTACTTTCGATGGTCGTCACTCCTAATTCCCCAGCAAGGCCACCGTTGTGTGCGATATCCACTTGTCGTCGGATAATAACCACACCCCGTCATAGCCTTAGATGCCTCTTTTTGTCAAGTTCCTCCCAAGTGCATGTAGGTTGCCGTACCTTTGCCCAGAGAGCAGCTCCATTAACTATCTTTAAGCCTGAAAGAGATGGGAGGGAAATGTCAGAAGAGTTGCTCAACCCAGCTGCTCGGTCAGTGAAAGTACACACCGCTATCCTCTTCCTTCATAAAACTAAATCGCTGGTTCGCGGTGCCAAAGCTATTTGCTTTCTGAATGTTTACACCTCTGCTTTGGGCATTCCCATCTTTAATCCTCTCGAGGTGGGGCAGGGGTATTATTGCTTTGATTCCAGACCCTTATTTTTGTGTGACTACACTGAGGTGCGGTTGAGGATTCCCTGCTCGAGTCTTCCCATGGATGCGCTGAGCGTTTCTTCGTGTAGGTAGGTTCCCAGAGGGATGATTACCTGGTACCGTAGAGCTCCACCTAGTGAGTTTTACGCTGTGCTGTAGCAGAGCCACGATCATCTCACCAATTACATCCGCTGGCAGGGTGATCTTTACCTTGGCAATACCACATGCCGCTCTCTCGAAGACTTCTTAAGTATGAGTTTTGTCCCAGATGAAAAATAAAAACTAGTACAAAGGCTTAGCCCTAAACCAATATTTCATAATTGGCCTTGTCATTCCATTTGATGAATTCATGCTACAATTTATCAGGGGATAAATTATCCAAAAAGTTTATTTTCCATGAAGGAATTCACTAGAAATGTCTAAAACTACCTCAACTTTTTAAGACATGGTGTAAGAAAAAGGTTTGCTAAAGCAACAAAATACTCCAATTGCCTTGGTGACTTGCTCTCTATCAGTCTCATGTTAGTGGCATCTGTGAAAGTACTCTTACAGAAATTACTAGACTTGTGCCTTTTTATCGTCCCTGATTCTATGCATTTATAATCTGTGCAGTACTAACACCACCCACCGGGCAGTCAGAAAAGACAGTCACCTTAATCCAAATATCACACCATCTATATATGTCCTTGTATATTCCAAGGGTGGCATGCAATTCGAAGCTACAGATCCTTCATATCGGGTCTCCCTCTTCTAGCAAGCTTGCACTTTTCCTTCTCTCTTTAAAAAACCCCCAAGTTCCTGAAATACAGTGGTACAGTGTTTATCAAAAGAGGGCCTGAACCTTAAGTCAGGATCATCACATTCAATAAGGAATGTGATCTACAGTGCCAGACTGAAGACTTCCAGAAGGGTCTTTTCATCAGTTTTCTTTGCTAAGTAAGGATCTTAGAAAAGGGATCTGCGTGGACTTTCACCTTTTCCACTTGTAGTTGTGCTTCTGTGTTTGTTTATCATCATCTAACATGTCAATTGCACAGATGCTTCCATGAAAAAATTAATATTAGAAGTAACGACCAGGCAGCTTCTTCCAAGTGGAAGCTTCTCTTTAGTGGAAACTCAGAGCCAGATTCATGACCATAAATCTGCTCGGTATAACTGGGGTAAGCAAGAGCTACCTGAACTGAAAGTCAGGGAGCCTAGCCTGGAACCACCACCTTTGTTTACACTCTCTACCAACGTACTTGAGCTCTACCTGAAAACCTTTGGGCAGTCTGCAGCATCAGCTTGCACGTTAATGGATGGCATGGGCTTCTAATGTTCTTTCATACCAATGTCATTAAAGCTTTTGGACAATGCTCTGAGAAAATAAGAGATGTGTTATTAGGACCCATCTCTTTATTTAGGATCCATCTATTAGGACCCATCAACTTCTACTCTCTCAGAGTAGAAGATCCAGGAACACCTGCATACCAGGAAGGCCAAGGGCATAAATAGAAGTGTAGCAGCAGAACAGTTGCCTTGCCTTCAGAATACCTTCTACCACAGACATGCACCAATCCAAAAATACTTTGAGAAGACGTTACAGCATCTACAAAATTATTTAGTTTCCCGGTCTGCTATTTATGAACACCTGTATACTGGGGCCAACGCTGCTGCAGGAGGCAGCGCAAGCTATAGACAGGGATAGGAATCGCAGCAGTCACTGGACAGGCTGTGCAAACTTGAGTAAATTGCCGTACCTCTGTGTTTCTGTTTCTCTTCCTTCCTTCTGCCTATCTTGCCCATTACAGAGAAAGCCCACTATAGTGGGGCCTGTCTACCACTGCAGTAATACAGTACTACATAGGAAACTTATTTTGTCCGTCCCCCCAGTTAGAGCTTTCATGAGGCCAGTGAGACATATAAATCCTGATAGGAGAATCCTTTTATTTAACTTAGGTTCTTCTCTTTCCCTGCAGTGTAGTATGAAGGACTGAGTGAGATGTGGCTCCATTGAATAGGGGACAAGGAGGCCATGTGCTGGAATCTGTACAGGGAGCATATACACTTTGAACTCTGGACCGTGTATCCCCAGACAATTTAAATCTTTTCTATTAGGAAGAAAGGAACAATGTAAAACCAGCAATACAGACTATTTTGCATTTCTGCACATACTTAGAGGAAGCATTTGAAACTAGAGACATATGCATAGCTCCATGTTATGCTACTTCTTTCCAGGAAAATACAGAATCTAAATTTCCCAGGAGTTAAATAGCAGTAAGCAGCTGAAGTGTTTCAATAATTTGTCCTTGTACTTGGGAGGAAAGAAAAAAACACAAGAAAATTTGGTGTCTGAGAGGAGAAGGCTATTTGTTCTTTTTCCTTGGAGGGGATGGCAAATTACAGAGCAGCTGCTGTAACAGTTAACCATAGCTTTGGTGAGATTAAAATAAATTTTTTCTCACTCTCTCATCAGTGAGATGATGGTTGAAAGTAGTAAATTTGGATATTCTGGCCAAAAAAATGTGTAAGTCAATGCCAAACTTTGAAGAGATACATCAGCTCATGCTTGAGGACAGCTACTTTCTTATTTCTACTGTGATATTACCTTCTTCCGAAATACATCACCTGCTTCTCTATTTGATCCCTCCCTTTTGTTGCCAGGACACCAAAAGAGATTAAAACTCATACAAAAATATTTCCTTAAACCTGTAAATCTTTTAACATGGTGGATCATGATACACCTTATTGAGTGCTGTGTATCTACAAATTCATAAGCTGCTTTCCCCTTAACTATCTTATGAAGAGTTTTCCATTCAAAAAAGTGCTTTAGCAGCTGGGCGGGTGTGGGGGGGTGAGGAGGAAATGTTGCTACAAGGAGTTATGGAGATTTTTTTTTTTTTCTTCCCGCTTGGATTGTAACCACAGAGAGGGAAAGATGGTAATATTAATGAAGAGCTGGAACATACCACCATCGCCACAAAGATTAGAGTAGATCCCTCCATTACTGGTACTCACTCCATCCCAAGGCATGTTTTATCAACTGTAGGTTACCTCTCAAACAGGGTAATGAGGTCTTGATGCATAAAGCGCTGGGTAAAATTTCATCACCTACATTATCCAGGAGACTGGATCCAGCAGTATTCCTTAAAATGAATAAGGGACACCTACAAGAGCTGCAAGAGGAATCACACAGAACAAGAGTGTATGTACTACCTGTTACGAGGTTACACCACAGCAGGTGGAAGAGGAGGACAAAGACCTGTGGAAACATGCAGCTGAAAAGGATACTTTTCTTAAACTTCTGTTTGTCAATTTTTTTTGCCAAAATATTTTAGAGGTAGTGTTGTGTCTTTGTGTTCACAAGGGGACGGGCAGCAGCATTCTAAAATTGTTTGGTTTTAGGAATTAAAGACATATGGGAGCCAGAAGGAAAATGTCAAGTTAAAAAAAAAAAGGAAAGAAAAAGACGACTAGGGAAACAGTAGCTGAGAGTTCAGATTTCTATGCCAGTAGATGTTATAGAGAAAGAGAAAAGATGGGAAGAACACCCTCCCATTTAAAGAAAAAACATACCAGCTGACAGAAGCTAAGCCACACCTGGACTTCAACAGAAAGATGTAGGAGGTGCTAAAATGCCAGCATCAAGTCCTGTCCTGACAACAAAGGGCATGAAGTGAGCAGGATGTCTATCTGCTAACTTTAGACCACAGAAGCCTTAAAAACAGTGACTTTAAGCTCTGGCTCCTGATCTGATACAGATTACTTATCATTATATTCTTGTAACTGGCAGCTCAGTTACTCTCAAAATGAATTTCACTGATTATTGTGATTGCAAAGAAATACGTTGTATTGCTGCTGTATTCACATGTTATCCTCTTGAACACCCAGGTCTGCATCGTCTAAAAAGATCAAGCATCTCAGAGGAAAGTAGTGTCTTGGACATTTTAGGCCCGTGCCAGTCATTGCTAATATTAAATCCGGGATAGTCATTAACTGGTCTGACTGCACAGGACAGCAACAAGAATTATAGTAACCCAATAAATGAGAAAGCTTTTGGTTTGTTTTAGGAAACATTTTATGATCAGTCTTTTTAAAGTGAACCTGTCCTTCAGAAATGGCTACAGCTGGCTCTGATTTCTTCTTCAAAGCCAGAACTTCTTGAGTGCCTGATAAGGGCACTCAAGCACAGGTACTTTGTGTTGTTCCCTTTATCCATGATCTACAGTCAGTTATCTGTGTGCTTTCCTGGTCTAATCAAGGCCTTGAACATGCAAGGAGCACCGAAGCATGTACGTGTTCATCAGCAGGACTACTCTTGCATATAGACTTCTGCAACAACTGTCTCAGCAGGCTCAGAATCATATATTGCACGATAAAGAGAAGGGGCCATGGCCTCTACTCACAGTCCCTTTATCCTTCAGCTTAGCTCAAAACCACATGTGGGGAGTGACATGGTTCTAATCCACATGGGCAGTCTTCTCTGCTCTGCTGAACAGTTCAGGGGGAAAAGCTGATTCCATTTCACAGAGGACTTAATATTGTGAAACTTTGTTTTGTTCCAATCCAGAGCCCTGCCTACTGCTGCAAAAAAACCACTCCCAAGAAGCCCCAAGACTTCCAGATGCTGCAAATTTCAACTGCAGCTTGGCGGAGCAGCTGCAGAGGTGGGTAAGTTGGCAGGATGTCTTGCCAAGTCATGGTAAGATCCTGCAAGACCCCTGCATCAGTTCTTATGGACCTTTCCTGAACCTAAAACATTCAGTTTAAACATTAACAGCAGCAACAAGACTCTGGGAAAATTCCAACAGAAGTTCTTTAATAAAAATCTTTCCTGACTCCCCAATTCCACAGACAATTTAAGGTTGTTTTGCAGGACACCTTCATGCAGACAGGAAAGAAAAAAACCTGTAATGCAGCCTGCTCCCGCGTTTTCCTTCTTCCCTACCCACCCATACTCCCACTGACAGCTAGAGCAAAATTTGTGCACCGATTTGAAATTCTGCATTTTTCAGGGAGGCCCACAGTACCAAAGCTACTCTCAAGACCTTCCCTTTAATTTGATGTAATATGAAAAGGGTCCAATGCTTCTGAAAATTGGGTAATTTTGTATTGCAGCATCTGTTCAATTTACTGCATGGAGAAAAACTCTTCCATTAAAAACAACTGGAGAACCAAGAACCAGGTGAGGGCATCAATCCCTTTACCAACCCAAGTGCTAGCTAGCTATGTAGTGGGGAGCTATGTAGTGGTGATTTGCAGACAGATGTCCTAAAACCAATATGCGTATTTTAGTGTACGTGTATACATGTACTTACCCCTTGTTTAGCTGCAGTCTTTACTGGACATGGTCCAAGCTGTAAGGGCCCATTACCATATAAACTTAATCTTAAGCAACAAATATGTTGCTAAAGAGGTGCTTTCGGTCAGGCCCTGACTTTATCCAGTAAGCCTGGCCTATTACCAGTAACAACTTTTACCCTAGACAAAACCTGTGTTGACAAAGTAGAGTTTTATTCCGAAGTAGGTGCCTATATAAAACACATTTGTACTGTAATTAAATATGTTTTAATTCAATTATTCTGTTTATCCAACACAGCTGAACTGAGCTCAGCTTTGATCAGGGAGCCTGGTCTCCCCAGCTTTGACTGTAGCCTAGGTCTCTTCAGCTGTGACAAATTAATAGAAAATTCTCCAGCAGTCACCTGGAAAGACAAGTGAGCATCAGATAGATGGCAGCAGAAAGGTAGGCCTATAGTCTTGTAGCATGAGGACGGTGGTGTTCACCTGGTGAGAGTTGACTAGCAGAGCACCATGGCAAGACTATCAAAGGTTCAAAATGAGAACAAGCAAGGTCCTGTCTCCTATACACCTGTAGTAAGCAACTCTCTTACCATCTCTAGCTATGCTCAGATTAGCTAAGGATTGTGACGGATAAGAAGTTTCAACCACTTCCCACTAAAGAAAATAGTGCTTCTGAACAGAGAACTATTCAAGGCAGGGAGAAGATTATTTTCCTCAGTGTCTTCTAAGAGAGAAGGGAAAAAGAAACTGTCTTATCTCACAATAGGATCTTTAAAATACTTGGATAAGGCTTCTTCACCTACCAGAATATTGTTTTAAGAAGACTAAGCAGATTCCTTTATGGAAAGGTAGAGTTGCGTTACTCACACTTCTAGATATGCTAACACTTAAAATGTTGATGCTGAGCACTGTTGTGAGAATTACGCAGGGAAGGTGAGCCAAAGTAAAGGGGGAAAAAAAAAAAGGAAAAAAAAAGGTTAGACCTAAGAACACAGATATGTGCTTAGGGTTTTAATGGGCACAATACAAGTAAAATTCAGTTCCTATAGAACTATGCAGCAATAGGCAAAGAGCAATGTTTTGAGTAGCATTGTGTTGTGCTTCTCAACACACCAGACAAGTCTGATGGAATGGAACTAGTACGGTCATTGTGGTTTAGAGAAACTTCCAACAGAAAAGATACTGCAGAAAATATCCAAGCTCAAATCTTTGCCTCAGACTTTTTTACAACATCAACCAATGCCTCCCCCTTCTTAACAACAACAACAACAACAAGTTTATACACCCATAGGTGTTGATATTTGCAGTTCTTTCAACCTGAGTTTGCAGAGAGTTTATCAAAACAAAAGGTCAGCAAATCTTCGTTCCTTCCACCACATTTCCCCCAAGCCCCAGAATTGTATTTCAGAGTCCTATTCTGACTGCACGTGTAATTCCCGTTGCTGTCAGGGAGCCCGTTGCTCATGAGCCACATACAAACACGGCTCACAGAAATGCCACCCCCTTTTCCCAATACTGCTGTGAAACAATCAGCAGTGATCCCTCTCCAGCATAGAAAGTAAACAGCCCTCCCCAAACTCCTCATTACTGAAAGCTTGCTGCTTCCCTATGTTAGAATGATTATCTCCCACTTAGATATCTTCCCAGTACTCAACTTTAATCAGGGTAGCCTAGTAGCATACTTCATCCTTAAAAGCACAGCCTGCTCGGTTACACCCTTGCAGAGGCTTTTAAAATATATCATCCTATCCAAATATACAGCAATAATTCCAGAACCATTTGGAAAACCCGATTATCATTTTCTGGTAAATAAGTTCTAAGGGATCTCCAGAGGAGCCAGGACTTTACTGTGCTAAGCTACCTATGAGATAGCTGAAGCTCAGCTAACTGAATTCCTGACAGGCAGCTGCAGTTTCAGGTGGTGTGAAATGACAAATAAAAGAGAAGATTATAAAATTAATTAAATGCAGCATCCTCAGGAGGCCTTGATATAGAAAGGCTAAAATTCCACTCACCTTAATCCTGCATATTATCCTGTTCAACTGAATGGGTATAGCTGTATGAATAAAGACAGCAGCATTTGATCCCATATACTTACTGCTGCTCTTTTCAAATTATATGAAACGCACAGTGTAGACCCATTAATAACGTTGCAGTTTATTAGTATTGTTATATCATTAGAGATGGATTGGATTAACATAGGTGTACTAAATTACAGTGAAAGTAACTTAGAGAACAGCATGGTAAAACTGGTTCACAAAGGTATGCTCAGAAAGCTCATGAAATCAGAAAAAAATGTATACTATCACTAAATGAAAGTACAGGAAGCAGAAGCTACTGACTGCTTGAGAGCTCCCAGATAAATTCTCATCATACTTCAACTGACCATGCTTTAATTACACATCTAAAATAATTTGGATAATTTCAATCAAATACCTACAGTAGAATTACAGAAAAGCAAAATCAGTACTTGTGCCACCAATTTTCTAGGGAAAGTAAAGAATCCTTGGACACCAAAAAGGCCAGATTAAGTGTACCCATGTGCCTACATGGGTCAAAACCAAGACTGCAGATAGCACATGTAAGATCTTGTTCATGTTCAGAACCTGCTTAATACAGTACCTCAGGTTTCTCTCTTTATACCTAGAAACAGACAACTTAATCTACATCTAAGTGTTTATTGACCTGACACTGAACGTGGCGATACCTACCTTCTACGGCTTCCCCTGTCTTCAGCTAGCATGCGATTAACTGTTCAAACAGGGTCTCAATACTCATCTGCCTTCTACCTCTGCATATCCAACCCAACTCAGAATAACGTAGAGCTTTTTACTGACTTTATTCAGCCTTCCGTTATGCCCTCAGGTTTGCAAGCCCTACCCAAGCTACATGGCAATATGAACAGCTCTGCAAAACAGTAGAGTCAGCCCTACAGGAAGCTTGCGCTGCATGTCCTAGTTCAAATTAAATACAATGGAGGTGTAGCAGAGCCCACAACTGTATCTGTAGTGGAAAGATACCACAAGCGGCTGGGTGATAACTGTAAGTGCTGCCATCTGTGCCAAGCAGAGTCATCTGTCCATCACTTTGTGCTCCCGTTGCTTGTTAGCCACGGCTTGTCAGTCATTTTGGGAAGAAAGTGCAATAGGAACTTTCTCTCTAGGTACCAAAGTTACACAAATGTTACTCCACACAAGGAACTGACAGGATACAGCTTAAGAATGACTCCTATATGAAGCTATAGAAACTCCAGCAGGTTTTCAATTTGCAGTTTCAAAAATTATTTATGATGAGGCCAGTGTTGTACAACTCTTCTGCACAAAGACATCGATAAATATTCATGAATTAGGTCTCATAACACAGAAAAGGGGAGTATTATTCTCCCCTAGTAAAGATAAGGGAAAGAACATACAGCGAGGTTAAATTACTTTCTCAGGTTCACATGGGAAGTTTGGAAACCCAGAAATAGTCAGAGCTGATGCTTTTGAAGGGATTTTGGATGTCTCCATTATACAATTCAGAGTGGCTTAACACAGTGACTGTGAGCTCTGTGCATGTTTGAAATCAGGCCACTCGAGAGGGTCTACAATTAGGCAGCCACTGCTACTAATGACCTTGGCAAAACTTAGTCCATATTCTTGACTCCTGCTCCACAGTCTTTAGTACTGCAAAGCACAGTGTGCTGTCCTACCAAGATACGCTGGGAGCTAATTAAAGACTGTAACTTATTCTTAGCCACCAAAAAACCTAAAGCTCCGTGTTCATTAAGTAGTTTTGTTTTCTAATCTGTTCAACAGAGCTCAAATATGTTATTTTTAGACTAGAAATTTGGGGTAAGTCTTGGGTTTTGTAGAATAGTTATGCTCCAAGAAACCCTTTAACTTGAAAACAGATGATTACAACAGTTTCTATAAATATAAATTATTATTTTACAGACAAAGACAGACATTATAGTTTGTTCTCGTTTTCACTGAAATTAAGCCAGCAAATCTCTCATGCCAGTACTATAACGGTAATATGCTGATACTGTTATTTCAAGTTTACCAAAGCCAAAATCCAATATGCTACAAATTAGATTAAGCACCAAATAAAATTAAAAGATAAGCAATGCTAAAGGAAATGAATGCTAATAAAAAATGAAATGTTTACATTTCTTTGCTGAGTTCAGAGGTTGTAAGGATACTAGTTTTAGGACAGGGGAAGGAAAACAGGGCTCAGACCAATTAAAAGCTTTAGAGAAGAAAGGCAAATCAATTAAAAATGCCAGAGGGCAGACTGTGTAAAAAAGAGAAGAGGCTTGATAAATTCGAAATAGCTGTGTTCTACAAGGTCCACAATGCCAAATGAAACTAAATTGCATCCATACCCACAAATAACTGTGGGAGAGTAAGGCATGGGATACATTATGGGTAATATAGATCTGTGCTTTCATAAGCACATGTATGCTCAATACACAAGCCGCATGACCGAGTTAGTGTTGGTGGGTACTTTGAGGATGAAAAGCAATTTATAAAGTGTGAGGTGTTATTCCTAAGACACCCAAGGCCCCCAACCTTCAAATTCAGCTGCTTAATTATTAGTCTTATTGATCTGCATTGCATTATTTTTGACACCATGCAACCCGTTAGTTTTCAATAGAATACAGGCACTGAAAAGACAATAGCCATAAAAAGATTTGTAATTTGGGACTTCAAAAAATTATATTCCCATTTTGGCAACTTACTAGGAACAAAACCCAAAACTGCCATTGCTGAATGTATCCTTCAACTGTAACTATAATTTAAAAGCATTGTCTGATGTAATTTCTTCTTTTTTCACACAGTGATTTCAGTCCAATTATTTATCCCCCCTCCCTCCCCCCTATAAGAATAGTGTTTTGAAGTCAGCCAATGAAACATGTTTTATTTAAGGACTATATTCCTAGAGCAATGGATTCTTTGGAGACCTAAAGGTTGCAGAGCACTTCATTAGTTCCACATAATGAAAGAATGGTGCAATTGAAGGAGGTCTCTAAGGGAGAATGGTGTGAAAATTAGAGACCCGTCTGCTCACTTGAAAAAAAAAAAAAAAAAAAAATGGGGGAAAAAGAGAAAAAGAAAAAAGAAAGTAAAAAAAAAAAAAGAGAAAAAGGAAAAGGCGGGGGGGAAGGGGAAAAGGAAAAAAAATTGTGGATTTTCTAAATAAAGCACACTGTCCCCATTCAGCCCATGGAGAAAGGGTGCCTACTCAATCCTCTTACCGTTGACAATATAATAAAACCAGAGGAACTTTTTTGAAGTAGATCTGCACATTCCACATTTGGATAGAGGGGCAATGGACTGTTTAAATTGCTATTTACATTTCCAGCTGTTTTACCAGCGATTTGCTCAACTTAATAGCTCTTTAAGCTTTTAAACAAGAAAATAGCTATTCTCACGACTCAAAGAAGAAACCATGGTTATTTCAGACTGCCTCTATTGTAAAAGGCTTAGACCCCTCTGTCTTTATAGATGCCCTTCCCTTTATAGTACTTCCCTTTTCCATCTCCTCCTACTTTCTAAATCTTCTTCCATTTTTAGTTCACTTTTTACATTATATACTTTTAGCAACCTAATGCATCCTTGCTGATACTGCTGATTCATGGAAAATGTTTGCAGGTAGCCACCTAGATTCCCAAGAGAGACTTAAGTTAGCAAGAAAATTAGATTTGTGCATATAAGTCTTCTGCTAGTTACTGGGGAGTTAGCCAATGTTAAACAAATGCTCTACAACTATTGAAAAAGGTATATTATGTATAATCCACTTTCCTCTGGGGATGTAGTAAAAAAACCTAGAAGTGTGTACAGGCATAATGTAAACTGTATTTTTCTGCTTATTTTTCAGGCAAAGTAGAAGAGGAGTGCAAAGGGGCAGTCCACAGATAAGAATGAGACTCAGATGAAAGTTTAAAAAGGGGAGGGTCGGTTATTTTGTAGTGGCTCTATAAACCACTGCAATTATATTGTTATAATTTGAACCCATTAGCTTGTTTAACCTGGTGCTAATAAACTGTAAAATCATGTAGAAGAAATCCAAATCAAAACCCCACCTCCTGCTTTTCCCCTGATCAAAGCTTCAATGTTTTCCTTTCAGTAACTCTAAAAGTCCCCCGTTGTTTACAGATGATTGCAGTACTAGTCAGGTAGTGGGGCAAACATCAAACCCAAACCTTGCAGAAAGTGGTAGCAGCAACTCTGCTTAATTTTTTTTTAAATTAATACAGTTCACTAAAGAAAATTATAGTGGTGTTTGGAAAAATGTAAATACTTTTCTTTTTAGATTGTACCCTAACTGAACTACTTTGAGAAAGGAATTGCAACTGGTATAGCACTAAACATCCATGATTCTGTTTTAAAGGTAACACTTCATATTTAACAGTCAATATAGCCTATAAACTAAAATTCCCATTTTTTTATGAGGCTTGCAAAAGGTAGCTTATGATCCCCAAACTGGCATGTTGGCTGTTGATGAGCAAGTGTTTGTCATCGTGTCATGTACTGGCACATCACTGACAACAGTTTCACTAGGTAAGACAGGACCAAGAATCAATCACCACGGTTATAAGAAAATTGGCTTGTAACTGGAACATCTGTTCCCTTCGAAAAGGAAGGGCCTGCACACCTGAGTCACTGAAAGGTGACAAAGTTCTAGAGAAAGCAGGTTTGAGGGTAAATCGGGTACCATCTTTCCCTGCAAAGTAAAAAAAAAAATTATCAAGCAGCACAAAAATCAACATCCAGTAGGAGCTAGAAAAAGCTGGGAAAACATCCACAAATACTAAGTACAATTAGACTTTATGAACTCTGTTAATGAAAAGAAATTCCATTGACTTCTAGTACTCTGCAGGAGCATTAAAAACAAGCAGTATTTAGCAGAATTTTTTCTGAACACTGTTAGCTTTTGAAAATTCTGAGGCAACTTTGCCATTAATGACAAAAAGAAAGCAAATAAACATGGCGGGGTGGGGAGGGGAGAAGATTTTGTAAACATCTAATGTGACAAATCCAGCCTTGCTTAGGAATGAAGAACATCACTCTGCCTAAATATCTAAGAGCACATGAAAATACTGAAAGAATGGCTTGTAAGGAAGTTCCTTAGAGCAGGCATTCATCTCGTGGCACTCAGTTCTATGAAACTTGAGGCTTTCCCACACCACACAAGACAGATTTTTGGTTATACATAAAATAACTCCTTTTCCTACCATATTTCTGTTACCATTGTATAGCAGTAAGAAAGGAAGACTGCAAATCAGATCTTATTCTGTGCCAGGGAGTTGCTCTATAAATTTAAGGACACTAGATACATGGCCCTAGCCTTGGTTTAAACAACTAAAAAGAGCATTAAGATCCATCTTCGTGGAAGTTTCTAACAAAAAAAGAGGGAAAAAGCTACTGTGTACAAAGTGAAAAGAATTAGCTAATGGTCCAAAGTCTACATGCATTAGAGTAGCCATAGGAAGTTACAGTCTGAGTAAAAAAAATGTCTGAAAGTCAGACTTTCAGGAATGAAAATAGGTACAATCACAGCTGCAGGATCAGGAGCCATTCCTGAGCTGCAGGAGCCCTGTATTAGCCAATGCATTTCTAAATCACTGTTGACTACTTTGTCACAAAGATGGAAGTTTTATTGCCAAAGGAACCATAGTAAAAGGCCAGTGACTCAACCCAAGTGCTCTGCAGCATATGAACCGTTGCACGTTTTATGCAGCATACAGCATACAGCTGCCACAGCCTCCAAATCTCAGCAATGCCTCCTAGCAAATCTCACTAGGCTTCTTCCTGCTCCATTAAAATCACTGGAGGTTAGGAAAGAAGTATCAAATCTATTTTATGTTGTCTCAGGATCTGTTGCTGCAGATCCTCAGGTATAGGTCTTTATACTTACTTATTTACTCACACAGGTAAGATTCCGCCCAGAGATTATTATTTCTGTAAGAATCTGCATATTACAGATAGTTCTTAGTGCCCACAAAGCAGGAATTTGACATGAGTATGTTGTAAATGTGGATTAACACAGAGTTTAGATGCCTAAAAAGCACAGCGAGCACAAGACTGGCAGGTTACTTTCCCTCCTGATCTCCACTTCCCATTTCACAGACTCCCAGGGATAACCAGGGCACAGTAAGCTCTACATCCTTTTCCCAGCACAGCTGCTTCCCAGCCTCTTGCAGCCAGCCTGCCTAAGCACTTCCAGCTGGGTGTTAATACACAGGGTGTGCTTGGTGCCACTCACCTCCCCAGGCTCCGGTAGGCTCTCCCAGGTGTGCCTGGGCTTACACACCTGCAGCCCCTCTATCAGAGTGCCTAGAGGTGACAGGGGTGTAGGCAGCTATGCCCACACAGGATATACAAATGCAGCAGCAGAGGTGAAGGCTCTAAGAAACTACTGATTATTTAATGTAGATACTCCCATCTTGGAACTTCTTGGTATTATCTTCCCCAAATGACATTACGAGCGCAGAAGGGGGTTTACAACTCCAGAAATGGTTTTGCAAGCAGAAAAGTTTAAAACCAAAGGAGTTACTCTATAGCAGGTTGTTACATTTCCAAAGCCTCTCGGGTACTGGGAGATCGCGCAGAGATGAGGGATTGTTTGGTAAGGTACGCACAGCTAACCATGCTCTCATGCTGCAGGAGATACTTTGAGGTCTAAGCAAATAAGCAAACCCATTCCCCTGGGTACTGGAGAAAGGAGTCTCCGTATAACCCTGGGCCACGGTGAGGTTCACCAGAGAGGAGTCAGTCTCTAGGCATGGCCAACTTCCAGTGCTTCGGAGGAACTAAGCAAACACTAACCCCGAGTACATCTGGCTAATTGTATAGTGGGAGAAAAAAAAAAAAAAATCTTTCTTGACCCCAGTGGTTACCCAGCTAAACCCCTGAAGCATAGGCTTTTATTACAACCATTATCTTTATGCAAATGATGATCATGCTGAGGACTTATTCTGCCTGTTACAGATGAAGGAAAGAGCTGAATGAATGATACATTCTGGACGGATTCCTTGGCCAGAAGGGACCATTCATGACAAAGCCAGTTCAAAAGAATATCTTTTAGAAAGGTATCCGAACTGCCTCTTAAAGACTCCAAGTGATGTCAATCATGCTGCCCCCCTCATCTATTGTTGCAATGTTCAGTACCCTCACTACTAGGATGCTATCGGAAATCAATGTCAAATTTATCTAGCGTGAGTTCTTCCCCATCAGACCAGTTTCTGCAAGCCTGAAAAGCAATGATAAACTGCTTGTTTGCATTGCTCTGTTAACACACTGATGGCGATTTTTTAAAGAGCTCTGCTAGCCCTGAACTGCTCTATTTCAGACTTCACTGGGATTCATAAGGTGTCAAGGAAATTCTCTCTCAGATGCCAAAAGTTCTGCAAGGAAACTAGGCAAAAAAAATGTTGGTTTTTTTTTTTCTTGGATGGAAAAAACAGATAGAGATACCAGAAGCAAAGAAGCAAAATGAAAATAACTCCAGTTTACAAGCTATGGCACAGAGCATGGCTGCAAGGCAAACTCTTTTACCCTTACTTCTGCCTCTGTCCATTCCAGTAATATATACTGGCCACACACAAAAAGGCGGCTTGATCTCAACCTACAAAAATGGACCTGAGGAGAAAGCACAAACAGGAAGGGAAAAAATAATTAGTGCAACAGTAAATGGTATCTGAGACAGCAGGATGTTTAATGCAGCTATTGCCACAAACTCCAGTGTGATGGCTCAGAGCTCTGAGCACTAGAAAGGCACAAACCATTAATCTAATAGTAATGGATAAAATGTGGGGTTTGCCAGCTGGAGACACTACAACCAAGTCTAGCAGAGGCCATCTAAGTCTATGTGGTCTTGCTCCAGAAATGCCTGAGTAGAGAAAACAGAGAAGAGCAGTCACGCACATCATCTGGTATTATGGAAAAACATCACCTCAGCAGCTCTGTGATGTGCTCAATCAATAGTTGGAAAATACTATTTGGTTGAATATTGAGTAGTAGCAGGTGCACCTACTACGCAGCTATTAAAGTGCCTTTTCCCCCAATCGATTCCTTACACAGATACTCCCTGGCCTACAGACATACCAGTTTTCAAGAGTTCTGTCACTTAAGGCTTCGCTTTTCTGGCCCGGCTGCCGCCGCCACTGCAGTCACACGAGCACACGTGTACCTGTGCTTCCTGTAGAACATGCTTCATTTTTGCTGGGTAACAGATACATGAGTGCAGCTTCCTGGCTGTGTCTGGTGCCCTTCTGCACTCATTCGTCTCTGTCCTTCACCCGCTTCAGATTGAACAGGTGTAACTTTTGCTGTTCACACGGTCATCCCAGGCCTGCTGGTAAATAACAGCCCTGTAGCTAACAGAGAATCAGCTGAGAACTGTTTCTGTGCCTGCTTCCTTGCTGGTGTCTGACTTGTGTTGAAATCAGTCTAAGTATAGTACATATAAGCTGAAAAATCTTTTAGTTCCTAAGGTCAAAAATGCAGTAAACCTTTTTTTGTGTTCCTTGACATTTGTCCACCCAATGTTACTGCTGAAAGTCCTATGCGGAGAGTTCAAAATACGAGCATATGTAGAAATTACCTCCCTTAATTCTTTTTAGGAGGGTCAGAGATGGGAAGCATTAGCTGAATAAAGACGCCAGCAAAGCGAAGACTTCAGACTCTTATTGTGGAGCACACCAAATAATATCATTCTGTGTTGTTTTGATGAGTTTCTTTTTTAGTGCATGAACTTCAGTCACTGATACACACTGTGTGGCTGCGTGAACAGCCTAACTTGCCTCCAAATGCTCTATGCCTTAATACGCCTCATAGCTGCATGTGAAAGTCTTTCACAATTTATCCCCAGACTGTAAGTTCTGACCATTTGTAAATGTGTAAAAATGCTCACGATTAGATCCCTGGCACACTGTGTTATGAGAATGCAAATATAGCCAGGACTCTGGTCCTCTGCAAGGACAAACCCTGAATTTGCTGCATTCACAGAAGCCCAGCCTCAGAAGCCAGATTTACAAAAACAAACCATTCCACTAGCTGTGCAGAGGGGAAGAAGCACGACAAGCCGTGAGGTGTAGGCGCAGCCCCATGAGGCTGAGAACCAGAAGGGATGTCAGAACTTGCACAAACACGTAGATGTTGCCTTCATCCTGATACACGTGTGCTGTGGTACTTCAGAGCAGTTGGCAGGAAAGTTTGTTCTTTGCCAGAATCTCTTCATGGAGTCCCTGCAGCATATTTCCAAGGCAGAACAGCTTCTCTGGGGCCTGCTATTAACATTTTGGCAGACAGTCCTTTATGCTGTTCATAAGCACTTCTGTTGCAAGGCTGGTGTATATATCTATATACATGGTATTATATGGCACTGAGACTAAATTTCTCATCACTACTTTGCCTTCTGGTGGGAAGTTAATATATGCTATTGCTCAGCAAAGGACAACATTACATCGTAGTTCCCTTATTTAAAACCGTAACAACTGTCACCTGCATAGAAAACTAGTAAGCCCTGTCCCCAGCTGGTGTAAATTAGTATGGCACCACTAATGTCTGATTTATAACAACTGAAGATCCAGCCTTCCCAATATACCACATGGTTAAGCATGCACTTTAATAGCCTGGATATGTCTTGAAAGCCATGTAATTGTGTGGTAATGAACTAAACTTTTAATTAAGTTCTCATTTTGAATTAGGATCAATAAGTCAATAAATGGCCTTCACTTG
The DNA here is from genome assembly GCA_009769605.1 of Bucorvus abyssinicus. NCBI lineage: Eukaryota > Metazoa > Chordata > Aves > Bucerotiformes > Bucorvidae > Bucorvus > Bucorvus abyssinicus. The sequence continues at coordinate 79,350,242 of CM020025.1, forward strand.
ATTTAGATGATAGATATGCACAGCTGAGGCTGCAGTCTACGTCCTCCCTAGTTTTCAGGCTCTCCTTTCTCCTTCATGTGTCAGAACCTAATGAAGGAGCTCTGCAGTATGGTCATAATACATTATTGTCACATGTAGTGATAATACTAGTAGAGTTAGGAGACTACCAGGTTTCTATTATAAATCCTGTTCCCAATGTTTTATAGCATGTGTGTTTCAAATTGCAATTAGCAAAGTTTCTATCAAAATTAAAAAAGGATTTGATTTGATTGATTTGACCTATCAGTTTTTGCAGGATTTCTGAAGGTATTTTTGCTAATCTCTGGCACGATATGCTTTAGATTTGAAAAATGCAGTTTCATAGCAAGCTTTTAAACCAGACTAATTGCTGATGTTTGTTGAAAGGAGAGAAAGGGCAAATAGGTTTGTATGGTGGTAATGACTCTTATATTTTTAAGATTAGACAAGACCGTTCTGACCATCTACACCGACCCTTTGAATAGCTAGGTCACAGAATTTCACCCAGTAATTAACACATCTGTCCCAGCAACTTCCAGGGTGAATTATAGCAGATCCTTAGAAAGCTATTACCTCTCACTGGAGGGAATGTCACAGGCAAACTATATAATCCAGTACTTGGAATAGCAGAGCAGAAGTTATTACTTCAGACTTCTACTCTTCACTCTGATTCTGTCTCACTGTGTGGTCTTAGGAAAGTAATTTTTCTGATTTCTCCATTTTTCCACCTTCTGCAATGAGGAAAATAATATTTAGAAGTATCAGAGAGGAGGTGGTGAGATGTAATAAATTATTTGAGGAATGCTTTGAACTATTCAGATAAAAGATGCTATTCTGTAAAAGTAAAGAAAGCCACTACCATGTTTTCAAATTTGAAAGCTGATTACTTTTCAGAATGTGTTTTCTCTGCATTTGTGTCACGTTAACAGCTACTGTGGAACAAATGTGGTTACATGAAGAGCTGAATTTCACAGTCGATTGTTCTGAATATTTAGTGTAAAAGTTGGTTTGGATATTTTCACTCAACTTGAAATATTTTTCTCTAATAGAAAGGACAGTGTTCATTATGACCAGGTTTAGTCTTAGTTTCCACTGGATAAAGCACCTTTCAGTGGGATTCTATTAGAGTCCTAAAAACTGTCCCTTTCTCAGCAGACCAAGTATCTGGTAGAAAATTGGGTTATGGAGAGCAATTGCTACCTCTCTGGAATTAACGGGGCAGTTTGCACTCTGGACTCTCACTGTGGTTGGACACTCAAAAAATAGAGGGTTTAATCTTCAAGACCATGATAATAATGCTTGGCACTGGCATAAAGAATAAATCAGACCATTATGCCTTTAAAAATATTCAACTATTCAACTGGAATATCCAGGACCTTTTCCAGAGTGACTCTTACAATTAAGTTCCAATAATAATCCTTATCATTTAGTGGCTATATCTACCCTGTTAAACACATCTGATTCAAAAAGTGATCCTTGGTACTTAGGCTAGTGATGCAGAGTGACCTGAACACATGCTGCGTGTTCTGCTGCTCCAAATTGACACCTCTGTGTCCCCAAGAGATTATTATTATTTTCTTGCAGCTTTCTAATTCAAAGTGTCCAAAAAGCAAGGGAGAAGTAGGACAGTGAGGACGGTAAGGTCCACAGAACTACAAGGTGCTCAGCTGAGTAAAATTAGCTAGTTGGCCCCTGCTGGACTATCACAATGAAAACCTGAGATACCTGCTGGGGACATCAGATCTGTGCATCTCAGCTCCTGGCCCTTCACTACTCATCGGGACATTTCCTGTGCAAGGGACCCCAGCTGGAGCAAAATGACTCCAGGAGCAGTATCTCAGTGGAGAACGTGGAAGAGAATGAGGAATACGCTGAAGCAGTCATTGCTGCAGTATGGTCAATTATTGCTACATACAGTGACTTTCTTGAAAGACAGAAAGTGTAAGGGCAATTCTCCCACAATCATGATAAAACCTTCAACTTACAGAACCAGTAATTTTGGATCAATGCAGCTATGTAGCTGGTCTTAACTTGTTTTCCAAAGTCTGTACAGCCAGGTGCTTTAGAAATAAAATTTCTGTGGTAAGAACCTGTGTTCTTTGCCTGTGTCTTTCTAGCTCAGTGGAATTAGAAGTTTAACACCTGTCTTGAGTTCTCAAAGCCTCTGTAGGACTCAAGAGAAATTTCTGTGATGGTTTGGGAGGTCTCAGGCTCTGAATCTTGGTCACAGTAACGCTATACTGAAATCTAAGTCTAGAAACACACCCTAAGCTCCCAAAGTCAAAAGTAGCAACCAGTCTCTGCCCTGTCTAGGTGGGCTGAGCTAACACTACACAGAAATAGTGGACCAGACTGTAGACGTAGCCCAGACAGCCTGACACAGCTCTACTAAAGCCAGCCTTCACCAGCAGAAACTCTGATCCTTAATCTACAAACAACTGAAGAGAAAGAAATGCTGTTTATATTTTTACTTCAACTGGAAATTCTTTAGCAAGCACAAAAAACTATTAGCATTCTAAATTGCAATCATTTGTGCTTCAACACGTACAGTGGTTCTGTCTGACTCCATACAACAGCTTTACGGGGGTGGAGGTGCAGGGTCAAAGCGATTAGTAACAATTCTGATAGTTTAAATAAGCACAAGTAGCTTTAAAGGGCTGCTATGATCATATTCAAAGAATGTTTGCATGAAGGGGATATTGATGCATCCTGGTTCTGCCTGGAACATGCTACAGAAAACCTCTAGGCAGTGGGAGCTGGATGAAGAATGTAATTTTTCATACAATTGAAGATCAGGTTTTCAGTAAAATGAAAATTCTTGTGGAAATAATGTTTGCCATGATAATTTCCTATTTTTAACTGAAAAATCCAAACACAAAATCTTTTAAGACAATACCTTAAGTGGGGTTTCAATGGTATTGAGTCACTTGCTGGGTACTGACATTCTCCATAGAAGAAAAAAACCCCAACAAACCGAAATTCAGACACTCAGCATCCAGGCGGAGTTTATGTTTGCTTCTCATCCCCTGCCTCCATCTCTCTCACTGTCCGTCCAACTGCTGCCAAGGGCAGAGTCACAACTTCAGCCACAGTTTATAAGGTGCTTTTGTGAAATACTTTGTCTGCAAAAATATCTGGAAGACAGTAGATTCTCTTCTTATTAGGAAAGGCAAAAGATCTGCCATCAAAAAAATGCAGAAAACTGAATAATCAAAGGGAATGAGACCTGCTATGTAGGCATTGGCCACAACTCCCCAATAGCCCGTACTTTGTCACAGCACTTGCATATTGCCTGATCTTTACTTCACGGTCTAGTTTGCTTTGCATTTTGAAATCATATCTGCCTGCAGAGAATAAACAGATGCACAGGTTCTGACCTGGCTGGAAAGGAGTATCCTTGGATTAGAAGCTCCATTGGCATGGTTTTGCATTTTGAGAAGTTTACATTGCCTCATGGCAAGGTGGTGATTGTTGCCCCCGTGTTAGTGTGAAACTTGGCAGGACTGGTCTTGGTTGGCCTTGCTACACAAAAATAACACCTAATATGTTTTTGTTCACCACAGTTTCAATGTCTTTTAGCAGTTTAAATGTGGTTGTTACTAACAGGGACCAAAACAGAGTTGGGGAAGGGCTTCTAAAGAGTGCGCATTAACATTTAAAACTTCTTAAGCTGGGAAAAGTTTAGATTCAGGACAGTGTTAAACACAGGATTAAACACACCACACCCCATGATTTCAGTAATCACTTAGATACAATATACCAAATTTACTCCTGATTTATGGTATTACAGTACAATATTACACCTCTTGTACCAAGAGGTGAATTTAACATGCTGACACTGTTCAGTGAGATGAGCATAGATGTACAACTAAGCAGCATGAAAGCAATTAGAATTTCACTTCTCAGAATGTTTTCCCATTCCTTTGAGCATCAATGGTGACTGGAAGTACATTGGAACAGAGCTGGTCAGCAAAGGCTTCAAGTATAAAAATACAGAAGAAGAAGAACCAAAAGCCATTCCTTTAAGTGAACGACACTATTTTGTCATGACTACGTTCAAATAGCTACAGTCCAGATCAGTTCTGAGTGTAAAAAATTACCAGAATTAACATCTTCTGTGAGACGAAGCTCGCCTTTGTCACAGATAATTTAAGAACATAAATTGTCACATAATAGTTATTCATTGCTGGTGAGCCAACATCATTTCCTCGTAGGGTCTAGAGATGAACAGTTGGTAAATAGGGTGATACAGACCGTGGGGTTGGGATAGGATGCTGAAAAAAATTCATGAGAACAGTATTACACTGAAGGAGTGGACAGTTTTTCTCATGTGCCTCCTGACTCTACAGCTAGCAGCTGCCAGACGTATGCCTCAGACTTCAGCACGTGCCAAGAACGAGCCCTTATACAAGTTTTGATACAGTGGCTTTCCTAGAGTCCTTTCTTTCACTGTGTGGTAGACACAGAGTTCCCATAAACATCAGCTTAGGCAGCTTTTCCTCACGCTGTCAAGAACTGAGGTTAGTCGACAGCTCCTGAGCAGGCAGGAGAGCAATATTAATCAGATGACGTCTGCCTAGGCAGGGAAGCACACTACGTACAGATCACAGCTTGGCCAGCACTGATGAGAATGGAAACCTGAATTTTACTCTCTTCTGGGTTACAAAAGTGGGGTTTATTGTTGCTATCCTCATTCCACCAGGCTTCATGATGGAACTAGTGTGTAAAGAGAAGACAATTCCATGTATAATACATAACTGAATATTACTGTGCAGGGAGGTTCACATCACAGGAAGATTCTTTGCTGTAATGTGTCACATCAACCAACATGCAGAAACCACAAATAACTGCTGGCTACCAGCTATTACTGATGGGATTTCTTTTTTTAATGTATTCAGTTTGTGGGTAGGTGTACCACACACCTTTGCACTAAAGCTAGACCCCTTACGATGTGGAAGAGCTTCGCATTTACCAATACGCAGCAGCAGACGGCCAGGAGTAAGTGGAAATCCTCAGGGCAGTATAAGGGACGCGGTACAAAGAAACGTGGGCAGGTGACTGCACAGCTCACAAAACACAGGAGCACAGATGAATCTAACTTGAAACGCAGCAGGATTTATTCCACTGTGCAGTGCTACTAATCTCAACAGAACTAAAAGCTCCAGAGCATTTTGTCAATGAGTTATGGCACGGAGCTCTTTATACTGATACAGTCAGTTTTCCACTAAGCATAAACCACCCATGTAGACAAGCCCACTGCGAACACGTAGGGTGTTTTCAGCGGTTGGCCTGTCATGCAGATTAAGTCTGAGTTGGAGTAGGCAATTGTTTCAATCTCCTGGCAGCTTGCAGGGCAGATGGAATATTAATCTTCTGAAATATCACACCATGTAATTTATAATAATCAGGGGACTGATGAGAAAAATCCAGACTGGCGTTATGGAAAATGGGTCATTTAATAATTTCGGCGGACTTGGAGCAATGAATAAGAGATTCCAGGCATATCTGAAGTCTTCGAAGGCACCAAGGAAATAATCCATTTAATTCAATAAAAGTCCAGTCTGGAATTCCCTCATTTGCAGCTTGCCTGAAATTGCTGAAATTTTTGGTGCCAGTCCAATGAAATTTCTCTCTCAGTATAATTAAAGCACTCACTAACATATTATCGAATGAGACATTCAGTGTCTGACTAAACTTTTTGTCTCAAAAGCACAGTCATAAAACATTATAACCTAAATGGACATGAGAACATTTGGATGCAGAGACTGGTCGGGACTCTTCTACCTCTTAAGAGGCTCTACCCTTCCAGACAGTGTTCTCCTGGCATTATAGGATGGGACTCCCACCGTGCTCTGCACTATTTCAAAATCACACCTTAAAAACTTCAATTCGCAGTATATTTTTTTCAGATGGACCACTACTGACACACTGTGACACCTCTGTCCAGAACAGAAGCTTGTTAGCTCCATTACGAACCCTGTCATCACAGAAGCAGATGGCCTGTGGGTACGTGTCACTTTGGACATGCTGCAGCTCTCTGTGCAGTGGCTGGCTGTCAGGCTGAACTATAGCACAATACTAAACCATCAAACTAATCTTCATGACCTCCTCTGTCTTCCTAGACCAACGGGGATAACCCAACCTCATGTTTCCACTCTTGGAATGCATCTTCTGACTAGACATCAAAAGGCAATGACACAGGTCTTATTCAACAGCCACCGCCTGTAAAAAACCTCACAAACAGCAAGAAGGGAATCACAGTCCACAGCCAATAAAGGTTGAGAGCTCAGCATCTAATGCAAGCACAAAGACAAATGGGATACTCCTCTCTCACCCGTTCAAGGCAATGGAGAAAAGTATCTTGTCAACACAGGCTGTCAGTGTGCTGCAGCTTGGCCATGAACTGGCATCCTAACAGGACTAGCTGGTATTGCACGAAACAATGACTGCACAGAATCATTTGCCTGCTTTTGTGTCGTGCAGTGTTACCACATTCATTTCTCAGGCCATTTGTTTCCAAATTTGCCTCTTACTTCACCAGTGAAATTGAAATACCAATCAGTATTAGTAAAGAAAGTACAGAACCTGTGAAGTGTAACGTCAGTGCTATTTGGCTATTTCAGATAAAAGGAATACATTGAATAAAGATTGAAGAATAACTGATTGAAGAACAAAGATGACAAGGAATGACACAGACCATTTTATTTGCCTAGAAGTGAAGTGCTCCTGGCTGAGGATGAATGGATGGATTTGCTTTTACTCAGAAACACCATTCAATTCTTGAAATGCCAACAGAAAAAAAATTCAGGAAGTACAAATGTGGTCTAATGTAAAACAAAAGATGTCATTTCAAGTCATGAAACAACAAATTTCAGTGGAGTGGCACATCCTTCATTTGGTTTGCAGATTGCGCCACCGAGCTACAAACAAAGCAGTCTCTAAATCTTTGTGGGTGGCAACACAACAGAGGCATAGAGACGCTTTGGATATATTACAACATCATGGTACAGCTCTGTTTATTAAATCAATCTTTCATTCTCTGCTTTAAAATGTCTGCAGTTATTTTCCCTCTCCCATGCCCCTCCACTTCAGTTGTACATGTGTTATTTGCACAAGCTTTAACCCAAGCCACCATAGCACCGAGGCTGAACCTCAGCTCTTTCCTGTGGACGTGTGGGAAGATGCCGCATGGCTGCAGGGCTCATCCCTTCCCTACCAAGGGGCTGCAGGGCTCCTGGGAAGCACTCTCAACAAATGAGGGTTACCCGCCTGTATATTGCACTCCTGCTGGCTTCTAGCTGCCTCCAGGCAAAGAAAAGTGATCATTTACTGGGTGCCTTACTGAGGTCTCATGGTTTCTGTCTCTGGGATTGCTTCTGTCAATGGAAGGAGGCTGGCAAAGAGCACCAACACTACTGCCTTGTTAACAGGAAGCCACCCGAGCAAAAGACCATCCTACAGGAGCAACTGCCCTCCCGTAAGGATGACAGTGATGAGAGGGACTGACCAGCTGTACAGGGTGATACAGAAATTTCAGCCCCTTAGACATACCCTTCCATATACAGGAGCAGTGACACTTTGCTGTTTGCCCTGTCCTCTTCTTGCATACTCCCAGGTACTACTTCCACAAAGAAAAGGAGACAGGCTGCCATAGATGAGTCCCTTCTGAAGGGAACAGAAGGCCCCATATGCCGACCAGACCCGCTGCACAGGGCAGTTTCCTGCCTCCCTGGGGCCTGGAGTAAAGATATGAAGAGAACACTTTCTACCCCGGTACAGTCCTCAGATTACTCTCCATTACTGATTTTTCAGGTAGGCAGCAACAAAGTCACAACAAGAAATCCAAGGGTAATCAAGAGACTTCAGGGCCTCGGGACGACTGGTTAAGAGATCATGAGCACAAGTGGTGGTCTCCTCTATCCCTTCAGTTGCAGCCAAGACAACAGGAAGACTCATCAGATAAATATCTGGCTCCAAGCCTGGTGTCACCAGCAAGATTTCAGGTTTTTTGATCATGGGTTGGTTTACATGACACCAGGCCTGCTGGCAACAGACAGGGTACAGGGGGAGGAGGATCCTTGCACAGGAGCTGGCGGGGCTCACTGAAAGAGCTTTAAACTAGATTTGAAGGGGGAAAGGGATAAAACCAGGATCACTAGACCTAAGCCTGCGGGCAGCAGATCAGCAGTTGTGGCATGGCGTGCTAGTGGGGCCTGTTGGTCTGACTGGAGGCAGAGGATGGAGTTCCACGCGATAGCAAAGACACAAGGGAAATTGATGGGCTAGAAATCATGGAAGCATCTGGGAATCGTCAGGTAGGAATTAGGGCTTCTCCTCCCAAAAAAGCCGATGGGATCAATAGCCCAACTGAAGTGCACTTACACCAATGCCCACACCATGGGCAACAAACTGGAGGAGCTGGAAGCCATTGTGCAAAAGGAAAACTCTGATATAGTTGCCATCACAGAAACACGGTGGGATGATTCATACAACTGCAGTGCTGCATTGGACAGCTATAAACTCTTCAGAAGGGACAGCCTGGGAGGGAGAGGCAGAGCAGTGGCCCTGTATATTAGGGAGTGTTTTGATTGTCTATAGCTTAATGACGGTGACAATAGGTTGAGTGTTTACAGGTAAGAATCAGGGGGAAAGCCAACAAGATATCATGGTGGGAGTCTGTTATAGATCACCCAACCAGGATCAAGAGGCAGAAGAAATATTCTATAAGCAGCTGGGAGAAGTCTCAGTATTACTACCACTTGTTCTTGTGGGGGACTTCAACTTACGAGATGTCTGCTGGAAATACACTACAGCTGAGTGGAAACAGTCCAGGAGGTTCCTGGATAACTGCCTGACACAACCAGTGAGGGAGCCAACTAGGGAAGAAACCCTCCTGGAACTGTTTGCGAACAGAGAAGGACTTGTAGGTGATGTGAAGGTTGGAGGTCCTCTTGGACATAGTGATCAAGAGGTGGTACAGTTTTCAATTCTTGAGGAAGTAGGGAGGGGGGTCAGTAGAACTGCCACCTTGGACTTTTGGAGGGCAGACTGGTTGACAGAGTCCTTTGGGTGGCAGCCATGAAGGGCAAAAGAGTCCAGGAAGGCTGGACATTCCTTAAGAGAGAAATCTCTAAGGTGCAAGAACAAGCCATCCCAGCGTGCCGAAAGATGAGCCAGTGGAGTAGAGGACTGGCCTGGCTGAACAGAGACCTTTGGCTGGAACTCAGGAAGAAAAGGAAAGTTTATGACCTATGGAAGAAGGGTCAGGCCACTCAGGAAGACTACAAGGAATTTGCAAGGCTGTGCAGGGAGAAAATTAGAAAGGCCAAAACCCAACTAGAACTTAATCTGGCTACTGTCCTAAAAGACAATAAAAAACGTTTCCATAAATACATTAACAGCAAAACGAGGGCTAAGGAGAATCTCCGTCCTTTACTGGATGCAGGATAGTGACCAGGATGAGGAAAAGGCTGAGTTACTGAATGCCTTCTTTGCCTCAGTCTTTAATAGTAAGACCAGTTGTTCTCTGAGTGCCCAGTCCCCTGAGCTGGAAGACAGAGGCAGGGAGAAGAATGAAGCCTCCTTAATCCAGGAGAAAATGCTTGGTGAACTGCTGCACCGCTTAGATGTGCACGAGTCTATGGGGCCAGATGGGATCCAGCCAAGAATTCTGAGGGAGCTGGCGGAAGCACTCACCAAGCCATTTTCCATGATTTACCAGCAGTCCTGGCTAACGAGGAAGGTACTAATCGACTGGAGGTTAGTAAATGTGACACCCATCTACAAGAAGGGCCAGAAGGAGGACGCAGGGAACTACAGGCCTGTCAGCCTGACCTTGGTGCCAGGGAAAGTCATGGAGCAGATCGACTTGAGTGCCATTTGTGGCACGTACAGGACAACCAGAGGATCAGGCCCAGTCAGCATGGGGTTATGAAGGGCAGGTCCTGCTTGACTAACTTGATCTTCTATGACAAGGTGACCCACTTAGTGGATGAGGGAAGAGTTGTGGATGTTGTCTACCTGGACTTTAATAAGGCCTTTGGCACTGTTTCCCATAGCCTTCTGCAGAAACTGGCTGATCATGGCTTGGATGAGTGCACTCTTCACTGGATAAAAAACTGGCTGGATGGCCGGGCCCAGAGAGTGGTGGTGAAAGGAGTTAAATCCAGTTGGTGGCTGGTCACCAGTGGTGTTCCCCAGGGCTCAGAGTTGGGCCCTGTTCTCTTCAACATCTTTATCAGTGATCTGGATGAGGGGATCGAGTGCACCCTCAGTAAGTCTGCAGATGACACCCAGTTAGGCAGAAGTGTCAATCTGCCTGAAGGTCAGGAGGCTTGAGGGATCTGGACGAACTGGATCAATGGGCTGAGGCCAACAGCATGGAGTTCACCAAGCCCAAGTGCCAAGTCCTGCACTTGGGCCACAACAAACCCCTGCAATGCTACAGGCTTGGGGAAGAGTGGCTGGAAACTGCCCATCGGAAAAGGACCTGGGGGGATGATGGCTGACAGCCGATTGAATATGAGCCAGCAGTGTGCCCAGGTGGTCAAGGTGCCCAACAGCATCCTGACTTTTATCTGAAATAGGGAGGCCAGCAGGAGGAGGGAAGTGATGCTCCCCCTGTACTCAGCACTGGTGAGGCCACACTTTGAATACTGTCTCCAGTTTTGGGCCTTCACTTCAAGAAGGTAATTGAGGTGCTGGAGTGTCTCCAGAGGAGGGCAACAGAGCTCATGAAGGGTCTAGAGAACAAGTCTGATGAGGAGCAGCTGAAGGAACTGGGGCTGTTTAGCCTGGAGGAGGCTCAGGGGAGACCTTATTGCTCTTGACAACTACCTGAAATGAGGTTGTAGGGAGGTGGGGATTGGACTTTTCTCCCACGTGACAAGTGACAGGACTAGAGGAAACGGCCTCAAGGTGCACCACGGGAGATTTAGGTTGGATATCGGGAAGAATTTCTTTACACAGAGGGTCATTAAGCATTGGGACAGGCTGCCCAGGGAGGTGGTGGAGTCCCCATCCCTGGAAGTGTTTAAAAGATGTGTAGATGTGGTGCTGAGGGACATGGTTTATGGGCCCTGGCAGTTCAGGGTGTTCGGTTGGACTCGATGATCTTGAAGGCCTCTTCCAACCAGATGATTCTGTGAAAAGGGAAAGGCCAAAATTACTAAATTCTTGACTCAATTGTGGACTTTTGCTGCTGAACTTAAGGCCAAGCATTCACTGACATCTCTTACCCTTCCACCCACCCAAAAAGGGCAGTTGTTATACAAAATTAGCAGGGGAGACACGGACAGAGGGTAAAGTGTTAAAAAAAAAAAATCCTTTGTACACCAGTAAGATATTCTCTTCATGATCTTTAATTAGGACTGGTGATCTCATTGAAATACTCTGGCAGTCTCAAGGCAGTTTCAAAGGGATAACATTCAAAACAACATTCAGGTAACAATAGAAATTGAGAAAGACCCTTCAGAGAAGAACTGCACAAATATGTGGATTGTCACTGCAGCTGGCTGCTTCTTAAGACTATTTGTAGAGATGCCAGTGCATGCAACCTTGGTCCTGCAGCCAGAATCTGGTTTACTGTTCTAGTGATGCTACAGTCAGAAGAGATTTTCCTGTGTTGTCTCATTGAGGCTGCACAGAGTTAAGATGATACTTTTTCCACAGCTACTTGAAAATCACCATTCTCATGAATAATGTGGCGCACTTCGTATTAATTTTACACAGGTGAAGTTACAGGTATTAAAATGCAAGGAAATTGCTTTGAACAATTAATTAAGAGATATCTTTCAGCCGAATACAAATTTAGGATTGGCCTCAATCTCTGAAAGTTACCATCAGTATGAAATGTAAAAAAATGCAACCTACCAGGAAGTAGCAGAGCACAGCAGTAAATCTGCAAAGCTATTAGTCTTCGAGATGGCTGTTACAAATACAGCAGAAGCTGTCAGATCTACATAATCTCAAATGTGAAGTCATATCTTCCATTCAGAGGAGTGCTTTACAACTGTTAATTAAACCTCACGACACTGCAGGGAGTTAGTAAAATGCTAATGCCCGTTCTGCAGATGTATAACTTAGCCCATTTATCACTTAATATTTAAATGCACTTGATCATATCCAGGGGAAACTGAACTGGAACCTTTCTATCTCTTGAATTTTGTATGCTAGAAGATATGGTATCTCCAGAGGCTTACAGAAGGAACACTCCCTTTAACAAATGAAGTGACTTGGAATAGTAAAGATTGTTTAATCTTTTACCTTTCCCCAACAAAATTTAAAATAAACATTCCCTCTCTACTGTGCCTAACACTTCAGAAAAAAGGATATACAAGTTTAGGAAGGTATAAGTTATTGTTTCTCTATTTTCTTTGTCTACTAAACATTTTGAAGAATCCTTTTCCTGTGGAGATAATTAGAGATACATGTGGTTAAATTACCAACCTACTTTCAAGTCAACCCATTCCTAGACGCAAGGAAGTAGCACTAGTGCATGACAACATAAGACTATGATTTCCAAAAAAGAGGGAAAGGCAGATGAGAAGTAAGTGCATTTTTGATTTTCAGAGAATTTAAAAAACCTCAAGCCCATTTGCTCTGGATGACAAATTTAGTTAATACTGGAAGCTGTCAAAAGATGAGACACATTGAAAGACTAGATGGAATAAAATATTTGGTGTTGTGCAATCTCAGCGCCACAGCTGATAAAGGGTAACCTAAGATGACTGGCCTCTGAAGTCAACAGATAGTTGAATGAATGGCAAAAGGACTGGTGGTATCTCTAGCGTATGGCACTTATCAGAAATGTTAAGGAAGGCCTGATCTTGTAATTTAGTGGGCAGGAAAGCAGCTGAAGCTGAGCGGTCCTAAAGGCTTTCAGCTCTCTGCCCGCTTCCTGTCTGTTTCAGAATCAGAACCCCACAGAGAATATATAGCAGAATAATCAGGTAACCGATCTCACAAAATTACATGTGCCTCCTCATTGAGCTGTATCCTATTTTGGTTGTAAAACCTTTGGGAAAACATAGCAGACACTGAACAGGTAACTGAAAGGGACAACGGAAAGAGCTGGAAAAGCTGTAGAAGCCTGAATATGATTGCTCCTAACGTTACAGTTGTACAACTTACTAAGCCAGGGGCAATCAGATCTCATGTTCCAGGCAGAAAGCTGAGTCCTGCAACACTTAAAGCGGTGCTTACCTCAGTTCTCTTCAGGCTTAGTTAGTCATGCTGTGGCTAGGTAAACTTATCCAACTTCCTTTAAAGCATCATGTCCTGACAGCTGCTAGGAACTGGATATCTGACCTGATAGGTATAGCTAAACCTAAATTCCTAGGAAGGCCTCCTTTGAGTCTACTCATTGGTATTTCCTTTCCTATGGGCGGAACTGCCAGCCTACTTGGAAACTGCAATTAATCCCGGGTGAGAAGCTCACTGCCATAACAAAGATGCAGACAAAATTGATTTTTCTTTTCAGCACGTCTACTACTCCAACATCCTGGTCAAGCCACACACAGTAGGTTCAGCTTTGAGCTTGAAGCCAGAAAGTGTTCCAAGGCTGTGCTCTTGACCATGATGCCTACTATAAAGTGCTGCGCTAAATAAATACCTGACATGTATCCAGGACTTACTCACTGGACAGATCGCAAAGTGTTTTGCATGCTATATACAGGAATCACTTCATCTGCCACCAAAATGAAGTTCCGTTTGAAGCAAAAGGGAGGGCAGAGAACAGAAACACTGCAGCAATAACGTGAAAAATAGATGAGCTAATTTTAAAGGCAGATAAATTGTCATTTCTTGAGCCCGAATCAGAGTCTTTGAATCACGTATTTAATAGAAGATGTCACAAACATCTTCAGTGATATCCTATTGTCAGGTTCTTGGGTCCTCGTTACTGATGAAACACAGTGGTACTGCACAGCAGCTCTGATGCGCATTTGTTCTTTAACCATAATAGCATTTTAAATATAATTGGGAACATCAAGAGGACCTGGCACGATGACACCAACTCCAAACACTGGAGACAAGGCAGCACAGAAGGACAGACTGATAATAAGTTACCTGACCACAGACATCCCCGCAGTTCTGGTGCTTCACAGTCACTAATGCATTCATCCTCACAGCAGCCTTGTAAAGATGATCAGTTACACACAGGAGGAACCAAAGGCTTAGGAATATTCACATCCTCCTCCTGTGTATCAGCAGCAGTACTTCAGGTTAGACCACAGTGTCATAGTCTCATCAAAGCCTCTAGGCAGAGGCTAAAGATTGGCTCCTTTCTTCTTGTGGACTGGACAAGCCCCACCAGGTTTTGTGGCCTCAACTGCTCAGGCCTGAAGCACTCTCAGAGTCACGAAATAAGACTGACAAGGTATAGCTCAATGGTTTCATTTCTGGCTGTTGCTGCGGGAGTGAAGTGTGTTCTAGGACATCTTCCTAACTGCTGCTAGGCTGTACCCAAACTTTGAGCTCCTTTTTACCATTGACCACCTAGCTGGAGCTATCCTTTGGCTATTCTGTAATGCCACACATGCTCCATCTCATCCTGGGGTATCTAACCCCTCCCTTCAGCTCAGCTTAACAGCTCGCGTTGGGAATGAAGCATCTCCAAAGCAAAAAGAACAATGCTAGTGCTGGAGAAGGAAGCCAGTGGCTCACCAGAGCTTCACACCATCAATGGCTTTGAATTGTTATCACTCACCTTCCACTTATAACCATGTTTCAAAGGGACTACATAGCTCATAACTCTGGCAATCACTTCTGGAGCTTTTCACTCTGAGGTTACACGTTTACTATCTCCCTCAGTTAAGACTGAAAACCACCTTTTAGTATTTTCACCAACTTAGGCCTTGGTTGCGGGACAGTTCTCTTCTACCTGTTTCACCCAAAAAAGTTTATTTAATAGAACAGCATTGTGTGAGCACAGCAAGAGCAGGGCTACTACCTAGGGGAAGACCAGGAGACAACACAAGATGGGCAGTGACCTTGCCAACCAGGCACAATCGCCCAGCACCACAGACAAGCAGAGCAGGACGGTGACAGCAACAGGTCCTCCTCAACGAACACCAAGCAAGGTAGACAAGGCACGTCCAAGGAAATCCAAATACCACAGGAACAGTACTGCAGACAGGCAACCCAGAAACCCAGCTCAGGCTGGGCCTTCAGTCCCAGCCTAAATGGGCAGTGGGTGTGGTAAGGGTTCTAGGTGAGGCCACTCAGGGTCACTAAGGCCTGTATTACCCTCGAGGGACCATGCCTAGTAGTCTTCTCAGGGCACCGACAAACATTCAGGTTGAATGCTTCCCAAAGAAGTGTGTTTTCATAAAAAAAAATTTGAAAGCTTTTCACACCAACCAAATTTGGAACTGTAGCGTTGAAAAGCATATGAAGAAAATCTCTGTATATGATAAAAATGTGGTATAATTTTTAAGGCTTATACTTTCAACAGAACTTTATGAGGGACAGAAAAATATAAAATATACTTCCTTGTCTTTCCCAAGTAGACAGGAGTTGCAGAAAGCAAATCTAGCACTGTGTGGGATAGAAATGACCATGAAGAGAGCAAGATCTTTCTTTACTATCTCCAGAAGACTAGACGTTAAGTCACTGAACCTGTGCTAGTAGTCTAAACCCCGCAGTCTTACCAAGAACATGGGACTTGCCATATTGGATCAATTAATGGACTCCTCAAGCGAGAGGATTATTTTGCAAATACACAGTTCTGCAAAGGAGCTAAGAAAGCTTACCTGGCATTTCTCCTGTGAAGCGAACTTCAGAGGCAGACTGATACCTATTGCAAAACAGTACGAAAGAAATATACACTGTTCCTAGCACTGAGATACCCATTCTGTAGATAAAGCTAGCAGTTATAAATGATGAACTCGCATTTTTAAAAAAACAATGACAATGAAAACCTGTCTTTTCTCTGAAGGAGACATTTAAATTCAACCGCTTCTGATGGAAGCAAATATGTAGTTTAAATCTTCCTGGCTTGTCCATTCTGCTTTATTTAAAGCATTCCTGACTCCCTTTCCTAGCAAGCTGCTCTAAGAATATAGTCAGTCCAGACAAGTTACAAGAAGCTGAATTTAGTGAAGATGGAGATTTTCATATGTCCTTCAATATTTGCAATTTTTTTGCCAAGACCCAGCTTTCAGGGTCATGTGGGCATGTGAAAAATCTCAACTTCCATTTAGAAAAGGGGAAAAGGCAAAAAGAAGTAAGTTTTCAGCGCCTGTGGTGGCAAAGAAACATTTTGAAAATACAGATCGTAAATTCTCCCACGTCAGAAGACAAACAAAAAGAACCTTATGTTTATTATTTCAAAAATTTAATTATTTTAAAGCCAATCACATCATTTGGGGCATGGGGTGGGTGTCTTCATGATATTTGAAGGCCTGGTTTGGAAATGCTGGACCTATTATTTCCTACCTATTCTATATTTATAGTATTGAGGCCTAAAATTCCAAGTTTCAGCAGAGTAGAATGCTTTCTTCTCCTGATGTGATAAATCCCTGAAAATACTGGAAATACTGACAGAACTTTAACCATACTATCTCAAATGAGGCACCGTGATTTTTAGTTCATAATTAAATGCATATTTCTTTCAAAATCAGCTCATATGTAACTTGTAAATCATTTTGGTGGCAGCTCAGAGGGAAATAAGGCTAATGTTGATATTGGCAGGCTTTATCTTGGCAAGAAAAAAAGAATTTTCATCTGAACTCTTATCCAAACAATATATGTACTGGGTAAAAGAGTTATTTAAAGGAAAAAAAAAAAAAAAGGCATCAGCCAGTTTAAGCTTGTAAACAAATTGACAGGTATTCTGCTGCCTCCCTGTGGAGATTGGGATGCCTTATCTAGAATTTCTTTTGAAAACAGAATCAAGTGCAAGAGCATTTTTAGTTCAAGCTAATTTGCAAGAGTATTTCTAATTACCTGCCTGCTTAATAAGTACAAACAATGCACTGGAGCAATACAGATGAATGCTGAAGGATGTCAAAGTACTCACTGGGTACCCCACAGGAGGAAATGCCATTAAGGCACACTCCGGTGCAAGTGGCTGCGCAGTCCCTGAGCTCTGTATCTGCTGCTGGGCTATGGGCTTTGCACTATGGGCTATGGGCTATGCACTTTGACCAAGGAACAGCAGTGGCATCCTGCTACACATTCCCACTACTCCTAAACTAAGCTTAAGAAGAGTAAAAAGAACTCTTCTACTGTTTTAGCCCTAAACCTGCTCTCTAGAGTTAGTGCAGGCAGGGAAGCAGTAAACGGGCAGCAATGCTGAGTTAGGTGGGCTCAAACTGCTAAGAAAATCTAACTTACACTTTGGGTCTCCCTCATTCCCAGGGGGCACAGCAGTGTGCGTTTCTATTCTGTGTCACTCCTGAGGAAAAACTATGGAGACAAATAATGCTGACCCCTCATTGAAGAAGGAAGACAACATTAATTTTACAGAAGACAGCAGCACAACCAAGAGGATCTGGAGACTCCTTTTGTAGGGAGTGAAGCATGGTGTTGCCCTGGAGTGACAGGCGCAGAGCATCTTCAGAAGGGGAAAACGGGCCAGCAGCCACATTTCTTGGCTAGCACTAGAGGAGATTTGAGCCGCTGTTAACTCAGCAAGCACTGCCTGCCAGAATAAGGTCATGTCAGCAGGTCAGCATCACCCTCTGCCTGCCCTTAGGCACTGGAAGAACTGATCAGATTTTTGGTGTTCCTTGTCTCGTATTTCTACTTCCTAAACTTCTTCAGCAACTGGCACTCTTACTGCTGTGTGACCCAGATGCAATCAAGCCTTCACTGGCATTTCCACTGGGCAAGAAAGAAGAGATGGTGCTCGGATTTCACTTCATCTGAGCCACCTGATTGAGCCAAACTATCCTCTGGAGATGCACAGCTCCTTAAGAACTGAATCATCTTCAGGGGGGATCTTCCTCTACTGATTTTAAAGGACGCTAAGGGGGGCTTCTTGATATGTGCCTGGAATTATAGATAAGCAATAACAGATAAGCAAGGACCAGGGAGACAGCCTACTGACTCACTAAACATACCCAGGACAACATTCCACTAACCGTATTAGCTCCTCTGTGGCACTTTCCCAGGAATCGTGATAAGGAGAATCCACAGGAGTGCAGGTCCAGTAGGGGGTTATGCTGTTTGTCCTCTGCGAAGTGGACAGTCTGCTGTCCCGGCCCAGGCAAGCACAGACTACGAGATCATTGCCTCACACTCAAGTCTTCCAACAGATCTTGATGAAGCCACCAAAACTCCAGAAGGCCATAATGCATGTTCTGCCAACGGTTAATGAAATATCGTTAAGAATAGGTGTTCCCAGCAACAATTTCCCATAGAAATTTTCTGCCACATCTTCCTCATATGGCTTTAAACATACGAGGGCGTGCCTAGTCCATAAAGTAATAATGCAGAGTAGGACATCATCCAGCTTGGAAACCGCTTAAGGAGATATCAGAGCAATCCACCTGCAGAAGTAGCTTGATCTGCAAATATTCACAACCTGTTGTTTTATTAGCGTTAAATGTTGCAGCAGGCTGAAAAATTATCAACGTGTAAAAATTGATTACCTTTTTGGCACAAAGAGCCTTAATCTGTACTTAACTGTCATATCTCTGACCACACTGGTGTGCAAACATTAATTCCTGGTTTGCTTCTCCCTTTCCCTGATCTTTCTTTAATTCTTGTGAAGGTGGCATATTCTCACAGGGAGCTACTTGTGCTGACTAGGATGGCCACATGTCCAGGGCTGACAAGGCTTTACCTAGTTACCACAGCCCAGCTGAGTTCCTAATTACAGAAAGTGCAAGAAGGACATGGGATCTCACCGGATTTACACCCTACACACTGATGACGTGAATTTACTCATCCAGACCAGATGCCAGTGGAGCAAGAGAAAGCAGCACCAGCAATGGCTCTGTTTTCCACTTCATGTAACTATGGAAGCCAGTTGGCAGGATTTTTTTTTTCTCCTGCCAAATTTCTCACTTTTTTTTTTTTTTTTGCTTCTTTGAAACCCTGGAAAAAAATTTGCTTGCAGATTTTGACTAAAAAAGTGAAAAAACTTCCACAAAACAGCAGACATTTCAGGAAAGGGAAGAGTTATCTGAAAACCTAAGAAAATCACTACTGTAATACCTAGTACCAATTTAAAAAATGAACACTTTAAATGTTACTTGCTATCTTACACCTGTCTTTCTCTCAGGAAGAAACATTTTGGGGAAAAAAAAGCGCATTTTCTGAGGGGATTTATTCCAGTTCTGTGCTCTTTAAACCCCTTCATCTCAAAGAAAAGGGCACAGAACTCAAAACAGAGTCTATAGGGAGAAATGTTCTGTCACCATTTTTCTTCTTCCACGGAATAAAAAGGAAAATGTAACAAACTAAGTAAAGAGGAAAAAGCCCTCTCATCCACTTTCTTCTCACCTATTCTCCATTAAAAAAAAAAAAAAAATTGAAACACAAGCCTTCTCTTACATGTCAAATAAAACAAGGGAGGCATCTCCATTTTCCAAGGGAAAAGATAAATTACAAGGGAAAATGGGGTTCGGTGTTTTCTGTTGTTGACACACTTTTTCACGTGTAGGTAAGGAAAAAGAATAAGAAAGTTTTAAAAAAGCAGACATTCTGCCCCCTTTGCAAGTAAAAGAATTTTTAACTAGTCAAACGTTCCTGTTTTTTCAAAAGCCTCCAACACCTTCTCAAAAGCTTAAAAGAAATTTCCATAAAATACTTACTTTTTAATGCAATGCTTCTGAGGCTGCATTAGTGATTAATGAATGACCTAGAAGAAGATGCCATCTGATGACTAATCTACAGATTAAGTGGGCAATTTAGCCACGTTTTTATCAGTCTGTCTACCTACTTTTCACATATCTGTGTAATTGCCTGGATACAGGTGTTTTTTCAGCCCGTGGCTGTCAGATCAGACTGTGCTTAGCATTTTCACCCAAGTATTAAAAATAATGGGCATAAGGATTGAGACCTTGGTGGAACAGCAGAGATGAACTACTACCGCTGTGTGTGGTGTGGTCTTTAGCAGAAACACTTCCGTGCATGTTTAAGGCTTCCAGGGCTGCGGATCTGAGCAGTGCCAGACTCCTTCCCACTCTCCCAAGTGTGATATACACTTACCTGAAGAATGCTAACAGTCAGAGGATGCATGCATTTCCTTTATTTGGAAAGGGGGCATTAAAATACAGGGCTTCTTTTCACAAGGCCCCATTCCTACATAGGACAATCTGCTGGATCCCAGTTGTGACAGCTGAGCACAGGGCCCACTGCTGAGGCAAATGACTGACCCCATATTGATGGGATAATGCCTTAGGCAGATTTTCCAGTTAGCCTGAAAGAAAAAAGGAAGAAACCTGTTTGGGCTGCAGCCTGCATGTAGCACACTTCATTTACCCCCTGCCCTGTCTCTTGGGAGGGGAAGAAAACAGCTGTTTCTCTCTTTACTTACACGTATGATCTACACGAGGAACTTCTTGGCCCCAACAGCTTTTGACTTAACTGGCGCTCAGGCAATCAGGTGCTCAGGAGCAGGTGACCCTGAGCAGATGGTGATAACAACTGCCTGCCTCACAGAGAACACTTCCAAGCAAGCACCTCGCACGGGACGCTCACCCCGGGGTGGCTCAGCACCGCTCCCCCCGTCGGGGCTGTGAGCAGATGTACGGCCCGGTGGAGAATGGAGCCGGCTGGGACCCGCAGTGACCAGTGCTGGGGCCCGCCTGAATCCAGGACTCACGGCCAGTCCGCGGCGGGGAAACGTGGGCACAAAGAGTCAACAGGCCCCGAAACACAGGAATGAAACCCGTCGGGCTCTGTCCTTAGCATGAACGTCGATTTTCCCCTGCCCCGCGGCTGCGGCAAGCAGCGCATACCAGCGGGCCGCGGGCCGCCCCTGGCCCGGGGGTCGGCCAAACGGCACGGCCGTCGCTGCCACACGGCCACCCTTGCCACGAGCTGGGAGGCGCCTGCCTGCCCGACCGCTGCCGCTGACAAAACACGCGAAAGCGCCTTCGTGCGGAGGGCTGAGGCCGCTGAGGCCGCTGAGGCCGCTGAGGCCGCTGAGGCCGCTGAGGCCGCTGAGGCCGCTGAGGCCGCTGAGGCCGCTGAGGCCGCTGAGGCCGCTGAGGCCGCTGAGGCCGCTGAGGCCGCTGAGGCCGCTGAGGCCGCTGAGGCCGCTGAGGCCGCTGAGGCCGCTGAGGCCGCTGAGGCCGCTGAGGCCGCTGCCCACCAGCCCACCGCCAGGCCGGGGCCGCTCCTGAAGGGCGCCACGAGAGGGCGCCGCCGCCCGCCTGCGCCTTGCGGCGAGGCTCGGCCGGCGGGGTCGCGGCGTGGAGGCCGCGGTGTGAAATCCTGCTGCGTGTCCTCGCGTCTCGGGGTGTGATTTCTATTCATTTATTTATTTGATTTTCGCCTCCGTAAATCCTTACTGCAGGGCGGGAGCGGCATCCGTCCCAGAGCTCCTCCCGCTTCAGCCCCCGCGCCCTGCACGGCGGGCGGGGGTGAGGAGGCCGCTGCCCGCCGAGGTCTGCCCGTCGGGAGCGGAGGGAGCTCGGAGTCTCCGCAGAGCTGTCACAAGAGGGGGGGGTTTGTATTCGCCGGCTTTTGGCGCTCCCCGCCGGTTATGGATCAGAGTAGTAACACTTTCAGGACCTCACAGGAAATGCCTTCCAGTGCCCCTCTCCCGACTAAATACCTTGAAGAGCCTATTTAAACAACATCAAAAAATCCGTTTGGAGGGAAAACATCTGAATTAAACACTTCCATATTAATTTTACCTTGTTTGGTAGGTGTTTGGAAGAATGTGTGGTGCAAACACGGAATCACCACTGTGGTACAGGAGATGAACTTCTCTTTTACTACGAAACTAAGAGTAACTATTTCTGAATTCTTCTCGAAAGTTTTTTGTTTGTATTCTAGTGAAAAAAATTGACGCTTCAGTCTAAAAAAGAGGATTTCTATGAGTACTACTAGCTTGTTTTACAATAATAAGAGTAATACATAGAAAAATGAAAAGGCTGACAAATGAAGCCTGCAAAGCAGATCCTTAATTTTTTCCAAAGTGAAAAAGAGCATTTCACTCATTAAGTATTTATTTAAATGAAATTTATTTGACTTTAATGAATGAAATTGGATTTCTTGAATGAGTTCTTAAATGGCAAATTTCTGCCCAGCTCCGTCAGTTTTGCTCTATCTGTTATAGACTGTAAATTTCTCAGTTTCAGGGAATGGTCCTTTATTTCCTAACGCTTTTGAAAGTTTCTTTCTTTCCGCCTAAATAAGAATGCATTAATTATGCTGAAGAGAGTGGTGCAATACCAGGCTTCTATGCTTTCTCTGGTTTAGCTGTATACGTTTCCTTCCATAGGTTTACACATCTACATGTATAGATGTGTTTGGTGCATTTTAGACTACATGGAGTTTCAGTTGAGACAGATTAAAAAGTCACAGCTCCCACTTCACATCTTTGTTGGTGTTAAATCTATGCTTCCATCTCTGCATAGTGAAGCATGCCTGTACTCATTGCTCTTAGCAATGGTACTTTTAATGACCTCAAGCCACTCTACAGAGAGTAATCACCAAATTCTACATAAAACTGCTTGGAATATTTGTTCCAAACCTTTACTGAAAGGAAAAATATTTCAGAGAGGAAAAAAGTTGCCGGGGGGGGGAAAAAAAATCATTCAACACACTGAATTTTCAGCACAATCCTAAGGAATTCTCCAAGAGATTGAAACTACTGCGTTGAACGAGTTTCTTATCTTCCCTTATCCTTTTAAATAAATACACACCTAAAACAAAAGACTATCTCCCTAAAGGAAAATATTAAAGAAAAAAAGCCTGGTTTTTAACTTGCCTTTGATTTTCAAACCTTTAGAATTTCTATATTCGAACTATCCTGTGCAGTCACAAAAGCTGAAAACCAGCCATTTTTGAGGGGAGTATAATACTGATTGCAGCAACTGAGGTCCTGAGGAAAGCACTACCTGTTGCGATGAATGCAAGAGATAGCAGCCCTGGTGGAGGAATGCTCAGATGGTGGGAAACGGCAGGAAAAGCTGCAGCAGTAATGTGCTTCACTGCCAGACGTTAAAGAGCCATAAATCAAGGAAGAGACAATGGACACAGTCCAGTGTCCTCAGAACAAGTTCCTGCACAGGGTGCCCTGGGCCGGCAGTGGGACAAAGCCCATGCAAGGTACGAGGGGCAACTTTTAACCACCAGCTGTCTTGCACAGAGCACTATACTGGCGGAGGTGGCCCTAATACCTTCTGCTTCTTAGCCACTGTTTGCTGAACTGCCCTCAAACTTTGCAGGTATTTATAAGCACTGTTGTTTTCAAGTAGGGCTGGGGATCTCTGTTCTGAAGAAATTAATACATTATTTAATTTGGAAAGCATACAAAATTCCTTTTTTAATTCATTACACTTCACTCCCAGTGAAAACAGCTCTGTCATTACAAGTAAGACCGCTTTGATATTTACCTGAGCTCAAAGAATGCCATTTCTCAATCTTCCTAAGGAAGGCAAGTAATAATTAGGAGGGGGAACACTGTCTAAGGAAAAAAGGATAACAACAAAGGCAGCATTGCATATGTTGTTAAAATCGTGGGGAAAAAAAAAAAAAAGACTAGGCTTGTACCATCCCATTTTCTTCTACAAATGGTATAGATTTAAGGCTGATTAATCTCTTGTATGGTTTTATCACCGGCTTCTTTAAATGAATGTTCTTGGCCGGTCAGATTTGGAAGACGAAAGGAGTAAGTTATTTTTAAATCTCTGTCACAACAAAGTTAAAATAACATGGGTATCTATGTGTGCACCTTCTGTATTTCGTATCACACTCATCCACTGCCTCTGCTGAAATCTGTGGGCAGAAAAGATGATAATTTTACTGGAATCATGGGCTGTTGGGAGAGTAATTCCAGAGGAAGGCAGCATGTTCCTTATTCTCTTGGATAATGAACAGGGAGAGGCAGCAGACCAGAACCCAAGCACTGGCTTTGTTATGCTCCAAGTACGAGGTAAACTACAGAGATAGTCTTCTGTGACTCATCATTTGCCATAACTATTTTATCATAAATTCTTTGGATGCAGAGACTGTTCCTCCCCATGAGTACACAGAGGGGCTAGGATGGTGGAGTTTCAATATCATCCTAGGCTTCTATGCTCTACTCTAATGCAAATAATAAATGAAAAGCTTGTTGTGCCTTCACATTGAAGACAGTGCCTCAAACTCAATAAAGATAAATACAAAACCATCTTTCTCATTTTATCGAGGCTTTTTTTTGTTCTGCCAAAGCCACAAACAAAGCAGGAAAGAAAAAAAGAAGGTAAAAATAGCACATTTAGTCTTGCGTTCCTGGTAGGGCTTTGATGACAACCACACACAGTGGATTATATATACTTCAGTTCCCAGCTAATAACACGAACCATTCATTCCTTTCCAACAGACTACACATTCCAAAAATATTTAATGTATGTTTAATATACTGCCTATTTCCTCCATCATGTGAGTAATAGCAAATTAAATATACCTAATAATCCTTCCAGTTCTATAGTCCCTTTCATCCAAGGGTCCCAGAGCATACCACTGTTGTTAATTTGCCATGAAAAACACTCTGCCATGAAGCATGGTAGCTGAATCTAATATACTTTTTGGTTTCAGTATGACCCACAGTAAAACTTTTGGCTTTAGGGAAAGGGAAAACATTCCTTTTCAAGTGAAAGGAAATGCTCTGTTGGAGCTGAAGTGTTTTATTTCTGAGCATTTCTGAAAAATGAAAATTGGAAAGAAGTGGCCAGATTCATAAATAAAGTAGAGGTTATTATTCGCCCTTGTGTAGTTTAGTGGCTAAGACAGTTTTGGAGAAAAAGGAAAAATAAGAAAGGGGATTTGAAGATGGGTCTATTCCATAAAATTATCTTCTCTTTAGTTAGAGCTTTTCCAGGAAAGCAGAGAATCCATTAACTTCCCAAGAGCCAGGGACTGGAGGTATGAACTCAGGTTTGCCCCACAAGTACTTTAGGAACAAGGCAGAAAGTTTAAGAGCATATCTGAACATTGCTTATAAGTTGTGTTGCAACCCAAATAACTCAATTTCTCTCCTATTTAAATATATTTTTGTCTGTTCCAGTAGTTTGTTTATTCCTCTTTTTTCTCCTCCCCTTAGAAAATGTTTTTGCAGGGAAAAAAATGTTCATGCTATTCTTCATTCAGTTCCTTTTCAGTCAAAGTCAATCAAAGTATAAGAACATTGTGTGACTTGAAACAAGCTACTAAACTGGGTGTGAGTTTTAACATCAGAGAAAGCTGGGAGGCATCCAGTATCACTTATTGCTGACCTGAGACCAGAACTGGGAGTCCTCCCTTGCAGCCTTCTGCTGTGACCTCGCTACAGCAAGGATACCTTAGCACAGTTGCGCAATTACCAGATTTAGGTTTTGTTATCCTTTCATTTGGATAGTAATAGGTACTATTCACTTTGTAGATGTTCTTTATGTGGTTTAACATTGTGGAAAGTAATGAAACAAAATTAAGGACAGTAACTAGGAAAAGTAATAATAATTTTGTATTCAAACACCCCTGCTTGGTAAAACCTTCTGACTAAGCATCCTTTTAGTGGATTTAATTTTAGTATGTATGTAGCATGTTTAATGACAATTTCTCTCAGATGCTATTGCTCTGTGATTTAGGTGAAAATTAGTTTATCTTTTAATTCTAGTTGCTCCAGATCCATAATCAGGGTTCTACTATTAATCTAGGCATGGCACAAATGCTGAGAAAGAATCAGACCCTGCCCCATGGAGCTTGCATGTTCACTGTAACTCCATCTTCTTGTTCTCTAACCCTGAATTTTAAATACTTCTCTCATCATTGTATGGGAATTCGGCGCAAAAAGACAAAATGTTTGCAAGCACGAGACTTCTGTGTTAGCTCTAGGAGTGGAGACTCCTTGAGCTGGCATAAATAATGGCTGAAGGAGGGAGTCCTGTGGAGATAGGATGGCTCTGTTTTGGCTAAGTGAAGAAAGCAAACAAATACTGAAGGTCCTAGTGTCTGAATGAAAAGCTTTGCCTAATTAACAGCAAAATTAATATTAAAATTCACACCCCTCAATATGCAAAAGAGCCAAAAGCAGTATGCATGCTAAACATGTATGAATACGTTACTCAACTCTTCACCCAAATCATCACCTGTCACCTAAAAGGTAGGGACAAACAGAGTCAGGGTATGAAAAGCCAGGAGGGGTAATACCTGGCTGGGGGAAAAAAGACTAAAGACTTCGCAGGGACAGTCAATGGGCTGTACTCCTCTTCCTCCACCCAAGACAGGGATGCCTTCTTGGTAAGAATTGCGCTCTCACCATTTGGTGAAAATACCTGGGATCGTTTCCATTTTCCGAGCATTACTATTCTATTCTAGATTAGTTATTAAGCCTATTGCAGTAGTGCATTTATCAACAGCAATTCTGAATCTGTTATATCTGTTGCTTTAATAAACTTCTATTATTTTTACTGGCTTTACAAAACTGTCTTCAGTGCAAGTCCTTTCGGGCTCTGGCAGGCCAATGCCAAACTCCTACCTTTAACATGAATATTGTCCATATTTAGTCAAAGCTAGCTCTGTAATTCATTACATTCACAGTAAAATCCAAACAACGTGAAGGTTACGATGAGTGCATAGACCTCTGTTACATTTTATAGTGTCCCATTATGAGTCACGCTTTCTTAGTGTAATTACACTTCAGCGAAAGCCCTTAGACAATAGATACCAGAAATATGGTTTTATGCCCCTGTCATTTCATCCACTTCAGAGAAATCACTCAAATTTCTTTACCTGCTACAGCTTTGGAAAGTTGCAATGCACTGATTTCTTGCCTTTGAAAGGGTCTGCATCAGAGAAACTGAGTGGAGATTCTTCCAACTTCTAGATCTATTTCAAACAGCTGCCAGTTGTACTGTCCTGCACCGATTTTGCTTTGTGGTTTGAATAATGTCCAAATTTCCATGTCTCAAGTGAGGTTTTTTGGGTTTGGTTTTGGGTTTTTTTTTTGCTTAGTCTTGCTTTTATGAAGTGCCCCACATTACTGTCAAATGTATTCAAACTGTGAGCCCTGGAGGACCTTAATAGAGTGCCCAAGTTTTGTGTTTAGACATGTTGTTGAAGCACCCCTATTTGCAAATTGGCCTGCCCATGTATCAATGACTATGAGTTGAGTGCTTGCCACGGTACAAAATGCAGACATAGATATGACTTCTACCAGCAGAGCTCTTTGTTCTTTCAACAAAAACAATAAAATTGAGAAAAGTATCCAAATTCTCCCTCTGTACGCACTGGTACAGAACTATTTTTTCAATTGCCTCATGCTAAGTTACAAAATCCTAAAATCTACAAACTAGCAGAACTTCTTTCAAGAAGTTTACATACATAATTTCATATGTTTAAAGGATACATATACTAGTTTCTGCAGAGCTGTTTTGACAGGTGATGGTCTAAACAACAACAGAAAAGAGAGGGGAAACACCCATTGGTGCCACTGATAATCTTATAGCCGTGAAAACTTAATCGGGGAATGCTTTTATCAGAATGCATTATGCCTAATAAAAGGTATAGTAGGTGAGGCAACATTACCAGGAATGACAGTGTTAGTGAGAGAAGATAAATAACAAGGTCTGCAACAATAAACCATCTTGAGATTAATAACGTGTCTACCAACATTAGAAGCTTCTTTGTAGCCTTGTTACTTGTGCAATCATGTTCTCAGGGTGCACATGCATGCCTCCCAGAATACCTCTACAAGTCATTAACAGCTTTTAACCAAATCTGTCAGACAGCAAGGGTTCCAAACTGCCAAGCTGAATTCTTACATTAGTGAATTCAAGTGACCAGAAACCCTACAATTGCCTTTGCTGAGAAGAGTGTAATTTAGATTAAGATATTTTTAGATGTCAATTAATCAACGTGTGCAAGAGTGACCATACAAACATCTCAACCATGAAGACGTTTCAGTCAAAGATTGCTCTTCCTTAAACACTGTAGTGAGTGACGAGATGTACACCTCCGTAAAGGACCAGAGTAGTTTTGATCTTCAAAGAATGGATAGAGTCTTTTGGACATTCAATGTCATTAACGGCAAAGTTCAGAAGAATGGAGAGATTACTGCAGTGCAACTGAGGGGCGGATCTAAGGATAAGCGAGGCTGCGGTGCACAACATCCAGCACAACGTTCTAGGCAAATGGGTTTGGTTAAAGGAAAGATAGCAGGGAAGGATCATGTCCATGCCAGTTTGTAAACGTAGGGTGTTTGCTGGGTTCAGGCTGATGGGTATGTCAGCAGACGTACAGATACTGAGTGCAGAAACGTAACAGTCATGAGTTTCTGCTCAGTGTAAAGTGCGGAGGGGAAAATAGACTGAACTATGACTCTTAACATACAAGGACTGTGGCTTCTAACGGCTTAGCTTGGGTAACTGAGGTTACTGTTACCAAGCCAAAAAGAGCAGATTGTAGTGTCTATGACAAGAGATACAGTATGGCAAGGACCACTATTTTAGCAAGAGAAGAAATCAATGTCATGGTTTGAAGAAATATTTGGCAGAGTGGGGAGAAGAAGGAATGACCATGTTTCTCTTAAGTTGTTAACCCCTTGGACTAGTTTGGCTCCATTTTCTTGTTATTCTATCTCTGCATATAATAGCAACTTTCACGTGATTAGCAAAAGCAGCTACATCACCACTGCTTGAAGAGGGGAAAGTCAAGCATGTGGCAATCCTCTCAGAAACAGGAAGGCACTTAAAGAATCATTGTCTAGAAATACTTCCCAGCCTACATTTGGTTGGGGAGGAAAGGGCTGTTAGGAGTTGCATGGGATGACTACTTCACTGAAATGTGTGTCTTGGGTTTTGAGCAACAGCCATTTGAAGAGTAGAAAAGACAAAGCTACTTAAAAAGCATGTAAAAAGTAGTAGTGAATCAAAAAGATGAGACTGGGGGAATTATCTACTTTGAAAAGAAAGGGAAATTTGTGCAAAGAAAAATGGAAGAGCAAAAGTTAAAAAGGTACAGAGCATATATTTAAATTAGATATTCAGGGTGAGATTTCAGATAAACAACTACTGATCTCAAACAGATTGCAGGAAAATGTCAGGGAACATAGGTACAGGAAAACACACAGTCACAATCTCAGTGGTGTGTATGCACATGGAATGAGTATATAGAAAAAGTAACAGGGACAGGGAAAGCACCAAAGGTGGCAGGCAGCCACCAAGTAGAGAAGAGGGCATGAAAAGAAAAGCCTCTTAATTTCAGTAGTATGAAGACTACCTTACTCAGAAACAACTCCTAGAGAGCTGGAGTCTCTTAGAGATTGCAGTAAGATGTGGAATTAACACAAAGCGGCCCGACTTCCACGTGGACTTGAGTGTGTGCAGCGGTGGAGAGGGATGTCATATTGCACGGGTTATACCAGACAGTGACAGAAAAGCAACCCAGTCAGAAGTAGCGGGCTGGAGAACTGAGACCCTTGGGAGCACACAGCAGATTTGAAATGGCCAGGTCTAAAGATACAGAAAATGCAAAGGGTTGAGTATTAATTTGTTCTATCAATACCTGGGGGAGAACAAAAATAAATTAACAATAAGGCAGAATAACAAAGACAATAAATTCTCCCTGTAAATCAAGAAAAGCAACAGAAAAAGAAGTAAAAAGATGGAGTTGAGAAGGTTAATGCATGAAGCAGAAAGGGGACAGATACTTCAGGGTCAGCAAGGAAAGATATCTTGGGGTCTCATTCTCAGAGACATTTTTGTAGGGAAGATGGACCAGTATCTGGTGTGAGAGCAATTTAAGCAAAGTAACAAGAGCCAAACAAACTTTTCAGTGTAATGTCAACACCACAGGTAGTATTACCCCCTCTCCGTCTCTCCTTTGTTGAAGCAGTTCTTGTAAGAAACAGTATTCTCACACCTGCCTGAGTGGTGTAACTCTGGAAAAACGGACGTGTGGTATTTTCTGCTAGAAGAAGTACAGTTTTCAAGAGAGCAAAAGTGAGTGTAGTTGGCATCCTCCCTTGTAATACTACATGAATAAGGTTAGCTTACCTGCCTACATATAGTATAATTAACATGTTGAAGACAAATTGACTCAATAAATTCTTAGAAAATAGTGAGAACAAAATGTTGATGACATTCAAACAGTAAAACACTGTACTCTAAATATTCTATCTTTGACACATTTCTGAGGTTCTAACATCACTAGCACGAGATTCCTGTTTTCCAAGCTTAATAGTATCACCTTTCATGCTTTTTCTCGGCACCATGAACAAAAGATGTTCCTGCTGTGGACTTTCCTCTGTGCTTGTCCCAATTCCATCAGTGTGCAGGATCCACTTCTCCCTGTGCCAGTACTTTTTTTTCCCTGCTACTGTCCATTTGCAAACAACGAGATGACAGACTGGATCCATACGCTGAACAGAAAAGAGCAACTGTTTTCTAAACCATCGTAACTATTCTATCAAGTAATGCATACGCATTATAACCCCTCTCACCTGCTGAATCAAAACTTTGGGCATTGCGGGTTGTTCCAGTTAGGAGGAGAAACTGGTTGATGAAGGAGTTGGCTATTTCTCTGATGTCTTCCTGTTTACCTGAACAGAAGAGGACTCAAAGAGCTCACAGTGCCAGTCATCTGACACAGTTCAGCTCCAAAAACCTCTCCTTTGGCTTTTTATTAGGACTACACTCCCAATACTTGTTCATTTTGTGTACTTAGCTTGCTCCTCTCTATTTTTCATACACGGGTCTGAATCATGGGTCATCTACCGCCACCATCTGCGACTCCTCGAACGCTTCCATCAGCGCTGCCTCCGCACAATCCTAAACATCCACTGGACTGACTACGTGACTAACGTTGCTGTCCTTGAACAGGCAGACGTCACCAGTATTGAGGCCATGTTGCTGAAAACGCAGCTGCGTTGGGCAGGGCACGTCTCCAGGATGGCGGATCACCGCCTCCCTAAGATCGTGTTCTATGGTGAACTTGCCACCGGCTGCCGCAAGAGAAGAGCTCCAAAGAGGAGATATAAGGACTCCCTGAAACAACACCTCAGCCTAGGCCATATT
The DNA here is from genome assembly GCA_009769605.1 of Bucorvus abyssinicus. NCBI lineage: Eukaryota > Metazoa > Chordata > Aves > Bucerotiformes > Bucorvidae > Bucorvus > Bucorvus abyssinicus. The sequence continues at coordinate 79,381,420 of CM020025.1, forward strand.
GACCACCATCAGTGGTCCACCCTGGCCTCCAATCGGGAGATTTGGAGACACACCATACATAACGCTGCTGTCTCCTTTGAGAGCACGCGTAGAATCAAGCTCGAGGAGAAAAGACAGCGCAGAAAGAACCGTGCCTCGACTATACCACCCAAGGAGACCCTCCGGTGTGCTCTTTGCAACCGGTCTTGCCTATCCCGCATTGGCCTTTTCAGCCATCAACGCGCTTGCAATAAGCGTGGGCAAAGCCCTTCCCAAATCTTCGTCCGCGAAGCCAAGCCATGATGATAGTGCATTCCCTTCAAAGGGATTCCCACGGAAGGCTCTGTGACCATATACTCTAAATTCCGGAACAGCTTTTTGTATCTTTGGTTCTGGACAATGAGCTTTAGGTTGAAATATCCATCACTTCTGCAGTGTTTCCTGAGGGAGCTTTACTGCTTCTTATCACTTACTAGAAGTATATGGCAGCAATTAGGATCAGATTCAAAGCAGTTCATAGCCACATCTTAGCTAACCTCACTTACTCATCACTACAGCTCAGACAGAAGATTGACATCTATTAGTCACATTCAAAAAGATACACAAATAAAAGAGCCTCTGTAGAAAATTCATTACAAATTATATAGGTTTAAGCAGCTGTATCCTATCCTAGAATGTTTTCCTGTGCTACTCCAAACCAATTACACCTGATTGCATCTGTCTTTGGAGTTTTCCATTTCCTGCCCACAGGCTACTTGGAGGGACCCCTTACAACAGGCTCCTGAACAATGTCTGTTATACAAGTGGGAATTGCTGGCTGAGGCACCCCACACATTGTGTCCTAACAGAGGGGGCTTGTTACTGAAACAGCTCTTGCAGTTTCAAGATTGACAGGTATTCTCTCCATTTTTAGGATGAGAAAGGGAGGAGAATAATTGTAACCCTGGAAATGCTCTCAGTTGGATACGACTATTTCCAAGACTGAACCCCAAACTATCTTCAATGACACTGCTTGTATTTTTGTCAGTTCTATGTAGGGTCCTATCAAAGGTTTAGCCAGTTCAAGGTTTCCAATCAGATCTGGCTCAAGAGGAAGATTTACAGTTCAACAGAAATTTGAGGGGGCTTTTTGAATTTGATTTCAGTCCAAATCAGATCTAAGTAAGATATTTTCAGGAATTCTTCTGAACTGTAAGTTCCCCCAACTATTCAGCTGCTCAGAGAATATCACAGCTAAAATGAGCATTGACTTCACAAAGCAGTGATAGCGACTCAAACTCCCAGTTCCAAGTAGTTCCATCTGTGATTTACTCTGTGGGGAGGAAATGATAGTCTTCAAAGTTTGCCAGAAACTCAGGAGCTGTCTTAGATCGAGTGAAACCAAACAGGGCTTGAGATGTTTCTAACAAATCATCTTTGTTAAGGGAATGCCACTATTACTACTGAAAAAGTGCATCTGTGGCACACCCTGCAGTCCTGATCTCTCCAGCTGAGAAATTCCAAGCTTCCTTTGAGTCTTTCCATGAAAGTAGGCATGTAAAGGGCTGTGTACTCTGGGTCTGGTCTCAGCACAGCACCCACACCCAAGAGTAGGGGTGTACTCCTGGCTCACATGCTAGAAGCATCAGTAGTAGATAGTCCCATTTATCAGAGTTTGTCTTTAGATATATTCCAGCAAGCGCATGACATTTCGCTTTTTCTTTTTAGAATTAAAACCTTTTGAATGACTTAAATAATTGTTACTCTAGAGAAACTCCCCAACCAAGAGTGAGGAGGACTAGCCTTCTTTTCCATACAGGCAGTTGTGAACATGTTCTATAGTTTTAATCACTGGCATACGATAAATTTTCCTAGGAGAGTTTAGCCATTGACTCTTAATAAACTGTCATCCTCTCAAGTCATTTACATTCCTGTATCAATACCCAGTCCATAAGCACTAGCATCTATGTCTCATTGAAACTGAGGTTTAAAGCCCTGAGCAGTTAACAGAGAGAAAGTCAGAAGAACCTTTTCATCTCTGAATACTAAATCATGCACTGACCACTGAAATAACAGTCTTTTCCTACCCCTTCTATGCAAATATTATGTAATATTGTGAAATACAGAAATAAACCTCCTCTAGTGGGAGTAAAGTCCCACAAAACTGCACATCTGGGAGCTCAGGGGAGATGACTGTTGTTCAAAAATCTTAAGAGTAGAATTTCCCTCCTTACTGTTCTGTGTGCCAGACCTGAATTAATTCTTTTCAACACAGTTCCTATTGCTCTGGGTACAGTTTCAGACCAGCAGCCTTGAGCTGATCCCAGCCTATCTGTAAATATATCTAATTTTGTTCGAAGATACTAGCATGTGCCCAGGGTATTATCTATGTGTACTGGACAGGCCAGGAGTAGTTCTGGACCAAAGCCTCCTCTGTTGGTCCCTCAAATGTAGCTGCCCACTATGAAAATCAAAAGCCATCACACTGAAATGCTGCAAACCTTGCTTGCAATAAAAGCTTTTTCCCACCCTCATTTTTAGGGCCAATTTCTATTGCAAATCTTCACTTGATATTCGGCCTGAAAAATCAGATTAAATTTTTACAGCGCCTAGTGAATCATCTATTCATGGTCACTCAGAGAAAGCCTTTTGAAGTGTTCAACATAGCTTCTACACAGGAACAAATCTACCATCATTTTTTTTTTTTCTAACAAGAATTATGGTTGACACACAAGAACAGCTGAAGGCTCGCTTACGCTCTTCAGATATGGTTTTTCCATGTCCTTTGTGGCCTCTTCTTTCTTTGCTTGATGGCAAAAACAGATGAGGTAGGTGTTTGATATGCCGTTTCTCCCTCTGATGGCCTGGAGCTGGCTTGGAACACTGCAGCCTCATCTTTGCTGAATCAAGGAGAAAATCATGACACTCAATTGAAAGGTCTTTTGGGCATTTTGCAACTGCCTGTTTAAAGCAGCAGTACCTTATCAGAACAAATCTAACAGAAACCTTCATCTCTTTATGTTCCTTCTATACGCTATTCATTTACTGCAGCGGATTTACATTTTTACATTTTACATGCATCCCGTTTTTTACCTTCTGTTGTTCACTGCACATCAGCAACATTATCAAACCTATAAAAATTCACCCCTGCTCCATATCTACTGAAAATGTAACACGTAAGATCCTTCCATAAACTTTGTCTCAAAGATGGTTTCAGCCAAAGGTTTCCTCCTCTGGCAGACTATCATCACACTGAACTGTTGTTGCAGGACAGTTTGTTCACAGTGGTAGATCAGTTACTGCACACTAAAAGATCTTCAGAGAATTTGGCACAGGCTGATTTATAAGATACCACCTGTCAGCTAACAGTCACTACTGGTCACCAAAATTGCACAAGCAGACAGACTCATGTAGAGTCTGTTTAGCCGAGCTGACCTAATAATTGTCATGTTTGAAGCTGTGTCTACCTTGGTCAGTAATCAACGTCTCCTTCTCATTGCTCAAGTATTCACTGGGAAGGGTCCTGGTTCTCCCATGCTATCCTTACCGAGTATGGTCCGACTTGGTTCTGGCTAGCTGTAGAATAGTCTTTATTTTCTTCCATCTGCATTTAGTCAAACTATTTCTTTGCATTACTGTACATTTACTTCGTCTTATAAGCCAAATGTATTATTTTTATTGATAGCTTGGAAAATGAGACAGGCTGTCATGCCAGCGTGTATGCTAGCCTCAGAGCTGTGCTTACAGAGCTCGTGGGACTCGGTTCTCGGCCTCCTTATGAGTGCTTGCTTCCTGACCTAGAGCCCTGCTGCAAGGAATGACAGGTTTATGGGTAAATTCCGTTGTCTGTCTTAGTCCCAGCAGCTTCTTCACTTGCCTTGGTCCAGAGAAACGTATTGTCCAGGTTTGAGTGAGAACAGAACTGATTCTGCTCAGTGATTTTACTTTTCAGCTCAGTCTCTTCTAACAGCACTGTCTGAAGTTAACGGTGTATTTTTGCAGACAGCGTCTGCTTCTAGCAGTGACAGCGCTTGATGTTTACGGTTACTGCCAGGGACTGGGGTGCAGAAAGGCTCTGGCTGATACTTGCTCCTGTGCAGACCAAGGTCACTGCTAAATCCTGTGTACCTCAGTGGGGGTGCAGTGAGTTCGAGGCCGCACCCGCAGGAAGGAGCAGACAGGACAGGTGACCCTGAACTGACCCACAAGGTGTTCCAGCCCATAGACGTCATATTCGGTATAAAGCTGAGGGATCACGAGGGTCAAACTCCTTCTTCCTCTCTTCTTCAGTGGCCAGTGTCCGTTCTGCCTTTGATCCCAATCTGTGTGTTCCTGGATCCAGTTCCGAAATCCAGCTCCTGCATTCGGTTCCCATTTGCCGCTGAACCCAGTCTGGGACTTCTCCAGTGCCTGCTCACAGCAACAGAGGTGACAGTGATGTTGTTGCCAACAGTGGGGTTGGATTCCATATTGGTATTGTATATATTTGTGTATATATATATGTAATTTTATTATTATTATTCTCATTAAAGCGGTTTTAGTTTTCCAATCCGTAAGTCTCTCTCCCTCATTCCCTTTCTCTTCCCCTTTGGGGAGGGAGGGTGGGTAATACAGAGCGTCTCTCATTTGCCTGGTGGCCTGCCCAGCCCTAAGAGTTGACACATATAAATACATCTGCCAACAGTTCATCTACCCCACAATTGTTCAGTGCTTTGTGTGCATTCTACAAACCTCCATAGTCCTCTGCAAGTAAGGCGAGGACTCTGGCTGCTCCCTCTTCCTGACTCTTGGCTATCCTCTAACCCCTACAGACTTTAGATCAAAGGCCCAGAACGTCTTCAGAGGTCAGGACAACTCTATCTCTTTCTGGAGGGCAGGGTGCAATTCCATTCAAACTGTGACCCATATGCCTTCTGTGCCTTATCCAGCTGTCCCCCACCAAGGAAAGGGAAGGGGAGAGGGGAGGAGGAGAGGGGAGAGGGGAGAGGAGAGAGGGGAGAGGGGAGAGGGGAGAGGGGAGAGGGGAGAGGAAAGAGGAAAGGAAAGGAAAGGAAAGGAAAGGAAAGGAAAGGAAAGGAAAGGAAAGGAAAGGAAAGGAAAGGAAAGGAAAGGAAAGGAAAGGAAAGGAAAGGAAAGGAAAGGAAAGGAAAGGAAAGGAAAGGAAAGGAAAAGAAAGGAAAGGAAAGGAAAGGAAAGGAAAGGAAAGGAAAGGAAAGGAAAGGAAAGGAAAGGAAAGGAAAGGAAAGGAAAGGAAAAGGAAAGGAAAGGAAAGGAAAGGAAAGGAAAGGAAAGGAAAGGAAAGGAAAGGAAGAAAGGAAAGGAAAAAGGAAAGGAAGACTTTCCTCATGTTTTTCTCTAAATGGTAGATACACCCTTCCCTTACCTCTGAATTTCCTTGTCATGATGGGTTTATTTGACTGTATTGTGTGCTTCTGTGATTTAATTGTTATGTTATTAGGGTGAGTAAAATAAAGCTGCAGCTTTTCTTTTGCTGTATTAGTGCAGTTTAATTACATTTGGGAAAGGCGAAAAGGAGAGTGGGAGCTTGCCAACATTAATGCTGTCTGTCATTCACAGCCCATTGACGACAAGGAGTTGAAAGCTTGGCAGTTACTCTGGTAATCAGCAACCTGGCTGATGACGAATGGAAAAGATTATGTGAAATTTCCTGAAAGGGGGGCGGGGGGGGGGAAGAGTTCTCCAAAGAAATAAAATACAAAACAAGAACAAAGGGCAACCCCCCCCAAACCCTGAATTCTATATCCCATACTTAATCCTTTTTATAATGTTTACATGAAAGACACTACCTGAAACAGTTAGAAGAAATGAAAAATTTCCACTAGTAAGCCATGCTTAATATCTATAAGAAATGGGGAAAATTGTCTACGAAAAGGGATCTGTGTTCCTAAAATAGGAGTACAAATATGTCCACTTGATTGTTGAGATGGACTTTTTCCCCTGAGCTAAAGGATACGTATCACTGGTTAAAAAAAAAAAAAAAAAAAAAAGGCACATCTATCCTCTCTAGAGATGGCCTCTCAGTTATATTTTTTAATTTATAGCACTGAAAAGAAGCTAATCTTTAGAGCTGTTCCAAATACGTAACTCCAGATCTTTTAAAATACAAATACATTGTTTTCTTTTTTATTCACTCTACTTAATTTTCCCTTTTTAATATAGGAGAATGCAGACATTTTGTCTTGCTATTAGTAACATAAGCAATTGCTATTCAGGCTTTAGAGTTATTTGTAGTACTTCAGCCTCCAGCACAGTAATAAACTTCAAGAAAAACACCAGTTAAATGAAACTGGGAACGACATCAGTGTTTGAGAAGGAGAAATTCTACAGTGGTTACGTGGTTTTGCTGTGACCTCTACAATGGATGATTTGTGACATTTCTCATTTGTCTTAATTAAAAGCTGAACCTAATTCTGAAGCCATTTTTTGTATATTTTGGATGAAACAATGGTGGCTTGTCTGAGGTTTTATCGTGTCCTTTTTCTGTAGCTGCTGGATATACCTGCGCAGTCTCACAATTCACATAATTGTGCTTTGGGATTCCAGACTTCAGCTTTTCGTTTTGCTCATGATGGGCAAATTAAAAGGCCCTATGGTATCTATAGTGTTACCAGACCATAGTTTTACGAATAAGAAAAACCAGTACAATTGGACAATGTGCAATTGTTTGCTTGGTATGCAAGTAATCGTGAGACTTTTTTCTCTTCTAGAAACACAACATAATACAAGAAAGAAACAAACAGCTTTTAATCATGATGTTAAGCAACTCGGGCAATTTAAAGCTTACCAGCAGGTAATGTTTACTATGCAGGACTGTGAATAGGGAATTTCTCTTTCACGCTGTTGAACAGATACATCACTGTGTCTTCAGGCTTTTTTCCCACAGGCAGAGTACCACAGTTCCATATTTTGTGAAGAGATGAAGGGAACACCTCATCACAGTTGAAAGAAGATCACTGAGGCTTACTGGAAAATACATGAGACCGATTTGATTGATATATTTAGTGTTAAGAACTAGCTATGTATTTTTAGATTAAAAATATAATGCACGTTAGAGACTTCCTCCCCACTAAAGAAATGACAATGGGATATTAGTCATGCATCAGATCCAGTTTTAAATTTCTGTGGAAAGGATGTAAAATTTAGGGTAAAAACCCTATAACACATTTCTTTTGTGATAACAGCGAAGTTCCACTGCCCAAGTAACAGATCTCTCCATTCTGGACAGTGAAGAGATAAGGCTACTTTATAGACAAGGCTTCCTACATACGTCCATCCATGTGGTAATTATGCCAGGCTCAACCTGGTGATGTTTTTCTGTATTTGTCCAGGTATTGTGGAATGTATCAGAGTTCACGTACACTAACTCTACTTGCATGCTACATATTCAGGTGTCCTGGCTAAGACCACACTGAATGTATAGATCAGCTGTTACTCGAACAGGCGCATTAAATCTGATCCCTCAGGAAAGCATCATAGGAGCGTTAAGTCAGACAAGTTTGGGAAGTACTGACCTTAGTGTATACGCATAAACCGCAGTGCACGTGCAGGAAGTCTGACAGGTCAAAGAAGCACAGAGGGTGGGAAATGGATAATGTAAGACAGGCTGGATTGCAGATTTCAGAGCTATAGGCTGTCACTCAGCAGTGTTCTACTATTCCTCTTCTGCAATGACACTGTGCTGACAGAACTCTGCATGAAAGTCTGCATCTGTAAAAACTGAACTGCTTGAGAATCATAAAAAAATCCTGAAGTAGACTAGATCTGTTCACTTAATGGGTGGTCTTGAAGTACAGATTTAAACTACACATAAATAACTACACATGAATAGTTGTGAACAACCACAAAGCCAAATAAAGTACAAAAATTCAGGAGAAATAAAGTGATGCACTTATTATTTATTATTTATTATTCATTTCTGCCTTCCCCAGTGATCTCCTGAATTTCATTTGCCCAACTACCTTTCACTTCTGGTAAGGGCATAATTTCCTCCCCTATCACTTGAAATTCATCTTTTGTCTGTTGCTGTGTAAGTGAAGGCTCTCACAGAGCACTTTCTGACATCAAATCTAATAATTAAAAAAATAAAATATATAAGCTTTTCCACCTTAAAGTAATACACTCTTTGTATAACCAAGAGTAACTATTTAGGGGTTCTCTGCTTCATTATCTCATGAATTTGATCAAAATCCCATTACAAGTACTGTCCTAACTGGACAAAATTATTCCATAATACTTTCCCCAAAAATTCATTATTTTTTAAAAAAATCAACTGACATTTTGTTGATATTTTATCTTCATATCTTCAATTTATACTTGATATTGCAGCTAACTTAGGTTTTATACCCACTGTTGTGTACCGATGTGAGTTAAGATAGGTAAGATGGTCAATCAAAAAATAAGTTTGCTGCTGAAGTTTTGAAGGTGATGCCACTGAACTGACTGAAGTCGCTGGCTACGCAGATGGAACAGGATGTAACTGATGCAGGAAAGCAATTTTTGAAAGCCGTGGTTTCTTCTACCAGCAGGATGAATATCTTTTTTGTCTCAATCCATTCAAATAGTTCAGTTAAGAAATATTTAACTCAAAGCTGAAAAATCAACCTAAGAGTAGAAAAAGTAAGATTGCCTATTTTCCTCTGTCAATCTACAGCTAACCTAAGCGGGAGAGGATAAGATCTGCTTTCTCTAGGATTGTGAAGGAATGGCTAACAGAAGCTTCCAGTTTAATTCCCATTCTACAGGTCATTATTTCAGTTGTTTCATAAAATATTTAAAAGTGCAAACATGCTTTTGAAATGCATAAAGCATACTTAAGGTGTTCTTAATGAACAATTAATATGACCTCATGCAAATTTTTATTTAATGCCAGTTTTCATACAAACAGAACTCGACACAAATAATAAATAAATAACTAAAAATATAAACTACCATTCACTATTTTGTAACAATAAAGGAGGAGAAATTAATATTCTGAATAAAAGATTTTAAAGCTAAAATAGATCAATTCTATGTGTTTAGATACAATGTCATCTCTTAGTTGAAGAATAAAAACAGATTTGCTAATACTGATCAGTCGCAAATTTATGTTTACGTGTTCAACAAAAAAAGGAAAATCAACTTCTCTTAAGAAAGACAACGAAAACTTAAGAAATAAAAAGAAGACCTAAATTACCAACATCAAATGTTTCTGCTTGTTCTTTTAAGCTATAGTTATAATGAAGGATTTACATCCAACCACCCCTACCCTACCTGGAACATTTAATCAACAATTTTTAATATTAAAGACAAAAATAAATAAGAACACTGTTTAGCACATTTGCTGCAGGGGTTTTTTTTGGGTTTTTTTTTTTTTTGGTAGGAATTTATTACTCATATTTCCCATGGGGAAACTACACAGCCTCAAGATTTCCAAAAAAAAAAAAAAAAAAGGCACCTGTAATTACTTTTCTAACCTTGTATTCATGCATCTGAGTAAGTGAATTGATTGTGAATATGTTCTGCAGCTTCTAATAGGTCCTAACCATTAGGCTGATCAAAAATTTTTCGAGCACATTTATATTGTTGTAAAAATGCTGACATGTCAAAATGCAAACTTTCAAGATAAATCTGTGTTTTGCCAGTAACAGAAGCGGTGCGTGCAGGTTCTCAGGTCCAGTTTTCAGCTTCTGATGCACAGCCTGACCTCCTCTCCACCTGCACGCAGAGCAGCTAACAGCTCCGTGGGCAGCGGAGGTGTTCCCCCGCCCGTGCGGAGCCCGGCGTGCCAGTCTGGCCTCTGCTTTGGTCACACACCGGCGCTAGGCTGAGAGGCGTTTATTGCCTCCGGAAAATGTCCTAACGCCATCTCATTCATTCTGCCATAGAACAAATGTCCCAATCGCAATTTCGTGCTATAGAACAGATATTTTCCAGCTCAGGACGCTTAAAAAGGCTGTTTGATCAGTGATAAAGTCACCATGTGCCCTGGGAGCAGATTAACTTCACTAATTGTTCCTAGATATCCAGCACGCTTCCTTGCCTAGTAGGCGATACAGGAACAGGCACGCAGGAATTCGATTTCTTTTAAAATATTTCATTTTAGCATCGCTTGACAATGGTGCAGTACAGCCCTTTATCTGTAATTTGCCTCTCCTCAACGTATGCGTTTAACTCTCCTGCTCGCAGTACCCTAGGAGTGTAATATTATGTATTTATGATGCGATCACGGCCTGGTTTTGAAGCGAAGGGAGGCTGTGCATGCCCAGTGCCTGAGAAATACACCAGGCGCTGCCAGGGAAGGGGCCTTGCTTCATGACACCCCCGAGTTCCCCCGTGCCCTGCCAGCACCTCACACCGGACCGGACCCCTGCAGCCCCTCTGGAGGCCCCACGTCCTCCTCGCCCACCGCCTCCACCTGCACTGCTGAAGCGACGAGCAGCGGCGGCCCTGGCCCCAAGGTGCTGGCCGCAGAGGAACGTTCCGGCCGCGGCCGGGACGCAGGCTGCGGCCGTGGGGACAGCGGGCCGTGAAGGCAGCGGGTCTCCCGCCCGCCTAACGGCCGGCGCGGCGCGGCGCGGCCTGGCTGCAGGCAGGCCCCCCCCCGGAGCCCCGCGGCCAACCCTCCTCCCGATCTCTGAGGGGGGCGAGCGGGCCCGGGGGGCCGGGACCCCACCTCCGCCCCGCGAAAGGTCGGCGTGGTATCCCTGCGACCCACCCAACACACACCCCAGCTCCCCAGCGTGCTGCCTCCACTCTGCCCCGCGGCGGGCAGCCTCGCTAGCGGGCGCCGACGGGCCCCTCAGGCGGAGGACCGGGGGTCGCAGCCTTGCCGTCCCGCCGGAGGCGACTCCGCGTCGGCCGCCGCTGACTCCCGCCGGAGGCAGGAGGGAGCCAACCCGCGCCCCCGCCGCAGCGCGGGCCGGCCGCCACCGGGGTCCATGGAGCGCCGCGGCCTCGTTCCGGCCGGGCCGCCGCGGCCGCGGCCCCGGCAGCTCACCGCTCCGGCGGTGAGGGGCACGGCCGGCCGGCGGGGCTCCCCGGCCGGGTGGGGAGGCGGGGAGGGCCGGCAGTGGGGGATTCCTGGCCCCCCAAAGGAGGCGGGGGAGGGGAGGCGGGGGGGAGGGGAGGCTCAGCTCCCGGAGAAGGAGACGATCGCTAGCACAAAATCCTGCGTTTCCAAAGCAGCTCCTGCGGGCAGGGTAAGTATTTCGGGGGAGACCCCTCCCCGACACCCCCCCCCCCCCCGGCCCCTGCAGGGACGGGGAGCAGGGCAGGGATGCGTGCGGCCGCCCCGGGCGGGGTCTTCTCGCCGGCTCGGGGCGGGGGGTTTCTGCGCAGGGCCCCTTCCCCGGTGCGGGATCGGCTCAAGGCAGCGAGGTCCAAGCCTCGGCGGTGCCGCTCCCGGTTGGGGACTGAGGAGACCGGGGAATGGGTCTGCCTGTGTTGCCGTGCGAGCGTCTGAAACCCCCCCAGCCGTCCCCCCCGCTCACCCACCCCCAAGCACGTCAGGGCTTTGCTTCTCCCGACCTTCTCCCGTGCTTTCTCTCTGCTCCTTAAAAAAAGCCCCGTATATATGCCCCAAAGCCAGCGAGTGAGGCGGGCGGGGGGGAAGGGCTTCTCTGAGAAGCGGGAAAGGCAGAGAGGCGGAGGGAGCGCCGCCGGCAGCCGGGCGGCTGCCCTCGCCCTGCCGCCGCGCCGCTCCGCCGGCGCCCGCTTGTCGCCGGGGCGAGGAAGGGGGTGTGTGAAGGTAAGGGCTGTCACCGCGCTCTGGGGAAGGGGCTGCCGCTGCCCTGCCCGCGCCGGCCTCCGCGGGGGCTTCTGTCTGCGGCCGTGACAGCGCGTGCTGGCGGCGGCGGAGAGCGGCACCCGGCCGCCCGCCCGGCCGCCCGCCCCGCCGCCTCCCTCCAGCCAGCCGGGAAGTTACTTTGTTCGCAGAGTTCCCGCGGAGGCCGGGCTGCCCGTCGCCCTGGCCACCCGCCCGCTGTCTCCAGCCCGCCCGCCCGGCCCGCAGTGCCGCCGCCGTACCCCCGTGTTCAGGTGTCAGCAGCCGCCGCTCCCGGAGGCTCTCCGGGAGGGGAGCCCCCGGGGAAGACCCGGGTGCGCCTTGTCCGATAGCTTCCTCTGGCGCGGGGGGAGAGGGGTGATGGAAGTGGAAGAGCTTCCCTTTGTCGTGGGAGAGGATTTAACGGTCTCCAAAGTTTTGCTCCGGGAGGAAGCGGCTCGATAAGTTTTTTTTTTTTAGGAATCATGCGGATTTTCATGTAATTCATTGCGCTGTTCTTTGGTATCCAGCATGCTCAAAGCAGAGGAGCGGGAAAAAAAAAAAAAATCAGGGCCGTTTCGGTAGGGATTTCATTGCTTTTAATACATTGCTTTCTCAACAGCAGCAGTTTGTATTTTACACTTTGGAATGGGTAGCGTGGCACGTATTTGTAAATGCCTATGCTTGGCTGGATTACACAGGTGGTAAAGGTGGGAAACACGCAGAAACTGGACAGAGTTTAGACATTCCGTGGTCTGTGGTGGACGGTCAATAGTTGAAGATTTCCTACACAGTCTATACCTTGAGAGTATCATAGTTGAAATCTGCTGGTTGGACAGTATTGATGGCCATTTCAACTTCAGTGAAACCTTAATGGGTTTCATAGGTAATTTCGACTGGTCTAAAGGAGCTTTGGATATTCTGGTTAGATTGATAACTAGGCGAGATTATTAAGCTTTGCGATTGGCTCTGAAGTGAAATCTCAGTTTTTCAAAAGACTGTCCGTAGCTATTTAAAATACAAGTCTACATTTAAAATGTGCATGTCTGAAATTTGGCTGCCGAAAAAGAATGTTGTCTTTGGAGAAGACCAGTTAAGGAGTCATTGTGTGGTGGTAATCTGTGTGGTACCTATTCATAACGAACGGTGTCATGATGCCAGGCACTGTAAATGTTCTGCTCGAGTACTACACAAATGGGGAGGGCTAATTTCTATTTTACTTATGGACTTTTTTGAAATTATTGGATGTAATGGCTATCCCATGTATGATACACACATGAATGGACTGATATTAATTATTACCCATGAAATTTTAATGGTATGTTCAAACAGTTTTAGCTTTGCTCTACTGGTTTGTTTCACTGTCTCAAGCTATCTGAGAGAAGAATCTTAAAATTTCTTGCTTATACATAAGTCCCTCTGTCTCTTCTTTTGCTGCTTTCCTTTGGTCTAATTTAAAGCGAAGTAGCTACGGAGAATAGTTGCATATGTTCGTGTGAAGAAAAATGCCGGTATTAAAGATACACAGATCTTCTTGGTGGATGAGAGCAAACGCCTCATGCCCCGTATGAAAACGTACTGGGCTGGTATTACTAAGATACTTGGTTCGATATTACTTTGGGATGCCAAACCACAGACATGAGAGAATGCGGAGATAAAGCTGGTGCTCTGATCTGTGTTTAAACAGGTCATGGTTTTTATTTAATGCTGCATGCTCATTACAGGAGCTGTCAGCAGCAATGTGAAGAGGACTGGAGTTCTCTTTTGGCATACGTAGCCATTTCTGACATTTATGTTTCTGTTTCTTGAGTTAAAGGTTCATAGCATGCAGTGTTGTTTGTGATCGTGATTGTTTAATTGAATTTATTAGACGAAATTAGAAAAAAAGTCTGTATGATGTCCTTTTAGGAACTGAGTATGATCAGATCTGCTGCCTCAGGTGCAGTCCTCACCTGAAGAGTTACACAGGCGTGTGCTGTTCTATATAGCAGAACACGTAGAGATGTGTAAAAAGGTTACAGGTTTTTAAGTTAGCTAGGGTTCTGCTACTGAATTGAAAGGAAAGAGACTTAAATCCCCTTCAGACATACGGAAATGATATAAAATTGTAAATTAAAAAGTGCATTTTTAATTGAAAGTTTTAATGTTTTTGTCCATGAAAACAGTTTTCATCTCAAATGATTAATAAACATAGTAAAAATAAATCAGTGCAGTTCATTAGATTCTTGCTGAACCTTTTTTGCAGAATCCAGAGAGGATGTGTAAGGTACTCTGAAGGAAGAGCTTTTTCACATGTTCTGTTAGGTTAAGGTGTCTTAGAATGTTACAGTATACCGTTTGAGCTCTCAGAATAAAACTAAGTGTCGTACTGGAAACTAATTTGTGTGTTCTGGATCACACACCAGTTTGTGATTAGCGTCCATAGGTAAATTGGGTCTGTGTGAGAGGTCTGAGAGCAAGGTGGTCTGTAATCGTTATTTCTAACTTAAAATACATGCTTCTCTTTAAGTTCTGGGTACTCCAGGTTGTGTTTCAAAATATAAGCAAGGTTAGTAATGTAAGAGAGTTCTTTAAGGTCACTGGGCTGTTGTCCTTTGGCTTCCTCTTAGAAGGACTTCATCTTTTCAGGCTGATGTTACTACAAATAAAATAGCAAGTGAATGTAATGCTTGGGCAAGGTTGCAGAATGACAGTCCAGCATAAGAGCTGTTTTAAAAAATGAGCAGAGCTGGTGTGGTAATAGCTCTTCACCTGTTTCTGCAGCGACCACCTCTGGAGGGTAAAGCAGTTCAGTCTTTGTCCCTGCTCACTGCGTGACCTCGTTGTTGAAACTGTCAACAAGTGTGACGGTTTTGCTGTGATTTGATAAGACAGTGGGAATTGTGTTAGGATTAACAAATGACCATCACAGTGTAAGTGTAGTAACTTGCAGTCATAACTGATGTGGGATTCATTGCACTATTAAATACAAAACGCATAGTGTTTGCCATTCAGGAGCTATTTCAGATGCCGTTATTTACCATGGGAGTAAGAGCAGGTTCCTGCTGTTGTGTTGTCAGTGACTCTGGAGAGCCGTACTAATATTAGTCTAATAAGGACTCATCTTTTTTACTTAGATTCAGAGGTGTAGTACGTATGTTTAATACATTTAAATTGCAAGTATTTGCCCTTACTTGTTACATATTTTTAATTTACACATTTCTGATAAAAGGAAGATTACTATAATTAGCATATATAACTTTTTTGAAAGCTGTTTTTTATGTCCTCTTGACCTTTTGAGTTCAGTTCCTGTGTCATACAGCCGGTCTAGCTTCCCGTATGGCAGGTGAGGGTCTTGCCCTACAACCAAAGATTGAAACCAGCAGAGCAGCTGTAGAATCAGCATACGAAGGAGGCTGGTGGCTACTGATATTTTAGACTGGTTTTGCTCTCCCTTTTCCTTATTGGCTGTCGTGCTCAAGCTCCCTTTTTGCTAGCGCTTGCAATTGCATCACTTTGCTTAATGTGCTGTATAGCTCAAACATCCTGCGTACCACTTCATTTCTTACCACCTTGTTCATCCTCCCACTGACTCTATCGTATCCCATGTTCTCTCTGCTTTGTCCTTTGTAACGCTAATCTTGCTTGGTTTTTCCTCTGTAAAGGAAAATGGAAGGAACCTAGTGTTACACCATTGCACTGACCATTTCTTTGCCTTGCTGGATTATTTTTCTCCCATATCCTTTGCTGAGTTTCTGAAGACTGTAGGCTGTTTGGGGCAAAGGCTCCGTTACTGTATGGTCGCACAGTGTCTAGCGTAGTTTGGTGTTGGATTTCACGTGGACTGTGGACACTCACAGTACGGAGTAATGCTAGGGTTATTTTGACTTTGTGAGGCAGCCTTTCTTCTTCTGCTTTGGTGGAAAAGCAGACGAGTGTCTTACTCAGAGTTCACCTTTACTGTAATGCTGTTCTGAGGTATATCTTAGTTTTGCCCCTTGTCCTTAGTAGGAGTAGTTTTTGGTGAAAGTTCAAGATACCATGCCTAGCGCAGTGGGGATGGGATTGGTTAAAACTTAGCTACTGACAACAGTTAACAACCTAGTACCTGAACCCAAGGAAAAAAATGTCAGCTTCAAGACAGTTCAGTGGAAACTTCAGATTTGGCAACCACAGAAAAAACCATTCTGTTTTCGCCACGTTGATCGAGTAAGACAGAATGGAAAAGAAAATCCAAAAATGTATAGTGAGTTCATTTCACTGCTTTGATATTTTTCTCCTAATTTTTTTTTTTTCATTTTGATATCCCTTTAATTTTTGCCCCTGAACTGTTTGGCTTTGTTTTAGCATCTTTTGCATCACATGAAAATTTGTAGTCAGTCCAGATAAAATTTTCAATGAGTTTTTCAAGCAGCCAGCGAATCAGCTGATGTACAGTGCGTACAGCTCGGAGTCAGAGTTGGGAGGCAGCCAGCTCAAGTCATTGACCAACTGTTCCTGTCACTTGGCACAGCCTGCAGGGTGTTTTGCAGTGCGATGGCTTCCACCTGAGCTAGCCTAGCTGCCACGAGTAGTGTGAGTTCACTCTCAGTCTAGCTCTTCTGAATCCTGCAGCTTCCACGAGTAGCTTCTCCAGCTTCAGGGAGAGCAGTGATGTGAAGCATCCTCGTGTGAGAAAGGTGCTGTAGGACTGGATGCTTTGCTAATCTGTGTTAAGTCTGAGGAATATCCAGACCTTAAGTATTCCCCCTCAGGACTGAGGGTCTGGGGCTTCCCTCATACTGTCTTTTCTTCTCTCTTTTTCTTTGAAGGAGAGCGTTGAGTTGCCTTTGTTTCAGGCACCTGCTGTACTTGGCTGACCCGCTGACTAACACTGCTGGTGGCCGATGCGGGATGGGAATGCTTACATGAAAACCACTTCAACTGTCTACTAAAATAATGCTCTGCTCAGGGCTAGGCTTTGACATATTTCTGTATCGCAGTGAAAATGCTAAACCAGATAGGATGTCTTCTTCCCTCGGATGTTCTGCGATCAGTCAAATTGTGTGCGTTTATACACCATGTCCATTGAAGCTGGTTTGGGTCAAGTATGTGTTGCAGGCAAGTGGGACCTGGCTCAGCGGGGCTCGGACAGGTGACGGATGGGAAAGGAGCGTGAGGCCAGTCGTCACAAAAGGGTGAAGAAAAGGAACGCTCTTCAGTTAAAAATTGAACCAGGTTTCAGTATTTGTATGGTCGTCTTCTCAGTAAATAATATTTTGAGAGCTTAATCAGATGACATGCCCAAACTGCAGACTGAAATGTAGAACCAAATCCCCGCAATCCCAGTTTATTCCTGTGGAATGTCCGTTTTTGATCCTTTTCCCACAAAAGCTGTATTTTTAGTCATTTTCCCTTAGAATATTATATTTTGGGGACTTGTAATTTGCCCTTTATGAATGTATACTCATGATTTTAGTAATGTAGTAGATTTTTTAAATACTACCAGAGATGAAGGCAAATTTTTAGAGTGAGGAATGAGTTTCATGGTTTTTAGGTATTTATTCACAATTTCCTTCCCTAGAGGTGATTACTTACATAGATTAGCTACTTCTGCAGGTATTTTGGGATAAATACAGGTAATATTGAGCCAAAACAGTATATTTTTCAAGGAAAAGATTTGGTTTTACTTAATAAAAATGTATCCATTCAAGTATTTTATCCAAATATGATTTATACATTCAGGCACGATGGTATGTAGGATTACAGTAGTGCATTTAGGCTTGTCAAATATCCAGTCTGTTTGTAAATATTAGGGTATTACAGTGTTTAAATCTGAAATATATTGGTTATATTGTAAAGTGGAAGTTCAAGGTGAAAACAAAGTGATCTTATTAGGTTGTGTTTATTTTTAAAATTGAATAAATTAGAAGTTATTTATATGGACGAGAATTTGATTCAGAAAATGGTACTGTTGATGAGCCAAAATAAAATTAAATCTTCATAAATAGAATATTCAGTTACTGTAGTTTCCTATGTAGGGAAATGAGAAAAAGTAATTTAAAAGCATAAAGTCACCATTGAAATTAGTCTAGCTAAGAAGGTTTCTAAGCTTTAAATAAATACAGAATTAGATTTCATAGGTAAATGTGCATTTTTTATGTTTTTTGAACTCATTCATCTATCTCTTTCCCTGGATGCCTGGTCAGAACTATGGCATATAGTAACTACAGTATATTTTTGGAGGAAACTCCACAGAAATGTGTGTTAGGGCATAGTTCCAAAAGACAATTTATCTCATTTCCTGCTTGCTGTGCCTATATTATCTTTCTGTGACAGTTAGAGCTAACAAGTATGTTAGTGTTTCTTACAAATAAAGTAAGAAAAGAAATGTGTAATATTTGTGTCTGAGAGCAATGGAAGAAAACTAATTGGGGAAAAAAAAAATTTCAGTGAAGAATTTTGTCATACCGTATTTGGCAGGTCATTATAATCAGTAAAGGAGGACAATGATGTGTGTTTTAGCATGGTGAGAAATATCTTGGGTTTTTTGTTTTTTTTTTTTTCCCCCTAATGCAGGTTAAGGTAATTGTAAAGAAGAGGTCTTATTTAAGTCCCTGAATTTTTTTCACGTTACAAACCAGATCAGTCAGTGCCCTGCAGATCTGCAGCTAACAGATATATGCTATATGTGGTGAGGCACTGACATATGCATTGATAGGTGAACTGGGAGGTTCTAAACAGTAGATGGTAGTTCTTGGGTTTTTTCTCATGGAAGTCAGTAGGATATTAGGCGTACAAGTAACTCAGAATTATGGCCCTGGTTTTGGTTATATGGGTGGGAATAGCTCTGACTTCCAGGGAAAAGATATGGTCACAGCAGTGCGGATTATTTAGCTGATGGCAGTTTGCAAATTTAGCTTTTCTGGCATGGCAAACCATCTTAGATGTGTTTTAAAAAGACTGCCCAAAGAGTCCCCTTAATAAATCGTGGGTTTTAGTATAACTTCTTTCAGCAGAAGGCACTGAAGAGAGCAGAGACTGCAAAATGGGATGCTTAAGATCTCTTTCAATTAAAGGTACACCATAGGCAAAGGTTTTTGAAAATACCATAGCGGAGCATATATGCTTTTAATTACCAGATGAGGATTGTGAAATCCACCGTGAGAGTCACTGTAAAGAGGCATCTGTAAAGATTTTATTCCAATTTTTGACCTTCAGACAACTTTACAGACTTGCACGGCAGTATACGCACGTGTTCTGCCCAGAGGAGCAGATGGAGCAGAGTAAGTTGCCATCTCATGGTACTCACAGAATCATTTGGTGAGTGCGTTTCAGTTTTTTGGTGGAGATAAATCTGCATTACAAAACTGGCCCTCATTTGTCCGTTTATTTGCTGCTTAAACCAGGATGTTTCTTAGCCCGTGTGGAGGTGAAGTTGGAGCTGCCCTTCAGCGGCGGTCTCTGCAGCGCGCGGGCAGCCCAGGGAAGCGTGCCAGCCTCTCTGCGCACGCTCTGGCTGCGCTGGAGATGGAAGGCTGCAGGCTCGAAGGCTGTCACCCTGGCACATCTCACCACCACTAAGCTGGCGTTTAGATAAGCTCATGCTCTCAAAGGCCATACCGCTTCTGTAGCTGAAGTAGGGTGAGGTTTCCCCGCAGGAGGTCTGGGATGCTCGGTTCATCGTGAGAACTCTGTGAGGCTTGTACGGATAGTGAACACCTGAAATGGCACCACAGGTTATGAGATCCTGATTCAGATATCCTAGAGGAGTCTGTTTCTTTTTGTAATGTTGTTGTTTAGCCGTCATTGACACAAATTGCAGCTGCATAGCTGTATGCTTGCTTCGGAAAAAGGGCTTGTAAGTGCATATTTCACTTCAAGACATGGCAAGTTTTATTTGTTTATTCTTTAAATGCAGTGGGAAAGGTTACTTTCCATTCAAATCATATTCATTTAGAAAGCCTAATGATTGCGTCAGTAGAAATGTGCATGATTGACCTTAAAATCTACAAATGACCCAAGGACATTTGATTATGCTGCCTTCACTTTCTAGTCGTCATTTGTCAAGTGAGTCCAAACCAGCCTGCTGAAGAGAGGCGCAGTGGTTTTGGTGTGCCAGGACGTGCATTCTGTTTCAGAAAATGAAGAGGAGGAAGAGGAGCGTGTATCCCTTTGGAAGAGCTTTAATCTGCAGAATGATTTGCCTGGCTCACCGTTTCCTACAGAATAATGTCATTTTAGGACTATTTCAGTATTCTTTTCCCAATGGCAGAACTGACGATAACAGACTAATTCCATTGATTGGCTTCTATCTGAAGTATCTGAAATGGGTATTTTAGACAGCAAAAACCCTTTAGCATTTTCAGCCTGTTTTTCATTGTAAGTGATTGCTTTACTGGTTCCAGCATGTTCGCTGATTGCTGGTCAGTCTATAATGAGCTTTTTTTGGGGGTGTTAAAACAAAAATAGTAATTTGTGCTAATGGTTATAGGAATGTTACTATGACAATTGGAACTGTTGTTGCAGAATACTCTGGAGCACTTTTGGGGGCGTCTGAATAAAGGGTCTACTTCCCCACGTAAAGGATGACCTGAGAGTTTATGAAGAGCACTGTAGTGCAGTATAGGGGAAGACCTGAACCCTTGACGGAGCTCTTGGAAGGGTTTCTGTTGAGTAGTATCCAAGATCTGCACAAAAGCGAGTGTGTCACTAAGCGGTCTGTCACATCCTCTGACATGCTTCTTTAAGGTATTTTACTGCTGTTGTCTTACTGGCTTTCCCGGAGAAAAATATGGCTTTGATATTTTATAGCGACATGAAAGTATCTGGGGAGTGGTTTTGGTACTACATTTCATTTTTTCATTGCCTCCCCAAATCCCAGTTTGTCAGACTCTCTGAACAAAACTAATATGTTTTCTGTAGTTACCTGTTATGCTCTTATTAGTGCAAAAGCTGGCAACTGCTCCTCTTCAACTCTAGCTGGGGTATGCTAGAGCCATGTTGTGCTTCTTGACCTCCAGAGTTTTTGTAATGTAGCAAAATTCATTGCTCAACCGACAACGAATTCAGTTTTCTCTCTTAATTTATAACTTCTTTTTTAGTCTGATTGTCATCATCAGTATTTTATCTTGGCTTCTAATTATTATTTCAGTAATGTCTGCTTGAGCCATGTTGTTTTCAAGTCTAGATTTATATTGTGTGTTGCTAGTATAATTTTCAAGAAGTCTCAGTGTTGTTTTTAGGCTTGAGATAAAGGGAAGATGATGGAGGGAACAGTGGGGACGATGGAATGAGATAGGGTGAGAGACAGTGGACGTGACAGTGAACTGAAGGGTGAACATAGAATAAAGCAGAATCTGTGAGTGAAGAAGTGAGATTAAAATAAAATGTTGGCTTGAAATGGGAAAAAAGATAAATAAGATGCCAAAAAAGGCTGGAAAATTCATGTAAAAAAGGGAAAGAATTATGCCAGCTGTACAAGAAGGCTGTGAGATGAAAATACCAGAAATTTCAGGCTGAAAAAGTAAAACAACCACAAAGATTTATTTGAGGGCCTCATCAAAAGACTTAAATATACATCTGGGTTCAAGCACCTGCCTAGTCCAGTAATTCCTCAGGGCAGATGTTGCAGTCCACGTGGTTTACGGCCTGATGCCAAGGCTGAAGGTGGTAGAGCAGTGTTCATCGTCCATGGAGGGCTTTGGGTCGGAGTTCTGTGAACATTTGTACGCATACTGGAGAAAGCAGCAGAAAAATAATCTACGGAGAACGTTCCTGCCGTCAGTGAGAAGATGGCTTAGCTGATTTAATAGCTTTTTCTCAGGCTGTGATTCTAACAGCCAGGTTTGTGATATTTATTTTAGTATTCATGTTCTTGCAGTACTTTTTACATTTCTCTGTTTTTCCCTGGCAGACATCCCGCAGCTCCATAAGTCTGGGGGAAGAGGATGGTTGGCATGTTGTTGCTGTGGGAATTTGAGTCTTAATGCTCTGTGTTGGTAATGCTGGGCATATAATTTTAAAACTTGTATTCTGTAGAAGCAGATAATTATTTCCCTGCTGCATTTTATACTCTGTTTTGGGAAAGGAAGAAATTTTAGAATATAAAAAGAAAGAAGTTACGATTTGGGGAACTATTGGAAATGGAAACAGAAAGAGGGGAGTAATGGGTGTCAGTCTGGTTATCAGTCAAGCTGGGAAGAGACAGCTTGTTCTGTCGAGCACCAAGAATGTTAGTAGCCAGCCAATCACTTATGCGGGAAGAAAACCCTAGACTGAAAGGTAAGGTTCAAAGACATCTGTGTATGTTTCTGAAATAAGCTTCGAATTAAGCATGTTATTGAATGATGCTTACTAATTCTGTGTGTTACCTATCTGATTTTTGTTCAGCACAGGCTATTCATATGACTGCTAGTTATTTTATGTTTATTGCAGAATCTGGCTCTTTCTTTTTTTTCCAGTCTTCGATGCTTTTTATGTGTCCAGAGTTGACGCTGGGCGCTTGTCATTTGGCAGAAGGCAAAGCAGTGCTATGGCATATCCTTTCTTTGCACCCCCCCCCCCCCCCCCCGCCACCCCTTAAGTGCTATTTTGCACGTACCCAGAAAGAGGAGGCAGATCTCGAGAGTGGATATTGGGATATCCGCATACATCTGCTCTTTCTGCAGCAGATTTGATACGTAACTTGAGAGAAGTCATAAAACCCAGCACCCAGTGAGGAGGCTGGCAGAAGCAGTTTTCCCAGCTGCTGTGAGCTCCTCAGAACTTACTAGGGCCAAAGGGAGATTCTGGCTCCCTACGGCAGCGCCCTAACTCCTTTGTAACTGCAGTTCAGTTGTGTGTAAAGTAGGCGTAATCCCTGAGTTATAAAACAAAGGCTATGTTTTTCAGGTGGTTTGAAATGCTTATGTAGAGCTGTGAATCATAAATTATTAATCTTACTGGAGAATGTTTCTAGAGGTCACCGGTTCTAATAGTTTCTTTCAAACAGAAGTAGGTTCACTTAGAACAGTTTGCCCCCCATAAAATCTCTGACCTTGCCTATTCAAACTTCTTTACAAATGCATCATTTAATACAGGAAGCTCCTCGGGGAGGGTTCTTCACATCTGCTGTCATAATTTCTTATTTCATAAATGCAGCAATTTGTACTTGATTATTCTTACAAGAATTGTGGCTCTCTTCCTTCCCCCTGCTTTGGCACGTTTCTTTGTGCTGCTGCTTGTTCTGCAGCCTGAACGCTGCATCGGAGAATGTTTAAAATAAAAAAAAAATTCTTTTTTATTCTACTGTTTCTTTACCACTCACTTCGGGGGGAGGGCACGGACGAATCTGCTTTTCTGTTCTCAGGCTGTTTTCCTGCAGGTCGTTAGTGGCTGCAAGTTGTCATCGTTTTACAGCCATTCAGCAAGTAGCAAAACTGAGTTGAATCCCTCATTTCAGTTTCCGATGAACAAGATTTCCCAAAACAAAAATACATTGCCACTTCTTGGAGCACTTAACATCTGTAGTAGTTAAGCAGAGGACTGAAGCCACATTTTTAAAGATGCTGAGGTGCTTGACTGCCTCTGGAACTGAATTGTGCCTAAGTACTTGTAAATAGCTTTAAATATTGGAGTGACTATGAAGACCTCCCTTATCCATCACTCTTAGCAGCTGTCCCTTCAAAGTGGAAGGAAGGCATATCAACAAGGTTACATAAAGTGCTTGTAGTCCTGCTTTCCAGAAACTGTACGTGTCAAGTGAATTGCTGTACTCTAGCATGGCTTTTCATGAAATACATCTTCTGAAGCAGATTACTTGTATTCCCTAGAGGAGCCCTCGCTTGCATCAAAGTAAATATTTAAGACAGACAACTTTTAAAAAGGATGCAAAATTACACTGTGAAAATACTCACCTTTATAGCTTATAATCCATTTTTTATTAAAACTGGGAAGTAAAAGTAAAATTCACATTTAAATGACTTTCTCGTGTTTCTAGGGGATGCTCTTTGCATTCCAGTTGGTTTCACTTTGCTGTTCCTCTACCCATTTTCAGTGGTGCTCTTCTAGACTTGCATAACCTTCAGGGAAAAATTTATTCCCAAACATAAAACCTGTATGGATTTTACTTGTTGAATATTTAATAACGTTTAACTGTGTGTTAACCTTTGAATCACTTTCTTTTCCAGTGAATCCAGAATGTCGGGCTAGTGCTGACTGAGAAGAGAATGTGGTTGAAGGGGGCAACCCTTCGTAACTGTGTCAGCAGTTCCTTCAGTGATACTGTAGACCCAGGAGCAGGTGCACGTAGGCTGTTGCTTTGTTCCGTAGGATGTAAAGAACAACCAGTTGCAGTGATTCCCCCTAATAAATGGCGCAGACTTTCTGAAGAATGGCTAAACTGATTTAATTAACTGGCATTTTAGTTGTGCGCAGCCGTCTATTCAATTTCAGGTCTGGTGGGGTTTTTTGAAGAAGGGTGGAGAATAAACATTCAGCAATGCGATTGAAAAAGAAAGTAAATAATTGTGTTGAAGAAACATTATTATTATTTGACGTGCTGCTCTGATTTACTACCTTGTCTTTCAGATTTGTGTTAAATGTCTGAAATATTTGAGCAAGTTGCCCCTGTGTTCTTTACCAAATTTAGTTCTGCTTCCTGCTTCCCACCCCCAAATAAGGTACATTCTTCAAATTACTGGGTTGGAAAGGATCGTCATGGGTTTTTTGAGTTGTGTGTCTTCATCCCTCCATATCGCTCCTCTTCATCTTAATCTCATATTAAATAAAGCAAATTCTAAACAGATTAACTGTCAAACAGTTATGCTCCATCTCTTCAATCTGCTCTTAGGTTTTTCGAAGGGAAACGTGCTGATTAGGTAAGGAGATGTCATGGTCTTCTTCCGTCGAAGCAGGAAGATAGCAGAGATGATTGCCTGAAAACAGCCGAACTACACCGCGCAAGCATGGCTTTTGCCCAGTCACACATCATGGCAGCTAGAAGGCATCAGCACAGCAGACTCATAATTGAAGTGGATGAGTACAGCTCCAACCCGACGCAGGCTTTCACGTTCTACAACATTAACCAGGGACGTTTCCAGCCCCCGCATGTGCAAATGTAAGTATTATAGTTTTGTTACTGCTCTAGCACAGCCTTCTGAATTGTTACTGCCTTGTCGATGTGGTGTTTGATGCACCAGTCAAAAAGAATTCAAAGAACACTGTTTTGCTGCCTTTCCAATAATAACTATGATAATGGTACAAAATCGGTCCATTTGGAAAGTACTTTGTTAAGGGATGGGAGTGAGATCGCTATCATAATTTTAATACATAACACTTATTAAAAAGAGAAATAAACAATAAGCAGTGGTAATAAGATACGCTACAAGGATGATACTTTCTGCAATCTTAATAATGTTTGTTTGCATTGTGCACTCGCTTGTTGATGTAAATAGCTGTTGAAAATACCAAGCCTGTATCTGTACAACACATTCTGGTCGGTTAGTTATGTTACAGCTACGTACAAGGGAAAAATCACATCAATAAATAAAATAGTGTGGGCACCCATGCGACAACTTACTTTCATACCAATGTGCCAAAGATGTTAAGTGCTTAAAGAGTAATTAAAATAATGTGTTTGTTTCTGACTTCTTATATAATGACAACATCAGTAAAATTAACTGCTCCAAATGACTTAACTTGTAATGTAAAGTGGAGAATTATAATTACAAAACGAAACCTGCCATAAAGTTTAAAGCCAGAAGGAAGAGCAAAACAGTAAAACTATTACAAATAAATTAAGTATACAATTTTACTGTAAAATATTTTTATAGGACATAAAAACGGCTGCACCATTTTATTGTATTTATCAAAGTGAGAAGCAGCTTTATCTTTAGAACAGAAGGCTGGTTTTCATTTTTTTAAAGGAAACTTTTTTTCCTTTAGGAAAACGGTGTAACTAATCACCTGATTCACATTTTTAATATTTAATATTATGTGATAATTGCAAACATGGACTATGATTTCTGCAGTTAAAAAACCAGCAGTTATGACTGGTTGAATGCTGTGTGTCTATTTAGTGAATGCTTACGTATATTCTTTGGCATAAATGAGATATTATATTAAAAACATCTGAAGACTAACATATATACCAGGGTGGTGAGCAAACAAACACTCAGGTTTTGGGGGCAGTGTATTAGCTTATAGCCGATATTGGGGGTTTTTAGGTACTATCGAAATACAAACAGAAAACGAGTGTGAGCACTGGGCAACACCTTTTGTTTGTTGAGCTGGCAAGTGGTATCAAAAGTACAAACAAGTGTGGGTTCAGAAATACTTTTACAAATGAAAATGCCGAATGCAGGTTACTTTATGTGTCGAGGCTTAGCTGTTCTTTGTGAGTATTCAGACAGATCCTGGGCACTCATGAATATTTGTTCACTGGTCTTAAAAGCTGAATGTTTTCTACTGGGCTGAAAATAAGTTATTTATCAGGAGTCACTTGGTGCTCGACAATACGCTGTTTAAACTTCTAACCAGTAACAAATCGTATTACCAGAGGGCTTAGACGATCAACTGCAGGACAGAAGTTCAGCACCTAAGCAAGTAGTTGAAGATAAGCTATCCTTAGAAAATGGTTCCTCGGAAGAGTTTAGCAATATCTCATGAATGATCAATACTGTTGAAGGAGCTTGTGCAAATAGAAACACAGGCTAAATCAGCTGCAGCTTTTACCACAATCTGACCTACTCTTTCTCTTGGTACAGAAATTGTAAATAGTGTTTCTGAATAACAGCAGGATTGCTTTTGCCTCCTACCAATGAAGAGAATACTAACAAAGAAGGGGAAAATTGACTTTTCCCTTCAGTGTACAAAAGCACCTTTTATTCACACAATTGTTACGGGTGAAATCTTAGCCCTGCTTTAGTCCATGCAAGTTAAGTTGTTAACTTCGGGGAGGTGAGGGCTTTGCCATGTCTTTGTGTATCTTTCAAAATACCTCGATTGGCGATATCACAGGCAATCATAAACGGATTCCACATAGTCTTATTAACATCTGAACTTGTAGTAAACTACTTTAACTGCAGGGGTTTCTTTGTGTACCTTTTCTTCGAATTCAATCCCGCAGCTCTTCTTCGGTCCTCCGTGCAGTTTTCTGTTTCTTCTTTCACTTTTCAGCACCCGTAACATGCTGACAGCCCTTTCCTAGCCCCATCCTTAGTCTGGCATCCCTGTGCTTGTGAGATGACTGGGTTGCCACTGTCAAGAAGGGTGATAAATTCTGCCAGTGTTTTCAAGTCCATCAGTCATTTCTGGACAGTTCCTGTCTTGCTCCTTGGTGAAACCACTGAAATCTAGTGTATGAACTAACCTCTGGCAATGTTTTCACTCTGAGATTTTTTTAACTTTGCTTTTCAATTTTTCTGCAAGTTTAAAGAAAAAACAAAAGCTTTTGCCCCAAAATAATCAGCAGATCTTTATTCCTCTGCTCACGCTGCAAGCAGTGCGATGGGTGTTGGTGTGCCAGCTGCTGTGGGAACGCATTACACAAGAATATGGGGATCCAGCCTTCAGAAATTATTTCCGGTAATACAACTTAGACGCACTTGTGAAACTTGACATATGTTTTTACCTATATACGGCCTCAGTGTGTGCATATCACTTCAATGTGAAAAATCTGCATCTTGTTTATTTTTAATTTTTTGGATGGGTGCCGTTTTTCCATGAAAATGCCATGGCCCATGGCGTTTTTAACATGTGATGGCAGTGATGCAGCAGCCCTGTTTGAGGTTGTCACCTCCTATGCCTAACTCCACCTGCATCTAACTCTCATTTTTTCATCCGCCCTTCTACACGTGCCTGTGGTCCTCTTGCAACATACACACTCCCTCAGCCCTACATCCAGTGTTTGCAGCTGCTCTCTCTCTGGGTCCAAACGTTCTACTCCTTGTCAGCCACGTTTTACAATTTCCAGTACTTGCTTATGTATCCCACTAGCACATACGTAGTGCTGGGCATTCATCAGGTGATGTGGTCACTGCTGGTTTTACTCCTTACCTCATGTTAGCTTACTTTCTGCTCAAAAACTGGAACTTCAGAAAGATGTCTCCAAGGTACTCGTACTAAAAGGCTGTTTCTCCAGTCCTGCTGTAAAAACCCCAACATTTCTTCTTCCTAAAAAGGAATAGGAAAGACAGGTACAAAATAATATGTTCATACTCTAGTTTTGTATTTGTATTGTAGAAAATGCCAGGAATTTTTCCTATATTTAACGAGATTTGAATGTTTTAGATTTGTTCCTCACTCTCTGACTGATCTGAAGAAGTTGTCAAAACCACCTCAGTTTACCTGCCTATAAATTTCATAGAAATCTTTAACTTAGAGAAAAGATTGCCTGATCAAAGATTATTATCATAATGTCTTTCGAGCAATAAAATGCCTTTTGAAAATTTACCAAGTAAGCAGGGGTAGCATTATTAATAGCAAAGTTCTCTACCTTCTTTTCTGAGTTTACTTATATAAAAGTAAACCCCTGAATTGAAGCACAACCAGCAAGGGATAGGAATATGTATTACATACTGCAAGAGTGAACAAAACTAGTTTTATTTGTCCTTTCAAAATAAGTGTTGTAAAAGTAAAATAATTCCTAACAATTCTGTATATCTCTCTGGTTTGTAGTGGACATAAATATAATTCTTGCATCTCTGCCTTTTTGATTTTATTTCACAAGAAGTCCCTAGCTGGAACAGGAGGTGTAACTCCATATAGATACATTTGCATCTATATAGTCTCACAAAATATGGTTTGAGGGTAAAAAGATTGAGTTGAAAGTAAGTATACCTTGTATAGCAGAGAGGGGTTCCCTAACCCTTTCCTTTTCTAAATGCTAAGAGTCTCACCGAACTGGGTCAGATCTTTTTGTTTCCTCAGTTTTGAATATCAAAATTGGGCTCTGAACAATGCAGCCTCACCCCTCACAGCATCTGATTGCATTTAGTGTAATTAAGCTCAGAAAGTTGCCACATTTGTCTTGACAATTGTCAGGGAGTTCTTATCTTGCTTTGCATTAATACACTGAAACGTATCTCCAAAGTGTGTTAATTAAATTTGCTGGAATTATATAACTTGCAGAAAAGAAGTTATAATTAGAAAAAAATGCATTTAAATGTATTTATGTATCCAGAATGAATCTTTTCCCTATGTACAGTGTAATATTTAAACAATGGAACAGGATAGTACTATTCCTTTGAAACTGGCAATGCCTTTGATTTATTTGTAAGTATTTGCTTCAGAGTTACTGACATAGTTCAGTCTCTTTTCCTTAATCTCTTTAAATTAATCCCTCTACCCAACAAATACTGAAAATGTTGTGATGTGAACATCAAGAATTTTTACACCTCCCATTAGTGTTAGATTTGTTTTAATAAATCCCTTCTGTCAGACAAATCTAGAAGTCTGTGTAATCTTTTGTAAGGGTAAAAAAAAAAAAGTATTAGAATTGCAAAGTAGGCACTAAGAAGTACCTAAATACTTTATAACCTTGTTATGATGCCTTTCCTACAGGGTTGATCCAGTACCCCATGATGCTCCTAAACCTCCAGGATATACACGATTTGTCTGTATTTCTGATACTCACTCAAGAACTGATCCTATCCAAATGCCATATGGAGATGTGTTAATACATGCTGGTGATTTTACTGAGCTGGGACTTCCTAGTGAAGTGAAAAAATTCAACGAGTGGCTAGGTAAGTATTGAATTCTGTGTGGACTTGAAAGGAAATTTGTTTACTGCTTGTATCTGCCCTTTCTGCCTCCCAGTAAAAACCATCACGTGCTCAGAAATCACTAATATTAATTTGACATTTAAATTTGAATGGCAATGAGCATGTATGAAGGCTTTTTTTTTTTACAAATATTTTTGCATTTTTCCAACTGAGCAAATAAGATTTGTGAGACTATTCATCTGTTCTGCCTTCACACTCTCAAGTGTACATTAAGCAACTTTTAAAGTCAGTAGGCCTTTAATGATTTACATGAAACCTCTTACATACATTGTTATGGCTTTGCTTCGTCAAAAAAAAAAGTTGTTGTGACTGAAAACATTTGTCTGTTTAACCCTGGAGGCTCATAGGTTTTTTTTTTGTCTGAGGCTCAGCTGCTCCACAGCGATGAATTCCAAACAAAGCAAAACGTGTGCCTGTGGTTGCTGCCTTGGATATAGCAGACCAGATGTAGATGCCTTCTGTAGACAACTGCTGGCGTTGGTAACTGGAATTCTGTTCCACTGGGCAGGAGAGTGGTGATTTACACGTGCTTCTGCAAATGTTTTGTATATGCTTAAAAAAAACGACACGGAAAATTGGAGAGCATATCCAGACAAACCCCCTGATCCGTATTGTTCCTGCAGCAGCGCGGGTACCTTAATTTAGAATAATGGATTCTGGTACTTCATTATCAAAAAAAACGGGTGAGAGAAAATGAAGGAGTTGGAGAGAGAAAGGACACAGTTTAAGGGTAATGGATTTCAGTTTTTTGGTCGGTTTTCTTTCCTGTAGTTTTTCCCTTTCCTTTTTGCTACGTGTTACAGCATTCCACGCTGGGAGGGCAGATGCATGTAGGCTGAAGTGGAATATAAAAAAAAGTCAGGACGTACCAATTTAAACGAAGATTTACTAGCAAATAATTATCAGCAAGGCTGATAAACATTTGTTTGAGCTTGGGAACCCAATAATATGCCCCACGTGGAACAATTGCATTGTTTTAGGAACCCTAAGGTAGGGACAGCATGTGCAAGTAACACACTCTGGTACAGTGCCCTCACCTCTGTCTCTGCACCCTAAAGAAACAGGTTTGTTGTAAAACAAAGCAAATTTTCATCCTATTTTGTAGGTCTCTACCATGTATTTTAATAATGTACTGAAAATAGCCTCTAAAGATTATGTAAACCATATGGTTATGTCTTCTAAATAATACCTGGTTTATTTATCTGGTGGTGTGGGAAGAAAAGTGCTTTGGGATGCTGCCAGCGAGCAAGGATGGGGGCTACAGCCAGTACTTGCTGCACGGTTTTCGTTGCCCTGGTCCTCTGCCTCCCCGCTGGTCACAGCCATACCGTGTTCTGAAGAAGTCCTTAAGCTGAAATCCACTCGGTGTGGTAGGGAGATTTCACAAGGTATTTCTGTGATGGTCTCTTAATCATTTTTATTCCAAAAGAAGGCTTAATTTTCTGACTTTCAGGCATGCTTCTAATTTCATGGTAGTGTATGATTTGGGAAAAGGTGATCTTGGTGGTTTGAGTTATATTTTTGCAAAAGATACACAAATTTAGCAAGTTAGATTTCTTGTTAGTTTCTTGCCATTTGAAAAAGTGGAAAATTGAAATTATTTTTTTAATTCATTCTTGAAAATCCAACAGAAAAATAATTTGGTGACACTACGTAGGTTTCATTCAGCTAGCATGTAAAGTTTTCTTCCATGTCAAAACTAAACTTTTTTTTTAAATTACAGTTAATGAGATTTCAAAATGGAAACTTTAGCTTTTTTGTGAAAGGTTCTTTTTGTTTTAAATGAGCAGTTTATCAACTCTGTAGTACCTTGAGTGTCTGCAAAATCCATCGTAAATGGTAGAGTTGTTAGAAGTGTTCTCTTTGAGAAGAACTTTCAAAAGTTTTTGCTAGTTGTTCATTTTGTTGTGAAAGACACTAGTCTCCAACAGTTTTAATTTCTCTGGATAGCTGCTTCCAGTACCTGCCATAATTTTGCAACTCCCACAGCCTACCCAACCTTCTTTTCTTCCTTTTCTTAGCATTATACTAGTTTCTGGGGAAAGTAATGGAGAGACTCCGGCATGGACTTTTACCTCTGCTGTCATTCTCACTGGCTACAGGCAAATTTCCTGTGCCCCTCGGGTCTGCTGGCTTATTTCACATTTTCAGGAGGCCCTTCAGCAAGTTTGGGTTTTATCTCCCTGCTCTACATAACATTTCTGTGCCTGTCTGATGCAAAGTGTATTTTACACGAACATCATTAACTTCCATGGACCTTATGGTTCTATCAAGCACATGCTCAAGTGTTGTGCTCGTAGAGGCACGTTGGCTTGCTGAGTCATACCTTAAAATATGTTCTCTCTTTTTTAGGCTAACTGTGTGTGGGTACACAGGAGAGCCTGGACCAGCTCTGATAAGGTCTCTCTAGCCCAGTATTGTCTTTGGCTGTGGCTAGCAGCCAAGGTGCTCTCCTCTGTCTGCCCCTTAGCCACCTAGTTTTATACTTGTTATCCTTGGACCCCTAAAGCCCCCCATTAAACATCATTCTTTTTGGTCATTAGTTCTTTTCTTTCACTTTTCTTTTTCTCAAAGCCCCCTCCCTCCTTCCCAGGGAGTGATTTGAGGTTTTACTAGGGCTAGGTTGATGCCTAACTGTATGGAGGAGATTAAATGCTGGTGACAACTGGATGTGCATATTTTCTCAGCTTTCTCTGGTAGGCAGTCCCAGGACTTCCTGAGCCACAGCATTACTTTGTATTTAATATATAGATTTTTCTTCTGTGAATTTTTTAATTGCCTTTTGCATGTATGGAAATTCTGAGTGCCAACACAACCTTGCATCAGAGTTCCACACTGTGATACGGATTGCGTGAAGAACTTTGCTCATTTCGAACCTGTCACATACTAGTTTCATTCGGTATCTCCTAATACTGGAAGAGGCAAGTGAACAATTTAATTCTTCATTCTGCTTAAGAATTTATAGGCTCTTCCCATATTTGCCCTTAGGATATTTTTCGGGCCGAAGACGGCTTAGAAGTCCTTAAATGCCTTTGATCATCTGTGTCACTCTTTGTACCTTTTTGTTCTATATCCTTTTAAAATTGGTGAAACCAGAACTGCGCGTGATCTGAGTACAGTACAGGTTTATCCCCCAGCATAATGAAATTTCCTGGTTGCTTCTCTTCTCCTTGCCAGTGCTGTGGATTATTCTGTTTTTATTTTTGACTGTGACTGAACAATAAGATGGCATTTTCATAAAATTCCCTATTATAACTCTGTGAACTCTTTCGTGTATGGTAATATCTAGTTCTGAACCCATCAGTGTGCATCTCTAGTTGGAATTTTTTTTCCAGCACTTGAACTATTCTGCATAAATTTATATGCAGTTTCATCTGTCCTCCTATTGCCCAGTCGTGCAGTATCACAATGTACTTTTGCAAGTCAGATTTCTGATTTGCTAATCTTATTCAGGGTAGTGTAGAAAAAGAAGGGGGAAAGGGATGAACAGTCAGTTTACAAAGCTTGCCAGTGGTGCCAACCCGGTCATTTCCCTCTCTTCCTGAATTTACCTCTCTCTTGTTTTTATATTTCATCTTTTCCTTTGTTTACTTAGTTTCTTCTCTATCTGCATTTTTCTTCCAAATTTGAAAATCCTGTTTGGGACAATCAGAAAAAATGAAGTACGAACGATGTATAGTAGGGCCAAATGAAAGGCTGTGAGGCCAGCGAAACTGTCTTAAGGACATTATAAGGATGCATGGTATGACAGCTTTGAACATATACTAATTTTCCAGTATGTCCAGGAGATTTTAATGGCACCAGTTTAAACAGCTGAAAATAATTCATGGGAATTGTTTCTAAAGATATGGACCTGTTGGAGCAGGTCCAGAGGAGGGCCACCAAAATGAACAGAGGGCTGGAACACCTCTCCTGTGAAGGAAGGCTGGGACAGTTGGGCTTGTTCAGCCTGGAGAAGAGGAGGTGCTGGGGAGACCTTTCCATATATAAAGGGAGCTTATAAGAAAGATGGAGAAAGACTTTTTACCAGGTCCTGTAGAGACAGGGCAAGGGGCGGCAGTTTTAAACTGGAAGAGGGTAGATTTAGATTGCATATAAGGAAATAATTTTTTACAGTGAGGGTGGCAAGACTGGAACAGATTGCTGAGGGAGGTTGTGGATGTCCCATCACTGAAAATGTTCAAAGTCAGGTTGGCTTTGAGTAACCTGTTCGAGTGAAAAATGTCCCTGCTCATGGAACGGTGGTTGGACTAGATGATCTTCAAAGGTCCCTTCCAACCCAAATCGTTCTATGATTCTATGTAATCAAGGCTAAGGTAGATTAAGTTATAAGATATATCAAGGTCACTGTGCACTGTAGCTATCCTTGTCCTCAGCTTTTTCATTATTTTAGTTTTTGTTATTTATTCTCTACCAGCATGTAAATCAAATGTGTTGTAGGACAAATACAAAGACACAGTGCTTTAGTGCACTCATCAAATAAGGACTCCAAAACCATCTCTATTTTTCATGTCCCATATTGTTGGCACTAGAAATTGCCAGCTTGGCTCAGTTGCTCTTGTAATTCCCTTTGCTCAAGTCTGTAATATCAGTTCCAAATTATGTATGCTCCAGGACCCACTGTCACTGTGAGCTTGCGGATTACTTTCCTGGAAATTTAACTGAATAGCCAATCTGTGATATAAGCTGCAACACGTACTTCCATATTCTGAGAATTGTCTTCTGTGCATGAACTGGAAAGGTTACTTAACTAACACATTCTATAGTATCTGTTGTTTTAGTGCGTTTGCTTGAGATTTTCCAATGTCAAAGATAGTCTTCCTTTTTGAAATTCTAGTTCAAGCTTAGGTTGAAATAAAAAAAATGGAAGACGGCTTTACATTGTAGTGGAAAACAATAATTAGCTCTTCAGAGCATTTTCCTGAAAATGTTAATTTTACTTGCGTATCATGTAGGCACACAAAAAAATGGATTAAATTATTTGACATGCACTTCAAGAGTTGATCTGGGCAGATTCAGCTTAATAACATTTTTATTTCAGACTGTAAATATTTTAGAGTGAAGATGTCTTCCCAGCTACCGTAACTAGCACTACTAGAATCACCTGTTGTCAATAAACATCATCCCTACTTTTAAGTTGTTCATAAAAAATAAAAGATCTTCAGAAAATCCTGAAACGCTAGCGTTAGCTTTACTTTTGCTTTCCTGTTCAATCTTGCAAAATAATGGTGGTTATTTTTCTTCCTCTCAACAGGTATTTTATATTTTTAGATTCAATAATACATTTAAAACAGATTAAAATTGTGTTGAAGAAGAAAGAAAATCAGCTTCAGAGCTGCAAAAGAAATCAGAATTTATAAATTGTAGTCATGCCATTTTGACCATCGGTAATTACACTATTTTTATGTTAATGTAGAAACCCCTTGAAAGAAGTATTTAAGCACTAATTATCTATTTTCAAAAGAATGGCTTTGGAAATGCAGTGAAAAACATTGAGCTTGTTTCGGGATTTAGAACAGATGTCAGTTTTAAAAGACTGGGCATACTAAAAAAAGTGCTGGTTTTTATTGCATTTCTTAAATGTGTGATGGCTCCGATCCATTTGTACATCCAAGGCTCAGGCAGTACCGCACAGAAAAGTGCCCTGCAACACACCCTTGAGTATTTCTCCAGTTGTGGGGCGTTAACGTGTCCTGAAGACTTCAAAATGTTAAGCTGGCTGCTGGGGATCTCAGGGAGTGTTTAAGCTACATCCCCATTCTGGGTGGATGACCCAGAACAACTGTTTTCCGGGTATGCCTCCCATGCTGATGGTGAGAACTTGCAGAAGCTGTACAAGTGGTAGCTGCTAAAGGTCCCTCCATTCCCTCCTTCCAAACACACGTATACTTTGGGGTGATTTCTGAACGCTTTGCGCTAATACCGAGATTTCTTCTTTTCACCAATGGAGTGAAAAGTAGCCAGACTTCAAGATTCTGAGTCTCTGGGATGACTTACCTAAAGATTTTTTCATAAATACTGAGAATCTTGACCCCCAAAATCAGCAAGTGAGTAAAAATACTCAGTCTTATTCCAGACTAGCCAACAAGCGTAGCTTTAGGAAGGCAGTGCAGCCCAGAAGTGCAGAGAGAGAGCAACCAGGGATCTAAAAGATCTGGAATATGTTTCTGAGAACTGACATTGCCTGTGGTGGAGATACCTGCAAGAGCCAGCGGACGACAGGCGCCCCAGTTCTGGTTAGTCCTCTTCAGATTTGACAGCCTCTTTATTGTTCCCCCTTGCAAAGTTGTGAGAATGATGCTTGATCCACCTACCTAATGAATGTGTTGGAGGATTAATTATTCTCAGTACAGCACTTTGAACACCTATTGCGGAGCACTATACACAAATATTAAACACTGTTATTAGTGCTGTGCACCTTCCATGGCACGCAGCTCTTTGTAGTCTTCCTATTCCAGAAGGTGACATCTGGGAGATAGTGGGATCTGAAGATCTGAATAGGAATCTGTATCAGTGTGCGGTGTGCAGTCAATATTTTAAAATCTTAAAATATTTTTTAATTGTTACTTTTTGACACAATTCTCCATCTCCTTTGTTTTACATGTTGTAAACCAAAACTAGAATATTCTAAAAGGGCAGAAAAGCTGTTGCAGAAATTTATCTCCTCAGAAACGTACATTATTTAAGACTATAACTCTTCCAGGAAGTAAAAAAGAAAAATTATTTATGAAAAATGAATCACGTGGCTTACATAGTTTGGGGTTTTTGAATCATCAGTTGCCATAATCGAAGGAGACGTATCAGACAAAGGTTCGATCTAGGCAAACCTTGCAGCTGTACAGTTTTCCAGGCATCTGTTACTAACCAGTGGTGGACAGAAGATACAGAGCTACATAATCTTTTGTCTTGACTTACTACAGCTACTCTAATGGCCTAGTTTGCAGCATGCATTGGGTTGGTTCTGCATAATTACCGGGTAATTAAATAAACCGGGGTAAAAGGAAGCCACTTTTCCTTTAGAAGTAATTTTGGCCAATTATTATACGTGCGTGTGTATAAAACACAGTATATCAAAGAGGCTAAGTTAGACTATTTCCGGATATTTTTTAGTTTGATTTACCTTTATCTGTTTCTTTTAAGAAATCTGGTTTTGCAAATGTGAGCAGTATCGTACCTCTTTGCTCTTTTAGTGTTTGATAAAATTACTGGCTTTTACCATGCAAGAATGTCTAGAGTTAGCAGGTTACAGATGACTTAGGAGGGAATGTTCATTGACAGTGTTATTGCAGATTACACACCATACAAAAAGTATGTTAATGTGAATTTCCCAGACATCAGCCCCAGTGTTGAAACACAGAACTGTCAAAGCGATGCTAAAAAGCAATCTGAGACAGTTATGCAGTCTTTTTACTATATCACTCACTGCTGTATTCTGAAAGGTTGAAAGAAGAGGGGAAAAAACATTAAGTGGGCACTTAGATGATTGGCACTGCTTTTAATGAATACTAAAAATTCTGCTCAGTACAATACCAGGAGAGAAGCAAAGCACGTCTTATTTGTACAAGTTGGCATTTATCTTCGTGAAGTTGCAAGTTGGTAACAATCGTAAGCTGCAAAGGATGTCGCTGACTGGTAAAGATGCCTAACCCCTTTGTTCAAGAGAAGCCTGGAGTATAAACATGCATTTGCTTTTGAATTATTTGCAGTGTTAATGTGATTTATGGAGAAGACGACTTGCTGATGGAATGGGGTGAACCTTTCAGCACGCAGAATTCGACTTTGCACGAATTCAGATGCAGGGAAATAGCAAATAAAGGCACGTAGTTCAGTGCTTCGCATTATGCGGTTTGTAGTTCTAGTAATGGTTCCCCAACATTTCAAGTTATTTCGTAAAAATTGTGTTCACCATAAAAAGGACCTACCGTAGTTTAGAGGTTAAGAATTGCTGTAATAATTTTTTAATTGGTGCATAAACATGCAAAAAATTAGATGTTCAGTTGATATTCCTTATTAGTAATAGACAGTAATGAAAGGAATAAACAAAGACATTACTAGCTAAACTATATATATATTATTATACATGTTACATTAGCAGAACTATCAGCTTTCTATACGAAGCAAACAAAGGCTGAGAAACTTTCTGAGAAGGGCTTGCCATAACTGACAAAAACTCCATGTATGTAGTTAAGAAGTTAGTAAGATGATAATACCATGTGGCTGTTTATAAGCTAAATATGGTATCCCAGGCTTTTTGATATGTAAATAATCTCAAAGAATAATAAATTACATGAATTTAGGAGATTTAGGGCAGAATTTTTTGTGTGATGAGTTGTTCTGGGAGCAGAACCACTGCTGCGTGACTTCGTGGATTTTTGTCTCGTAGACCTTCAGTGGGTTCTCGGGTGTCTCATAAGGTGTCCCATTCCTGTGAAGTCTCCCTTTCAGACTGGGCATTAGTCTTCTTAGACGCTAACTTTCAGGAATCTCAAGGGAGCATAATTATCATAGATGCCTTTAGTGCTCTGCTGAATGTAGTAACTGGCTTGTGAATCTGCGGGGCATTTTCAGAGGGATACTGAGAGACAAGCGCAAAGAAGTTGAATGCATTGTATGTCTAGGAGTTTTGCTTCCGTAAGAAAAAGACACCCTTTTCTAAAACTGCTAAATTAAGTGCCAGATAATGTGTCTTCAGCATTTTTCCGCATATAGGCGGAGATTACAAAAAGGAAAGAAGAGGGCAATATGAGGCAGGGAAGATGAAGAACAACGTAGCAGAGAAAAAGGAAGGGGAAAATCTCTCATCCCATGTTAAGGTAGAGTCTGAAGGAGTGGATGCTGGCTTGGAGCCCCATTCCAGAGTGGCAGAAAGCAAAAGTTGGATGTGGCCTGAAAGGGAAAGCCCTGAAGCCTAGGACTGAATTGGAGCCAGTGTGTTTCCAACAGAATTTTGATGTCTAAACATTTCTGTTGATTCAAATCCAAATAGGATGAAGTGGCTAGAGGTTGATTGTGGAGGAAATAATTTTAGTTTCTTGCAAGGGAGGAAAAAACCACTTGTTTTAGGAAAAGAAAAGTGAAATTTTGTTTAGAAATTAAATTGTTTATTTTAAACTAACATTTTGCCTCATTTTGTTTCCTTGGTAATGTCAGAATCACTACATGAATTTCCAAATATATCCCGTTCCATCCAAGTTGTATTTTAATACACAAAACTGTTTAGGTAAACATTTTTCAACCAATTCCAGTTGTAGCTCGTCTCCAGGTTATAGGGATATTTTAGCAGAAGCTTCTTAGGTGCCAAGAACAGGTCTTTGGGCAAAAACACTTGTCTTGTTTTGGCTAGTCAAAATAAGAGATCAGAAAAAAAATTAACTTCCTCCCAAATTCATAACTTTTCCTTTTTTTTTTTTTTTTTTTTTTAATTTGAAAAAACATCTTTGACTCCCATAGCATATGTTCTTGCATGTGTTTCTTGGCACTCCTGAAGGGCAGATCTATTTCTTACATGCTTGCTGCCTTAATTTTACTGTGGAATTAATTTTGTCCTGGATATGTGTGCAGAATTCCTGTGACAGCCGTAATTTTTCTTTAATATCTTTGTATACATGGAGTTTCTGTATTAATACCAAGTTTGCTACCTGCCCACCAGGAAAGCCATATGCTAGCATCAAATGTTAATTGGCTATCAGCTGGGTATTCAGTCCTACTCATCTCCTAAATGGATAGTACGAGTTAGTGGAACATACTCTCTAGTCCTGTTAAATTGCTTGTCTGCCGTAGATTTGTTTCATTAGAATCACAACACGGAATGAGTTTTTAATTTATTTCAGCATTGTTTGTTTTCCAGAGTAGACTTAGAGAAAGAGAGAATCGCACAGGATGGAGGTGACTTCTGGAGATCATTGAGTCCAACCTCCTGTTGAAAGTAGGCCTGCTTAGAGCAGGCTGCTCAGAACCTTGTTCAGTTGGATTTTTAGTATCTCCAAAGTTGGAGATTTCACAGTTGATCTGGACATCTGTTCCACTTTTTGACCATCCTCATGGTCAAATTCTTCCCTTATACCATGTTCCCAGAAGTGTCTGTTGCCTTTTGTATCTCTGTGTACCTCTGAGAAGAACCTAGCTGTGCCTTCTCTTTATCCTGAGAACAGACAGTTGCAGACAGCAGCAAGGTCTTCCCTTCATCTTCTCTAGGCTGAACAGACTCAGATCTCAGCATCTCTCAGGATGCTACATTCCCCAGCTATCTTGGCAGCCCCCTGCTGGACTTAACTTCAGTTTGCCAGCAGTTTTTTTTTTTCACTGAGGAACGCAGAAGTGGACACCACACCAGATGCGGTCTCACCTCACAAGTGCTGGACAGAGGAGAAGGATCACTCGCTTCATTCAGCTGGTGTCACTGATACTGATACAGGCCAGGATGTGGTTGGCCAGGATGTCTTTGCTGCAAAGACACACTGCGCAGTCTTGTTGAATGAAGTTACTCCATCCTAGGTGCAGGACTTTGCATTTCATTTTGATGAAGTTTATGAGGTCCCTGTCACCCATTTTTCTAGCCCTTGGAAGCTCCTCTGGATAGCAGACACGCCCTCCAGAGTGGGTTGGCAGATCCCCACCTCTGATTCGGTGGTGTCTGCAAACTTGCTGAAAGTGCACTCCCTCAGATCATCCAGGCTGTTAGTAAAGAAGAGAAGCCCTATTGGCCCCAAGAGGGGTACCTAGAGGTTATCTAGAGGCATACCTCTAGAGATTGATTGTCAGATGGACTTTGTACCGCTGATTCTAGCCCTTTAAGGCCAGTATTCCAGGTGATACTCTACTCACCTTATCATCCATCCTTATCTCACCAGTTTGGCTCTAAAGGTGCTTATGTGAGCTTGTGTCAAAGGCTAAAAAGCAAGCTGATCAACATCCAATGCTCTACCTTGTCCACAGAGCCAGTCATCTCATAGAAGGCAATCACGTTAGTCAAATATGATTTACCCATGTTAAATCAATGATGGCTGTTCCCAATCACTCTCCTGACCTCCATGTCCTTGGAAAATTACTTTGTGGGAGATTTGTTCCATAATTTTCCTAGGCCTGCTGTGAGGCTTGAGGGTCTCTAGTTCCCCAGGTTCTCCGTCTTGCCTTTCTTGAAGATGGGTGGGACATTTGCCTTTTTCCAGCCATTGAGAACTTCTTCCCCTTACTTTTCCAAGGTGATAGACCTGTGATAGACAGGTGATAAGCCTGTGTCCATCCATTGCAGCTCTCCAGTCAGGTGACCTGTCCCACCATGTTTCCGTAATCTCAGAGATGTCACAACTCTTCACGGTGCATGGACTTCTTCCTCCTGGTTGTACTCCATGGTGTATGTGTGTACATACAGGTACCTGAGAGGACCTCTGTTGAGGCTGCTTTTACAAAGTAAAGCGAGAGCCTTTACCATCCTCTTGTCCCCCACCTGCTTACTCACTGTCCCCGTGCCTTCACTTCTCTTCACAGCATGACAACCCTTCCCCAACGCACCAAATTTAAAACTCTTCCTGCTATATTAGTGAACCTGTTGGCAAAGACGCTCTTGCCCCCAGTTTGCCAGGGGAACGCCATCCCTGCGCAGCAGCTCGTGTTCATCCAAAAGGGTTCTGTGGTCATAGAAGCTGAAGCCCTGCCTGCGGCCCCTGCCCACACAGTGTCGAGGTGACTGTGGGACGCATCCACTCCCACCTGAGCAGTAAGCTTCCTCATTGAGGGTATTGAGGAAGTACCACTGGGTTCACATCCTCCTCGCTGTTATCTCGGG
This sequence comes from Bucorvus abyssinicus, assembly GCA_009769605.1. Taxonomy (NCBI): domain Eukaryota; kingdom Metazoa; phylum Chordata; class Aves; order Bucerotiformes; family Bucorvidae; genus Bucorvus; species Bucorvus abyssinicus. The sequence goes on from CM020025.1 coordinate 79,422,647, forward strand.
GCAGTTGGTCACCCTTGATACGCTCAGGGTTGCTCTAGTGGTACCATTGGTGGCCCCATGGATAAGCAGTCAGGGAACATAATGTTTAGCATGTGGCTGTTCTGGAAAAGAAGAAGGAAAACAGCTTAGCCAATGAAAATGTTGGCCAGTGCCTTTACTGAGGCTTGTTTTCATGGAGGTTGTAAAGAGAAGAGGAACCCGCTGCAGTGAGTACGTTGTAGCCACTGCTGTCTTTGGTAGGACTCTTTCTTAGGAAAAGGCAGTTGTTGGAAGAAGCCATGAAGACCTCCATGAGTGCAACGTTCTCAGCTCTGTTTAACAAGAGACGGGAAAAATGCCTTGTGTCTTTTCTACCCAGCTTGTCGTTAGCACCCACTAGTAGGCATGGGAATGAACTGGTCAACCTGGAAGTGTTTGAATGAGACCTGATTAAGAGCTGGTGGCAAAAAAAGTAATAGGTGGAAGAGTGGTTGTTCTAAAGCTATGGACGTGTATAGAAATCCAGCTGTTAGGCTATGTGCTTTTGAGGAGGTCTTGGTCCTAGCCAAGGACTGAGCCAAGGCTACAATTTGTGCGGTAGTCTGTGCCTGGAGGTGGACACCCATGTATCTGGACAACCTGGGGAGGACATAATGGAGTAAGAAAATACAGAACAGTTTAAATGATAACATACAAAAAGGAAGAGTAAGAAGTTGTGGGTCAGAAATACAAAAGGGTTGCTGCTTCACGGTGGTTTTTGGGTAAATATTGATCAGATATCGCTAACGTTTGGTGGATCTTAATGTTCCAAAAGGCGCTTGAAACACTCAACATTTCTCAGGACTGTGCTGATGCACCATGTTAGACTGTGGCCTTGTTGCAGTGAGGTGTTGGCCTCTCTGACGTCAGCGGTAGGGAGACCGCGCTTTAGTACGAAAAGAAGTTTAGCGCTCAGTGTGGTGGGAAATGTGTAATCAGTATTGTGGTCTGAGAGCATCACCTGCAGCCGCTCAGCTGGTGTCATAAACTTCAGGACAGCGGTGCCCAGCCAAGACTGAGGTTTCAAAGATTTATGCCTAAGGCTGACTTTGCACTTTGAGAGCACTTGGAGTAAAAAGTGAAGCATGTTCTGCAGTCTTCTAAAGAACAAATTTTAAACAAAATATTGTTAAGTGCAAGCAGCAAAAAAACCTGTTGCACAAAAAATGAAGACTTAAAGGATAAAGAGGGCTTGTGGAGACAGAGAGGGAAGTAGGTTTAGCAAGTTGCCGCTTGGTATGGAATGAAAGAAAAAAAACCTGAGCTGCAAACTCATCAAAACCACCGTTGTTAATTGAAAAGCTGACAGACCTGTAACTACAGCAGCGCCACTATAATAAATGTAACTGTACATTTAGAATAATTTGCTAATTTGCCTAAGTAACACCCACAGACAGCAACATGACATAAATACATTAGTGGAAGCAACAACTATAACCAGCTTGTACAGGTTCTTGGCTGCTAGATGGATGGATCAGATGAGCTGGAAAAGATTTACAAAATAGAACAGAAAGGGAATTGTTAACAATACTGCAGCATTCAGGATGTCTTTACTCTCCTGTTTCCCAAGAATGCTTTAAGACCCGTAGGTGCCCATACATATTGTAACATGTGAGTACCGTTTTTAGCTCGTGTGTGTATGCGTGCACGCACCTGGAAACCTGTAGAGATGGAGCGCGTATCTGCAAAATGCTAAGCATTTCAGAAGCAGAAAAGACAAAATTTACATCTCAAGTAGTCTTTCAGGTATGTAATTATAAATATCTGGAAAGAGTTTCTGTTAGTAAATATTCTGAAGGCACATGTGTGTATTGGGGCCGCAGGAAAAACTGGAACCTGTACAGTCAATTTTCCTAGTTGGTGTTGCAAGTGTCTGAAACTTTCACTCCAGAGTTACTTGGATCTTTTCATTTGACAAATAATGAGTCCAGCCATGTGGCATCTCCTCTGAACTAGCACTGTTTTCTGTCTTCTGTTTCCATAACTCTCAATCATGCTGTTGCACTTTATTTTTAAGTTCTACTCATGCCAACTTCTGCCACTGCATGTTGACTGGTGTTTTACATTCTGTAAATATCCTACCCGTAGGTTAGGCTTGGTGTCATCACTAAAGCTTTCTGGGTTATCAACAATACATTTTTAAACTAAAAAATGGCAAGATTGCTGCTGTGCGAGGTGGACCTCATTTTCAGTAAACCATTTCTTTCTGCTACCAGTCTCCTGTTCTGACTGTTTTCATCCTGATGCAAATTAATAGTGTTGAAGCAAAGCTAATGAATACGGCTTTTCACAGTTCCTGTCTTTGTTTCCTCTCAGATGCGCTGAGAAGGTTTCCGTTGAGTTTTTTGAGATAGATGGTGCCTGCTGTCGAGGGCAGAATCTGGTTGATAAGCAAGTGTGGACTCAGGTGGAAGGTGTCTGTTGCAGTGCTCCTCTTGGGAAGTACCCATGTGTGTGGGCATAGACATTCTTGCCTTCCGCAGGAGGTTGTTGTTAGGTTTTTCACTAAATATGGGTTGTAGAATATTCTTGAACATGAGTCACTTTAAATTATAGTACATGGACCCAAGGAAGTCACTGAGAAAATGGAGCAGGAAAAAACACGGGGAAACTGTGAGACTTGTGTGTAGGATGAGAGTTTTGAGAGCTGCACCCAGTTCCTGTCCCGCTTGAAGGCTTGGTCTTAAGGTCGGGGCAAAGAGGGCAGCAGACCCCTCCGGCTGAGCCAAGTTCTGTGCCAGTGGATAAAGACCACAGCTCTGGGAGAAGAGAGCCGACACTATTTTACGAAGCTTTACGGCTGATCTTCTTTGAACCCCGATTTCTGTCAGCTTGTCACAGCAGGTGAGACTCGCAGCACAAATGGCAATTAACTAGAAGTAAGTAGTGGAGCAGAAGTCTGCAGACTGGTTTCTAAGGCTGAGGAGTTGGAAGTCGTTTCAACACGTTAATGCTAAGCATGCTAAATCACAGCGTGCCCTGACAAAGACAGTGCTGTCCTATACCTGAAACCACCAGGAGTTACGGTAACTTGTAGTAGGGATCTGCCCCGTTGTTTCAAATGTGTGAGCGTATTGTAAGAATCGATCGTAGTTTCTGGGTCTGTTAGCTTTCTTTTATCGGATTGTCCATAAAACAAGTAATCTGTTTGTTTTTCACTGTTTTAGGTAGCCTGCCCTACGAATACAAGATTGTGATAGCAGGAAATCATGAACTGACCTTTGACCAGGAATTCATGGCTGACTTAATCAAGCAGGACTTTTACTATTTCCCTTCTGTCTCTAAGCTGAAGCCAGAGAGCTATGAAAATGTACAGTCTCTTCTCACAAACTGCATCTATCTTCAAGACTCTGAAGTGACAGTGAGGGGGTTCAGAATATATGGCTCCCCTTGGTAAGCGGGTTTTTAAGCATAAATATTAATAACTAATAAAAGGTATTAAGCGTAGATATCTTAAGCATAAAATATTGTTGATTGCTATCACATCAACCACTTTGTATGCACCAGCTTTGTTTGGATTGCTGTGTTAGGAAGAAAAGTAATACTCACTTTGAAGTTTTCATGTTTTCTTACAATGAATCATGCCTGTGACAAATAACGTACTTGTGCTGTGGGTATTGTTAACCAAAAAATGATGGGAAAAAGATAGTGTGCTGTTTAACCTCTCAACCAGGAGCATAACATAGAACATGCAAGGGATTTTTGTGTCATAAAGTATGTTTTCTATACTTGGTGAGTTATATAATTTACATAATTGCGGGTTCATTTTATTGCAAAGGTACATTCTTTTGACAATTTCCGTCCTACAGATACAGACAGCATTTAAGGTTCATTAGTACATAGAGTAGTCATTTAACACCCCAAGCTTCTTTCAATATTTGGGTAGGCTTTTTTTTTTTTTTAATATCCCTCAGAATCTCACTTTCTTTTATACAATAATAGCTTTCCGCAAGCTATAGTTGAGCTTCTCAACTAAAGTCAACAAATCAGTGTCAACCTAGTATTTCATGGATTTTGCTCTACTGTGAGAGAGTGAACACTTAGAGCTCATTGACGGTATCGGGGACAGGTGGCCTTGGCTTCCTGACCTCTCTTGGACCTCGTGCGTGCTGCTTCTGCGTCTCTTGCGTATGTTAGATTACTGCTATGTTATTCTGCTAACAGGACTGTAAATTTGATCTTTTATGGACATTCAGCATACATTTAAAATGAGTAAAAATTTATTTTAAAAGGCAGGTTTTTAAGGGAATCTGTTATTCTTCCTTTTAAAATCACGTCAGGCTGCAATGTAGCAAACAAGTTGTCAAACCTGGTGCATATTCTCCAATGCAAATTTTCAGTGTGAATAAACTGTGAAATCTCTTAGATTTTGTTTTTTAAAGGAAAATTGGCATTTTCCCATTTGGTTACTTGAGATGGGTGTTAATTTTCTCTGAGCTTATTATTCTACATTTGTCTACATGAAATAGCTTCTCTCTTAAATGCACCTCTCCCTCTTAGATCTCCAGATCTTTCTGGGGTATTTTCAACCGACCCACCTGCTGTGTTGTAGTTCATAATCCTCTTGTCTCTACTGTGCATTCGGTCAATGTTCAATTTACTTCATTTTCAAAATTATTAGGGAAGATATTAGATGGTATTAGTCCCAATATTAACTTCTGAGAAATGCCACTTGGCATCTCTTCCCATTTTGATGTTCAACTGTAAATTCTGTAATTATGCTCTGTTTACAATATGTCTGGCAACTTCATATCTTCACTGCAATATTTGTAACCAGGCACCATATTTCAGTGTCAGTAATAATTTTCCAGACAGTAAAGTACCATTAAAGTCTAGATAAATGAAATTAAAGCAAAACACTCTCTATAACGTAGAACTAAGTAGAGGCTAAAGGATACCGTTTGAACTTTCTGTGTATGATTAGAGCTGTAAAAATCTGTTGAGAAAACCTTTGTGCACCCACTAACCCATGAATGATGTTTCTGTAAAATCATATCTGCTGCCCTTTGTGCGCTAATCCGGTCATTTTGCACAAGTTGTCTAAGCTGTCTGGCGTGACCTATTCTTAGTGAAAAAAGATTGCTTTCCATCTTTTTTGCATCTTCAGGTTATATCTGAACTTCCACACTACATGTTTCACAGTGTTGCTAACTCATCCCATCCCCTTATGGTCCTGGAAGACGAATGTTGTGAGGTCCTTTGAAGATGTCCTTTGCTTGAGGAAGTCCTGTGCTTACTCCATATGGGAGAAAATCTTGATGAAAGTCAAGATTGGTTTTCTTTGCTTATTATGCAATGCTGAATGAAGTCGTGTTAATTGATGTAGTTGCAGTGGAAACAGCAACTACAACAATAATAGCAATAAGTTGCTTTTTATTAGTCTATCAAACAACACATGCAGAAGTGACGAAGTCACATCAGCCAGCCCAGTCAGAAAACTTAGGAAGAGAAGCAGCTATTTTGTATGGGTTAAACTAGCTGCCTGCTAGAATGTCCTAGGCTGTAGTACAAGTCTGTGCCTACTGTTCGCTACTGCTCTTTAGCATATATATGTGTTATTCCTTTTACAGGCATTATTCAGAATTGCCATGTAAAAATAAATGTGCGTTTTTTGTATCGGTGTGAGAATACCTCTCTGAGGTTCATACTTGCATGTGTCTACCTGAAGCGTTGCTAAGTCTGCTTCTCTGCTGCACGAGGTTCCTTCCAATAGTGGACTCTGCCCTACTACATTGGCTTTTCCATTGATTTTTTTGTAACTCAGTGAGTAAGTAACTTGGCTGTCTGTTCTCCTGTTGCATGCAGTAACTAATGATAAGACCTGAAGACTAATGAATCAATAATCAGATCAATAATGATGATCAATAATCGGAGGCTGTTTGTGTCTGGCAAGGGTTATACGGCCGTTCCCCCAACATCTAATTTCGCACCCCTGCTTCAGATTTATAGCAAAGACGTGCATCTGCCCAAGAACAGGCATTCTGTATGTATGCTTTGATCTTGTGGAAAATGACAGGAATTCCAGTGGCACTTTCTGTTACAAGGTGGATTATTGTGCTTGGGTAAAAGTACGCATTTCACTTGACTTAGCAAGAGAAATGCAAGTGGCAGAAGGAAAACATCTTCTTCCTAGCCACGGAATTTCCATAATGCTTTTAAAGCAACTGTACGCAACTGCAGGAGAAACTTTGGTCCTCCTGCTTTCAAACAGGCATGCAAGGTGGCAGGAGAGCATTTCATCTCTTGCAGTGCTTTTCTTCGTTTTCCACAATGTGGGAAAGGGAGGGACAATAAAAGCCCTCTTGCCAAACACATGACAGTTCCATTATTCTAAATGACATATTGGCCTGGATAGCTTAAACAAGCCCTTTAGGATGAGATTTCCTCCAGACTCATTATTCAGAGGGTGGATTTTTGCTTGGCTCTGATTATCTGGAAGGATCTATTCCTGTGAAAGAGAACCTAATTTTTCGTTTCGCAGAATTACATTTTTTTCTGGTGTCAATGTATTCTCATTTCCTCCTTCATTCTTTTGTTATGGGCCATCTGGAACTTCAGAAACTTTCATTTCCCAGTCAGGCAAAATGGGAGAACACAGATTAATATCAGCCTAGAACGACATTTTTGACGTTTGTCCTGAAGTGACAGATGCCTGGGCTGGACTCGGGGTTTTTTGTAGCTTCCGTCCAATGGAACGTTGATTAGATATGGCCCCCACGTGAATTACACAGGCCAACAGCTCTCATACAACATTATTTTTCAGCCAATGGGACCTCAGTGAAGAAAGTTAGGAATGTGTATGTGGGGAGTGGTGTTTTGCTGTTCAGGTATTGCTTCTGCTGAGCTTAGCGTGCTGGGTCAGGGCCATTCCGTGAGCTCTGGCTACATCTGAGAAGATGGGATGTTCCTTGCGGTGTGAAACGTATAGTCCTGTAGGTTGCATTGGTGACTCCGCTCAAAGCAGCCGTGCTTATTCTCGAAGTCATCGTCCTGCTTTGGTGTGGAAGCCGGAAGGTTTTTCTTGCCTGGCAGCCCTTTCCTCGGTGCGCCGTGCTGTTCCTGCACGCAGCTGCGTGTCTTTCCTCCGGCTGTACGGTTCAGTCTGATCGGGAGTGCTCAGCTAGAGGGGGGTCGCTCTCAGGTGGGCGTGATTTTCTTGTCTTAATTGTTGTAGTTGACTTTGTTATGCCTCTTCTCAAATGTTTCCCCTCCTCTTTGTGTGCGTGTGCGTGCACGCGTGCACAGGTGCGCTCTAGATGGGAATACCAGTAACCGCCGTGTGTAACTGGGGTGGTTTCAGAGAGCGTGCAGAGGGCACACTGAGGCAGAGTTATCCGTGTTCTGCACAAACTCCAGGCCAGCCAGCCCCTAGGTTCCCGTTTCAGCGCCTTTCTCCTTTATCTTTTCGAGGACAGCTGTAATAGTCTCTTTCGTTCCTCACTGAACTCCGTTTCCGTCACTAAAATAACGCAGTGAAGATGTATAGGTTCATTTAATGAGGGACACGCTTCCATTTGCCAGGGACGAATCATCTAATGTTTACTTTCCCAGACCTTGAACAAATCTTTGAGGTGAACATCAATTAGAATGGAACTGTATAAAATAAAATGCTGACTTCATTTAACATAATACACCTCCCAGGCCGGGTGCGTGGCCTCCAGACAGAGCAGCAGCGGTGCAAGATGTTATGTTGCAGGATTCATTGCCTTTGAAATTCGCACAAAATACCAACTCCTGCCTCAAAGTGACTACCCTGATTCTTGGTTCTTATGCCCCCTTTCGAATCTTGAAATAACCCAGTCAGCGCCTTACACGTTCCTCAAATAGATAGGGACTCAAAAATTTGTGTTATTGGGCAGAACCATAGCAGAAGTTTTTCTGAGCAGAATAGCCGATCCTCCTACGTTCTCTTTTTTCTGCACCGCCACTTGGTCAAAAGATAAAATACAAACAACTAGCGTGCGGTTGCTTCTATGCTGTTTTCTGAAGCGATAAAATCCTACTGTAAAATTCTTGAAAACCTCAGGTTAAGTAGATTTTTGAGCAGGTGGCTTGTTTTCACGTCTGGCTCTATCCGTGCCATGGTTCTGTGTGGATGGATGTGGGAATGCTGGATGTGGACGTATTACAGAACGCTGGGTGTTGTTTGCTTAGAAATAGGTTTTAAAAATAGTAGCTGTTCCCTGATTGTTAAAGTTGGGACCTGTTTGGAGCTTTTTTAGTTAGTGACTTGGAGACAGGTGATGCGAGTGGGTAATTTAGGTAGAATGACATGGTTCTTGAAGGAAATGAAAATCGTGAATGGGAGTAATAGGTATCACGTGTTATTTAGAATTGAGGCATCTCAGGTTTTGGAAATCTTGGGGAGAAAGTCTGAGCCTACCTGATGTGACTGCATTACTGTGGTTAGAATGCTGAAGATGTTTTCTTTCAGGCATGCGGTAAAAAGTAGGAAAGAAGTGACAGATGTGTAACAAATAGCAGTGTGTTTAGAAGAGAGAACGCAAATTCCATCATCCTGTTAAAATATATTAATTAACAGTCTGAGACACGTAGATACAGGTTTAATTGTATTTTAACAGAACGCTGCCATGGTATTTTTATTTCCTCTTCCATACTTACCAGAAACCATTTTCCATTTTGGAAAGAGCTGCTCCTAGAAGCGCTTAAACCCACAATACACTGTGGTTTAGTTTGCAGCGTATGGAAGATCACAAGAATGGTTTTTTCTGCAAAATGATTTTGATCTATTAAATTCAGCTGTTCAGGGAAGGTGGTGGGAAGAAATGTAAGATTTTGAACTTGTGAAGTGTGAAAGGTTTTCCAGTGGCAGAAAGTGAAACTTAAAGAGTGCATTCTGGTTGTTTTAACATCAGAAACAGATCACCAGATCATTTTTCTCCTCTTTCTCTCTCTCTTTTTTTTTTTTTTTTGTTACTAATGGCACTTTGCTAAAATTGTCAAATTTCATGGGATAAACGTGTCTTGGAGATGTGAGTGTCAGTCAGGAGATACGAGGTATACAGGTGGTATGGCTTACGTGAACAGTCGTACTGAATTCAGGAGAGGTCTTTTTAATGAACACTGCTGTACAGATCAAGTGAGTGAAATGAATTAGCAGGAATCATTAATGTTGCTGACAAAAAACGTGCATGGAACAAAACAAAAATTCCTCAGACTCCACCTGAGTTTTCTATAGCACGTTAAAGGAACATAGTTGTTACTGACTAATTAGACTCTGCAGTAGGTATGGGAGCAAATGAAAAGTTAAACTGAACTACAGCTATTGTAGCCCATAAATAAACCAAAGTCAGCCCAATGTGATAAATTCTAGTTATTGTGCGCTTTTGAGAAATCTTGTTTTTCCTTTTCTTGTTATCAAACGTTCCAGAAAATGTTTTCTCTCAAATAAAATCCCTTGCCAACGTTGCCCAGGGCTGAGGAGTCCAGAACAGTTCAATCCTAGACTAGTCACAGCAGAGGAAAACCAGTCAAACACCTTTCCTGCTGCTCACTCGTACGTGTTCACGTGTTAGGGATACGCATCCAGTCTCTAACACGTGTCACAGGGACCTTCTGCAGAGTGAGCTCCATCAGTTACGGAAGCCACAGGTACTTTGCAGTTGTGTTCCTCGCCTGGCTCTGTACAAGTGTGCGGGACGGTCCGCTGCCTGTGTGTGCGTGTACGCCGAATATAGCCCGGAAATTAGGCTGAATTCTCATAACGTTTTTGGGCAAGTCCTATTTCTTGTAATGTCTGAACACATTGTGTAGCTTTATAGTTCTGTATGTGAGTAGGGATTTGCGTTTACTTGTTTTGTTGCAATGTTCCTGGCTGTGGTTAAATTTGAGAGCTGTTGAAAAATACATTGCTTCTGTTTAATTAGCTCGGAAGAAAAAAGTCCTTTCTTGGGCAGTACTTATTAGTTGTATATTATTAAAAGGAAGTAGTTCACAATCAGTTACTTAGCAGAACTAATTGACTCTTCCGATCCAGTAAGCTAGCGCACTTTAGATTGAGCTGGTTTTTAATTTAGGACCTGTAGAAGAGGAGACCTGTAATCTCACTACAGGGAATTGGCTTCGCTTTCCTGCACTTCATAAACCACGAGAGTCAAATTGCAGTCCCCCCCAGCAGTTTTCTCTTTATTTTTTCACATTTGCTTGGAAGTTTAATTTTATGAGACAAAGCTGATTTAGAAGTTTAAAGAGCCTTTTGTTGTTGTTGTTTTGGTGCTTCTTTCCCCGTTTTTTCTTGAACAAAAGGACTCCCAGCTCTATCTGTAGTCTGGGCTCTAGTCTCAGACAGTAGCAATTTCAGGATGTTTCAAAGATGTAAACACAGTTGGGCACTGAAGCGAGCCCTTTGGCGGTATTCCAAGACAAACACAAATAGCTGACTAGTTTGGAGCAGATCTACATGGAGCTGATTCTCAGCTGGAGTAAATTGGCAGAGCTCCACCAGCTTTTGAGCCGTTAGCACCTGGTGAGAATCAGCCTCCCTGCTTCCTGGTAGCTCTATGCATTTTCCCTAGCTTTTTACACAGAAGATGCATTACATCGAGTAGATGATGACTTTATGTTGTGCTCTACGGGAAGAACTGTAAGTAGAGCCGCTATCACAGAAACTAATTGTAACGCAGTTATCTGAGTTCTTTCTCTTTTCCCTGACCAGATTTTAAGGAGAAAAATAATTTACCGCTGCTTGTGAAGTTGTTTAGCATCAGAACACTTCCTTTGGATTTGTTGATCATAAGTAAGTTTTATTTAATAAATTAGCGTTGTATAATATGAACTAATATGAGGATTTTCTTCCTCAGTAAGAAAGTAAACTGGAACCAATATTACAAAACAGGGCTGCACCTGTGTGTGTGTCAAATATTTCTAATGATGTAATTTACATCTGATAAGAGTATGATTTTTTTTTTTTTAAGGTTATCATCTCAGAATTCCCAGCTAGCTGAATGAGCATCCAGATGTTAAAGCGGTACCTTTTTGATATAGAAATTTATCTTGCAGCAATTGGTTTCCACCACTGTACTGGAGGGTGATTTTAGGACTGCGGGAGAACATGAATTTGGAATTTAGCATTGCTTGGGTGTTGTTCTCTCCATGTAGAAACATATGAAGTATCATGATGTGCTTTTTTAAAGAAGTTCGTTCATCTGTTGCTAAGTTGAAAATGTTAAAAATAATACAATTTATATATATATGCACACGCGCTGTATTAATTATTCATTTTGGAAGCATTTTCATGCTTATTTAACTCAAAATGGCTTTGAATTTTCTAAGGAAAAGAAGGTTAAAAATCCAAAAAGGAAGAAAAGGCAGAAAAGAACTGGCAGACAGTCCATATGTCCTAATTACTCCTGGTATTTTGGGAAAAGAATGTAAACCTGGTGAGTTACTAAACTGAGAAGTGACCGCTGTAAGGGTCTGCTTTACTGTTTCTCAGTACACCTATTACGCTTCCTATGTATTTCAGTCGTGTTTCATCTAGGAGAGTCCCTCCAGGAGCTGCCTCATAAAAAAACGGCCACGAGTGTACAGTGTCTCCGTTTGAAGGGATATTCCGTCTCCTCAGTTAGCAAACTTCTGCAAAGTCTTAGAGAACTACAGTGATCACTAACTAGCTGGATGTCTGGAAGAACATTCTTCTTCTGTAGCTGTCTGGTCATCTGATAGTGAAAAACTGTAAAAATACCATGCATAAAGGGGCCTGAAATGATTTTTGCTGACAGATTGGCCTGTTCATGGTAAGTTTGACATTTAAAATGAGATGGTGACTATACTGTGGATGTAGGGGCTGTTAACCCCTCCTCTCTTAACCCTTCTTCTTTTTATGACCATCAGCTGTGAGTATCTGAGGTACAGTCTGGATAACCTGGCTGTACCTGTAATTTTACGTATTGCGACTCAGAGAGTCTGAAGGAACAGACTCAGGCGTCAGGAACTCGAGACCTTAGCCCTGCATTAAATCCGAAAGATGGTGCTGAAGGTCTGTACAGTGCTACATCCCTACCCTCAGTATTGAATCTCTTGGCTAATTATTGCAAATTAGCTTTTATATTTGTTTGGTTAGTTTGTTTTATTATTTTTAAAAAATATCAGACAGGATATTATCATTGCCTCCCAGCAGAATGAAATAAACTACTTGCATTTGGTGCTGCGTGTTTTAAAAATCATTCATTAATTTTTCTCCTTACCTGTTACCTTGTTTTCTTGTTATGAAGATAAAGTAGACTTCATTTAATTTTTCATTGCTTTATAACAGGTTAATGTTTAGAAATGACCAGTTCCTATAGTCACAGCTCATTCTTTTGTCTTTCCGCTCAGAGATGTATGAAATCCTTTACTAAGCAGAAGATGAGTGTGTTCATGTGTAACTCAAATTGCAGAAGAAATAATTATTGACAAAGGGCCATATTCTGCTTTTTACCCGCCTTTCTTTTTGTGAAAACGATAACTGAATTTGTTTCAAAGTTTCGAGAATGACAGCCTTGGATGCAAAGCAAGCAAGGCAAAAAAAAACCCAGGAACGCAGCAAACTGCCCCGTGGAAGAAATGTTGTCTGTTGTGGCCAGCAGACTGGTAGAGAATCTGAGTTCAATTTGCTGCACGCTGCAGCCTCCTGAACTAAACGCTGTGTGAGGTATCTTGTGTCTTAGCACCTGCATCTACATTCCGCTACCTTCTGCTTTCTCCTTTCCACCTGCTGAGCTGTACTTTGTGGCCATGTATGCCAGGAGATAATCTTACACGAGATTAACCATAATTTGCATTTATTAGCTTTAAATACAAGGCCTTAGCTTGCATTAAAGAAGCCCGGGTTCCAGTCTTATGAATGAGTGAATCTATGTTTCCTTTTTCGTGTAATTTAATTCTTTTTGTGCACTGCTGCTCTCTAAAATAATACCACTCTTGTCTCTTCTACGTGGAAGGTTGTCATAATACAAGTCTTCTCCTACTCCTCAAAACTTCAGGAATCTGTTCTTCTTAAAAGGTCAGTTATGCTGTTGAAATGCTCAGATGCCAGGATGTTGAATGGTATTTCAAAGCCTATAAAGAAATAGCACCCGGCCAGTCCTCCTTATGGCGTAATAGCTGCTTTCATCCCTGCCTGCTTTGGATGGTCCTCTTGAATGCAAGAAAGTAAAGACAGAAAGTTGAGTGTTCTTTCACAACTACTTTAGATGTTGAAGCAGCCAGTACCCCACAATAAAAAAGGTGACCTTTTGTGAATCCTTACTTGGAGAGAAAAATAGAGTAAAAAGCGATAGAAATACTCGGTAAATGGTTCCTCACCGAGGAAGGGCTAAAAAGGCATTTTCAGAGATTGGGTGAATTCAACGCTGTGATGGGGAAAGTAAAAATGTGAATACTTGAAGGACGTGAACACCAGGCGGAGAAGGAAGGTGTACAGTGTATGTAGTACTGTATACCTGTGTTCACAGGACCATAGCTAGCTGTAAGATTAAATAAAGACCAAGACAGATTAGACTTAAATGTCCAACAGTGAGGCTTTCTGGGCTGGGAGTCGTGATGCGTTGGAGTTTTGCCTGTGATTGCCACTGCTGAATCTCACTGCTTCTTGGTGCTCCATGGCCCTCAACTGCTCACTTTTACCCGTATGACTTCCAGCAAGAGTAACAGCCTAGTCTTCTCAATGCCGAACGTGTGCAGCTCGGCAGTTGTCAGTAGGAGGAGCAGGAACGAGAAGACTGATTTGGCCCATTCTTTTCCCGCTGAGCTTCTTTACAGTCACCAGTCAGTATCTGTTTATTTTCCAGTAGGAGAAAAATGGGGAGCAAAGGCTGGAACAAGTTACGTCTGTTTGTAAAGCTTTGAAATTTATTTTTTAGGCAAAGGAATTCTAGTGAGAGAACTTGCCTTTCACCTGCGAAAAAGATACCTGTAGGAAATCTGATAGAAATGAGGAGGCACAGTGATCCGCACGCTGTCTTTTAGTCCTGTATTCTTTGCTCCTGAGGTGTTTGCAAGATGCTGCCTGCCGATCCCTTTGGTACGCCTCTAGCTACTCGGTCACTTACCACCGTAGCTCTTTGTGGTCTCGGACTACGCGAGGGGGATTTCCCTGGAACTCTCAGAGAGTCATTTTATGCCTACTGGTGGCAGGATTTGTCTTATTCAGCTGGATAACCTCGATGCAGCTGGTGCATTAAATCTTGCAGTCCTGAAGTTCTTGCAGTAGCTGACTCCCCGACAGCACTCCGGGCAGTGCTGTGGTGGGAGTATTTCTTTGACTGCCTGCTGTTTGTCTGCCGTGTTTGTTGGTAGATAATGACCAAGAACTGTGGAGGATCCCCCGAGCTAGTACGTGTACAGAGAGGAAGGAATCCGTTCTGTAAGTTAAGAAGTTTAAATTGAGTCAAAGTACTGGACAACCAGATTTCACTCTTCTATTGCTTGTAGTAGAAAATCCATGCACATTGGTAGTTTTCCCCAGACAAGTATCCTTTTCTGTGTACCCTTTTTGTACGTCTGCTGAGCAAATTGAGATGGGGACCAGTGGTTTGAAAATTTCAAACCTTCCATTTTCACCTAAATTACAGGTCAAATCTGGGTAGTGCATCACTGCCCTTTGCAGTAAATCACATGTAAAACGAAGTTATGCCCCATTTGAATGACAAAAGAATTCTTGGACTACATGATAGTTCTTTCCATTAGTAGCTGAATAAAAGAAAAACAAATAATAAAGGCGGTAATATACTTGACCGCTCTTTTTTTTTAGGATGACTTTTTTCTGTTATTATTTTAACAGCAATGCTCCTTTCAAAGACAACTGGAGTGCTAGTGATAGCTGAGAAGGTCGTTCCTGGGAGGTTAAACTGGTTTAATTAGAATTTATGAGAAGGTTACTATAAGAGTGCAGAAAGATGTTAAGGGGTTAACATAAAAGAGATTACATTGTAGTCAGTGTTCTGTTAAAGTTTGAATTAATTTTTCCCATGGGTTTTTCACATTCTAATTTTCAACTAAATGAGACATCTGTTTCAGAAAAGGAAAATTTGCTATGGTTGTCATAGCAACTATCATTCTGTAAGAAAATTATTCCAATGGTTACTTCAGAACAGAAAGATAGAAATTCAGTACATAAAGCAACATCCCATTGCTAGCACAAATTCTCATAATTCAGCCCTTTTTGTGTGGCAGATTATTTGACCTGCAAAACTTGTTCGTATGTGTTTAATATAATGTTAATTGTGCTGTAAACAAATTCACTTCCAATGTATTCTCCCCCTAGAGTCTTATGTGTAGACAATCATTATTCTTATCATAATAATAAGACCGTTGAATTTCAGCAATATGTGGAGACACTCAAACTGTTCGCTTTAAGAATGTAAGACCTAAATCGAAGTGCATTTCAGCCCGAGTGCTTCACTTCAGAGGTGAAATATATTCGTGGTGTATGTCTTTAATTGCCAAATACATTTTTCTTGGGGTTTTTTTTGAGAACAGCGGATTTTTCCCTTTTAGAACATACATGACGGTATTTTCTTTGTAAAATGTAAAATATTGTTGAAAAATAATGCATAAAAAAATTACAGTTTTGCTGAGCAAGTGGTGAGTGGAAATTCAGTGGTTGGTGTGCAGGCTTTAACTTTGCTTTCAGGTTCTGTCGTAAACGGGAATTTTAGACAAAGTTGTCTTTGCGTGATATCCAGGTCACAGACTCGTTAGTGGGTATTAGACAAGATTTTTTTTTCCCTAATCAGGAACTTCGATGGCTGTTTTGCAATAAATTTTCGGCAGGGACTTGTGGATTTATAAAATCCGTGTGTGGGTACAAGGATGGTTTTGCTTTGGGGGTGGGGACACTGAAGTGTGTGATTTGTCTTTCTTCTCTCGGATGTACAGCACACCATCATCCTCCGCTGAATCCTTTCTTGGACTTCAGATTTTTTTTTTGCCAGAAATTTTCCAGACATTTCTTTTGATCTCCGGATTGTCACAGAAGACAGCATGATGGCAGATCATGCAAGTTGTAACATCTCCCCGTCACAAAAGAACAGCTCCAGCATGCATAACTTACCAGCCCTGCGCTCAGGCAGCTCCGCGCTGCAGTCACCACAAAGGCAGGCAGGGAGGGAGGGAGGGAGGGATGCTGAAAAGTGCTTCTCGTCTCAATAAGCAGATCCCTCCTATTCATACGGGGAAATGGGCTTTTCGGAAAGTGGCCACGTACGTGCCCTCCTAGAGGTAGGCAGAGACTCAGCTGCATGTGCCGTTTGCGGCCATTGGGATTCCAGCAGGATTACGCTGACTTCTGGCAAGACCTGTGACAGTCATGCTTATTTCTTTTTATAAATGCTTCATGGTTTCCTTAAAATAATTTTCTGTAGGTTTTTGACCTTTTCTTCATGGGCAAATGTTGCTCTTTCCCCTGGGTTTCTTTGCCGGGGCGCGTTCCGCTCGGTCCGGCACGCCTGCGGGATGCAGGACGGTGCCTCGCCTCGCTTGCCACAGAGGACGTGGGGACAATCCTGCCCGTGCCCGGCAGCACCAGGGCGAGCCACAGGTGGGAGCAGGGGGCTGTGTTCATTGCCTCTGTCAGTGCCTTTAGGAGCATGTTTTATTACGCTGACACTTCATTTGCCTCCTGTTTGCCCTTGCAAGTATTTTCTGTTGGCGAGATTTTGCTCTGGGGAAACTTCCTCTGGGCCTTGAGACAATTTGCCAAGTAGTTGGATATTTTCATCTTGGTGAGGAAAGACACTTGGTACGTAAGGTGTGGAATGCAATCCCAAGGCAGAAATGGATGGAGAGTGCAGAAAGAGCCTAACCTCTCTTTACTTTTATATACATAAATATTCTATTTTTATATATATATGTGTATTCTGCAATATTCGAGCACCACACGCACCAGTTTATTTTCAGGGCATTTCTGTGAGATAAAATGTACAGACAGGCTGATCAGGCTCTGCAGCCTGGGCTTTGGTTCTGTGTGCCAGTGCTACACGGTGGTGTCGCTGGTAGCCTACTGCAGAATAAGCCAGTAACTGAAATCCTGGAACCACAGAATGAGGTTGTAAAAGTCCTTTAAGATAGTTGAGTTCGACTGCAAACCGAACACTGCCACAACAACTACACCACGTCCCTAAGTGCCACATTGACTCGTCTTTTAAACCAGAGATCATGACTGCACCTGAGCTTCCTAACTGGAACACGCGTTACCACCTCAGCAGTAGGAAGGGGAGAAGTCAATGTTCTCGGGAGCCAGGTGCTGTTCTTCCTGTAAGGAAAGGCTGCTAGGACTTGAACGGTAACCAGAAAAGTGTGATTTCATGTCCCTCACAGAGGGATACGTCTTTTTGTTAGCCAGCCACCTTGGTCTGAGCAACCTGACTCAGAGCAAGGTTTCCACTTCATTGCTACTGCTATTAGCGTCTCTTTTTCACACACCTTCTTCACCTCCCTTGTCACAGCTCCTGGAGGCTGGGATGTGTTTCTGGTCCTAATGGTGGATGCACAGACTGGAGACCTGGTTCTCCAGACCCTGGTCATCCAGTGCGTGTGGTGAGGAGCTGGCAGATGAGCTCTGAGCTGTGGGCACAGAATGCCTTACGGTGATCTGTCTAGGATAGTTGAGGCTCTGTGGGAGAAAGGCAGAAAGCCTTCTGCAAAGCCCCCTTCTTCCTTTCCTTTTCTTTCCTTTTCCTTTCTTTTACCAGAATTCTATTTTCTTCCCTTGGGTAAGCCACATCCCCTTATGTTTTAGCAAGTTCCGTATTTTTAAAGCTGTTTTCAATCGGCATGTGCTTTACAGCATTTCAAAAGGAAAAGTGGAAAATACATCATCATGAGGATGTGCTACTTTTTGAAATGTTAGGCAAGCATCAGTAATGGAAGAGGATAAATAACAGCTCTATGGGCATTTTCTTTTGTCTTTGCCATACATGATGTAAAGTTGAATTCAGAAAACTTGTGTGGAAGAATTCTGTCTTTTGATGCAGTGAGGGAGTGTAAAGCTTTCTTCAACAAGGTAACATCTCAAAGGGAACTCTGGTTGATGTGTATGTGTTTATAAACACTAAGGCTGTAATTATCGTAAACCTTATTAAATCGCAGCAGCCTATTTGTCATTCACCAAATATGCCTATGGCCAGAAGACGTCAGTCAAAAAATTACAAAAAAATTCCAACCTAAAACTAATTCCTCAATTTTATTAGAGCATAGAGTCAGCAAGATATAATTTACCACTGTGATATAATTGCTGTGAAATACATTTTTTAAATCAATGGGGTAGCAAGATAAATTGCGTAAATCGTGTTCTGACTGGCAGTGTTACCGTCCCACCGCTCCATGATGATCTACTCCATAACTATGTTTTAAAAAATGCCCATCTGATAAGAAAGCCTGAGTACGGAAAGTCTTACTTGAAAGCAAGGCAACACACCAGAGGACACAAGAAAATTATGTGTAAGAACAGCAGCAGTATTCTTGTTCTGATGGGAAGCTTCCAGTTCGGGAAACAAAGCAAGGTAGATGCTGTCTCCGCCTTTGGAGCGAGATCTGCAGTTGTGCCAGGGTCTGTCCTTGCCCAGCTGGTCCTAGGCTAAGGGCCAAACGTGATGGGAGCCAACGTGAAGCGTAGATCCACACTTGGGTATCTGCGAAGGTGTTCGAGGTGTTGTGGGCGTCCAGCATGCTAATCCACTCATGGAGAGCATGGTATCCAGGTCCTGGAAGAGTTCCTTTGCACCTAGTTGGAAGAATGCTGTGAATATTTTGCTGTGTGCTGCCTACCGAAGGTGGTGAGGGTTGCATTGATTTGCCACACCAGCTACACTGGTTGTGTGGAAAGAGGGGTTTACTGTGCACACAAAGACAGTGAATGCTATTTGGTCTAAATTCCACGTTAGTGGAGGGTCACTCTCTGTATTTTAATGGGATAACCAGTACCTGGAAGTAGCACTGAAGACACTTTCCTCCTCTCTTGGCAGGCAACCTTGGTTTTATGGCTGGGGCTTTAATCTTCCACGCGGCCAAGCACTATTAGAGAAATGGAACCTTATTCCAGACGGAATAGATATTCTTATAACACACGGACCACCTCTTGGTAAGACAATACTTGTGCTCTTCGCTGTGTGTTTCAGGTGATTATACAATAACGGGTGGCTCTCCTTAAATGAAGAGCGCAATCTTGACATGCAGAAGGAACATCCATACTGATTTCGGCAGCACCAGAACTTCAGCTCAGCTTTATGCTCCGATACTCAACGGCAGGGAATTAAATAATGGCTTAAAACCGAAAAGCTTAATGCATAAAGCCTTAATGAACTTTATATATAAGCAAGACCGAGTTTTCCTATTCATCTGTCCCCTCTGCCACTGGTGAAATTAGTAGATTTAAAGCATGGAGACTGCTTGAAGAGAAATGCTGGGTTTGGATCTTATCGTTTTAGCATTGTCTTTCTCCCTCACTTGTAGTAGCGTTCCCCCACTGATGAGTACTCAGGAGTCTGTTTTTTTCCTCATCATGCGAACTTGGTGCATCTTCTGCCTCACGAGCGGAAATGCTGCCGTTGTTTGACTGTTCTTTGGACAGCGAGGGTGAACTGCCTCACTGAAGTACAATCTGCAACACTAACAGACCAACAAGAAATGGTTTTGCATTAGCGATATACAAATATTGATATAGATGATATAAAAGCTAGCAGAGATTTCCTGTATTCCCAGATATTAGTGAAATTATCTGTGTTACGGAAGTAATATAATCGGAGAAACTTGTCCAGATTCAGTAAAAGCTGAAGGTTTTTAATTTATTTTTAAGTGTGTTTAACATATCACAGGCTATATTTAGTGCCGCTATGTGTTTAAGTCTTACTAATTTAATAATGAACATGAACACGAAGCACGTACTTGAGTGTTGTGCTGAGTCTCTACTTTGGAGGAGTGCTTTGCGTGAAACAAAGGCAGTGGGTTTCCTTAAACCTTTAGATTCCCCAGTTCCCATAAGCTAAAACCCTCGTCTTCCACCCATTCTTCTCTTCCAGAGCTTGTATCTAAAGGGTTTGTGTTTTGCTTGCATCCCGCTGCTCACTCTGCTGAGGGAAGGGGCTTCTTTGTGAGTGGTTTCTCACAGTAAGGGCACATGTTTTGATGCTTCACCTAAGCGGAGTCTCATGCCGTGCCATAAACTGATTTTCATATGGACCTGGATTGTGAAAGCGAATGGCAGAAATCAATTGTTTAGTCCTTGAGATATCAGCTCCAAATGGTTAGTACTGGGCATGATCCCTGTCAGGATCTAAGATATGATGCTCGGCCTTTGGTATAGTTTTAAGTCATATTTAAAACTTTTTCAGAAGCTTTTCCACCACTTCTAAAGCCATTTTTAAAACAAGTTGATCAGCTGTAAAGAAATACAACCTTCAGCTGATGCAAAGAATATCCCTGTACTTGAAGTCCAGTGTTGGAAAGTATAGGGAGGGGTTCGCACCACCCAGCTTCAGCCACCTTGCTAATTTATCTGCCAGACTCGGAGATCAGCAGAGGAAGGAGAACCTCGAGAGAGCACTGCACAGCTGGCGCTCAACACACATGCTTTAATAATAAAAAAATTAATAGTAAATTTAATAATTGAAAAGCAATTTAATAATTGTAGTAATTCTGAGAAGGAGCTGCCCAACTCCACTGACTATAATGGGATAATGTAAATTTCCCCCATCTCCAGGTCTCAGTGTTTGTTCTCTTTTTTTTTTGAATTCTTAAGCTTCAACTGTCCTCCAAGGATTTTCTTTTTCACAAGTTCCCATTTCTTTCTCTTTTTCCTATTGATGCATTAATAGATGGCTCCAGGACAGAACCCTCTGCCGGAGGGCATCAGCTGTTGGTCTCCCTGACGCCCATGGCAGCAAATACATGATGCTTCAAAATAAATTAATACTCTGCCTAATTTACAGAACCTCCTTACTGTGTAGCTCTGTCAACAGACGTTTTGGGACACAGGATCCTCCTTCACCCTCCCAACCAATTATTTTAACCAGCAAGCTGATGACGGTTGTTCTGGTCTTGGGCAACATCGCTAGAACTGTCCCTAATGATCATAAATATCAATGAGTGCTCTTGCAAATTCCTCTTCTTTTCACCAGCATGGATGCCTAAATTCTGTCCATCATCCATTTTCTGTGCTGCTTTCTTATTCCCTCACTTCAAAAGACCACACATCCCCCTAAACTAATTAATACTACATTATTAGTTAAATCTCAAATTGCCTGCATGATTTAGATGCAGAAGCGCAATGAAGAGTTAATGGACTTTGTGTTGCTAAGTCAGTTAGGCAGGTAACAAAAACCAAGGTAAACTTTCTTTCCTGTTTTGTAGTAGTTCTTTGCGATGAAACCAGGGCAGGGATGCACAGGAGGTTCGCACAGGATAAGAAAACAAAGGTTAAAACCATTTTATTAGTAACCTGTTTATTATTAATGCAGCTATGCCGTGTATTTCATAGCTTATGAAATGTAGTATTCATGGTTATGGGATCGGTGCTACTGCTTGTTTCTATATTAGCACATTTTTGTTACTTTTACGTATACTATAACTTCAAGCATCTTTTCCCTGATTCCTAAAGATCTGCATTTATGATTCTTTTCTTTCCCTTCAAAAAGTTCACCTTTCTTTTTTTTTTGTTTGTTTTTAATTTCATTTCACCTTTAAGTCTTCATTTGTAGCTGTCTGCATGATTGTCTATGACAAAGATTTATACTTCCCTGACAGCTGCAGAAACCTGCTTCTAGTAACCAAACATTAAAAAAACCTTAAGATGAACTCTAATTGTTAGCTAGGTGTAATCAATTATTCTTAGTTTGTGTAGTCAGGTGTACATAATAAGCTGCAAACATATGGGAAAGCTTCAGAAGGGTGATAATGCATGTAAACAAAAACATGTTCAACATAAATAATGCTTAATTTAATGGAGAAGTTAATTTTATGGGTTTTTGTTTGTGAAGTTTTTGAAGTGGAAATACTTTCGGCTTTGCATTCACCACCGACATTTTGACAATTAACTGTTTCGAATCATTGGAGTAACAAATGCTATGGTTGTAATGCATTTGCTCTGAAGAAAGCCGGGCTGGACTCCAGAGTTGTTGCTGGCCTCACTTTGACATCTTGAACACTTACTATTCCCTGCAGTGAATTTTGACCTGCGCTGGACACCGAGACTGACTGGTAAAATCCGTTGCCAGAACCGACCGTTGCTCTGCTCTGTCCGTAATTCAGGGGGGCTTTCTCTCTGCACATCCCCCCGCAGGAGCCAACAGCGTGTTCAGAGGTGTCTGGATGAATCAGGAGTCCATGGCCCTTTTGTAACTACCATGCAAGGACAAATTTTTACCGTTTTCATTAAACCCCGCAGTATCCTGAGCCCAGTTTTCAAGCACCGGCATCTAAAGAGCTATTTCACGGTGTGTGAAAGCTCTCTGAGAGCTTTTCCAGGCGCTTGAGTACCGCGGTTCTGCTCCTTTAAGTCAGTTGGTTAGCTCCTATTTAGCTGTGCTTGAGGGGACGTCGAAGGAAACGTAGGAAAACGAGGTTCGGGCTCTAGCCTTCTCTGGCGGACTCCTCTTTTCTCAAAGGCACGGTGTCTTCACGCTGTCGCGGCGATCTAAGAGATACAAAGCTATGAGAGGCATATAGGGGAAGTGATAGAACAACTGAAGGAAAACAGAATGATTGCGTCTCAGGTTTCCAACTGTGAGCCTGAGGAAAATGGCAGAACAGTAGAAAGAAAACAAGATCAGTTATTGCAAACCCTCTGATGCAACATCATCCTTCTTAAACTGCCACTTCGAGGGAAACGTGAGCCTTCAGTTGGCAGTAATCACCCCCCCGCAGTATGGTTTTAGACGTATGAGCGAGATGGTGTACGTTTTGTCTGTGTTCATAAGAAAGGCATTGTTGTACAAACTTCATGCAAGTAAGTACAGCACTTCCAAACATCTGCGGCAGGAGGGCTGAGGTCCTGTCTGAAGGTCCGCAGATGTAGGCTGGTGGGATTTCTGTATCATGAAGTGCTTAAACCAGTTTTACTTGAGGACGTTGTTTTTAGGCATCCTGTGGGTTCCTCACCTGAGTTCCACTACCGTCAGTGTCAGTGTGATAACAATACAGTTTAATTATGAGCAACACAGATTCCATTACGTCAGGTTAAGTGTTCAATGTAAAATCCAGATCCCAGGACTAGATTTAAAGAGCCAAACGTTGATTTAGGTTCTTTAGAGACTCCCTTTGGACTACTGCTCTTTACACCTCACTCTCTGAAAGGGAACAGAATGGTTAAAGCATGGAGTTTTCCCATTAACAGCAGTGCACAAATGCTTTAATTGCAGTGTTTTTTGTTTTTTTTTTTTTGTCCTTGATAAACAGCTGGCAAGAGTTATCATAGTCCTTCTTCTTTGTATGGTTCTCCTCAAGTATTTTTCCTTCCTTCCTCTTCTACTTACCAAGGCAAACACTGTTTTTCATGGCAATTCTGCTGTCCGCTTACGAAAAGCCATGAGACTTGACTTCTCAGAAGTGCTACATAGCAGCATAGCTTTGCAAGTAATCTGTCTTATTTAAAAGCTTTTCTTTCTCTTCCAAAGGTTTTCTAGACTGGGTTCCTAAGAAAATGCAGCGGGTAGGATGCGTTGAGCTGCTCAACACAGTCCAGAGACGAATACAGCCAAGGCTTCATGTTTTTGGACATATCCATGAAGGTCAGAACACACTTCTTTCTATATATGTTTAGAAACCAGAAACACAGAAGCTGTCCGGTTTAACTAGCAGTTTCAAACTGGAATGTCTGAACTGAAGTGCTTCTGGAATTCAGATTCTTACTTAGCTGCATGTATAGACGTGCAATTGGGTGATAAACACGTTTCAGTATTTTTACTTTAGCTTCTCTTTCAGTTTCTGCATCTATAAACCAGGGTGATGCCTCCTTCACAGAGAGTATTGGTGTGAATTTTAAAATAAGAACACCCGTCTAGTAGTTATGGAAAGTGATTAAATTATTAGGGTTGATGGCTTGTATTTTCCTCTCCTGAATCTCTGTGACTTAAGATAATACATGTAAGCTCTCTGCATCTCAGTTTCTGCATTTATAAAATGGGTAAGAATGCTCTGAGGGATGTTTCTAAGGCTTAATCTTCAAGACTGTACAGTAAAGGTTGTCTCTCCTATCCGTGCGTACGTGAAGTTGAAATCAAGAGGGATGTCACCACTGACTTGTGTAGAAGTTCAAGATACGTATTCATGTGTTTATTTGCATTGGCGAATTTTGTACCCAGATTTTGTACCCAGATCAAACAAAGCAGTTCTCTTAACTATTTGGGGTTTAACTGGAAAGAAATCAGTTCCCTTCACATAAGTTGGTAAATGGTGACAAATACGCTCCACTGAAGTCAGCCACAGCAGGAGTTCATCTCCAGGCAAAGGGCAAGGTAGATGCTGTCTGCTCTAGAGAAGTCTATTCTGTTCACGTATCGTGGCAGCAAGACTTCAAGCAGAGCCTCCACCAAAGGGAACCACTGGGCTGTGCAGAAGCGTACCCGTTGGAATGTAAGTGTGTGTTATCAGCTGCCTAGTTCTTGACGTTGTTAACTTACTGGCGGGAAGAAGCGCTCTGCAACTGCAAGTTCTCTGCTTCTGGGACTGCTCCAGCCTTTAATGTAGGAGCTCTGTGGGTCTCACCAGTGTAGAAATGAACAAATGGAAAAATGGGAGCAGATAGCATTCAGATACTTCTGTTTTTGTGAAGAGCCATTAACCGTCCCAAAAATCCCGCTCTGACTTGCTGCTGGGCGAGCAGACTTTCACCATGCTAGGTTAGAAGTGACGTTGCACAGAGGTGTGCTAATGTAAAATTGATGGGGACGACATTCAGATCATTATTTTACAGCTCAGGGATGAAGTCCATTCTCCCCGTCTGCGGTGGCCTGTTACTGCCCAGTTAATGTCCAAAGCGCTGTTAAGTCAGAGGGAACAAACAACGCAGAGGCAGTAGTTCTTTCCTAACCCTCTGCTGTTAGAGCAGTCTTTGAGATTCCACACAGGAGAGCTGGTGAATACGGTTCAAACTTCCTGTCTTTTCAGCAGTCATGAGCGAGGTGAGTTGCGGGGGATATATAAGCAAACAGTTAGCAAGCCGTGAAGCTTCAGGCAGGTAAACAAAATCACATCTGCTAAGACCAAGCCCAGCTTTAGCTCCCAAGGGAAAAGAATGGCACCTCCACAGAATGGGAAATCTTGTGAATTAATACAATTGGCACAGTAGGTATCAGAGCACAGAAGCAAGGTACTCCTCTTGTTAACTCTCTTAATTTAGAGAAAACAAACGGGCAACTGCAGAGTCTGTTTTGCACTGGGATGGTGAGTCTCTGCAGAGGAGAATTCCCACTGCAGGCAGCCTGTGCAGGCGAAGCTGCTCTTTGTAGAGAGAATGCCTGATTTGAACAGATGAGTTCTTCCCCTTGCTGAGCATGGCTACATCTGCAGCAGTAATGTACTAAACATCCAGAAGGAAGAGGTGCTTAGAAGAGAGATTTCTCTCCTATTCCCTCTCTGCACTCACATCTCTGCCAAAAAATACCTCTACATGTGGGCTTGCTGCTCATCGACCCATGGAAGTGAAAAGCAGCGTGGCAGGGGCTCCGGCTAAAATCCCGGGTGTACGCACTACAGGTGGTGCTTGGCTGACATCGCGGGCAAGGAGACTTCTGGCAGTAGGGCAGGAGTGAAGACCGTAGCGTTAGGAATCTTCCTGCAAAAACAGCGTATAAGCAAGCGGAATCTGTTCTTTCCAGACGTGCAGCCGAGGAGACAGAAAGTCCCAGCAGCAATGCTAACCGTCCTCCGTGCGGTCGGTGTTCTACACAGAACAATTCTTCTGTGGCAAGCGGCAAAGGATTTAAAGAAATGACTGTGACAGGAACCTGACAGAATGTTCTTCCCTCCGTCGCCTCTAGTTGTAGTGTGTTTTTTCCATGGGGAGTCCAGGAGGCCCTGCATTATTCAGGGTATCCTAAGGAACAAGAAAGAAAGGAATTTGGCTACTGTTCCCGTGTAAATCCCGCGACTCTCAAAGCTTCTGTGAGACATGAAGTGGAGTCAGAAGAACTGGAGGATCTTAGGTACCTAGGATTTGAGTAGGTGGAACTCCCTGTACGTAGCGATGAATACGTTTCGCTGTTAACGTCATTAATGTTGCAGTTGAATCTTAGTACAAATGCTTTCTGCCAGGTGACTTCCCTAAATTTATGTATTTCTGATTGTGAATGCGTTTCTTCATATTGATTGTAATAGTTCAATGCAAGCTTTAGTGAAATCAAGCTTAGGTTTTTTCCTAGTCCTTCATGAAGAGATTTTTGACAATGGGGAGTATTTACTTTTTCATAACACTAGGACAGTTAAAGGGCTCAACTTTTACTTTTTTTTTTTTTAACTTCTTTACTTTCTGAAACAGCGTTTCACTGTATTTCTGCAGGCATCAGAGCTGAAAGTTTGATTTCTGCAGTTTTAGCTCTGGAATTGTTTGGCTTGGGTGTCTCGCCAGACGCGATATATAGCTAAAGCTTTTTCGCCGCTAGCGAGACGTGCAGAAAGGTGTTTTGTCCCCGTGGAAGTGCGATGGTGTCTTAGGGTGTGAATTCACCTTGTCTGTCAGGGAATGCATTAATAAAGCCATTTTTTCTCTGCCTGGGCAGGCTTTTTAGTGTCTTTCAATTGCATTTGGTGGAAAATGGTCAACAAGTTCAAACATAGCGGAAGAGGTTCCCATTAGACAAATGCCACCCAGGTGCACGCATACTTCATTTAGTCAAGCAACGCCTGTTCTTCATTGGTTGCTTAAAAGATGTACAACACAGGACAGAAAAAAAGATGGAAAGATGAAAATTGCCCAACGTTCGCTGCAGCGATGACTGCAAACCTAAACGATCAGAAGTAGGTTTTTGGTTTTTTCAGTGCTGCGATTGCCGAAGCTCTGTCTTCTCATCCTTACCAAAACTCAGCAGGTTTTCAGAAAAAAAGCTTGAGAGAAAAATACCTGGCTTTCTAAGGACGTTTGGCAAGCTGGCTGCCAGAGATTACAGCCACTAGTGAGGGTCCGTTTTGCTTTTCTTACACAATTTAAAAGGTGGCAAAAATTCAGGACAAAGAGGGTATTACTTCAGGAGACCTTTATGTTTTGCATTAAGAGAATTTTTAAATTCCTTCTGAGTAATTTAATGTGGCGATTACTGTTACGTGATAAAGGTGAATAGTTAAAAATAAGAAAAAGCAGCTAATAACGAATAATGAGAGTAACCAGAGTTTTTCTTTCTTTGTAGGTTATGGTGTCATGGCTGATGGAACGACTACCTACGTGAATGCATCTGTGTGCACTGTGAATTACCAGCCACTTAATCCGCCTATAGTTATTGACTTACCTACTCCGAGGAACACATGATTTTAAGGAGGATTTAAAGTTTTACTCAACACATTAGCGACTTTATATTGCTGGCTGAGAAATCCAATAGGGAACCATTCGACAAAAGATCAAAAACCTTTTTTCCCTACTAGCTCTTCACAGATAAATTTTGAGTGACAAAAGTGGATGAGGAACAAAGACATTTTGGTGCCAGAAACAGATTAAAGACATTACCATTTCACCATTAAAATATTTGTGAACATGGAAAGGTGAATGCATTCCACATATATATACACATATACATATATCTATATATATATATCTCAAGTAGGGACTTTTGTATATAAGGTACGTTATATTTGACTTATTAAAAGAACAATGTCTTTCAAAGGAATGTTTCTTTAAGAAAGTTTGGAGTTTAAACTTAAATGTTTAGACTAGGTTTTCCTCATTTCACATGTTTGCCAGTGACCTCTTGGTGAAAGAAAAATGATGGTAAAGATGTTTTCCCTTAATCAACATGGCAAATATAAAAGATGGTGCACAAATGACCGCTCACAGGAGGAAAGCTGTTACCTCAAGTCCTCCAGGTCTAAGTCTTTGCATCTATTGAAAACCAATGCAATAGAGGCCCTAATTCACTGTACCGAAATGAAGTTTTACTACATCTGGCATTACAGATGGTAAGGGAAATGGTGCATATTGCCGGCGTGCTGTAAACACCTCAACATTCAAGAAGGGAGACTGTGTTAAGTGCAGTATAAACTCAGGAATTTGTAACCTGGCCTCACCTGCAAAAAAAAAAAAATTACCTTTCCCTTAAAAAAAAACAGAAAAAAAGAAAAAAAAAAAAAACTGTGTTTTCATATGGTAAGGCGATATGTGATTGTATTTAGAAAGCAAAAAGAAAACCCCACAAAAGCCCCACCCAGCGCTCAGTGGTGGTGTTTTAAATAAAACCCACTGGGACTGTTTAAAACCTGTTAACGGGACGTGCAGCCAATGCTGAGATTACCGGTTTGAACCTGGCTCCGGTCAGAAGTGGTTAAATGTCGTCGTGATAACTTCGTCCTTGGGGAACGTCGCGGATGTCATGGGGAAGGGCTCCTCCCCAGGTGGAGTTTGGGCATTCCCTTTTGGGTCGCTATGTAGTAGCATAAGAGCAATGAGTAACGAGTTCACAGCGGTGAGGGTTGCCTCCCAGAACCTGTCACTGCTGTTTGCCGGCTGACGGACGCTGCTGAGAGAGGCCCGAGACGAGATCATCAGCCGAGTTGAGAGCCATGTGTCGGTGTTGCGTGTGACTCCAGGCAAAGCGGGGCATGTGTCAGGAGCTGCTTGGGGTGGCCAACTGCCATGGTACTGCCCGCGCAGCTTTCCTGCAGGTTAGCAGAGGTGTTGGAGCTGCTAGGATTTCAGTCCTGCCCTAAGCAGAAGCTTGAGCGCTGCTTACAAAGCCACCAAAAAAAAAAAAAAGGCGTGTTAAATGTGCCCCAGAAGAAACGTGTTCCTGCCTTGAGCTACCAAACATCTCCACGCTCAGCAAGGCGTGCCTTTTGCCTTGATGGAGATAATTCAGCTGCTGTATTCTGAGCGTGGACATCCTGAGTTTGGGACTGACGGCATCCAGCCATTGATCTCGTTTACATGCGTTGGGCGGATCACCGCGCTGCCCATACGGGGTTGTTTGCAGGTCAGCGCATAGCCCGCCGCTGCGCACGTGCACTGGGTCATTTGTGCGCGTTACTTTTTGCCTCGTCCCTGGATGTAAATGTAAGCTTCCTGTAGCAGCTGCGCGTGCGTTGTACGCCTACACGATTTAAAATACCCGTGTTGCAGAACCAGGCTGTGTCAGCCTCAGCTCCGGGCAGGGGGGCTGCAGACGTTGCATGTCGTTGGCTTCCCGTGGGCAGCGGCTCATGAACAGCGACGTTCGAGTCCAGTAACTAACCCGCCAAAACCCACCAGGCAACATGACGGGTCACAGGTGTGTCCTTTCTGGTAAGCTCTTGGGTGTCTTGGGGTCCAAACTGACGTGCTGCTCTTTCCTGAATTGTGGGTGATGCCTACAGCTGGTTTTTGGGTGAATAGTTCACAAGTGCACGAGCGACCTGCCGGTAGTTCCGACGGGGCCACTTTTGTCAACCCTATTTATGTACAAATCGCAGGAGCAGCTCCTAAATCAGCGAGGACTGAATCTCGTAGTTGGATGAGGACTCCCGCCGTCGCTGGGAGGATGAGCAATAGCGTGTAGTTAGAGTAAACGTGTCTTAGCTAGTCACAGTGCAGGCGGTTTGCAACAACCGCGGCAGGCGGTTGGCTGTGTGTTCAAGTCTGAAATGTTTACATTTGCTCGCAGCACTTAAGAGACTAAAACGTTGAAGTGGGGGGAAGAGGTCCTTTTATTAGCCTCAGCGAAATTTCTATGTCGACCATAAACTATTCTCTTAAAAATAATTTTTCCTAAGGTATCTTCAAAATACTGTGTATTTTTATGTGGAAAGGATACGAAAGCAGCTGTTACTTCAGAATAACGTTTGAACTACTTGAGGTATGAAAGCTTAAAGATTATTTAATCATTTTTGGCATAACTTGATTGTTGTAATTTTTGGTCAAGCATGTTAGACAAATAAAGTCTTAAAAAACAACGACAGAAAATAAGGCCTCTTTACATCCGCCTCGTGCGTTCAGCTCCGTGTGGGAAGGGCTGCGTGTCTTCTCCAGGCGTGGGCCACCAGACCCGTAGAACACGTAGCTGTGCCTGCGCGACACCGAAGTTGTTACCAGAAGGGTAGAGAATCAGCAGGGGGGTCGGCTGGCGGAGGGACGGGGGGCGGTGGGCACAAGGGGCCCTGCCCCATCTGCCAGCCTCAGTCACCACAGCTGCAGAAGGTCTCTTCACCACGACGTCTTCAAGTTGGGAGCTGGGGTCGCAAAGAGGGGCAAAGGGCACCCGCTGCCTGTACCTGATGTGTTTTGGCGGGGGGACGTGCCAGATGGGCCCGGGAGGCAGGGGAGAGCTAACGTGAGGGCGTGCTGCAGTGGAGCCGTGAAGCAGCCAGGAGCTGGGATTCCGTCCTTCGGGAACGAGCAGCAAGTCCGGGGAAGGGTGGGCTGTGCTCCGAGTTGAGTGTAAGGACACCAACCTCCCAGAAAGGGAGATTCAAGTGAGGTGACTCTTGACTTTGTGGACACAGTCAAGGCATGGGCTTCTTGCCTCCCATCCGATCCGACGCCACGAAAAGGAAGCTTTCCACAAATACAGCTTTGCAGCTGGCTCTTTTCAAATCCGGGGATGCTCTCTCAAGTAATTTCCTGCCTCACCTCCCCATTGCTGATCTTCACTGACATCCATCCAAGTAGCGTCACTCCCAGAGATCTGCTGATGGGCATCACTAATGCGTGTTCCATCATCGCCGAGCAGAATCGTTACCGCGGTTAATTGCAGTTCGTTTTGATCATGGATCGGGGAGATGTCACTGCACGTGGTACCAGGTTTACGTCTCTCAGCCACGTGTGGCTGAGGATGTGAAATGTTCCTTGCCTACAAGGAACCAGCAAGCTGGGACTCAGCGCCTGCCTGAGCAGCTGCCTTTTCCCAGGAAGCCCCCACCCACCGCAGCTGCCCCCCAGCCTGGAGAACTGGGTTTAGGCTTTCAGATGATGCTCGTTGGTAGCCAGAGACTCCAAAAATACAATGGTCTTCAAGGAGGTTGCTGCAGGGAGCAGAGCTGGTGGCAGCAGCGTGCCAGGCTGGCCCTGCCAGGTGCCCCACCGGCGAGGTGGCTATGGGGAGGGAAGGTGAAAACCCCTCTCGGGGTGATGCACGGGGACAGAGAGCACGGGAAGGTGCCCTGGCCTTGCTGCGGGGGGGAGCCAGAGGAGGTAAGACTCCTCCAGTTGCTGACCGCTGCCATCAGCCAATGTGAACGCTACAGAGGAAGGAGGAGCGAGACATTTCAAATAAGGCAGTTTTTGGAATAATCCACCCAGGGAGATCTTCGTATGTCCCCCCCTCCCATTTGTTCTTGTTTATACGAGAAGTTCTCTCTGAAAACCCCGTCTTACTGCTCCCAGCTGACGTAACTCTCGCACAGTGGGTAGAAGTGCAAATGTTCTCATTTTCCAGGTCCGTTCCTGCCCCTTCCTTGCAAGTCTCTCTGCATCTGCAGTTTCGGCAGTATCATGGACCGGTGAGCTGCCTGGGTGATTATGCACAGAGCATTCGAACAACAGTATTTTGTTTCTCCTTGTACGCGCGCTGCCGTTCAGGTTTATTGGCCGTCCCTTCGTTCTCGTTTTCTGTGAAAAATGCGAATGGGGTGCTTATACGTACCATCTTTGTGTCACCCGGTGTTTTGTATACGGCCGTCACGTTGCTTTTTACCCTCTTTGTCTAGAAATTAAAATAATTTCAATTATAGCTAGACTCTATTTCTAACCTTCTTACTTGGCGGCTCGGGAACACTCTCCTCCTCTCTTTTGATGTGTCCTGTGGGAGTTGGTGAGAGGCAGCGTTGCCAGAAGAGGACCTCCCTTCCTATCCAAGCGTTTGGACACCGTTCCCTGCCGCTTCCGCTGCTGATCAGTATCCACATCTGTTCCTCATTTGGTTGGGATTTTGGGGGGTGACAGTAGATCTGCACAAGCCCCCAGTGGAGGACCGTGGTGAGCTGCCTATGGCCCCCGCTGGGTTTTCTCTTCGAGAGGTGACAGCTGATCTGGACTTAACCCGATTTTCACGACCATCACCTTCCTCCCAGGGAGCCCCCCCAGGTTGTGTCCATGAGGGGAGACTTCTCCCCGGCTCTGGCCCATTTCCCTGGCGCTGGTGGTGCCCTTGGCAGACCTCATCACCCTCGACTGGACTTTGCTGTCAAGGGCATCTTGTGCGCCCCGTGTGGCGCGCAGCCCTGGGACTGGGGATGCTGCTGGCTGGGGTACGGAGCTGCGTGGCATTTGCCCGGCTCTCATCCTGCTTTGTGGGGCTTTGTTGCTTGGCTCGTGCCCAACCCCTGGCCCTTCTTTGCCTCTCACGAATAGCTCTTGCACAAAAGTCTTTAGCAAAGCCTTTGGAAGCATCCACACCTATTGTATCAGAGAGATCTCCTCTTGCCGGGACTTTGATGTACCAAAAGCTTTCAAACAGATTGAAGAAACGAGCATTTCTTTTCCACAAAACGGTAGGCGTTGTTTCCCTCCCGCTCAGTGGAGCGTGTTCCCTCTCCAGAGCACGATGACATAGTAATTCACCTCCCTTCCTGTCGCCGGGACAGTGCATCCCATGCTCCCGCGCTTGTGCCGTGTGCTCTGATGCAACGCAACCTGGGGCTGGTTAGTGGACGGAGCTTCTCGCCGCTGGAGAAGAGGCCGTTCACCGGCTCGGAGCAAACCCGGCAGCGTGGCTGCTTCTCCCCTGGTCTTGCCTGGGGAGCACCGCCGCACAGTGAGACTGGGCTCCTGCTTTGCAGTGAGCCTCGGGAAGAGGGGGACGACCGTAGGAAACCGTGGCCCAGAGAGGTTTGCCGTTTTGCTTACTCTCGTTGCAGTTTTCTTGCATTGCTTTCTGCTTTTTGGATGAGATGAGCAGCCTGGGGAGCGCCAGATGGGAAAATGCCGGATGCTACAAACACACTGCAATGGCTTGTGGTAGCTTTAAACCTCAAAATCGGGTTAAGGAAAACGCTCTGCCCCACCAGCTGAGCTACTCAACACCCAGCAAAGGCTGGGGAGAGTTGAAGGTGATGTTGAAGCACCTTCCCACCAGCCCAGCCCCAACTGCACCTTTGCCCCCGCAGCTGGAGCCTGGCCGTGGGGTCTGGGGCTGAACCAGCTCTCTGACAAGTGCAAATGAAGAATATTAGAGGCTCTTGGAGCTGGTGGCACGAACCTTTCCACAGAGGCCACCAGAGCAGTAGGAGGGGGTCCTTGAGTGTCCTGGGGTGCCTTCCTCGGCGTTCGTGGGGGAACAGCTGGGGACACCACAGTGTGTGCCCTGGGGGGGGATGCTGCCTGCAGGCGTGTGGGGCCAAAGCCAAAGGCTGAAGCCCTGCAATCCTTGGAGATCATTGGTGGACTGAAAGTCAGCTTGCAGAGAGTTGTGGAGGGGCCCATGATGGAGCAGAGATGTGGAGAGGACCACGATGGAGCAGAGAGATGTGGAGAGGACCACGATGGAGCAGAGATGTGGAGAGGACCACAATGGAGCAGAGAGATGTGGAGAGGACCACGATGGAGCAGAGATGTGGAGAGGACCACGATGGAGCAGAGAGATGCAGAGAGGACCACGATGGAGCAGAGAGATGCGGAGAGGACCACGATGGAGCAGAGATGTGGAGAGGACCACGATGGAGCAGAGAGATGCGGAGAGGACCACGATGGAGCAGAGAGATGCGGAGAGGACCACGATGGAGCAGAGATGTGGAGAGGACCACGATGGAGCAGAGATGCGGAGAGAACCACGATGCAGCTGGTGATTGATGCTAAAATAGGCTGTGACTTTGAGGAGGATTGGTGCGGGGTCAGTTCAGCGCTGGGAGAACATATTCCAGCGACAGACCCCCACGTGAGCCAAAGACGTTCATGGAGGTCTGTCTCCTGTGGGGGGGATGCCACATGGCTGCAAGGAACTGTGAGAAGTTTTTTCTGTGAGGAAGAGCAAGCAGTAGAAACTGTATGGAGGGAACTGAGACCGACGGCACCCCCTATCCTGTTCCCCCCTGCACTGAGTGGGGGGGGAGGAGGTAGCAAAGCCAGGCCCAGGAAAGGGGGGGTGGGGGGAAGGTACATTTAAGAGCTGGTTGTTTCTCTTCCTGTTCTGCTCTGACTTCAGTTGGTGATTTGGTTGTGGTTTTGTTGTTTGACTTGAATTGATTTTGTTTCCCCAAGTTGAACCTGCGACCGTAAGTGGTGAGTGATCCCTCCCTTGTCCCTTGTCTTGACCCGTGAGTATTTTGTGGTATTTCCTTCTCCTGGAGAAATAGAGCGACTGCGTGGTGCGTAGTCGCCAGCCGGGTCTACGCCACGCCACCGCCCCTGCTCTGAAAATGCTGATTGATTCGTTGTTCCTCCTAACGCATAAGGAAGTCAGGGAAGTAATAACTTGCGGAAATAAAAAGGCACTCAGCAAACTACGATGAGCTTCCTCAGCTGCCTTCAGCTCTGCGTTCGCGTGTGGCGTGAGGGTGTTGCACTGGCCGAGCTCTGGTTGTGTGACCGCTCTGACCGGTGGGCTGTGGTAACCTCGGAAACACCACGCTCTCTTCTAAGTTACAAGCAGAGGATTGCTCTTACTTTACCTGCTACTGAGCACGTGTTGTCCCTTAAAATAAAGGTATGGGAACATTTGATGGACAGGTTTTAATCTGAAGTGTAGGACCTTCTGCACCGAGCCCCCAAGGTTGGGTAGACCAGAGGGGACAACAGTGCAGCTCATTTTTCTGGGCAGGAAAGGGTCCTTCCACCCCTCTGCGAGCTCAGGATGCTGCAGCATGAGACGCCTGTCTCTCCTGGATCCTGGGTTCGCTTTGTTAAGCAGTCCCTTTTAAGTTCACCAAAAAAAAAAAAAAAATCAACATTTGCTAAAGGAATAAAAGAAAGAAAAGGACAACAGTGGCAGAAGAGGTACGGCTCCGCCAAATGTTGAAGCTGGTGTTATCTATTAGAAACAACAAAAGGAACTCAAAGCAGGGAGATGGAAAGCCACAAAATGTATGGAAGCAAATGACTTGAATGGGGCTCTCAGAAGTGCCAGTGCCAGTGCCAGTGCTGTTTTTTGTTTCCTATTGGCTTCATTTCTGCTTCTGAGTGAAAAAGGAGGGTGTCCCTTAAAGAGCAGCGTTGTCTCGGTAGTCTCCACGCTGGCATTATTAAGAGCAGTTGCGTTCGGAATCTGCGTTAGTCTAAAAATCGTCAGGAACTCACAGCCCACGCGTGCAGCTGACATCGGAAGGTGGCGTGTGGGGTTTTCGTTTTTTAATAAAGAAAAAAGGACTGGTTTTATTCTTTAAAAGCTCCTTAGAGATGTAAAAGGCAGTAACTTCCCTTGACTCCCTCGATGGCTTTGCGGTGGCTTTTCCTTTGGTTTGTACACAGCTACAGAGGACGGCAGAGCTGTTCCCAAAGGAAGAGGGTGCTGGTACCAGCAGGAGCGCAAAGCTGAGCTGAATCCATGCAAGACTCCGTCAGAAGCTCAAGGTTCACTGAATCTGGAAACCAGCCTGTTCTGTGAGAAACAGAATGACCCAAGGCAGGCTTCCAAGTTGCTCAGGTTGGAGCACGTCCGGCAGTACCCAGCCCAACCTCCCGCTATCAGCACGCCCAGCTGGGCAGGCTGCTCAAGGGTTCTCCATCTGAATTCTGAGTATCTCCAAAGATGGAGAGCTCATCACCCCTCTGGGCACCTGCGCTGGTGTTTGTCCATCCTCATGGTGCAAAATGCTCCTCCCTGTAGAAGGGAAAGCTCACGTCTTGCATTCCCAAGGGAAGTTGCCTGCACCGCTCCTTGTCCCCAGGGCCCTCCAGCCCAGTGATGTCCTGCGTGGTGACATCCTGTGTGGTGGCTGGCTCAGAGCTAGCACGTGGCCTCCAGGCAGCCAGCGTGCCCGTTTGGCTGCCCCAGCCCCTTCAAAACTTAATGCATGTGGGGAGCCACAGCAAAACCCTGGAGTTTGCTGGGTTTCTTTCTTCTGCTCTGACGCCTGCAGTGCAACAACTTGACTTGCTTTGGTTGTTTTGGGAGAGCAGAAAGAAAACCTACTCTGAAGGAATGCGCGTTAGAAAATATCTTGGTCCTACTGAAGTCAGCAGAAGTATGAGCACTGACCTCAGCAAATCAAGCATCTAAATAAGTTTGAGCATCCCTATATGGCCGCACCCTAAGGCTCATGCAATCCTGGGGCATGTTTTCAGATGTAGCTATGTTTATGTCTGCACTGTGCCCTTTTCTAGCTGAGCTGGAGTAGTCAAGAGAGACACCCACTGTGATGGACCTTCGCCTTGCCTGGCCACGTAAGAGCAGCTTCCTTTCTAGGGGAAACACTCTGATGATGTTTTAATGGAAGATTGTGCTCATTATGTCTGAATTCACCATCCACTGGCACCTTGGCTTCGTGGCCATTGTCCAAGGGACATTTCAGCTTCTCAAGGGAATACATCTTCAAAGTGGAATGACTGCTCAGCAGGGCACAGGTGCGTGCCCCTGCATCACTGGGCTGTCATCCCGGTAAGAGTCAGATGCTCAGCACGCTGGGCTGTGTAGGCGTTTGCAAACCGTGGTGGTCTGGTTCAGGATTAGCTGGGATATGAGACTTCAAACGCGGGAACGTGAGCCAGAGCAAGCGAAAAGGTCCATTCTTTAGGAATGATCTTGCTTCAGAAATTGTTCGATTGATGATTGCCTTTGATAAGTAAATAGCCTTTACTATTTCCACAAGACAAGTCTACTAGGAGGTATAAGTTAAAGAATTTGGGTTTTAAGGACACCAGAAAAACAACATGTTTTGGAAGAGCTCCTCTTCTGCAGAAGACCAGGGAGTCCTGAGCTGCAAGAAGGGTTTCAGTTAACAGAAGTGTGTGAGCAAAGGGATCACCAAACCCTCGGACTGTACAAAATCTTGTGTTGGCCACATGTAGCAGAGACAAAGACTATGCTGTGCAGAAATCCATAAATTGATTATGTATCAAGATTAAAAGCCCAGGTAATAAATGCAAGGAATAGAAATTGCTTGTTTAGAAACATGCATTTAAACTAGCTGATATTAATGAAACCTCATAGGGTGGCGCACGGCAGGAATGTTAAGTTGTTTATATTCTCTTCAGAAAAGACCAGCTTGGCAAAAGAGAAATAGAACTGCCTTACAATATGAAATGGTGATGCTGGCAACTAGGAAGTCCGTCAACGGGGATATATATTCATCCTAGCACGTAAAGTTTGCGGTGTCCCTCCGTGTGATATGTCCCTGACACCATTAGTTGGAACTGAGCATTTTGAGTCCTCTGCGTAGACGACTACGTAAACCCGCATCAGTAATGTTCGCAACACACCCTCAGCTTGTCGTCGTGAGGCAGTTCTTTTTGAACGGTATAGAGCGGAGAATTCAGTCTGCTAGAATTTCTAAACCCCCTCGCCTAACAATTTCCCGACAAAAAGGCTGCTTCTAGCAGGAACAACCTCTGCATCCCATCTCATCTTGATGGGCAAGGAGAACCGGTTCACAGAATGGAGATGCTGAAGCAGCTTGAGGTGGCAGCAGCCACGACTTTGATACCATCCACTGCGTGAACATAAAATGAGGAAATAGCACAAGTCAGATGAACGCTTCCTCTTGCAAAAGGGCAATTTCATAAAGCCAGATACTAACGCATCAGCTAGGAGAAAAAACATTTAAGCAGGAAGAGGGAGATGGCACTTGCAAACTGTTTAATCAAGTTTGCCAAAGAACTGTCCCAGAACACACAAAGACCCAAACTGGCTTCAACAACCCCCGCCCTGTATTAAAGGGTAAATAAAAGTAGAGTGGAAAAGAAAGAAACAGGCATACCAAAGCGATGAAGGGAGAAACGTGTGTGAAAAAGTGGTGAGGAAAGCAAACGTGCGCGGGGAGCATCAGTGACTTGAAACAGTAACGGCAGGACTACGAGAGCGAGTGAGAACGGGAGGTTCATCCACGGTGTTGCTAAAAAGGGGGGATTTTACAAGAACTACCTTTGCTGCGTGCAGGTAGAATGGCCAGGTGGCAGAGGGGCGTCCGGCACTGCTGTGGAGCCAGTTCTTCTAGGTCTAGCAATCCTTAAGGAGCACGTGAAACAGCAATTACCAAATCTTTTGAATGAGCACTTTGTACCTAAGAAGTTGGCCGAGGAGCTTTTTAAACGGCTAATAATTAATTTCCAGACATGTTAGGACATGAGAGAAATCGCGCCAGTCCAGAGAAAGCTGAGATTGTGCCACTATTTTAAGAAGAGGACTTTCCAAAAGGGGGAGAGGGCAGAGCGTTGGCCTGACTTCGATCCCCTGAAAACATCAGTGGTGGGATTGATTGCGCAAGTCTGGAGTAATAAAGAATTCAAAGGAGCTGATACAATTA
This sequence comes from Bucorvus abyssinicus, assembly GCA_009769605.1. Lineage (NCBI taxonomy): Eukaryota > Metazoa > Chordata > Aves > Bucerotiformes > Bucorvidae > Bucorvus > Bucorvus abyssinicus. The sequence continues at coordinate 79,461,167 of CM020025.1, forward strand.
AATGCCAGTCACGGTGGATTTCAGTAAAGTGGATCTTCTCAAGCCAATTTGTATCTTCTCATGAGATTACACCTTTGGATGACGAAGGTCATAGTGTTAAGGCAATAGACTTCCGTAGGGCACGGGACTTGGTACCACCGCCTCGAATTCTGAGGGGGAAACGGGAATGGTCCAATTTGGACGTGGCACATGTCAAATGAACTAGAAACCACCCAAGCGATGCAATTCAAGGAGGAGTCATCCCTAAGGAGCTCTACGTTCTGTGGGGTCCCGCAGGCAGCGGTTCCTGCCCTGACATGATTTCACTGCTAGATCTTGACGGGGAAACCTACCCCCACCCCAAAAAAAAAGGTGTTACTGAAACTTTTCATAGATGAGTCAAGTGTCGGGCTGCAGGAAGCACTGAATAGGAAGGTTCGCAGGTACACTCTGATCTTGATTTTTTTTTTTGGAAAACGAGGTACAGCCAATTGGTCTGCATTTCAGTCTGACGTGTGAGATTGTATCCCGTAACAGAAGGGCATGGGCCAGAGTGACTTTGCCTCGGGGACAAGAGCTCTAAGGAGAAGGACTTGGCTATGGGTCTGGCTGGCGGTGAGCACCTGGAGTGCCCCGCCGGTGCCGCAAGCAGAAGCGCAAATGCAGCAGTTGAGTGCGCAAAGCTGGCAGAAGGAGGTCGCCCGTCCTCTGCGCTTGGCATCCCTGTGGCTGAGCTTTGACAGGGGGCCGGTTCGGACGTCTCTGACTCCAGCATGGTTTTGAGGAGTTGGATCTGACATCAGGAGGACCTGTGGAAACGGGAAAAGTACTGGAAAATCTGCCCTAAGAGGTGAAAGTCTGGGGAGCTCACTCTGTCTTGTTGAAAAAGGAGAGGTTCAGGATGATTTCCCCATGACCTTTATGTAACTGGGTGTTGCACAAGCTGGGAGATGCACGGAGGCCAATGCACAACTGAAACAACATCGTCTTAAAAACACACGTCCCATGTGTGGTGTTTTCTTCACAAAGAGAGCCGTTAGCCACTAAAACAACCCTCGAATGATTGTGCTGATTCTTTGCAATTGGCAATTTTCAAATCAAGATTTTAAATTTTGTATCTTCAGACAAATAATTATGAGAGTCCCGTTCATTAAAAGCCAACAAACAAATACCCATGCGATCCCCTCAGCTTAACTTACTGGGCGTTGGATCAGGCCCTGCCTTAAGGATGGGGAATTCTGCAAAGTGACCAGTGGCCAGCACGCTCCCGCGCCGGTCACCTCCCTGGGACTGGGCAAACCACTGGAACTAAGAAAAACGTTTGTTTACCCAGACATGTCATTTCACACCCTGGCAGGCAATTAAAATGCAAATTTAAAATGTTAATTAGAACTGTTTCAACATCTATTCTAATGCACGAGATGGGAATTCTGTACGGTGTACAGAGGAAGATGCATTGTTCCTCGGGCAAAACCCTCCCGCCACACTTCCTCTGGAGCGAGCAGAAATAGCTGCTACTTTTCTGAAAACCTGATTGCAGGGGAAAAAAGAAAAAGAAAAAGAAAATGAAGTGCTGAGGTCTGATCCTGAGTCTAAACGTTGGGGTAAATCCGCTGAAGCCAGGGGAGTCGCAGTACGGTTTTGATTTAACAAGGGCAGAATCAGGACCTGTAGAAATACTTAGACTGGAAGAAGGTGCGAAATGGTACCCACCCCAGGATGAAACATCAGTGCTGTGCTGTCTTCACTATTTCCCTCACCCTTTTTTCAATCACAGCAGATTTTTGTGTAGGGGTGCAGACAGATGCCAGCTGACAGATGTCCCAAAGTGGCTGGACGGCAGCCTGGGGGTACCCTCGTTTCAACGGGGATTCGGGAGGGGAGGAGGAGGCTGAGCGCTGCCCAGGCAGGACCAGAACCAAGTTTTTATAACGGCAGCTCTGTAAATGCACACCGGCAGCTCTCCTTGCCGTGTTGAATACGCCGTCGCTCCGCTAAAGCTCAGCCCAACACACCCTGACGTTTAAGACACCCTTCTTCCCTTTCCCACCTAGACTCTACCTGATGAGATGCGGATGCTCCCAGAGCCGTGACGAGGGGGTTTTAACAGCTGCTTGAGCAGCCTGTTATATTTGCTGATTTGAAGAGGGTGATATTTGGATTGTTGCTGAGAATTCACGCCAAGCATAGTTTCAGGGAGTTGTGGAGATACCATATTTGCCTATTTTCAGTATTGATATAATACAGATTTTTTTTTTTTAGGTCTCTTTTCACAGCATAATAATGCATGATAGCCTTTAGCATAGAAAAATGCAAAACTAGAAGAAAACTGTTTTTTAGAAAATGGATTTTTTTTTAAATCTGATTTTCACTTTCCCGTGTTTGGAGCTTCCCTCGCTGCTCGTGACCTGCTGCGTATCATCCAGATGAAAGCAGTAACTGCGCGGAGATGCAGGCGCTTCATTCGGTAGTGCCTTAACGAAACAAACGACTGCGTTCTGAAGAAGTTAGGTTGTTTTTCCGAAGCACACGCTATTTCTAGCCTCGCAGGCTTTACGCCCGTTGCCAGCGTAGAAAATGGTCCAGAGGAATCTCTTCCTTCTTTTCTTCCTCTTCTGCCCCTTTGCCCAGCCCCAGTTCTCTCTGCCCTTCCCCACGGCATCCTCTGGGCACAGAGAATTTATTTCTGCTCTCACGGGCTCCGTGCTGAGCCCTAGGGTAGAAGTAGCTGGTGCAGAGTCTGCACACCTCTCCTTCCTTCCCTCCTCGGACCGGTTCTTACCTTTCATTTCCTCTACCCTGCTTCCTCGCGCTGCTAGCGAACGGCTCGCGTGCCGTGCCTTGCTGCCCTGCTCCGAAAGGGCTCTCAGAGCTGTCGCCTCCCGCAGACCAGCCCCTGCTGGTGGCAATAGCGGGCTGGCCTCGGGGCAGGGGGTCTGACAGGCCAGGTGTCTCAGGTGGGTTTGAGGAGATGCTAATGAGGAGCACGAGCTACCGGGGAGCATCCGCATTTACAGGGTCTTCGAGACGAGAAAAACCTTGGAGGGAAGATGAGGAGAGGAGGAAGGAAATCCAGGGGCAGACACTGTCTCTGCTATAGCCTGCTTCCACACGAAATTCACCTTTCGTGTGGAGAGGGGTGTGGATACGGAATTTTAAGAGCCTCGACGCCCTACGATGCTCGGCTCGCGTGAGCTTCCTTGCGGCGCGAGGTCCGAATGGCTGGCGCTGGGGGTGCCCTGGTCCCTCCGGGCAGGCTGTGGTTCTGGGGGGCTTCTCCCGGTGCCGGCGGCCAGTGTTTGTGGAGTTTTCTCACTAACCGTCAGAGTACGTCTCTCGGCAGGGACAGGCTGGAGTTACGGGCTCACCAGGCCCCTCTTCCATGGGCCACGTGTGAGCGGCTGCTTTTGAGAGACACAGCACCAAGGGGAAGTTGGATGTGCAGGTGGGGAAGCAGGAGGGCTCTGGTGGGGGGCGACTTGGCAGCGATGGGAGGCTCCTGCGCAGCAGCAGGTCTGTTAGTGACCTCGGTGCCCTCCAATTCGCTTACTCTGCCCCGGAGCGAAGGAGAGGAATCTTCCAGCAGTGCTAGAACACCGCTGAAGGACCCGTTTTCCTTCAGCCTTCGCAAACCTCTTGTTTCCAGCTCAGGAGAGGCGCGGAAGCGGTCACGGGGGCTGGGGACGGAGCAGCAGGGAAACACGGCGGCTGGCGGGGGGGGCCCTGGCAATGCCCTCGAAGGAGGCACGTTGTCACCCCCAGCTGAGCTAAGCCCCAGGGCTCTGCCTGCTCTTCTCCAGGCTGCGGTGGGGAGGCTGCTGGGCGAGGATTTCCCCGATCGCGGGATGTGCTTGGCCTCCCTTCGCGCCCTGCAGGACGTCTCACAGATTTAATCGTGATCAGCCCAGTCGGATGCTCAACAGCCGCCCACCACAACGCCACGTGCGAGGGCTGGGCTGCAGCCAGGACACCATGCCCCGGCTCCGGTGTGTGAGGGCCAAAGTCTCCCCTCCCAACAGCCGTGGTAGGACCCTGGTGGAGGGAGGCGAGAGATCTCTTTCTCTGCTGAGCCCGGAGGAGGTGTGCGTGGAGGGAGCAGCCAGCGATGGCTCCCTACGGCCAGGGGCAGGGAGGGGGCTGTCACCTGCTGCTGCTGCTGCATCCCGGTGGCAGCAGATGCTGCCTGGCAGCGAGCGCTGGCAGGGACCCGTGCTGCCAAAGTCCCTCGGAGGCACCGTGCTCCTTGCATCCTGCCCAAAGCAGCAGCCTGCGCTGCTGCTCCCAGGGATGACGGAGCAAATGGCGATCCTGCCGGAGCAGGCGCGGGATCTCCGTCCTCCGCTTGGAAACGAAATTTCTGAGAATGACACTGATGTTTTTATTTTCATAACCACCTCACCTTCTCCTCAGTGTTTGGGTACAGCAGCAGGAGACCGTTACCCTGGGATAACGCTCAAATCCCACTGACATTATTGGAAACAAAGGGGACCTCTGCCAGCCCCTCCTGCCTGGATGCCTGGCCCTTGGTTAGGGGGAGCGGCTGCAGAAAATAAACCCTTCTCCTATTAGAAAAGTTTATCTACTCAGCAGTTTGCAATTTTAATATGAAACATTATCGCGGTTATTTCAAAACGGTGGCAGTTGAAATTCAGTTGTTTTTGGGTTTTTTTTAATGAGCTTGGATAAACAGTGGGTAAGTGCCACCCCTGCCTTTAAGAGCTCACTAAAAAACCAGCAGGATTTGATTTGTTTGTGCAGCGAAAAGATTGTTCTTTCCTCCCTTCAGAGCTGTTGGATTTGATAATCCTGCCAGTTGAACTAATGAAAAAATCCTCCGGCAGGAAACACAGAGACACCCATCCCCTCGCCCCCTCCCCTCTCCTGACGACGGTGGGTATCTTGGAAGCGCTGGAGCATGGGGCACAACTCCTGCATCCCCTTGCGATACACAGTCGCCACGCTCTGCGCCAGAAAGCAGCACAGGGATGGAAGTCTTATTGTATGCGATATAAAATCGGATCCAATTATCAAACGGGAGTTATAGGAGATTGTGAAGAAAAAAGGAAAAAAACACACACCCCCCCAAAAAAAAAAGACAAATCCCAAATGACACTACCCAGTAATCACTTAAGTAATTAATTTTTTTAAAATCAGTAAAAATGGTTTACTCGTTAAATCAGTACAGAGCAATCCACTATTTTAAAAATACTGTAGTATTTGTGTTATAACCTTAGGTATTCCCAATAGCAGTTAATTCTTTATTTAATAGGAATGATTAATTCGGCGCATAAACTGTATGACGGACTAACAGAAACTAAATCGCACATGTTGCACGTGACTGTGGAGGCGGAGGAAAGAAGTTGCCATTAAGGAACAGCAGTTTGAGGCTTCACGCTAGATACAAGGATAAAATTAGACAAAACTGGGCTAACTGGGTCTTAAGTGGGGCTAAACTGCACCCCCTTGGGGTTACCTACTGCAGTGGGAGACGCCCTCCGGCACTGGAGACCCCCCTACGGGGCTGGCCAGGGCAGCCGGGCGGGCACAGCCAACTTGTGCCCGTGTTCAGGCAGCCCAACCAGCGCTGGCTTTTCATCTTGCCGATACGTGTGTGGGTACTCTTGAAGCCCACCGTTCCCTGTTAATGAAACTAGGGATGTTTGTGTGGATTGGTATGGGATGACATCTGTAAATAACGGCAGTTTTAGTCTCCTCTGTTAATCAAATATCTCAGCGTCGATTTTGGGGACTGACAAATACCCATCGGTTTTGGAAAAAGTCGAGCACGTTTTTTATGTCACTGAATGTGTTACCAATATTTTGAGATTACGACTTGAAATAGATCAAATTCCAAATGTATTTATTTTATAGTAGAGTATAAATAACACGCATCTTAGAAGCTAAAAGAGAAACAATACAGAACATCCAACCTGAAACCTCCTCAATGCTTTTTATTTAAAATCTTCACCGTATCTCCTGAAAAGCTCCAAATGCAAGGAAACGTTTTCTCAGAAAAAACGTGCATGAAAGCTTTCCGCACCCGGAATCTTTCAGGTTCCTCACCATGGTTCACACATTCACTAGAAATTATAAGAAAAAACAAGAGTACATCCCTCTGCCCCGTCCTGTTCCAAACACTTCCCTTAATACCCATACATATTTTCGTGCGTTCGTGGGTGTACACCCATAACTTGCTCTTTTTTTTGTTTTATTAATTGTTGTTGACTTAGCTTTATATGTTACTTGGGAGAAAGAAAAATACCAGATCAGGTCAGGTGATGAGGATGGGGCTCTTGGACGTACCACTGAAAACTAATTCAGCAACCAGAGAGAAATATTTATCTAACAGTTCTTCAGAGCAGGTAAGCGTTTAATTGTTGGTGTAACAATTAAAGCCAGGGAACGGGCTCTAATGATCACGGTATCCTTTAGTTATCACCAGAACTTAACAGTCTAACAATTACCTTTCAGCTTCCTCACCAAGATCTAAGTAGCTCACAAGATATTCCAAAAGAATTTTTCTAGAACTGGGAAAAGTAACCAGAGGTTTTACCTGCAGTTGACTGTATAAATATAGATACCTAATCCTTGACAAATAAACCTCATGGCTAACACCGGGGATATTTCTCTGCAGCGAAGCAGCCAATGCTTATTGGTAAAGCGTTTTCTTCACTAAGCTGTGCCGAAGGACGAAGAAGAATACTTTCAAAAGAGCAAGGTGTGGTGTTCACCGACAGTTGGCATCTGCTCCGATCTCCACGGCTGGTCCATATGCACGTGTCTTTGACAACACGCACACGGCACTGCAAGTCGAGGAAAAAGCTGCACCAAGAAATAGGATGATATTTTTGAATAATGATGGCTAATATATTGGAAGTAATACCTATGGAAAATAACAACTGAGGAAATTCAGTAGTATGTCTTGTAAACCTTTTTACGGACACTGAGAGTATGTCATTAATAAAACTGATAAAATTAAAAAAATAATTTCCTTAAATGAATTGCTTTTGGAGATATCTTAGGAAGCGTCATTTTGACAATGTTAATTGTTGTCTTTTTCTTCTTTGATAAATGGATTATGCAAAGTTGTTTCCCTCACTATGTAGATTTAACCCACAGCCCAGGACCGCTGTCAGAATTTTAAAGTATACTGAGTTTTCTAATTAATAGATACAAAAAGGCATACTCAATTAATTTATTAGTTTGAAATTTGAAATTATTAATGAGTCACTGTCTTTATCCACAGTTTCCTGCATTTGACCAAATCCTACTGTACGAACGCCCAGAGAAAATCATTACAGAATATTTTTGAAGACAAAGCATTATCGTCGTATTCCAAAATGCTGAATAACCCCCTTCAGTTCGGCTGATGAAGAACCTACAGAAGACAAAGGCAACTTTAATATTAATACCAGTGCAAGAGAGCAGGGAGCAAGAAGTAAAGACATGAGTTTATATTTTGCTAAAATTTCTTTTACAAAAGAACTTGATGATTCAGCTCTACTTTGTCTTAGGTTCCTCAGGATATTAGACAATCAAACTTTCCTTTATTCTCTCGTACTCTTGCCATGCCAATACTGGCTCCCTGGGATGCCCATCTGCAAACCTGCGTACACAGGGATTTTGTCCGCTAGCCCAACGAGCGCTTGCCGGAGGGAGCGTTGGGAAATGGGTAGCACTCATGCGCAGAGAAGCTCATTTACAGAAAGTTCATGTCTGAAAGGCTTTCACTGCTGTCTGGAGATGAGATGAAGCAGTGCAGTCACTTCCTTTCTGTCCTCCACACCTAGGGGTGACCCGCATCCTCCAGAAACGGGAGGAGTAATGCAGCCACTCAAACCGCGCAAACCCCGAGGTATACAACGATGCCCACGAGGCACTCAGTGCTTTTAATTCCCGTGGGACAAACGCTCAGCCTGTAAGCATGCCTTCCTTGATGCTTCAGCGAGAACTCAACTTGAACAGGACGCATCTGGTTCACCCGATGCCAGAAGTCAGATCCGGTACCTGCATCTTTAAATATTTCACCTGGTGCATTTTTCAGCACTTTTTGACAGGTTTAAAAGTTCTCAGTGCTCTGACATGAAAGAAAATAATGCATTCATTTCTGAGGATTACTTCTAGTTTTAGACGCGCTTGGGAATTTAAACCCTGAGGGTGATCAGCAGCACGGCGTGTCCTCGTACGCTATGCCGGTTGTCGCTAGCTTTCTGGCAAACTCGGATGAGTGTGCCCCTTTAGCTCTCAGCAGCTCGGCATCAGAAACCACAGGCGATGCCTTGGAGATAGCACAGCCATAAACACCAGAGTGACTGAAATTAGGAGAGAGCTAATTTCCCTGTTTCAGTAAATTAAGTTACCCAGGAGATAGTGGGATCTGCACCTCCACAAATCACTTGATATCTTGTCAAACAGCAGATTAACACCTCTGGAGCAGGATTTGGGAATAAGGGATTGCTTCTGGATCTAAATCCGTGAAGAATTAATGTTTTGGTTGTGGGTTTGTGGGATTTCTTTTTATCTTTAGCTTATATCACGTTAGGAAGCTTGATCTGGAAGTTGTTGACGTTGCTTTAACATGTACTCGTCGTGTAATCGACGTGTAATCATCACGTCCTAGAGGAACATGTCAAATGAAAATCCAACGCAAAGAAGCCTGGTCTTCGCCCCTTCTCCCCTGAGCCTGGTCTGCCGAGGCAGTGCCTAAGCAGGCAGAGAGCTGCAGCCATAGGCAAGGAGCCTCAGGCCCCAAGCTGTTAGGGCAGCTTGGTGTATCGCGCTCCTCAGCCTTCAGAGAGGAGCAGGCGGGGGACAGAGGTTTCAGCCATGCGGCAGTGCCAGAGCGTATCACCCTTTCCCCAATCCTAAATAAGTGAAGATTTAAAAGAGCATTTCCGTGACTTGTAGAATTAAACAGGTTTACATCTACCAGGCAACCAGCTGGCTTTCTGCAGCTCCAGGGGAAGGGGAGCACCAGAAGCACACCTTATTGCTGCTTATTGCAGCCAAGAATTCCCTTACTGCAACTGAACATTCCGCCCGCTAGTTGCCCAGTTTTTTGGCGTAGTTGTGATACCAAGGGCTGTCCTGATGCTTGGAGCATTAAATGAGCTCAGTGTCCCACTCTGGGTTTTTTTCTTGCAATTGAATGGTAAATATTCAAAATTACTCTGGAACAGATGATGATTAAGATTCCTAGTTAAAACAATGTCAAAGATGTTTAAATCAGTAAAGCTAATTCTTCTAGACGACGAATAACTGATACACAGAATACACAGGTGTGTGTTTGCTGTTTGAGCAGGTAGGTACCAGAAACCTAAATATGTGCAGAGGATGTGGGGCCCTTGCCTAGTACAAGATGAGGCTGCACGCAGAAGGGCAAAGAGAAAAACCAGAAACAGAGGCTCTCGAACGGCGATTACTTAAGCCCGTGCCACATTTAGAAGGGACCGCACCATTTGGAAGGTCACGGGATGATTATTTGCTGAACACAACTTACTTGTCTGAAATCTGCAACATTTAACAGTCCCGCACGGCTTTCACCGTAGGATTTAAAAGTTTGCTGCACTGGTTTCCAGCAGCGCGGGGTCTGGCGGTGAATTCTCAGCATCGCGCTGAAGAATGACGTGGTTTGCGGTCCAGGACTGAGCGGACAAAGCTGGATGAGAAAGACTCACATTTAATAGCAGCATCATGAGGACAACTGGGCGGAACTGTACGGCAGCATGAAAAGATGTGGGACTGTCAGGCTGCTGTAATCAGTGACTGGCTACTGAACACTTGTTTACAAAAAGTACTGCAAGACAATGTTTACACAAGATTATTTTAACCTATAACATTTTTGTATTATTGGGAAGCGCAGATGGGATATTTGCGGTATCACCGACGAGGCCCTAACTTTTTATTATTCAAAACTAATTCTGAAGCCAGCGTTACTTGTGCTCAGATCTCAGGGTTTTCACTGAGGTTTTCTGTGATGCTTGCCTAGTCTCATCTTCCTCTTTCAGACATTTTTCATTCTCTGCAGTGTTCATTTTTCAGAGTGGAAGTTTTGCTTAAAAGTGACTGAATGAATAAGCCAGCGGTGGAAGGGGTACCGGGTTTAAGAAAAGCCAAAACCCTACTGCCCGCTTTCCTCAGTGTATAAAACACCTTTTAACCAGTTTCTGAACCTGTGGTTCCAAGCTGGACCACAGGGTTAACTTTCCTTGGGACATGTCGTTTTAGCCTGGCTACACTTGTTACCTTGGTGTACCCTGAACACGCGTGAACTGCAGAAGTATTTATTACGGCAAAATTAATTCCACTTGCACAAAGCTTTCACACTGGGGTGATGAGTAAGGGACTTTTCCCGAAGTCAGCAAGACAAATCCACGTGCAGGCTCTGTGTGTGCTCTACTACCTCTTTTTTAAAAAAAAAACCCAACCACCGCATCTCCCTCCCAGTTTCCCTCTGCGCTCTCCTGGTATTTATTAATGTAACTGGGTGCCGGTTGCACGTGTCACTGGGGTCTCCACAAGCGTCCCCTTAGGCAGGACATGCACAGTTGACTTTATACATCTGCTCTGTGGACACAGAGGCTTTGCTGCTCCTCCATGCGCTGTAAGACGCCTGGGGGGCGTTGGCACTGTCTTTCTGGGCTCTTGGGGGGTCCCTCCGGCAGACTGTGTGACATGAACAGTGCAGTTTCCAACCCGGCGTACCGACCGCCCTCGTGGGCGGTTTGCAGGGACTGCAGCTTGGGCTATTTTCACAGCTCAGAGCCCGGGTGCTTCCGTGAAGCCCCAGGCCATTGATTCTCTCAGGGTTTTTTTGCCACCGAAAGAAAAGGGAGTTATTTGATTTTTTTAATGATTCCTTTCGATGTGTATGCGTACGTTTATTAGGTGGAATGGACTGCACAATCTATGAGGAGATTTCATTCTGAGTATTACCTTATATAAAGGTGCTCAGAACATAAACTGAGACCTTCATTATTTTTTGGGAATATAATAAATAAAACAAAACCGATTTGAAACAACTACATAGGGACTTAAAAACTACTGTTTTATCCACTTCATAATATTGGGATGGGATTTCACAGCATTAAGCTTGTGTATAAGGGAAACTTTACGAAAGATAAGGAAGTTCTTCAATGAAAAGCGTAACAGTTTCACCTTATTCTCCCTACAGGTAGTGAATACTTGATAATCCCTAGCAATACTCTCTGCATACCTTGGTAGCAATCTGTTCATTGCACATCTGAAAACAGCTCGGTAATGTAATTTCTCTATGAAAAGCTGCTACTAATCATATCTAAACTAATTAGGCACAGTTAGGCACAGCTTAAAGATGTAGCAGGCTTGCTGAATGAGCAGATTTAGAATTTGGCACTGCTCCCACCACCTAACTTGGTTGCGATGCTGTTACCAGTACCTTCCCTTGCGGGCCACGGGACCCAGATTTCTGTGTCCTCTCTGATCTTGGCTGCCCTAGAGTGGCACTGCAGGCACAGGGGGACTGCCCGTGTGTAGCTCTTTTGCTGGGACTCTTTTGCCTCTTCCTTGCAGCTTGGGGAGCCAATATGTGTGGCAGGGAGAGCTACCAGATGTTTTTAGTGACCGTTAACATAAATACAAGAGAGAGCTTCCTCTGGGCTCTTCTCACAGGCCTGGATGTGGAGCAGAGGCACAGCTTGCTGACAAGTCGAGTCCATCCTAAGACACATGCCATGCACTTTTTATTTCTGGACGGATTTTCATTTAGTTCAGTAAAACCTCTTAAACTGTCAGCTCCCATGTTTTCTATTTGGACTTATTATTCAAATTTTAGCAAATTTGGCCGATTTACCGTATAACCTGGATACACAGAGCATGATCCCAAGGACTTAAATCCTCCAACTGAAGGAGACACAAAATGAATACTAGGCAATTAGTATATTGGGATTAAATAAGAGAAAGGAAAGCCCTTGAATAAAGTGACTATAGAAACAGGCCATGAAATACCCTGTGAGTGCAGCAGAAGCTGAAAAAAAATTTGTCATTTTGATTTTCATAAGCTTTGTGCCGAGCAGCTTTTGTGAATTGTGTATAATCACCTTCTATAGCAGTGCGCTTTCCCACGGTTTTAACAAGACGCTGAAGAAAGTCACAGCATGCAAAACTTCCATTTTTCTTGAAATCTTATTTTGTTCTTGGTTAATTTCCTTTTCACTTAAATCCAGACTGAACTTCTCTACTGTATCTGAAATGTAAAGAAAGAACATTAATTTTGTCATTCTTAAAAATAGCCGATGGTTGTCCTGCGTCCAGAAGTTTTACCAGGAATGTGCTGACAGGTCATCAGTTGCAGTGACTGCTGCCTAAGTGTTATGCAGATCCTGCTGTATGCAGATATATGCATATGCCTACACTTACGGGGTGGCAGGTTTCAGGGGACCGATAACATGTCGTTTGACCATAAATGCACAAGAAGTTCTCCTTGACATGAACTGAGATAAGATCTGATAACATTCTTATAGCCAGGACTTTTCATTTGGTTATACAGCTCTGCACTGACTTGTCACACATGCAAATGTCCTAACAAAGGCACAGAAAATCATTTCTCTAGAAGAGAACGCAACAGAAAAGCAGCACAGCCCAGGTCTTCCAAGAGTAAAATTCAGGGTCCTCTCAAATGCGCAGGTGTTCAGCCACTGAGAGCAGTGTAACCAGAAGCGCACACAAGCTCCCGGGGAAAAGACTGGTGAAGCTATTTACCGAACTATTCCCAGGCACAGGAAGGGTAGCGCACTGGGAAGGTGATGAGCAACTTGTGCACATGCCCTAAGTACCCACAAGCAAACCCATGCACTTCGTCTGCAGGGAGTAGCTGATGCTGGGTAGGGATGTGAATGGACTGGACCCAAGGCGACGGTGCTTCGCAGCAGCAGAGTGGTACGTGGAACAGTCATGCAGGGGGCACCCCTTACTAGAGGCCAGATGTTCCCACGACTGGGATACCAGCAAGTAAACACAATGCATCTGAGAATGAATAAAGCACTTTCCAGATGGTAGCAAACCTAGGAAATCTGACACTGAGATTTCTCCCAGATTGCTGACATCCTTCTTTTTTTACACCTTCAGTATGCCTCTCGATGACTGGATGCCGGTATCTAAATGCAAGAGATAATGGTATTCTTTTCTCGTGAGTTTTACCGGTTGTATAGACAAACCACCAGATGACAAATCCAGCTTCTGGTCTTCCAAACTTGAGATTACTGAACTGTTTGAGCCACTTCTAAGTCTGATTTGAATTTGGTCTGCAAAACTGTAGGCAAAAATGTGAGAACAGGCTTAATGTCAAAATTACACTATTCATTTAGTGGTCCTTGGCCATTTTTTTCTAAATTTGGCTTAATCTGTAAATCATTTATAGTGTCTCCAAACTGTTTCTTATTAAAAAACAGACACCATGTTCAAAAAAAGTTATGAAGTACCATCTTAGACCAAAGACAAAGTCACCGTGCAGAGTCACCGAATTATGAAATAACGCTGCTGTGGTTCGTTACCGTGAGGACTCTGTTCTGCAGTTGTCCTCTGCAGAGCTGCAGAAGCAGTGACATGAGAGGATGCTGGTGCTCAGTGTCTCTCTGACGGCTGCCTCGGCAGTACTGTGAGCGAGCTGGAAGCAAAGCCTCAGCCTACCACCGACTACCATGTGTGATTGATAGGTGCACAAGCAGTACTTACCCTTCTAGATCCAATGTATAATCTCATATTTATTGAGACTTCCCAGCGCTCCCTTGAGGCCCTCACTGGTGCAAACTTTTACTGAGCCCTCACACAAACTTTCATGCAATGAATGCTGCAGGACCATTAATCCTGACTGGTGTTTAGGCTGGCTGGGGTCTTTCCAACAGCCATAACTTTGGGGGGAATTAAATTCCCTTCCTATAACCTTATACTACCCAATCTAGCATTCACAGACAGTAATAAGAAAATTTTTAATTTCCTTCTCTGGGTACTGGTTCAAAACATGAAGGATGCATGTAGCTATTTGTCTGGGCTTTTCAAGAAAGAACCTATAGTAAATGCAAAAATTGAGCTAGCAATGGCCCAATGTTTAGATTTTCCAACCCTGACAAGTTGTTTGCATCTTTAATTTGCTCAATCTGTTATTTCTTTTTCAGTAGCTAAACATCTCCACGTAGAAGTAGTCAGAAAATCCAAGCATGTTCCAGGCACTGAATAATTCTAAATATTTTATTTTTCTCTTGTAGGTTTGGTTGTAGCTAAAAAATGTGGAACAGTTAGGCGCAGCTCCACGAGAGCAGTATGTAATTTTTCTGACCGTAATGATTTCCCCACTTTTCTATGAATTCTAGCACTAGCGCAAGGGGCCAGCGTGGCAGTGGAGAGGAACAAAGTGCATCATTGACAGGGAATACAGGTATGGGTGGAAAAATGGAGTGAAACTACTGCATTCCTAATCTACTTCTCTTACCTCTTTCAGATCACTGGCCTTCATGGCAAGTCTATCAGTTACACTATCGGGCATTAACAGCTGTAATTTGGCATCCACCAGAAAGCAGGCAAGACCACCAGAAAGTTTTAGGACGGGCCATCAAACACCTGCTGGAAAACTGCTTAGCTTTGTCAGATGACCACCGAGAAGCTGTCTATATTTTTTACGCTGCTTTTGCAGCTATTTGGCCTTTGTAATTTGGGCTGTTTTCCTCCTTCTTAGAACTCTGGTTGTGCTTGAACACAGAGATTTTATTTGCTGTACAGCTCTGACAGATACGTGTCTGGTAACACCAGGGCAAGTGATTGGTATAAATCAACACACCTTTTGACTTTAGTGGAGTTACTATCTGGCCCAATTGTTGTCACTGTAACACAGTTTACAAATTACCTCATTTGCGTATAGACAGGCGATTGTGCCCGATTTCACATGCAATCAATCAATAGGAATACCTTCACTGAGTTCCACAGGTATTATTTGCAGCTTATGCACAGAACTGAAAATCCAGAAACTTCATAAACCCACTGCGCTTACACTCTTTTGCCCTACTAGAGAAGATTATGTCTTGGGACGTTCGGGCTGAGCAGACGCAGGTGGGTCCTGCACAGCATGTGTAGCCGGCTTGGTGGGAGTTGCAGAACGAGTCGCCCTGGTAGTGCTTGATGGCGTTGTTACAACTTCCGAGCTGAACTGCCTCAAAAAGTCGTGATACTTCCACTGCCCACAAGTGCTGACATCCACTGTGTTTCAAAGGTTTTCCAGTTGCTGAAGGAACAAAAGATTGCTATTATAAATGCTAGTTTTACAGCAGAATCCCCTTATGCACTAAGGATATGACAAAACATATCAAAAGGACAGTGAGCGGACACCTTGGAATAGAAGGCATCCCAGAGCCCATCCTATTCACAAAAATCACAGCTTCTCTGCAGAAGCCTGCACAAGCCTGGGAAAACAGCAAAAATGGGATTTCAGACATTTTTTAATTGAATTGGCTCCTCAGCGTGCTGTTTGAACTACTGAACCCTGTGATTAGACACAGTGATTGAGCTGCAGCATAGAAGAACAACACTTTAACATGAGGTGTAAATCAAACACGTGGGGCACCTGTATCCTGGTGAAGTGCCACAGACGTGAATTTCTCAGGCTATCGGGTGCCCCTGAGTTATACTGCCAGCTCAGGAGGCCGCTAAGGTTCCTCAGTTATCGTTCTTTGCATCAAGAAATTACTTTGTCCTGAGGGCAAACATCCGCATGATAGACCATCGCAGGACATCTTTGCAGCCTTTAAAATCACGGGGTCGTTCTAGGATGGAGTACGGCCAGGAGTCGTCCCTCTCCAGCCCAGCCAGCCCGCAGAAGACCTTCTGCTGCCCGTGGCGGTCCGTGTGGCTGCTGGCCGAACGCAGGGCAGGCAGCCCACCGTCTGAGCTACGTATGGGATTGTGAGGATGAGGCCGGGCTGATTTCCCGCTGAACGGCCCTGCGGTAAGCAGCTGCACTGAACTGGATGGGACTGCTCGTGATACAAGCCACTAATCAAAGCAAGCATTATGACAGCCTGCCCTTAAACGAGCCGCACTCATCTTGGGAGTGTTTCAGGAGTCATCAGCATTCCTTTTTAGAGTCTTCATTATTGATTTTTAATACAAATCCAATTGGGAGCCTCAGATTGCTTTTGATTTGATCTTTTTCGGCAGAGACTTCAAACCCTAAAGAAAACGAGTCACCTCTTTGATACATATGCCAAGTGGCAGTCAAACTTCAAAGGGCAAAGGATGTATTTTGAATTTCCTTTCAACTTTCCCCCACTGGTCTGGCTGCTACCACATTATGAATTATAAACAATTCTATTTCGCACTTGTGATTATACTTCACACTTCGTACGAGAATCTCAAAGTGTATTACAAGCCTCAGTTGAATGGAACAACACCCTGATGAGCTGGGTTAGCTGTATTCAGAAATTATTTCAACACCCGACAAGGTTTAGCCGTTTGGGGGGTTGCAGGCAGTTCAAGCAAGTCAAGGGAGATCAAGCAGAGAGGAAAAAAGGGCCTGTGATAAAAAGGGGGGTGTCAGTTGGCAAGATGTTATCCACACCTTGCTCGCAGCATCGTTACCATCCTTAGCCTTTTATGGAAAAGTCACAGTATCAGAAATTCAGAAGACCGAGAAGTCAAACTTCAGGAAGTAATTCTTCATCCACTACTTGATATAGACTTCAGCTGAGCCTTACGAACAGCAAATGGTAGGTGGCCATCATCCAGAAACAGACAGGAGATGACATTTTCTGTGAAGGCACCCAGACTATGAGCACTCGTAACACCTCTGTAACGACTCTGAGGGCGGACAACGGGCAGCATGGCCGGGGTTTGGATTAGCGCTAGCAAACCCTGTACCCAGATTGGAAGGCTCTCCTGGGGTATCTTCATATAGATATATGTAGGCATACCTTTGAGAAGCCTGTCAGAACCAAAATATCTCTGGAGATACGGGGCTTGAGTCTTACTCGCACAGAGGCTGCTGCCCGTATAAACGAGGCTCCTCAGGTCAGCTTCTCGTCGCTATTAGTGACTGCAGTTTCTATCCAGAATAGTTCTCTTTACTTGTCTGAGGTCCTTTTAAGTATTAGGTATCTCCTGTGTCCCTTTGCTGCTTCTCGACTGTAAAATAGTCAGCAGCTAGCCTGGAGGACTCTTCGGCTGGAGATGCCTGCTTTACTGCGTCCAAAACCAGAAAAACCCCACGAGATTTTTCACAGTTCAGGAAGGTGCGTGCTCTCCTGCCTCAGACAGGGCTCCGCCGCGAGCTCACCCTGGCACTTCTGCTCAGCGGTTCCCAGGCACGAGGAAAGAGGATCGCCGCATTTCTGCCTTCACTTCCACCTTGTGTTGAGGTTCTAGGTTCAGATCACTTGGTACCTCAGCAGAAGTGTGGCTGCTAGGAAGAGAGCACACAGGCCACTGGGGTTTTTCTGCTGTTTTCAAGGGGGAAGCTTAATTTTTCTTTTCCTAGTGCTTTCATCTGCAACTTTACACTCATGTAGCAGCGCCTCATAACGTGGCAGGCTGTGCAATCTCTTCTCTGTAATTACAAGCAGGCCCTGATCTTGTCTGCAATTTATAGTAAAAAAGGCTGGGCCAAGAACTCAGGGTATACATGCAATGAGTAATGTCCTGAAAATATTTTATTTAGTGCAGCCAGGCTCGGTGTCTTGACTTCCCGTTTGCTGCCAAACGGCATTGGCGAGATCGTGAGCATGAAGGTTAGAGTGCTGTTAAGTAAGACCTGAAATCTTTTAGTCAAAGTTTCCCCTGTTTTATTATTCACCTAACCTTTGGACTAGGAAAAACCACGTTGAGTCAGCATTAGCAGAGATTTTTAAAATGATTCTTTTCATTTGAAGTTCATCAGAAGCATGATCTTGTGGGAAACTGGCCTCTCAGGTCCCACTGGGATTATCACTGAGCTAATCAGATGGTTTGCACTGCCAGGTTCATGCCACGACTTCAGCCACTCAGGCTAAATTCAAGGTTACATAAACTCTGCTAATGCTAATCTGGTGGGATCTTTAACCCAGAAAAGTAGCTGAGAGGTGGCTGGGAAATGTCAAAGGCTTGCCCCTTTCTTTGTCCAAGGAGGGCAGGACAATATAGCTACTGAGAAAAAGGAATTTGCATTAGCTCCCTATGGAAATACATTTTATTCCATGCTGAGAAGGCTTTTTCCCTCATCAACTGGAAGTGGATTAATTTAAAATGGAAAAAGAATTGAAAAAACTTTTAAAATAGCAAATATACAGATGAAGAGCTAGTGAAAGGGAACCGCTGTGCTTTAAATGCACACCTTCGCGATTAGCAATAGCATCGCCATGACTTTGCTTTAGAAAGCCTGTGATTATGACAGTTCACAACCATACTAAGAGACGAGGAAAAAAATAGTAATTGTGGCTACAAATGTAGCAATGAATGTTCACGGACAGATAGTCTTAAAACATTTTCATTTCATCCGAATTTTTGCCTGTACCCAGCAGTATACAAACACATGGCTCTAGTCATAGACAACTCACCCAGCTGCATATGTAAACTAAGAAAACAAAATAATATAGTTTTCTTACTCGTTCTTCAGTCAGCCACTGAAACTATCAGTTACTTATATCCCAGAACTCCGCTCTTGATACTGAATTATCTTCCGAAGAGTCAGCATCTTCAAACTCTTGCGCACTTGTGTTAAAGTCAGCAGTCATCACTTGCTGTATTTGTGAGAGGATGCCTCCCTCGCTGACAGCTCCCAAGCAGGTCTCGGCGGAATGACTTTTGCCCTTCCTCAGCCTAGAGAAAAAAATATACACAGAGAATCAGGAACGGACCCACCGAACAAATTATAAATTGCAGTGTGGCATTCAGCCGGTCCAAGAGGGAACTGTCCGGGGAGAAGATGGGCTTTGAGATCCCGCAGGCGATAAAACCTGCTTCCAGGAATTCTGGCTTGCACCACGGAAGAGAAAAGAGGCTATGCAAGTAGTTAAGGGGGAAAACAGTCTCCCTATGAACATGATCCAAGCGGTGACAGGCCAACAAAAGCACAGGATTCCAAGACTGACCTAAACTTTTATAAAGGCCTAAAAAACTGGGTGACCTTACAAAGAGGGCTATTCTGTCCAAGCCAAGAAAAGGCAAGTGAGCACTAACTAGCCCAAATATTCCAAATGTATTCTTCTCAGCTGAATAGTCTTTAGCAGGCAGGGGAAATCTCTTGGATTGAAAAGGCACTTCAGTTCTGAGATGAAAGAGAGGGCAATTACGTCCCTTTCCTTTCGAAGCTCCAGGTATGTTTATGGTGGTACATTTTCATCTGGTCATCCCCAGGGGGATACTGCAGCTAAACCGCGCGCTCGAAGGCTGCGAAGGAACAGATCGTGTGGGGAGAAAGCAGAGCAGGGCTCGGGTACAAGTGTGCTAATGCCAGCACAAGAGGTGCACAACCCCCTTTTTTGCAGTGTCTAATACCGGTGCACGGCTTTTAAAACCTGCCCCTGCAGCTTACGACGGACTAAACGCCCGCTACCCATTCTGCAGGCTGGAAATTCACACGTTGGGTAAATACAGTAGAAGGTCAGAAGGCAAGCAGAAATAAAAAGGAAAAAATACGGTTGGTTGGAATAAAGTGCAAAGTAAAGCGTTGCTAGGATTTGGTATGGACGTACCTGAGAATGGCAGAAGTCTAACTGCGCATGCAAAAGCCTACATTTCATAAAGTTAAATATCAATGAAAGCGATTCAACATTTACATGCTACCTCCAGAATTAACAGTAAACTTCAGTTTTTAAAATTAAACCAAGTTTTACCTATAAAATTAGTCTCAGGAATGGCACAATGCGAAATAATAAAAAGCAGTATAAGAATTGTGAAGAAGAAACCACTTCTTTTCAGGAATGGAAGCTGACTTTCCACCCACTGCAGTGTCTAAGCTAAATCTGTAAAATATCTTGAAAGCAAAGTTTTCACAAAAACAAATGGCATCCAGCTTTACCGTAGATGTGGTAAGAGGTCCTGGGAAAAACAAACAAAACAAAAAAAAATCTGGTTTTGGTTCAAAGACATTTCTTTACAGTATGTTAAATGTTACTATCATAATTTATACCCCCATCTTTAAGCACATAAGCTTTGCCACCTTCTTGCTCCGTGCAATATGAAATACCAAAAAAGAAACAGATGGCTTTTGGTCCTGTGCTCCTGTTTCCTTGTCACGTCTCACATGATCATTATAAGTGGATGGAAAAGAAAATGTGTTTCTTACAGAACTGCAAGAAACCTGCCTCCTAATCAGAAGAGACTCCAGTATCTTCAGACACATGTACACTTTTCGATATTAAACAGGCTTTACGTAAAGCATGTGTGCAGACAGGCATTAGGGCTACATAATAATATTATTAAGAGAAGAAATCCAAGAAGAAGAATTGTGCATACCGACACAGAAGCTGGTCTGTGCCATAGTCAGGGAATGAAGATTGCTAGGCACAGTCCAGAGTAGGGCACGCCTTCTGCCCGCCTGCCGTTACTGCCAATAAAAAGCACTGTACCGCTACTTTTAATTACTCTGATGAAGGCAAAAACGTCGGGAAAGTGTTGCTGCCCCGCGACCTTTTAAAGAAACATATTTTGTAGGTGCAGTCTTTCCTCATTTATTTAATTTCAAATTTGTGTTTATTTCATAGACTCATAGAACGGTTTGAGTTGGAAGGGACCTTAAAGATCATCTAGTTCCAAGCCCCGTGTCATGAGCAGGACCACCTTCCACTCTACCAGGTTACTCAGAGCCCCGTCCAACCTGCCCTTGAATGTCTCCAGGAACGGGGCACCTACCGCCTCTCTGGGCAACCTGCTCCACTGTTTCATCAACCTCGTTGTAAAAGATGTCTTCCTTATATCTAGTCTAAATCTCCTCTCTTTTAGTTTAAAACCGATACCCTTTGTCCTGCCTCAACAGACCCTGGTAAAAAGACTGTCCCCACCTTTCAGTACTGCAAGGCTTCAATAAGATCTCCTCAGAGCCTTCTCTTTTCCAGGCTGAACACCACCAACTGCCTCCGCCCTTCCTCACAGGAGAGGTGTTCCACACCTCTGACCAGTGCTCCAACAGGTCCATGTCTGTGGTTGCCCTGGTTTTGCTGGGATAGGATCATAGGTCAGCTGCAGCACGCAGGCCACGAGCAGCTTCGAGAAAAAATCACTTGTTCTTGCAAACCACAGATTGAAAACTAGAACACCTTTTATATTCAGTTATTGCATTACATTCATCTACCACATGCAGTTGGCACATTCCGTGTGTATCCAGAACTATCCTCTGTAGCTTAAATAATCATCTTTAGCCGAAATAATGGAGTGGGAGCCTAAAATCTTAGACTCTGGGCTGGCATCTGGACATTTCAAATGCCACCTCTGCATTTGAAACTAACCTTAGACAGTGTGGGTATGTTTCCTAGCTTTGCTACGCTTGACTTTGACCCCATGAGTGAAAGGCAGCAACAGGAATGAAGCTGCCTCAGAGCTGTGCAGCATATGCCCTAGTACCGCTTACGGATCATTTATAGAAGAGATTCTGTTGCACAGAGAAGGGGTTCCTTCTCTTTTAGAGATTTCCTGGTCTTTGCTGCCACGTGCTCCACTCACCCCACCAAGCTCGGTATGTGCATCACTTTGGAATTTAGGGGCCAGGGCTCTGCAGCCAGCTCCTGCTTCGCAGCTTCCCAGAGCGCCACCTGGCCTCAGAGCAGAACCTGCCCCGCACCGCGGCCAAGCGCCAGCCGGTGCCATGGGCTGCTAAGTCCAGACTGCCTTACCGTCCTGCTCAGCTCTCCACAGGCTCTCCTGCCCTTCCTAACAGAATTTGAGAGCGCCTTGGGAGAACCATGTAAATCCCCTTTCACCTCCTGCGTTCACCGTGAGAGGGGAGGGCTTTTCTTACCGGCCACCCTATGTGCTTGCTGTTCAAAGCAGAGCTGTGGTTTTCTTCTTTAGAAAGTCCCTCGCACAGCCTCATGTCCTTTTCCATAAACGGCATAACTATGCTAATTAGTAATAAAAGAAGACTCTGACACCCACACCTGCTCAGTGAAGCTCCATCCCTCCAGCTCCTTCCTGTTTCTGGAAGATCTTTCTATTAAGAGGAATTCTTAATTAGAAAGTAAACGGGTACATCGAGATAAATTACAATTTCTCTGGTTCTGTTCCCTGCCCTATCACAAATCTGACTCCGAAAGCAAAGCTCTTGGGCAACAACTTACACAAGACGGCCCTTGTATCTCCCCCTGAAAAAGGAAGCGTTTTCCCCTGTACGTGCGAACGATCTTTGCCAGAAGTAATCATCCTTTTGATGGTTTACACAGTTTTAGAGGCTTCTGTGCTTAGCCCATGTAACCTGAAGCTGTTTCCCATAAATGCTCTTCCCCGAAGGTCTGTGAGAGCAGCGGGGTTAGCTGCCTGCGCGTGGATTGGGGTGGGCATACATGTTGTTCTCTTGCTCAGATAATCAGTAATTCACCAGCCAGCCAGTTCTAGCTCGGAGCCCCAGCACTATAGCGAAGTTTTTATTTTATCCCTGGGTTACAGGGAGAGCTGTATCCTCATCTGGCGGTGATCAGTCTAGCCCCATTAACCCGAGTGCTGATTTATGCCTGCTGAGGATTCGATAGCTGGTGTGCAAAAGGAGCTTGCAATAATAAACCCAATTATAAATAAATTGAGGATCATGCTGTACCATTTTCCTTTTGACCGGCTGGTTGCAACAGATAGATTCAAGTTCTGAGGTCGCGTTTGCAGGATAAAATACTCTTGGTGGTGTTTAGAACGTCTGATGATATATGATGATTTGACAAAATGAGTCAAAGGTGGCCCACATGACAATCTCTGCCTTGTCTAGAATAAAGCCGGGTTACTCTAAGTGTAATTAACATAACGATGAAATATTAAGCCTACATTGAACTGAGTAAAGAAGTAGGAGCCACCATGAAGGTTCCCTGCTCTTCTGCCTCCCCTCCCCTTGGCAGGAAGAGCACCGAGGACGAACAAATGAGCCTGCAGTTCTGCAGGCAGGTTGATTAGCTGGAACTGACTGAAAATAAAATGCACTCAGCTGGTGAAGAAGGCACTCTGCAGCCTGAGACAGACTGCAGAAAAACTCAGGACAGAAAGCTAAACACAAACAAATACGGAGAATTGAGTGTGGAAACAGGAAGTTCAGGACAAAGCTAAACCAAAATGCCTGATATCGAAATGTTATGCAAAGTTTTCTGCAAAGAAGTCCTGGAATTCAATCTGGTTTCCAAATTTCGTAATTTTAGGTGAAATCATGGGTTTTTTTAAAAAAACAGCTTTTCTGAATATGCTTCTGCTCATGCCAGCAATTCCCTTGTCAACTGAAAGCCACACGTGTCGGTATAGCCCTCGTAAGGTCAGCTCCTGCCTTTGAATGGGCACAAGGGGCAATCTGACACTCCTTTCTGTCATCTCCTTGACCTGACCTGCCTTCTTTCTCCTCACTGCTGGACTTGACAGGTGAACACTTACTAAGCTTGCCACAAATCACTCAGAGGTCTCAGCTCCAGGAAGGCTAAACAATAAATCGTTAGGCTCTGATCGTAATCTCTCCTCTCCCCGTATATGCCCCTCTATAGGCAGCTGTGCTGACCCTGTATGAACATCTTCCTGTTCTAGACCTTACCAGCATGCCCTGAACTATCACTTTTAACATGTTCTTTACTTTTTCGCCTTCTGCATCTGAAATAGCTCGCAGGGGGCAAGAACATGTGAGTACATTTTCTTTTGGAGGAGTCCCAACTGCAACCTTCCTTAGGTCAGACTGCATTAGCCACTAATTTTAATGCAAAAGAGCTCCATTCAGGCCTTATTAATCACAAGGTTCTCAGGGCAGCCAAGAAAAGTTCATGAGGCATATTCCTAGATCTGGGGTCTGGACTTGTACAAATATCCACAGAGTTCACTGGTGGTTAATAGCATACCACCTAAGACAACGTCCTCCCTGTCTTGTTCCTCATCAGCCCTGCAGCTGGTTAGCAATACCCAGGCTAAGTGCCGTAACCAAGGTTCTTTGTTATCTGAATATTAAGCTGCGATGATATTGCTTAAAATACTTTGCATTTCTTTAATTCTACTTTTTTTATAGTATAGCCCTGCATCTCTAAAGAGCTATATTTCAGTGGGCATCCTGCTCACATACAGGTGCTGTAGTGTGTATTCTAGAGAGTTAATCTCATCCACATATGCCAAAGCCATCAAAAGATCCACGTGATGCATAAAACATTTAGAAATAATTTCCACAAGATTTTTTTCCATCTCCCCTTATTCAGCTGTTTTCTAGGAAAAAAAATACAACTTAAAACTGTATGGCTTTTGGATTTGTGAATGTTTGCCTTTGTGGTTGTGGGTTTTACTCATGAGGTGCCATTTGAGACAAAAGTCATCCCCGGCTCATACTTCACTAGTTCCGTGAATTTTCCATACTTTAATGATCAAGCTGCATACTTTACTTGTTACTTTTTAATATACTTCAGTGATCAAATAGTAAAGCATAATGATCAGTTTTCCTACCATGCCTGAATGAGTTGTATACCTCATTAATTTAGATATATACTCTACAGGCCAAAATCGTAGCGTGTTTGGATGAAGTGAGTAATTTAACAACCAGCCTTCCCTCCGAACCTGCACGGGAGCCCAGGAATCCATGTGAACCCAGGGCAGGATGAAATTGCAAAAGCATGGGAAATTTTGGGTTGAGCCCAAAATGAAAACGTGAGATTTGAGAGCATCTGGCAGCTGAACCAGCACTCTGAACCTAGATTGTATTTGTTTTGTCTTCTCAAAAATGTCCCCTTGTGGATTAATTTCGGATTTAAATGATGGATGTACCCCTTCTACCCCTAACACAGCACCGAAAACTGGTATAGGTGGATGCTCAATACTGGAAAAAGCAGTACAGGCTCCAGCCCTGTCATGGACTAAGCACTTTCTGAAAGATGTGGAGGTAGCTTATGTTTTTGCTAAGCTGAGGTGGGAAGTATTCAGGGTCTTGGAGGACTAGCTGTTAGAGAGACTTCGCGTTAAAACACACACTCTTGCAGAGTCTGATCCCAGGAATCGTGCAGCTTGTCAGGTTGCTAAGTAGTCTTAGCGCCTACTTGGAGGATGAGAAGACATTACAGCAAACCCTTCCCTCACAAAAGCTATCTTTTCCAAAGTTGACATGAAAGCTTGCCAGAGGGTCAATATTCCAGCACACAAATACATTCTTAAAATAGTTATTCAGATATGTTGTATTTCGTACAATAGGTCTGTGTGCTGAAGTAAGTCGAAACTTACTGAATTTCTATCAGCATAAAAGCAGGGAAGGGGAAATGCGGCATTTTCTAACCTATACAAAGTATTCCACTGTTTTACACTTGAGAACCATGTAATCTATTATAGCTGTTAAGACTTCGTTTTAATTTTAATAAGCTGAAAATATAAATATTTTAAACCCCCCAACTATTTTTTAAATAACTATAATTAAATGTAGTCCTGCCACTAAGGACAAAGTAACAGTTACACTACTATAAATATTAATGCTAAATTTACTGGGAATAAAATACATTTAAGCAACCTTGTAAAATTTTGAATAAAGCTACACTTATAATAAGCACTTTGGTAAAGCTCTGCCTATAGGTAACTGACATGCATAGATAAAGTCTCCAACCTGCTACAAAAGCCTATGACACATTACAAGCATTTGGAGCTGTTCGCGGGTCCTCCTTCATTAGAAACCTGTGGTCCCTCCTCCTCCTCCTCTCATGAATTGTTCAAGCCTTTCAATTATTTGAAGCCTGACAGACTTTGACTCAGGACGTGAAAAGGCTGAGGCAGATCTCACTGGTTTTCCGGCTGCTACTTTATGACACAAGATTTAATCACCATATAGCTCTATACGGGTTTGTTTAGCAGAACGTTCTATTATCGCCATGGCAATGAAGTGGTAGGCTTTTTATATGGTTTTCCATTGGGTGAAGATTATTATTTTTATCATTTTATTTGCGCTTCGAGCATATACTTTGGAAAATGAAACATAGTTACTTAGAATATAAGATGCAAGTTAATACTTAATTTTCTTTTTTTTTTTTTTTGAACTGCTTTTTATCCAGCTAGTAACCAGCTTTCACATCCTTAGTTCAGCAATGAACTGTAAAATAATGGCATTTGGACTCCGGCACCCTCAGATCTGCTTATACCTGCTTCCCACTGGGTAAAGCAGACGAAGAAGGGAGAAGCCAGAGGAAAGGGAAGGACTGTGAAATTAAAATAGGACAGAGCCTTCTTTTACTTACACCTTTTGATAATGTTCCTGTTATTTATAAACATGGTAAAGATTGCTGCACTGATAAAAGGATGTGACTATGAGCCGAACAATCTGTTCCCGCAGTCTGTACCCAACGAACCACTCCAAGCGAGGCACTGCGTACACGAACCTCTGCCACGGAGAAACAGCAACTCCAGTTTAATTTGAGTTGTTGCAACATGTAGATTCAGAGTATCAGAAGACTGACCATGACTGCAGTCAACATTTTCTCTATGCTTGACCAATTTCTGTATTTGACCTTCCTGCTACATCTACGCCGCTATTATTGTTTGGCACGCAGACCCTGGTAGGCTCCCCACCTCACTCATTTGTCTGTCCAGACCCTGCCAGTCCCTCTAGGCAGGGATCACGGAACATATTTAGATATTCCACCTCCGACATCACCCAGTTGGGTCAATCTGGCTGCACTCACAGTCATGCTTTCAGCTTGCCACATGTACAAACCTAAATGTACGTGTGCGTAAGACTTCTTAGAACAGCACGTGAGTAGCTCAACAGACATCAACAGAAACATAGGTGGATTTTGCATTCTCACTTAGTCATGTCAAACACATCAGAGAGTACCTTTTCAAGAAATATATTATAGCTTGGGAGCTCTTCTTGCCTCTAAGAGGTGGTTCCTGTTTTTCAGGAAAACTTGCTGTTCTACGGGGAGGTCCTCACAAAGGTTAACATTCTTGAGAAGATGCCTGAACTTCTTGTCTGATAATTCAAAGCAGAAATGGTCAAGCACTTGCCGGAACTGCAGTGCTTTAATGACTCTAGTGTCTTCAAGTACAGAAGATGTCTGAGAAGCAAGAATTCAAGTTCTTGAAGCAAACCTAGGTGTTCAAAAAGAGAAGTCTCTTTAAGAACCTGTTCAGCAGTACACACGGAAATACCTGCGAGCCACGTGCCGTCTACTTGCAGGTATTGTAGGCATGAAGAAACAGAACACCTTTCTCAGGACTTTACTTAGTTTGAAGCTTTCCTTTCTTTTAAAAAGGATATGCAATTGTTGAAATAAGCCACAAACAGCCTGTATTTCTGTGCCACATATAAATATAAATATGGAAATAGACAACAACCTACATTAAAAGCAAAAAGGCACTATATCTAGTGTCCAAGCATCCCATAAAAGTTAGGGATTAAGATAAGAGAGGAAACAAAGAAAAATATTTAAGGGTTGCCCTAAATAATTTAAATTAAAATGTTTTTAATTAAGCTCACCTGAGCATATTTAATTTGCCTTTTGTTCTCCCCCCAAATGATTGGCCCTGGTGGGGCAAGTTTGCTTTCTGCTCTGTAAAAGACTCGATAGTGCTTCATCTTCATTAGCTTCAGCTTATCCTGCAGGCTTACTTGCCTACTCTTCTTGTCCTCCCTTGCACAAAATGCCCAGCCTATTCTTTGTGCGAGTTTTCTAAAGGTTTCCCAGGGGAAACAGATTAGGTTTAGCACAGCTGCAGCAGTAGGCACGCAAGAGAGAGTTCAAATGAGTGGCAGAAATACCAAGGTCTGGAAAATTTGTGGATCATATACACTCTTATTCTTCTTGGCTGCTACTAAGTTACCGTGCCCCCTTGTTTAATTCAGTCCCTTGTTTATGATACCGCACATATAAATAACTGATTCCATAAATGTAAATGAATAATCCACCTTTCAAACCTTCTGGTTAAAGTCTTATTAGTTAACACGACAGCATATTGGTGTAATACAGCAATTTTTGTTTTACCATTGGAACTGTTCTAAATAACGGGCTTAAATATGTGTATTTAATCTACATGAACCGTATCTACGGCAAAACAAATGCTACCATATCCAAAGGACACTGGAAAGGAATCCTTTGAAAATTAAAGAGGTTTTTCATTTAATATGAAACTTTGATTTTTATTTACACACTGAAAGTCGTGTGAGAAAAACGAAGTATATAGTATGCATTGTACCAAGGACAGGGAAAACGCATAGGAAATTATTATACTGGCAGAGAGGACCCATCTGAACTCTTAAACTGTTTGTTACGAGACTTCACGGGTTGTGGAAATTCGGTTGCAGAAATGTCATGGATGGGATGTGAAGGGTTTTTTTTTTAACTAGCTGGACTCTGTGAACTGTGCTTTCAGATCTGCCTTTTTCTAACAAAATATTTTGTTACAAGCCTGCGTTGTTGGAGTTCCCCATCACGTAAGTGGCAGCAACTATTACTCAAAAAATGGTTCAGAAGAGAATTGAGAACTTCCTTATTTTCTTCTGTAAGGGAAATGAGAAAAAGTTCTGCTTTTCCAAAGAATGGTGGATGAAGTCTGGCTCTCCATGGAGAAAATCCCTTGGTCCCTGATGTTATATTAACTACCAAATGGTATCCTAAAAGACTAAATGGATGATTTGTTCATGCCAAAAGTAATTTTCAAACCATACCCTCAGCAGACAAAACTGTCCTTCTCCATTCCCAAGACACCCAGGAGTGAGAGGACAGATATGTATTCTATTAAAATTTAATGAACACTAACCTGTGTTATTGAATTTATCTATTTCTTATTTCAATAATGCAGGAAGGATTTTTTTTTTCCCCTTACTCTGAAAAATGTAAAGTGATTATATAAATATTTCAGTATTCTGTTCAAAAGTTCATCTATCTGGCCAGAAATGGCAACATGGCCCCCATAAGTTTACCAACTTATCACAGGAGTCTCCAAATAGCGTGAAAAGAGATTTCTGTAAAGAAACGGCACATCCCATGGTACTTCGTTTTGGGTGCTTGTGCCAATGACGTAACTAGTGTTGTCTTTGTTGGAAGCCTGTGTTATTTTTAACCGCAGGAGAGAGTCCACATACTGAGATTTCAGAAATGCAACCATTGATGACAGGGAATATCTACCTCCGTCACCTTCCCAGCCGCCGTCCCCTTCCCCTCCCTTGTGCCAGCAGCAGCTCTCCCTGACCTGTGTCATTGGACAGGAAGACAAATGCTGGTTTTGACACAAGGCAGGCAGGAAGACCGCATTGTTGGGGATACAGGGGTAGCGAGACCATCTTTGCAGGCTTAAGCCTGGCTCTAAAGCCATGAGCTTAAACTGGACCTGAAACTGCAGGTGCAGGTGAAATGCCTCTACAGTTCTTTGGGATAGCAATGTTTCCCTCAAGGTCTTTTTGATTATTTTTTCCCAAGCTTGAGAACAATCTTACTGTGGCATCAAGAGTTATCTACTCTAGAGGTTGCTGCATTTCAGTTGGCTCCAACACAGCAGTCTAAGACGACTTAATATACTTCTTTTTTTTTTTTCATTCAGGGCTTTCAAAATTCTGGAGAGAAGCGGTTATTTTCAGTGTTCTCGTTTTACAGGTGGGAAAAACAGGAACCTTGCTACTCAACAGCTAATGCTCCTTCTCCGTCTGTGTCAGAATCAGAAGTGGCCGAGAACAGAACTGCAGATAGCTGCAGAGCCCCAGCTGGCAGGTGCTAACTTCTGCAGCCACTCTAACGTGCTCACGTCTGACCACGTCTTTATCCTCAGTTGCTACACGATCCTTTCTTCTGATAAACAAGTCACGCCTGCCTGCAGTAGCACATTATATCTACTTATAATAAGTCTCAGCTCAGGAAACTCAACAGGGCTTTTTGAAAGACCTGGTATTTACATTCCTGGGACACAATTTACAGACAACTGTAGGAGGAAAAGGGGTTTGGGGAAGAGAGGAAGGTCCTGATAATTTGCTCTTTGCTTTTCCTTTCCAATCCTTACCGTCACAAAACCTCTAGACTTGATTTGATACGCTTATTTTGTGGAGTTACCGAAATACAGTCAATTAGCAAGTCTGAAGTTGTCAGAAGAGGCTACTTCTACATTGGCCAAGGTTGTTGGTAGTGCTCAATTAACAGCAGAAAAGTTTTGAGGCCTTTGGGTTAGTCCCCAGCCAGGCAGAAAAAAAATAGACATTAAATAACATGCTGTGACCACATCAAACTTACCTTGTACAACAAACCATAAGACGATGCAACTATTTCTTTTATCTTAATCAGGGTTTGTTCTAAGCTGAGCGCTGCAGAGCTTGCAGGTGGTGCAGTCGGCTTTTGTCTCTGTTGGTATCTAGATGCTCTGACATCATCAACTGCTCTCAGGAAATCAAAATAAGGGCTTGCTGTCATGAATGCTGATTCCTAAGCTAAGGAAAAACACAGAATGAAAAATCAATGATATAAATAATTATCTCACTGTTGTCTGTACTGATTAATTATTACGATGCATGATTTGTACCTCAGCACTTCAGGATATGCTTTTGCTGTATAAATCCTGCTAGTTCTAGCCCAAGCTCTTTCCCAGGTCTAAGACACCAATCCTGTAATTTAAATGCAACCTCACTCTAAGATGCATATCCAGGCCAACTCCAGATGTTCTGGAGAACCCGCCTTTAACCTGGACCCAAGTCCGTCATCGTGAACTTTGTGCTTTTTAAACGCAGCACGGTATTTTGATCACAATCTCCTGCTGAGCTTACCATCCCCCATGTGGCCAGAGGACACGTAGGCTTCCAGCTTGTCTCCTTTTTACACCACAGTGTAAGCACACTCCTCTCTTGAGGAGGAGATGTTCAGCATGCTAGGTGCTGGCACTTTCCCTTGACTTTCTGCTTTGTGAAAATACCTTTGACTCACAAGCACTGAAGGGCTGCTGAAGCCTCCCAATGTGTCATTATCACTCCAATTCTGAGAGAAGGACACAGAGCCACATGCAGCCTGGTAAGCTGTTACCAGACACAAGTGCGGACATCCAGTACTGCCCCATGGTATGTTTCATGGATGTGCCAGCATAGGTCTATACTCTGTCCATATATACTATATATACTATATTTCGCTGCCTCACGGGGGGAAACCAAACCAAGTTTCATAGAACGCTTCTCCTTATGTTTGTGATAGAAGGGCTTACCTTCCCTCTCCACCTGCACTTCACTTTGCATAGCTTGCAATGCCACTGGAGAATTATTTTACACAGTCTTGGCAGGACTCAGCCTCACTAGCCCTTTCTTCTCTGGTGTGTCCACTGAGCTGCAGAGAGGGCTGGTAGTCTGGCCCAGCAGCCACTGACTTGTGGCATGCTGTGTCCAGGGAGGGTTTCTCTTCTGACGACTCGTGATCAGGCTGTACCTGGGAGCCCAGCCCACGGGCTCTGCAGGCTGCACTCACAACTCGCCCAATTTCTGTCTGTCAGCAGAAAAACATCTGCTGGATCACACACACTGGGGAATTCCATGTTCTGTCATATCGGAAATTCAGTGGGTTACAGAGCCGACTACATATAGCTCCAGGTAACAACAGTGAATAGATTTTTGCATCAAATATCAGCATGGGGAAAGATAAGCTCCTGCATATGATCTGGGATTTTTATTTTTTTGCAGAGGACTTTGTTACCAAACTAAGCTAATTTTTATTCAAAGACGTTTTACCATAAAACCACTGGAATTAAGGCGAGCTTCACATACGTAGAAAATACATGAATATAAATGTTATTTAGCATGAAATATTAAGACCAGATGAATAGCACTAACCATTACATGAAGAGCTACTTTCCTCCAATGTCCTCTGACTTGTGACCACTTAATGAAAAGACACCTGGTGTATTTTAAACAAGGACTACAAATCTGCCTAACGAGCTGGTGGTGTTCATCACCCCAAGGGATACAATCGCAGGAGCTTGCTCTGCTTTTTCTTACCCAGTACAAAGACAGTGCAGTCAGTTTGTGACATTTCATATCATGGAAAGACAATCAAGAGCCTCCAGACTACAATATGCATTAGGTGTTTTTGATATGGATCCATTGGCTCCCATGGAATTATTCCAGGTGGACCTCAAAGTTACCATCTATGGAGAGGTTTCTAACAGAGTTTAATGATTTTATAGCCAATTGTCAGGACTATAGATTCTTCACACACATGTATTAGGTAGACAATTCCTATGCTGTAAGGGAAAGGCTGGAATTTTTTTAGTCTTGCATTCATCTTTTTTGTTAGAATTATGGTCGAGGCAAGTCCTAGAGAACCAAGACTTGACAGAGGAGATGGTCCCACTGCACAACCCTGGTTCTCCTGTTTAAAACTGAATTACTGCAACATACTTTTATCATTTGTTTTCACAGTAAATCACTGGGGACCAATGACTCAGCTCCCAATCACCAGAATATCCAGTTACAAGAATGTCTAATTAATAGGGAGAGCCAGTAAAACAAAGAGGAGGCTTTATAAAACAGGCTGGAAAAGAAATTAACTATAGACCCCATATCTGCTAGTAAGAAAAAAAAAATTCAAGAGCCCTGATTTTGCATCTTGCAGCTGCATAGCACTCCCACATACTACCAGTGTCAAGCTGGCTCCAGTACTGGAGACAGTGTTTGGAAAAGGAAATAATCAACAGCATTTCAGCAGAGAAACAAACTGCCAAGTGGGCATTAAAATTTTAGTAATAAAACAAAATGCATATGCTAATCTACTCTGTATTATTTAGAAAAGACTATTTTGGATCAAGAAAGGAATAATTTGCACTAAATTACAATGAATGGAGGTGTTTATCATCAAGGGGTCTTTGAGAAAGAAACAAGCAGCAGATTCTTATTAAGGTTGCAGTTCATAGAAAGTTGATCATCCAGTTAAAGGTGAACTGAGGAAAGACTTGGTTAAAGTCATTTCAAAAAAGTCTAGTCTGGCAGGTTCTGGAGAACGCAACGCAGTGACGCCAGGCTTGTAACCTCTGGGGGACTCTTCGGTGCAGACAACTGCAATACTTCATGTTGGAGAAGGTCGTTTGTGTTCTTCAGCCTCTACAAAAGAGATTCTTCTCCTTACTCACAGTAACACAGAGAATTAAAAGCGTAGTTTTGCATGGCAGCAGCATTGGATCATTTGAAAATTATTGCTATTTTATAATCTGGTTTAGTTCTAATTTGAACAGATCGGTTTCACACACTTGCTCTGTTAAATCGAAATCGAATAAATTAAACAAACTAGCAAACTAATGCACATACTCAAAGCATACTTCTTTACGTACGAAGCCATTTCCCTCTCATTACCTGCAGAATCAATCCACATGCAGTTCTAAGCATGTGGGTATCTTCATTAGTTTTAACAGAGCTTCTTATATGCTTAGCACTGAGTAGAAGCTGATAGGCTTTGCTGGGCGTGACCAAGGGTCCTTGGGAGATAATCAAACAAACCTCTTTAGAAGACTGATGGTTGTGATCAGTGTAAGAGTTGGATTCTTGTAGTGCCCGGTGCAGATCACGTATTGTTAAATAGACATTTCTATTTCTATCCACTTTATGAAAGGCCATATTAAAATATTGGAAGTAATTCCTAAATTTATCCCTGAAAGAGAACAGAGGTTTATTTTAGATCCTTTGTTAAATCAAATAAAAATGGTGCAAACCAATACACAAAACAGCGGTAGAGGGCAGAGAAAGATTTTGAGCTTATTTGTGTAAGTTCATATAATTAATTCAAAGACTGCCAAACTGTTCACAAATAAACCTCAAACTCAACATCCCTTCCATTTAATTTGCACGTGGAATCACATGTGGCTCAAGCCTCCTGCTGTAAAAAAATGCTACTTGCGTGATTAACTGGCTACTCTCCCTGTTCAGAATGGCAGATATAAAATAGAGTTCTCTCTTTTAAAGTCTGTCCTGCTCAGTTACAACGGTGTATAATACAGCCATTAAAGTGATAAAGGTATGGCAGCATGCTTCCAGCAGTATGAGGCTCCTGACACCTCGATGTAGTAACAACAACTATTGCAGCAAAACCAGTCAGACCTGACCAAAACCTGGAGTAGCGCACGGCCTCCTCATCCATAACCAAGGCAAGAAGGACAGAGCTTCCGCTGACTCATGCGGACTTTGGATGAGCACCTTAAAACCTCTCGGAGATACTCATCGTTTCTTAAACCTGATTGAATTCAGGCCTCAAAATCCTGACTCTTCCTCCCACTTTACTTTGTCATTATAATTACACTGACATCAGGGACCTCTCGATCAAACTTTGGAAACCCAAGCAATACGTCTCTACAAGATGTTACCCTCGTGGTGAAAAATGACAAGTTTGTATCTGGCTTAATACCTACAGCCACACTGCACTGCTTTGGGGTTGCTCTTTCAGACAGACCTAGGGTACGGTGCACGGAGGCTGGGTTCTTTGGAGTTGGGATTGGTAGTATAAAAGGCTTATTACAATACCAGCACAGTTCAGCAGTGTAGCCCACGTAATCGTGCATGATTCAAAGCCTCAGCCTCTCACCAAGCCTGTCTGCAGATCTAACAGCTCAGACCAGCTCACTCTGCTCCTTGTTAAGCCACTGTCAATCAGCCAGCACCCCAGCCTCACACCTTCTCCTTTGTACCAATACTGTGCAATCAGTTGTTAGAAGGCTAACACAGGACACGCTAGATTTCATATGCTTTTTAGCAATACTCAGAGCTCCAGAAACTCTCACAGATCTCCTCAGAGGCGTCTGGTCTCAACTCCAGTTACTGGTGCTGCCTTTTCTTTCACAGCATTGCAGAATCCTCGGCTTTCCATTTGGCTGCAAAAAGCTGTAAGCTCAGTACAGCCTTTACAAAAAAACAATACCTTTTCCTTGACAATTATTTCTCCTAAGAATCTGTCCTTTTGGAGTCTGCACTTTGCATGAACAAAGAGTAATTTCCCAACAGCCCTCAGGGTCCAGGAAACCACACTGCATATGCAAACAGCATCACCTACCTTAAAAAAATCTGGATTATTATTTGAATTAGGTGGGTTGGCAGCAATTTATTATATGCTTCGGACCCACTCTACCTTCCACTGTTACATGGACTAAATTTGGAGTACTGGGACTCTTTGCTTAACCAAGTTTCAGCTGGCAAGAAACCATTTCCCAATGATATTTCTATCAAGTTCAGTGCAAGTACGGATCACTTCTCAGCTTGCTCGAACCATCTTTTAACAGCTTTAACTGAGCTCACCATTGTTCTCAGGACATCTGGATGTTCTTCATTCCTTACAAATAATTTCAGGCCTGAGCTGCTGAGCAGGGCACCGTTGCTAGACAAAATGTCTGGGAATCCATACCCAAACAAGTAAAGAATTTTTGTGTGCCGTAACACCTTCTGATGTTAAATTCAATCCCAGTGCGATTTCACGCTAACGCTTGAGTCAGGTACTTACAAAGGGTTCAGATGTATCAACGTAGGGTCTTTTCTTTCACAGTTTTCAGCAGCCTTGTGAGCGACCTGTGCTCTGTGAGGCATGGCAGGTCATAACACAGTGACACCACTATGCTCTTACCTCTGAAGCGTGTGCCACTAAACACAGCACTCGGATTTGATAGGTCAAATGGCCTTGGTATGCAACGTTCTCGCCACCTATCAGGTGGTAACCTTCATGACTTCCTGCATTGTGACATGTTCTGTGCAGCCTCACCCAACCTCGTCCAATTTCTTCCGAAAGCATAATAGGGGTTTTTTCAAATTGTACTTCCAGGTTTTATATCATTCTGAGTGTTGTTTCCAAGAGCAGACTCCTTGAATGCTCTGAAAAGTGAGTCTTTGAACAGTAATTATTTCTCCAATTAAAACTTTATTGCCAAATATAGTGGTTTTACCTAAAAAAAAAAACAAACCGCAAAACCCCCCAAACCACTACAAGCCACACTATTTTTATAATCTCTTGCCTCCAAAGTGGTTGGTCTCAGCTCTGACTGTCGCAGTTTGAAATTAGAAGCTGTTGTCTCTGAAGGGTTTCTTATCTTCCGTGACTTATCGCCGCTCCAAGGGGGCAGGGTGGGGTGGGGAAGGAGAGTCACCGGGAGAGTCTTTAACCTCCAGGTTCCAGTCCAGAAACGAACTGTCCCGGCAAACTTCCAAAAAGAGTCTTTCCTCTCACCCCGTGTAGAAGACGCCACCGTATCCTCTTCGTGGGTGTTTTGTGTCCCTCCGTAGGAAAGCGATGTCTGCCTCTGGTCCCGGCAGGATGACTTCTTCACTGGCTTACAGGGACGGTCCTTCTCGCGTTCCTCGGCGGTCGGTCTCTTGATGTGTGGACAGGGATGCCTCGTGTGCCCCTTTCCACCCCCTCGAGGAAACGGGAAAGTATTCGCGGAAGACTCTTTTTACTGCTGCGTGGAGGAAAGCGGCGTTCATTCTCTCTGTGATAGAAATCCCTCTATGGGTCCTGAGCTGAACACTCAAACGTGCGCATGCCGCGAGTGTCAGAAAACTCCGCTTCTTATACGCTTATTTGCTGAGGCGTGATTGAAATGCCTCGGCTCCCAATAAGGGGCCGAGAGGGCTGTGGCTTCTCTTCCCAAAACTCGCGAGGAAGTTTTTCATGCACTTCGGGGGAAAGGGAACGGGGGAGCCAGGCATCTCAGCCCCGCCAGCGCCAGCTTAAAATTAGGATCTTAAAATTAGTATGTGCCTTCAGTGGTGGTGAGGACAAGCGTGCTAGAAACACAGGCCACGTATTTCCATTGATTATTTTTTCGATAATATTGCCTGGAAGCCATTTTTTGGAAGATTTTGTCTTTTAGTCCCACTATACCTAAGGCTAAGAGTTGCCTTTATTAATGCCTTTAATTTGTGAATTCTTTTCCCATTTTTACATTCCATTTGGTGCAGGAACTCCAGAGCTACTTGCACAGATCGCCCTTGTGATATGAACTCTCAGGCAGCAGCCCTGTGCTAACAGGCTTCTGGACATGCTTGTTACCTTTGTGGATGGCACATCTGTAACGACTGCGGTTTATCTTGTTGGCAGTTGATCTCTTATGTTATTTCTCTGCACTTACATTTGCATTTGTGTCTAATCCTACTTCTCAGGCCGTCTTGGATGCTTTCTTCAGATTCCCTACTGGGAATTCCCTAGTGTACTTCACACCTTCAGTACCTACATCAGCAACCACCGTTGTTTCAAGTGAATGACTTTTCCTATACTGTTCTGTCAAAACTCAAGAATGGACTTTAAGCCTAAAGGAAGTTTTTGAAAGCAGAATCTCCCGTACAGTGATCTAAAAAAGCATAGTGTTAAACTCCTGTCATGCAAGGAATTTTGCTTGGCTCCAGCAGAATAACACGAATTTGTAATTCTTGTAAAAATTTATTAATATTTGTAAAAACATATGTAGTCCCTTTACCTGAAAATATCCTTTTTAGGACAGTGTCAGTCCTGAAACATATGCCTAGCTCATTGGATGTAAGAACAATCTCACTGAGTTTTGATCTTGCTAATTGGCTCTTCTGTTTTTAATCTTCCCACCAATACTCCTACATGATGTAGCTCCTTTACAAGCTTCTTTCTCACAACCAGTGGAATGTTCCGAGCAGCACACATGGCCGTGAAAAATACAGCTCTGTATTCTGTGTCAACTTTATCTCTGACATTATGGTTATGGTTCCTTCATCAGACTCAGAGCTTTAACCAAGCCCAGGGCTAGGCATGTTTTAGACACAGTATTAGCTCTTTCTGCCTATAAAATTAAACTGCTGCATTTATCTTCACTTTTCAATTTAAGTTCCTACAATCCTTTAGTAGGAATTAGGTTCTTGGAAGACACCCTCTATTTCAATAGTCTGTCTTCGTATGTAAATATTCCTGAGCCAGATTTTTTACAGCGTGTTTGGAGGTAACATTGACTGAGCACCTATTTTGAATTTAGAGGTGTTTACTCTTAGTCCGAAGCCCCCTGGCACAGCTTTTGCGCAGAACCTCTGTGATATTTGTTGTATTGTAGGTTTGTGTACCATCCCACAGCTCTGGGGATACAGAGTATTCTCTTTTGCTTCTGCTTTTCCAGTTGCAAGGTCTCGCAAAAACCCTGTATTTCTTATAGCTGATGCAGAATTTCTAAACTTCTGGACATAATGTGAATCTGTGAATTTTCATGTTTCACTTTGAGTACTTCTTGCAGACAGCTCTGAAGAGTCTCTTCAAAACTCATAGTTTCCTATTCTGACAGACAGCACGTCCTGCTCCCTTCTGGTATTTCCATACTGTCCCTTATGACTGTCAGATTTTTCTAACTTTCTTTTTATTTTTTTTTTAAGATCCCACCTTCCTGGGATCTTTTCTGTATCCTTGGATCTTCGATGCCAATCACTTTCTAAGCCCTTAAAATGGAATCTCTGAAAACGTCATAGCTACTTGACTGATCTGTTATTTTAAGATCAGCTAAAAATTCTTCAAAGGATTCCTCCTTTTGCATTCAAGTTCAAGTTTCCCTGGGAGTGCAATATTCCTTCAACTTACTTTCTGTAGCTGCATGAATTGCCCTCTCACCCTGGCTTGGTTGTATGCCATTAAAAACTTTGATAGCTCCTAGTCCTGTAATATTCCAGAAAATAGTCTTGAGCTTCCTTATGATTAATCTAGCCACTGAACATAGGATTCTAAGCACGATATGAATCTTTTCAAGGAAACTGCAATATTGCCAGCATGTTTTAGAGTCTCTAAAAGCGCCTGAAGAGCTATCACCTTTTCTCTTACTTCTAAACCTCTTTTTTCTAGTTAATTCCTTCCTCTTTTTCACATTGTGCTCCTGTTACCATGCGGTACTTGGTTTACACTCAAAGCGAGACACGTGTTGGAAAGAGCATAGAAGTATGCTACGGAAGGTGCACATCAGTCGGGATGCACTTACATTGCACTCAAGCTGGCTTTACTGTCTTGAAACTCCACGTATCTCATTATTGATTGACCAGCTTAGACTCCCTCAACCTTCTCTTAGATATGAGACCCTAGAGATCCAACATCTACTAATTACATCTCTGAGTTTAACTTTTATTATGTTCAGAAGCCTACAGACTTTACAGCAGAGACACGACTCTAAAACCTCCTGACAGAGGGTTTGCTTTTTTTGAGTTACTGTACAGTGCCACCGTTTAATAACCATGGCTTTACAACAATTGCAAAGGGACAGTGGTGGAGGACGATGGGTGTTGAGGCCAGCAAGAGACCCAAAGAGTCACATCTAGCCATCAGGATACAGCAGCCTACAAGCCAAGACCAGCTGACTACCCTAAGGGCAGATTTTGATTTCAGTGAGATTGACCTCCTTCAGCCCTGGAAAGTACTGCTTCTTCCATTAGCAAGGGAGTGCTTTGAAGTTGTGAGATGGTCCACACTATACCCTCATTGCAGAAAAGTTCTGGAACCCGTTTCAACTGTATGTCTCTTTCAGTGCCACCCTTCATCACCACTAAACCTTCCAAATGAAAGTAAAGGCTGAAGTAAAATGAAAACAAATTTTGAGATTAATTTTTTGGGAAAATGGAGGCATTCAACAATTTTTGACTGATAAAAGATTTCCAAGTGGTAATTATTCCACTCACAGCAGTAAATATGTGCATGGAGGTAATGAGGATTAAAACCATAGATCAAGATACAATGCCAAAAAATAATATTTTCTTGCAAATGTTTTGTACTTTTCCTGAAGACCTGGAGTGCCACTGCTCAATGTCTGTTTCTAATTTGGGCAATTTGTTCCTGTCAGTTACAACAAAAGCAAAAGGGAAAAATAAATGTGCACAGCGGTATGTTTTGAATAGTAAGATGTTCAGAGTTTTTTGTCTACCTCACAGTGTGTAATCCCAGGGAACTGAAACTGCTCTAAAGCTGTTAGGGTGAGGTTCACAGCCCTTTGCAGAAAGTCAGAAGAAAGGACACAGGCTGGATACAGCCACTGTGCAAATAAATAGAAATGGGAGGGCTTAAGGAAGATCAGGGAAGGGGGAGTGGGTGCTGCTCCTAGTGCTGTGAAGTGGGTCCTATAACCACCAAATTCACACCTCAGCCAAATACCTCCTCCCAGTTCAAATTTGTCAGGTGACAGAAATAACTTTTCCAACTCGCTGAGAATGAAGTGGGAGCTGAGACCCATGTGGATCACCACGGTTAGATTTTGAAGCCACTGCATCCGTTTTCCTGACCAAGAGCAGATCTCCTTACACTGAAGATTTATAGTAGGAGGTCATGGTGCCCACCTGTGCTTCCCATATCTCAGCTGTTTCGTGTGGTCCTGGAGCGGAAGGCTGACCCTTGGCTGGACCACTGCCTTCACAGCCACCGTGCGGATGGATTTCATCCGTCAGAGAATGGCTCTGTCTTACGAGTCCTTTATGACTTTCCAGGACCTTATGTGAAAACTGAGGAGGTCAGAGGCCTGGACTCAACGCCTTTTGCACTTCCAGCTTTTTGAGAGAAAACCAGACAGGAACTGCTACCACAGGACTGCTCCCACCAGCCATTCAGAGGAACTGAAAGGTGGCAATAATTGATCACAAGACATACTTTTGCAGACCACACGTGATTAAGCTGTGAACTCATACCCAGACAAAGCTGCAGAAGCCAGAAATGTCAAAAGCTGAATAACAGAACTGCATGTCCTATATTTCACGAATAATATATCTATCAGATAGTTAGAACATTCCATCCACGGGCTTAAACCCAACTCTTGTCATTGCTCAGGATGAGACAGCCCCAGTGAAGGGGGCAGAATATTCCACATCCGTCTGTCAGAAGGCTGCTCCACCCCAACCAGAAACATCAACATCTGACTCCGGTTGCTAGAATTATCTGAATCCAGTTACACTTGACCCAGTCAACCAATTTCTGTTTTCCTACAAATTACAGTTAAGCAATTGTTATGCTCTTGCGTGTACATATTTGTGTGTAGAGTCGCTAGATACATCATTCTATACATAGTTCTTGTTATGGTAGGTTCTCAAGAGTAAATAATTCTAAATGATGTGGAGCTGCCAGCATGTCACATCATGACTATTTTATTTTTACCCAGCATGTCTTCCTCATTGATTTAATTACTCTCCAGCTGCTTCAGGATGAGTATTTGCATCTTTGAGCCACACTGCATAATTTCTGCTTGCCACACTGCATCTTCCCTACTTGCAGAGCTGCTTCTTATGTACAGCGTTGAATGCAGGGCTGCCTTATCCTTGGCATTGCACCAATAGGAAGAAATAGAAGGTTCCTGACCAAAAGAGCTCTTCATCCAAGTGTAGGACTAGAGAAGACTGGCTGGTACAACCAATGGAGCAGAAGAGCCAAGTATGAGAGAGTTAGGGCCTGAATTTCACGTCAGACAGTTACAAACACAAACACAGCAGCTGCCTAACCATCTCTATTGTCTATCAGGCAATTTTTTACAGGTGCAACGCTTGTTGATACCTTTGGGTGTCATGTGTGCAGTTTATGCAGGAGAGCCGCAATGCATGAGAGTTGTGGTGCTGAAAGGGCAGTTTTGCCCTCGATTCCTTCAGCCTATTTGGGATACTGAAGAACCAAATTTAAAAAAGCAGCGTAAAAAGGCAAAAGCCTTAGCTTACAGGCTTCTTTCTGTGTTCTGTGGGATTTTTTTTCACCTAATGGTTTCCCAAGATGCCTCTTTATCTGCAAGACAAGGCTGCACTTCTTTATTTATGAGTGTTTCACCTTTACCAACAACGTCATGGGGAATTGTCATTCTTACCAATAATAATTTATTAGTTCCTACAACTTTCAGATACTTCCCAAGCACAAACGAAAGCAAATCCGTGCTCCTAGGGGTATCTTTCTACCCTTTCTATTTTGTTTTTTGCTCCTGAGAGTTTATACTCCTAAACAAACAAACAAACAAACGGGAGAAGAGTGAAAGCTCAAGCAGAAAAAATCATAATCAGCCAGGTGGTATCTATCCACAACCTGGAAATAAAATGTTTTAACAGCACTGTACTAGGGCAGAGGATTCTCCTGCTGCCTCAATCTGCTGCCAGGCGCAGGAATGCTGTAGCAGCAGCAGCAGCAGCAGCAGGCTCATCTCATCTCACTAAGGCCAGCATGGATCATTAGACTCCACTCTGAGTAGTATGTAATTTTGTCATTTGTTTGTCAAATGCTCTTCTCAGGCGCAATGACCTATTAA
Organism: Bucorvus abyssinicus; assembly: GCA_009769605.1. Taxonomy (NCBI): domain Eukaryota; kingdom Metazoa; phylum Chordata; class Aves; order Bucerotiformes; family Bucorvidae; genus Bucorvus; species Bucorvus abyssinicus. The sequence goes on from CM020025.1 coordinate 79,503,449, forward strand.
CTCTGTGAGTGTTGATGTTGTTTGAGGCAGAGACTCTTGCTTGGAGACAAGATGCTTATTTCTGTCATACAGAGCCAGGGTCCATCCTTGTCAAGGCTCGTTTTTGATGCACCTACAAAGCCATTTACTAACAATTTAACTAGCTGATAGAGGGATGAGAACTGTGACAGCTACTTGGCCTTCATCCAAGGGACAGGGGTAGGATATGGGTCCTCATTGTCCTACATGCTCACCCAGTCCAGTTGCAAGAAAAGCCTCTATTAAGCATAGTCTGGTAGGTCTACATGGTCTGAAGAAGTCTGAGAAGAAGCCTGCAGGGTGGCAGAACTGCACTTGCTCTTCTCCCTCAATCTGAGCTGATAGAGGTGTTAGGACTGAACTGCAAGCTGAGACAACACCCATGAACAGGCCTAGGAGTGCTCCGGGCATATCTCTGCTAGTGAACCTTCTTTGCTGCCAAAAAGGAGCAGGTGCCTGCAAACTGCCTAGTAGGAACTTCCCTTGAAGCATTCCTGCTCCCAAATGGTGCTGGGAATGATCAGGAAAAACATTAGTGTCCTGGGTTGGAAAAACCCGGTTCAATTAGAGAAAAACTGCTTTGTTTTAAATGACCAGTCGTGATGTATTCCTCCCATTTACGTTCGCACATCTCACTGGTTGTGAAAACTCGGGGGGGCTCCCCGTCCACTTAAGAGCCGCGCACAGGACAGGGGTACCTCCGGGGGGCTTGCTTGGGGCTTGCGGCTTGCAGTTTGCGGCTTGCTCGGGCTTGCTCTTGCTGGGGCTTTCTCTTGGTGTGCCGGCTCCTGTCCTGTCTCTGCTTTTTCTCCTGCTTTGCTGCTTGCTGACCGGCAGCTACGGAGCTGCCTGGACCCTCGCAGCTGCAGCTACTGTCCCCCCATGCCTCACTGGACTGCCTTTGCTGCTCCTGAGCGCCGCTGCTTCGTCCCTGCCGCCGGCGTGCTCCGGAGCCACTGTTCCTCTGCTGCCTGGACCCTCACCGCAGCTTGCCTCTACTCACTGTGTTTACTTGCCGCTGCTACCCCCTGCTTGCCCGCGACCCGACTGTCATAGCTGAGCCGTTCCCACGACTCTGCCGACAAGGTGGCCGCTGCCGTTTTGAACTGCTCGGTACTGTGTTTTTTTCCCTTTCGCTTTTGTTTCCCTAACTGCCTTTAACCCTTGCTATACCAACCTTACAATTCCATATAAACCTGTTAAGATCTCATTTGTTTTTCTGAATATAACATTTTTTCTAGTGTTATTAAACTTGTTTTAGTTTACCAAACTTAAGAGGTCTCACAAACCTTTCTCCTTATCTCTGCTTTTAACCCTTTCTCTCCTGGAATGGGAGGGAGGTTAATTAGAGAGAGGAAGAACTCGTCCCGTGATTGGCGTACCTCGGCCAGCCGGTGACAACAGGCCAAAGCATGATGAGGACTGTTCTGGCAATCTAGCAGCATAGGTGACTGAGTCTGGGAATGTCTCTGGGCATTCTGATTTGTCAGTATAGATGCTGCCATAAAGTCTGTAAAATAAGTAATGGAGAATAGCTATTAGAAAAGTCTCATAGTGCACACTGAGCTAGGCTTATCTCCAGCAAATCACGGGAATAACACTATGGATAAGCCTGGTCTAGTACCTTCTAAGACTCCTTTTCAGAGGTGGTTTGGTTTGTTTTTTGGTTTTGTTGTATTTTTTTTTTTTAATTTACATTTGTATTGTACACATTGTCATCTTAACAAACGAAACACAAATACAGGAAGTTGTTATATGCTAAGCTCATAAATAACTTACTTGATCTGCTTTTTAATGTCTCTTACATGCAGAGCTTTAGTTTGCTGGTTTTGCTGCTCTTCCAGCTTTGAATGCTTCTTTTGTTGATTATTAAAATGTGCTTGTAACTGTGCATAGCCGTCTTCCATGATGTGTCTCCTGAGCCCTGCGTCAGCGGGCGCAAACTCTAACCCCAGTTTCTCTACAAATTCTTGGTGAGAAAAATCCTTTTGCATCTGTATCATACCTTGAAAAAGAAACACGCTTTTTAAATATTCATGTCTTCCTCATAGAAAGGCATTACAGATGTCCTTAAGTGACTTGGCTGCTTAAATCTCCCTGACTTCCCTTCCCTACAGAGGTGCCATACCGCACTGAGAATGAGTGACTTTATATGAGACTCAAAATATACAGCTTATGCATTGTAATCACAGAGTCGATTCTGAAAATACTACCCTGAGGACAAATTGTCAGGAGTCTTCTCCAGCTCTCAGTACTGCTGTCTTTCTGTGTCTGGCTTGAGATGCAGAGAACTGGGCTCCTAAAAATCCAGTCTCACCTGTCTCAAACTGGTAACACAAGTCTGGGATGCTCAGAATTATAATAATTCTTCGGAAATATAGGTTTAGCTTCATAAACACTTTTCATATGTTCTTAGGTATAAACCTTTCCATAGGCTTTTCCCCCCTGCAGTTTCTCCCCCTGCTAGTGCTCCGATGCATCATAATGCCTAATTTAGCCTCAGCTTCACTCTAATTCCTTTATTCAAGTTACAGACATATCAGACACGTAAAAGATTTTAGCTATTCTATAAAAGGAGTGGCTGATGGGAGTGAAGTTGTGCAGCAGATAACTGCATGAAAAGGATGCTCTTCAATGTGCCATGGCATCCGTAAGGAATAAGAATGGAAAGTAAAATCTAATGGAGTAGAAAATAATTCAGAGATGAATCAGTGCTAAGAAAAATTTATATAGTTAATGCAGTTTGAAACCAAAATGCAGTACGCTCAGGTTCTCTATGTTAGAGAGAGTGGTTATTTTTTTAATAGACCTGTAATGAAGGTAGCTTTTTATATAATGTCACATACAGCTGACATCTGTGCTATTTCAAACACAGTTTATAGCACAGCTCCTCTTCGTTGAAGGCAGACAAGTATTTCCCCCCACCTCACAACAAACTACTTGTCTATAAAAACATTTGCCATATTACTTGCCATCTTTACACAGCATGAAATGACTTTACTTTCTTTCGTTCTTTATTTGGTATGTGGCATTTTTCTTTTGACTGAATCACTTTTACTTAGGTTGAAAATATTGTAAGTAAATCTCGTGCTCTGAGAAGGAGATGTTGGTAGCACTGCCTTACCAGACAGGTATGCAATGCGGGCTGTCCACGGACCTCCTTGACGGAAGTCTGTAGCTCCCACCTGACCCAAGACACCTGGAACTGACTTTCACCTATCGCAAACTGAGGTAAGCATTTGAGTGTATAAATTGATGAAAAACAAGTTAATTTAACCAGTGACCTAAGGTGCCCCTCAGGAAGAAAATGCGTGTTAAATTAAAGGGATCGATAATACTGAAGCCAAGAGGAAGTCCTATCTTTGAATTCTTCAGAAACTGATGGATCTTATTGTATTCTTGAGCTTAGTATAAGATGCAGCCTCCTGGAACACAGTGTCATGATCTGAGGTCATAATCAAAATAAAAGAATTCTTGTGCAATGTAATATATTGTCATTCGCTGCACTGCCAAAGGCTCTCTAATCCTATAAAAGATGCATAATTGTAAGAGATAATAATTTAGAATTGTCATAACTTGGCCACACTCTGCTTAAATTCTTCTGGAGTAATTGGAATGCCAAATCTGAACAAGACTTTCTTCAAGTCCCTTGGCTGTATAATGCCATTTCCTTCATTGTCAAATTCCTGAAAATTCTGGAATGTAAAAGAAATCATCACTAACAAGAACCAACAAGTTTGACAAAACGTTTGATCTCTTTATAAACTTAATGAATAAAGGGAATTGAGAAAGAAATGGAAAATCATGCTCATCTGAATTTCATCTTTTAATTTTTTTTATTTGATTTTTACTGTTTGCTACTTCCTGCTATGCGACTCTCAAAAGCTGGAATTGGGATGGACATCATTAGGAGATATACTCTGTGTGGGAAGTGTCTTAGTGATGGCAAACACAGGGGATATGAGCACGAGAAGTGTGCCTGCAGCTGTGGGTATACCCACTGCTGAAGAATGCCAGTGGAAGATGGAAGCGTTGGCAAACGGTAGACCTGCAGAACTTCTCCCCAGATTGTTCTATACCTAATATGAATTAGATTTTGCTTTGGGTTTTGGTTGGTTGGTGTGTTGGGCTTTTTACCATTCATCTTGCAAACTGAGACTACTACTGTTGTCTGATTTACACATTTAATGAAAAAATTATAATCATTTTAACTTGTGCTACTCTGTTGTCCAAACATTACACCTATTCAACAAGTTAGAAAAGATTAAAGGTTATAGGACAGTTTTGTGAGCGTCTCTTTGGATGGTGTAAGCATCACAGTCGATGCTTCATTCACTGTGCTGAGCAAAACTGGGTGTCAGCGTAGGAGGAGGTGCGTGTTTGTGTACAGCACATAATCAAACAGGCCTCAGATGGAGTCCATGACTACTCTCACAGCACAAACATTAAATAAAACCAACAGTAGTAAAATATGAAGAAGGTTTTAGAAATAACTGTAATAGCATCTACTACATAATCAACATTACAAAAATTGATTATTCAAACTGTTGTTTTTTAATCACGTAGTAATTTTTATCATTAATGAGCTATTTTGCAAGGGTATCGTTGAATATTTATAGAATCTGAAGATCAACATTGCATAATGTTCTAAAATCTATTCATGTCTCTTATTTATTTAAAGAAAACATTCTTCTTACCCTTGCTAGGTCATGCCATCTGGTTCTTGCTTTGATAACAAGGTAGTAAAGAGTGTGATCACAAGCTAACTCTGCATCCGTTATCATCTGTTTTTTTCTCAGAAGAGAAAAAAACTAACTTTGGTTTATGTTAGTGGAATCTTTAATCTCCACAAGTTTTCTTCCCTTTTGTTCTTCATGGTAGTGGCGGTTTTGTTTCCTAGTTTCTAAGATACCCATTAAAGACTGTTACTTCACATCTTTGTAAACTTTATTTTTAAAATATTGCCTTATTTCCCTGGCTGCAGGTTAGCGAAGACATTTTAAATGTTGTAATTCCCTATTTATTTTCAAACCAACGTTGTTAAGTATTCCTCAAACTCAAGAGCCAGCATGGGTCATTTATACACATAGAAGGAAACGTTAATTCTAGCAGAAACAAGAGTGACTCCAGGACGATTATCCTCGATTTACTTGTAGATCAAAGCTATCTTTGTGAGTCACCAAGGCATGGCTAGTAAGTCTGGGGAGGAAGACCCACATTTGCAAATTCAGCCACCATTACAAGTGCCTAACTTTTGGGAAGCCGCTACTTCTGGTTGAAGCCAAGCACGAAGGGTAATACGGGTGCCTCATTAGGATCCAGCATAGCTGTCACACTACAGGAAGCTGATAAAATCCAAGTGCTATGCGATGACACACCTATCTTGAGAATCGAGGGGACCTTACATCTCACCATTCTTCGAAATATTGCATCTTCCTTCACCTGAGAAGAGCAGCCCTTCTTTCGGTGCCCAATTAATTTCTCTTTAGCATTTCTAAGCACTTCCAGTTAGAAAACTGAGGAAAGGCTGGTCACTTAATACACAGCCGCCCATCTCATGCTACGTCCTAGCACCCGTTTCTCCTCCAGCTATTGCTTTGTTAGGAAACGCTGCAGACACATGGCTTCAAAGCCTGGTTCAGCCATGCTCCAGGAAAACGCTCCCTGGTCCAAGATTCTCAAATGAGAGGCCGAAGGATATTGGGTCTGCAGACCAGGTGAGATGTGGTAACTACAGCTGACCTGCTCGCTGAGTTCCTGTACCACCCATGGCATGCTCAGACCAGATCTTAGGTCCTGGAGAACTGCAACTCTGCAAACTCAGCCACTTCTGAGCAGCTGGGGTTCTGAGCTTTGACAGCTTTTGCTGAGGGCTACGTTTGGATTTATAAACGTGACTGCCACATTACTCTATTTTAGGTGCCTGGGAACCTTCTGAGTTTTCCCCACTCCCACTGCTGGAGAGAAGATTCCATAAGCCTAAACAACTGACCAACAAAAACAGGCTAAAAACTAAACTGGGAAAATGCAAGGGCTCTTAACACTTTCATCGCTATATTTTCTTTGCAGGACTTCTGAAACAGTAATAGTATTTGAAATGAGGAACTTCTGGAGCTAAATTCAAAATGTTTCGATTTCTAGTAAAGCAAAAACTGAAACAGAAATGCAAGCGCAACATTAATTGGTCTTAGACTCCAACTATTAGCGAGACTCAATTGTCATCATTTTAGATTGATGTCCTTGATTCACTTAGTTGCCCAATTCAGGAAAAAAGAAAAACAAACCAAGCAGACAAATATTACTAACATCAGAGCCAACAGTAATGCTGTAGGAGACAAACAAAAACTGGGAAATAAGCCTATGTGTATATATCACATCTTCACTGCCACAGGGGAGATGAGTTACTGATCAGGAGCTTCTTCAGTCCTGCTGTATCTTGTCATTAATTAATGAATTTGTCCCTGTTTGCACAGTTAGAGTTTTTAGAATTATTTTTTTTTAGTGTCTAAATGCTATTTATTATTAAAGTCAGGCACAAACTTGAACATTCCGGACGTTTTAAGCAGCATCACTTCTTGCAGAAAGCAGGGCTGCAGCACTGTTCTCCCTGTCTTCCTCCCGTTCCACAGTGCCTCAATGCTTGTGTGCACCTCTCCTGATCTTGTCTACTCTCCGTGCCCTGGCAGCATAACGGTTGGGAGCATGAGACTCTGGCCTGCTGTTATGTACACTGACAGCAGTCTCAGAACTGACAGACACTGTAATAACCCGGGTGCTCCTCTATCCCAAATGACTTATGATTCCCAAACAAGGTCCCAAATTCTGCATGCTTGGAAGATGCAGCAAAGTTGTCCAGTTTGGAGGCTAGCTCAGCTCTATGGCTCCAACTCAGGCACCAGTATATATGTTTGACCTTACAGATTCAAGCAGTCCCCAGGTGTAGTTCTGACATTTTAACCTAGCAGTGCATTCAATATCTGATTTAACGGAGTCATAAATCACTCGGAACATGGTAAAGCTACCCAGCTTCAGCTTGATGAAAACATATTTTAATGCTATCTTTTTTCAATTATACCAAATACAAATTTTCACACAGCATATTCGTTTCTGTAAACACATCAGATCACTGTAGGTACTACATAACTTTTTCTTTCTTACTTGTGAGATGGCACAAGCCGCGAAGGTACCTCCTTAGATTCTTGGGTGTGAAACAGTTGACAGAATTCTTGGTAATTTAATGTGGAGACCAGGTTCATTGTCAACAAACCAAGTAGGTGCAGGAATTTGTCATCTCTAAGACAAAGCAGAAATCTTTCCAAGAATTGCTGAAAGTCAAGCATGTTGATGATACTGTCATGGTTACTGTCTGTTTCATGGAAGGCAGAATAGGTGTCCTAACAAGGAATATTTAACTAAATATATTTAACACATCAACTACATATTTTTAAACATAAATAACAAATGTTTGCTCTAGACTTGTTTTGACAACAGGAAAATATTTTAACGCGGTTTGAGAATACAAAGCATTTATAGTAAGTACTGCCTTACTAAACTCTTGGGATAGTACGCAGTAAACTGCAGTCTTACTGCTTTCATCTCAAGCATGTACAGAAGTGAGCAAAAGTAGGGAGCTTCAAAAAGCCACCCCCATAAAAATTTACAAATTAAGCTCCACTTTCCATCAGTACTATTCTGAGAGGTACCTCATTTCTACCCATAACACTCTTAAAAAGCCTGTACTGAAGAGACTTTACAGCAATTGATCTACCAGCTGAACAGCTTCTCCCGTTAAAATAGATGCAACATGTTCAAACACCTTTAAAATGGCACAGTTCTTCAGAAATTTGAAGTAATGCTGATCAATATGATCATTTTGGTAGGGATGTCCAAGCTGGTTTTAACAGAGGATTCCTTTCCTGAATGCTGATCGTTCCACTTCTCTGAAGGAATGGGGATGCGATGGGATGGGATGAACTGACAAAAAGGTAACAGCTGAGGCTTCTCTCCTATGTAATAATAGTGATCTCTCTTACTCTGTGCATATCTGTGGTGGGATTTCAAGAAGTACATTCTAATGGTGATTACAGGAAATAATAAACAAATGCAGAAAAGCTGGAAAACAACTCTTGATTAAGATCCCTGTATTGCAAACTTTAGGGATTAAGAATGTCTTCTTGAAAGATCATTCTCGTGAATAGATGGACTGTTCCATGAATGAGTAGTACTGAGCTATTCTTTTCTAATTGCAGAATCTTTAATAGCTATGCACACGAAAAGATGGGAAAAATTAACTCATAACTTATTTTCCTGGCAGAGGCTGCAGGGAAGACAATTAAAAAAAAAAAAAAAAAAGTTTTTGCCTTGAAAACTGAATGTGTTTGAACTGGAAGTTTCCAGGAACACAGAAGAGTTAAAATCCAACACAATTTTTAGGGTCGCTCCAAACCAACTTTTAAAACAAATGTTTGTATCACAATAACAACAAGCTTCATTGTCAAAAGCAAAGTATGGCTTGATGTATTTACCCCATAGACTTCCTCCAGCTTATCTTTAAGTTGATCGAGACATTCTTCAGCAGTCATATTTAGCATCATTTAGTCTGTGGTTTGGGCTGTTCCATAATGTAGCTCCTGGCCCATTTAATCTGGCATCTGTAATAACGAAATCAAAATATAGCAAGCATTGAAAAGATTATATTAAACATATCTGATAAAGAGCACAGAAACATAATGTAAACAAAACAATAAACCCTGCAACCATACTCTTTAGAGCCCAAACCCGACAAAGTCCAATAGCTGTATGCAGTATTAGCGTCCACCCACTTTACAGCAATGGCCGCAGCTGCTACGCTTTTCCCAGCACAAGGTAAAGAAGATAATCTCAACTGAAGAAAGGCCTTTTTCTTTTGCTTAGCCTTCTCCGGTGCTTGGTTGCTTTGAGGAAGGGACTTATCAGGCTGGAGGAGGAGAAAAGGAGTGCCACGAAGCCGTGACTTGCTCTCATGCCGCCTGTCTCTCTCAGTGAGACAACGCAAGAGCTGCAGACGGTGTCAGACAAAGTGATTTGTTACGTCTTTGGCTGTGTAGCACAATCACTGCACGCTAGACCTTCTCCCCTGGAGCAGTTCTATCCTGGCTAAGCCCTCTGTGGTTTGAACCCATGCAAGCTGTTTCAGGAGACCTGCCATCAAAACACTCCCGACTTACCAGAGCATCACCCATGACACAGGTTCACCTGATGTTCTATTCAGGCAGGACTCAGTCCTGCACAAACAGCAGCTTCATATTGTCACCAGTTTATTACCCCACAGGCCAGCAGGATCAGGAACAGGCGACAGCCAGCTTCCCAGCAGGGCATCCAGGTACTTGCAGTCCTGAAGGGCGAAGGCACTTTTAGGCCATAGAAAAGCTATTTCGGTCACTGTTCCAGATCTGATTCCTTCTTCTCACTGTGCGCTGACACTCCAGGAACCTATTTTGCCTTGCTTCTTGGGAAAAAGAGACTAAGCATATTTTGTAGCCTCTTGAGTATTTCAGCATTTTTCTGCAACATATGAGCCATATAGAAAAGTGAAGTAATTCACGTCAGATTTTAAAATGGGAAAAACTTGCAAAGAAACATATGTACGTACTGACATTTCACTACACCCTGCTCCTGATTGATAAGAAAAATGCTAAGTTAAAGGTTTGTTCTAAAGGAACATTTATTTTCTTTTTAAAAGATTTATATACGCCGACACACAAGAGCCTGTACAACTACTCCAAAGAATTACTAAATAGTATTCACCTAATTTTACCCTTTAAATCCCACTCCCCTTCTATAGACATGCACTATCCTTCCCTTTTTCCAATTCCAGTTTCTATTGAAGTCTAGTCAATATAATCTCTACTTGTGTTATCATCCCTTTTTCTGTAACTACAAACGACCCCCCACCTCCACAGTTAGGACCGTTTTTTCTTTGCCTCCTGTTTTCTGAGACTTACTTTGTTAAATGTGGGTCACACTTACTTTTACAACTATGAGATATAGTAGTGTATGGAAAGAAAAGCTGTGATACTTGTAACTGGCGAAAGCAAAAACTTTAAATACAGACAAAACACTTTTGAATCTTGATTTAAATAAAAAAGCTGGCACACTCATTTTCTCAGAAGTTAACCTGTTTCAGACATCTTTTATTAGGCTACTGGATGAAGGCACACATATTTTTGTGGACAGATGATGAGCTGTCTATATTCACAAACTTCTAGGCCTGAATGAAGAAAAACATGAATATAATGTCAGCCACCCACAAGTCAGCTCTCCTTCTTGTCTTGGCTCTAAATGAGAAATAATGACAGCAGAAAATAATACTAACGGTGTGAAAAAAGTAAATGCGCAACTCCGAGAAAAACAACAGCGTTAAAACAGCCCTTGAAGCCAGTGGCAAAACTGCTGTTGACTTCAGTGGCATCAGAATTTTACCCACAAAGTCCAGACTAAGATTAAAAGAAACAGGTCTAAGTGTAAAAGAAACGAGAAATGAGTAATTACTAGTAAGCAGCTTTAGTCTGCACTCAGGGTTGTACCCTAAGAAATCAGTTCAGATTTCATCAGCTTTGGTTTTAAGAGTTAAAAATCAACCCCCTTATTTACAGTGCCTTGAAATCAGTGAAATAGCTGATAGGGCAAGTAGCTGGGGTGAAAAAATGTGCACCCTTATTACGAATATATTCCTCTAGTAGTCGTTCCTCAGCAACAGCAAATCACTGAAGACCACACCCTTATTATATGGGTGGACAATACATCTAGATCCACAAACAGCAATCCTTGCTTTCTCTTTCTTGTCACTCTAACAGAACTATCAATTATGTCACAGATAACCACAGTTCAGCGTTCGCTGGTAGTAACGGCCCTTAACAGCTTTAGCATTCAAAAGGAGTACTTTAAATTAAAACCGTCAACCACTAAGCAACCAGATCACACCACAGAGCTGCAGATGAATATACTGACACTAAGAGCCGGCTAACAGACCTTTCTTTCCTAAAAGGACTAGTTACTCTCTTCTGGCTTTTTACACAGAATAGAAAAAGTTGCTGGACATCACTACTATAAAATCATCCGCTGTAATTTAGGATACAGAGTAGTTCCAGCGCTGTGAATACGAGTTAGAAACGCTGAGGTCAAGGATCTATGAAGGCAGTAGCAATAAAAATAAGGCAGAGCAATCAGTCAGCTACTATTTGCAATCTGTTAGTGACAACTCCGTGGCACTATCTGAGAACATTTAGTTAGCCCACATCCCACAAGTTCCAGTTTTTCTCTTGTCCTAGTTAGATACTCAGCAGCTTAGCTGGATCAGGAGTCAAAGAACTATAGACAGGAAGGTCATCTCTGTGCTAAAAATCATATTACCCATCTCCTCCATATTTCACCAAAAGCCCTTCCTTGAAAAAGAGAAGTTCTGGATCTTCCATGAAAGGTTTGTTTCATGCTTTATTGTTGTTAAAATTTCCTTACCTTCCCATATTGCCACAAAATCCAAGTAACTCAGCCCTTCCTCTGGTATCTCTAGCTTCTCTGTTAGCATATTAAATTGAATGTCATCCATTGGCATGCCATGATCCTCCAACGCCAGTTAGAAGAGAAATAAAATAAGTTATATAATGGCCTATTTTCTTGCTTAATGTGCCATTTTGGATACTAAATAGCTGGATGCTTTATCCTATGGCTCAACTTGAAATTACTCTGAAAATTTATCTGTCTTCCTTACAGTTACAGTAAGCCATTTAAATATAGATCTATTCTGTACAACTTCAATTCTATACAGAAGTGAGAGCAGAATTTCACTATATTTTAGAGACTGGCATTTTAAGCTAAAGCACTGAGTGACATGCTAAGATTAAACTTCACAAGGAAAGTAAAAAATGCCAGAAGAAATGACATTAGTTCATTTAGCAGACTGGAGGAAAACTGTCGTTTGTAGAATTTACTGCTACCACTTCTCCCCACAAGCCTGCCACATCTACCTCCTGGACAAGAAATGCTGCAGAATGGATTCAGGCCCCTGAACCACATACAGCAGCAGTGAGGTGGAAGGCACGATTCCTTCTGCACTGCTGCTCTTCAAAGCAGATTTGATGATTCATTTTAGGTAATGTATTTTGGCAAGGAACTTTCTGATCTTCCTACATTCCTCCCATGTCCCCTTCTCTTCTTTTTTTCTTTTTTTTTTTGCAGACCCTCTGCCTTTCTGCATCTAAGAGGTGGAGCAGTCTGGAGTGGTGGCGGTCTTCCGTTGCACCTCTCTTAATATTACCTGGCAGTTGACTGTGGAGGAGTCCCTTGTTTTCTTCTACTTTTCCCACCTCCTGTTTCCCTGAAAAGTTGTAGTTGCAGCCCCTGCTGCTGCTGAGGGCTTTCTCCAAAACTTTTCATTTCCTACAGCTGCTTTGTAACTCCTGATTTGAGTGTGTTTCTTTATAACTATCCTGCACAGTTCTGTCCTGACTTTCCAAGTGTTCCTACAGCATTTCTCTGGCCATTATATTTTAATTAATAGTACAGATTAAAAGAAAAAAATCATTAAATAGCTGAACAGCATAAGGAGTGTTTAAAAAGTGAGAATAATTAGCAAATTATCATTTCTTTCTAAGAATGTAAAGCTTCTGGATAAGCAAGCACATTTTATGTTCAGTTGAACAAGTATTTACTATCAGATCAAATGTTTAATAGGAGCGATAAGGAAATCTGCCCACACAAATCCAGTCAAAGCTGGAGAGAATCAGTCACAATAGTACTGTTGGTAACTACAATCTCAACTATTAGCTCTTTCATCTAGAGAAAAAAAAAGTCATAAAACTCTGACAAAACTGCATTCAAGATTAAGTCATATTAAAATATAGGACTATGTGATTGTCCTGTGCTGAATGGCTCACAAAAGGCATAGCTTCTAAGTCTTATTTAAAGGAAGAGGATTGATGACAACCTTACAGAGAGGAGATATGGTAATCCTTCACAAAAGTGAAGACACAAATACAAATTGTGGATGTTACCCCAGAACGCCGACAGAGCTTCAGCTACCATCTTCCTGATTTTGAACTAGATTAAAAACCCAACAAGTGCAAAGGTGGAAAGACAGGGTTTGTGCCTACTTGCCCATTTCCTAGGAGAGCCAGGACTGCAAAGCCAGAAGTACTACGTAACTCTTTGGTAAAGCAGGTGGTGTTCGGCATCCTCCCTCACTAAACTGCCTCACACCTTTGGTACTCCACAGGCAAGCAGCTAAAAGATGTCCTCATGCTGTAAGCTGTAAAGAAAAACACAGAGAACTGCCAGTGTTGGGACAACTCTGCGAAGCTGAACTGGTGATTCTATGTCTGCCTTTTTGGGTTATTCAGGCATAGCAAGGTCAATACATTTCAGAGCAATGTGAGGCATTCTGCCCACTACGGTGGCATTAAGCCATCATAGCATAATGTTATACAAATAAACAGAGCATATCCACTTCCAGTTTGGGCACACAGCTTTTGCCCACATCTATGGCTTGGCTGGAATAACAAATGAGAAAGGAAGCATGCTTTTATGTTTCCCACTACCGCACTACATTATTACTGTATGTGTAACCTATTCCACACCTGAGGGCAAGCAACTCTGCCTAGCTGTACACTACTGCCTGGCTGCTCTAAATGAAGCTGCAGATCAGAGTGGCAGTTTCAAACGTGCCACTAAAGTGGGCAATGGCATTGGCACACCTGCCCAGCTACAGTGAGGATCCAATCAAAGCACACCATACCACTGAAGATCACTTTAACTTCAGTGGCACCCCAAAATGCCTCACAACCTACCCACCTGGGCACTTGGGATGCTTCATACTGCCTACACCATTTGAGACAACCTAATGTACCCAAACCATCTATATGCAGATGACAGATGTGATACAGAGAGTTCCACATCCTTCTGAAGCAGCAGTTGGAGGCCAGGGAAGATTTCCCCACAATGTCTACAATGGTGCTAGACACCCATTTCTAGATGTTCTTTGCCTACCACTGAAACTCCACAAGCTTTGGGATGAAAAGCAGTTGTGCTCTCCAGTTGGGGACTGATGAACATCTTGGTAGAAGAGTCGGGGAAATTAAAGCAGGAAGAATGTGAAAATTACCAGCTGGAATTCTACCTAGACAATGAGATGGAAAAACCCTTTATTTTGGAAAAGGTGCAGAGGTCTTTAAAGACCACGAGTGATGGCGAATTAGTTTCAGTCTGCATTTCACCTGAAAACATACATGCCCAGGCAGTTGCCAGAGTCGTAAGGTAGTCTGTCACTTCAGTTTTGATGAGGAATCCCTCTTAATCACCCTTAGTCACACAGAGCTCTCATCCTCATTCATTCCAGGGCAGGCTTATTTCACGCAGCACAAGGCAGGGCCAGGAAGCAGGCCCCTTTTGAATGATCACAATTAGCAGCAGCAGAGCAGGGTTCCTGGGCCATATTCCACCCAGCTGGACTCTGCTGAGCTTGCAGGATCCAAGAACATCACAGTGCAGTGATGCATATACCTGGCTGCAGGTACATGATGACTTTTTATCCTTTGTGCATTGCCAAACCTTGAGAAATGCATCATCCATTGTGTAGTAAAAGAACAATGAAATCACAAAGAGTAACTGTTCAATAGCGTCTGGTGCTATACAAAGATCTTAAATGCGAGTTGTATGCAGGCAGCCAACACAGAAGAAAAAGCAGCAGGTAGAATGAGTTTGTTCTGCCTAACAGTGACAAAATGCACATTACTACATTAAGCACAGGCAACGTATAAGCTTCTCAGGTATGATAGTACAGTGTAAATCTCAGCAACCAGAGCCAAAGTCCCAAAGGTGTGTGCCACAGATGTCAGATCTGTGTGGGAGGAAGGGTTGCAGCTTAACACATTCTTAGTAAGCGTGTTATTAACAATAAAATATTTTTTAAAATGGAAAACGTTATATGCATTTTGTCCTCCCTCTTTCCCTCCCCTTCATCTCAAAGCAGTTTCACTTCCTGCACACAATTGCAGAAAGATATCCACCTGAGGGTAAGAAGATACGCAGCTGAATGCAGCTACAGCGCTCGCGAGGAAAGGCAGCAGTTCGTCAGCCCCTCACAGTCAGTACATTTCTCCCTGCCAGAGTAACTAGTGAAAATATGCACGGGCCATGGTACACGGATGGGAAGGTGATATTTGTTACTGAACCAGAGTAAAACACATTGGGACAAACTTTCTCAAGGAACTATTCAGACCATTTTCAAAGGTACCATTCTGGTTTGACACTTGCTGACTCTTACTTCGGTGACCAGACTAAAGGTAGAGCAGGCATTATTGACACCACACTGTTCAACAGCAGCTCTTGCTTAAACCTAGGTAGACTAGGGAGGTATTACTGCCATTATGTCTCTTTTCCTGCCTGCTCTCAACTTTCAGCAAAGCATTTTGCTTTGAAATGTGAAAAGAAAGCAATGTACAGCTGGATGCATCAGCAACACAGATACAATACCAAATCCATGACCTCAGAAGTCTGTTCAAAGCACAACATGCAGTCAGATAAGCCATCAAGGCTGTGATGGGCCCTGGGAACACCACGGAAAACCCTACTTCAAAAAAGACACCTACAAAATTCAACTGGAAGCCTTGGCAAGCAAACTCTACACAATTTCAGTACATTCGTAATATTGTTGATCCTCTCACCACTGAGATGCTACACCCAAATCAGCTAACCCAGTATCAAAAGCCACCCAACATCAAATAATTACCTTGGAAATTTGCAACGTGGTCAAATCCTCTGAATTCAAGTAAGAGCCACCGAAAGGTTCTCCTCTCCTGTTGGGGACCAGTCTATGACCTGAAATGCTACTAGACGTCCAGGTATTTCCCTGACATGATCACTGCAGTCTCCTTGAAAATAGAGCAAGAGTTAGCAAGGAAGAGAGGCAGAGACCCCAGGAGGTGCCCTCTAACCCCAGTATGGTTACAAGCCACGCTGCAGTCCCAGAGTGGTTCAGAGGAAGCTGAGGCTCAGAAATCTGAAAGATAGTATAAAATTAGTTTAGATCATTCTCCCTGAAGTGTCATGCTGTATCTGTTAAAGAATTTTATTCTTCACCTGCCTATATCCAGTTCCTACCAGCTACCACCGTGGCATTGCAAAGTGAGCTTAAGGACTCTGAGTTAAGGCTTAGGCGATTCTTTAAGGTGTGCCCGCTCACTTTGCATAAGAGGTATGTTGTTGGTTGACATTAGAGCTCCAAGTCCCAGCCGTGTCTTGCCAGTCCCAATTCATACACGTTCTTTTTGACAGCTGGAAGAAGTTGAAGCTTTCAAGGTGAAGTGCTGCTACAAGATGACAATTTTACATCTTTAAAGACAAGTTGAGATTCTTTCTCATACAATAACCTGCACAAAACCTGTTTAGCTCCCTGAAACAGTCCTGGAGGATTTAACTCTAGCTGTGTGAGCAGGTACCTTGCTAAGACAATAAGTAACTTTCTGGGAAAAGTACAGGAGAGAGAAAAATAGCTAACATTTTTCCTACCTTTTACAAGCCAGCTTTATTAATTTTCCCATGAGATTGCTTGTTGTAGGCAAAAAAACCCTGTCTTAGGCAACCTAGTAGTTGCTCCCTGTTGTATCACTCTCCTTCAGCCTTTTAATTCCTTCAACAGTTCTATTCTGGATGTATTTGTTAGCTTGATCCTCAATCTGCTTGATTCTAAAACTGAAAGATTGCGCATGAAGACAAGTTGCTTATTTTTTCTAGTGTCAAACATTTGATTCAGCAATAACGCACAAGACTGCTTTAATGACAAACAAGACATAGACATGGAAGAAGCTTCGCTGATGCAAAACAAAATGATAGGTTCATCAAGTTAGAGCACACATTCCTTCCAAGGCCTATATTGTGCAAACATTTCTTATATATAGCTTGCTTTACAGGGGAAAAAAACCAACCCAAAACCAAATCCAAAAATAACTCCAAAATTGACTGATACTGCTCTGAAGAATTTCTGTTGCAAATGGAGGTCTTAGACCTCCAAATCACAGGCTGAGTTTCTAATGAGCCCAAGTTTCTGCATCAGCTAAGGATCCACCTTTATCCTTTAATACCTTCTCAGTATACATGAAGTGGCTAAGCTAACATGCAAGAAGTTAATGAAAGTATTTCCATTGATTCTAAAAGGAAAAAATATCTCTCATGATGTTTTGTCTCTTCCTGGATCCTAAAGTAAATCACTTCCATGCTTTTTCCCTTTGGAGGAATGGTCAGAATACTTTTCTTTCTCGGCCCTCTAAGAAAGTCCATAGATATGGGCTATGTACTCTTCTTGCTGAAATACCACAACCTTCATTGATAAGCCATTAAAATAAATATCAAGTGAATATTTAATAAATTTTAAAGACAGAAAAAAAATTGAATTAAAGGGTATGTAATGTGTCCTACTTATACCTAGTTTATATCTGTTATGGATTTACAATAACCCATGAAAAGGAAAGTTAGAACAATTATTTTTGTTAAATTTTAGAGCGTGTATTTCCACGTAAGTAAAATGCAGAAAGATTCAGGAGTATTATTTTATAGATTTATTAATTTTGTTTTATAGTATTCCCTAAACTTGAAGACAATGGTAACATTTTAACTCTTATTCTAAAAATACACTAATGAAAAGAGTTTTACTTTGATCTGAGCAGCACATAGAAGATTATGTCTAAGCGTCCCAAAAGGGATCAGATGACTGTGACTGGTGACTCCCTCCTGAGGATTTCAGATGGACTCATCTGCTGAAGGCACCTGGCCTTCTGAAATATCTGCTATCTTGCCTGAATGCAAGAGGTTGCCAAAACATTATCAACTTTACCTGCTCCATCCCTCTGATTATTATGGTTTTTAATTTATTTTATTATTTTATTATTAAGAGATGTGTAGATGTGGCGCTGAATGACATGGTTTAGGGACCCTGGCAGTGCAGGGTGAATGGTTGGACTGGATCATCTTGAAGGTCTCTTCCAACCAGATGATTCTATGATTCTGTGTTCCACTGCCTTGCCATGCATGACCCTGAGAAAATGAAAGACTAATTACAGGGCAGGTGATGGTGGTAAACTCAAATGTTCTCTATACCCTTCCTCATTATTGAAGTTCAAGACTGAGGCAAAGGCTGGATGTCTCCTGGAAATAATGAATGATTACTTGCAGGATGTCATCTAGAAGACCATCTTCCCTGTCAGGGCCCTATTCACAGAAAGCTCTCTTTATCTACTGGCTTTGTAATCTAGTAGGGAAGCCTTAGACTAGATTGAAGAAAGGCGTTGACATAAAATCTCACAAGAAAGTATTAACTATAACCACTTAGCTGAGTATTTGAAACTACTTGGAGTAGGGTTATTCATTACAGGGTCATAGAAGAGACAAAACCATACAGAATGGATCGAGCATGCTGGTTGTCAGCACACGAATATAAGAAATGTGGTATAAAGAAGGGAACCTGGAAGTCCTTACGGTTCTTGGAAGATTCTGAAATCTTCCAGTTCAGTAAATTAAGCCTTATTTAGAGTTCTGCTGAAAAAAACTATGAGAATATGAGTGCTACAATGGTAGGGTACCTACTATACATCACCACCAGAGAAAACTGGATTTGTGGGTCTTAGAGATTTTTTTCCTGAGGAAAAGAAGAGGCAAAATCATCCAGGGTAAAAGAGCTGGTCGTAACTGGGTGGGTAATGATTACAGCAGAACACAGGTTGTCCAGCAGATTATCAGAATGTGTCAGTGACATTCTGTTGATGCTGCAAAATCTCGCGAAGGGAAAGTCTTTCTAAATTTTCTCCTAATTAACATAGAGAAACTGCTTGAAAAGGTGAAATATAGCTTAGGCAGGAATGATGATGGAATGACAGAGTTTATGACACTTGTAAAAGAAAGGCAGGAGAACAGTAGAAAAAAAAAGTAGATTTCTACCTTCTCAAGGAACTGAAGTCTCATGGGAAACAGGTCTAAAGGGAAAACAACTTAAGGAGAGCTAACAATGCATCAGTGAAACATGCCATCACAGTATGAGAAGCATGAGTATCTACAACGAAAATCTGAAAGGCCACAACCCAATGTGAGATTCAATATCAAAAATATCAAGATTAATGAGAACTCACTCTGTAAATGCTTCAGAAATATTAGAGGGATCAAGAAAATATTTTGCTTTCTAATCAACAAAGAAAGAAGACTACTAACATTGCATTCAGGGGATGAAGCACTTAAAGCTTCTTTTGTATCAGTCTTCGATGAAGAGTTCAAATATAGAGTCAATCAGACTGCTTGAACAATGAATACTAATAACAAACAAGGAAAGAACAGATTACAGAATATTGCTATATTGGTTCCTGAAGAACTGGCTAAAATTGTCTCCCAGATTTAGGCAGAAAAGTAAACACACTACCTAGCTTTAAAAAGAGGGAAGAACTGGAGAGTTACTGACATATTTCTAAGAAATAGGTTCCTGCTTTCAGGCAGTAATTACAGAGTCACAAAGAGCCCAAAGCCTGTTAAGACACACAAGAGCCACTGGGGATCCTTGAGATTGACCCTGATTTCAGGCACGCTTGTATTTGAAATTATACTCCCCTCCAACCAGCACCACTTTTACCTTGGTTTCCTAGGGAAATAAGAGTAATACAATCAGCCCTTTCTTACACAACTGTCAGCCTTTCCTCTGAATTTGAAGTCCATCTACCAATTTCAGACAAACTTGAGAGGGGTAGAGGTCTTCAGATACAGTGGTTACAATCTTGATGGAATTGTCAGTCATGAAAAGGAGAGGGACTCTTCATTCTCTTAGTTGGGAAGACAGGGACGTTATCTTTTTCATTTGCTAGCAGCTAGCCAAGCAATCAGCATATGTGCTTCTCTGAGCTAGCCACGTACTGTCTCTTGCCCAGCTGCCAGCTTGAAGTACTCAGTGAGAAGTAGATACTTTTTCTACCTTCAAGTAATAAGCCACAAGTACATTTACCAACTGCGTGAGGCATGAAACCCTACTCCCTGCACATTCCCATCCCACTGGGTCTGGGTCCCAACGTTCTTCGTTCCGATTTGACAAACCTAACTTAACTGTCTGCTCTGACACATCAATTCCATGTGCCAGAACATGTGCTGAAGGTATGGATAAAGGTCCAGATGGTGGCTCAGCAGAAGTTAGGAACAGAGATATTTATTAGTGAGGCCACTGATTTATCTTGAGTTTAGCATACTGTGTCCTATTGACAGAACTGTATTCCATGTTGGTGAGTCACCTGCATTTTTTTTTTTATTTTGCCAGCTTTCTGCTTCAACGGTCTTTCAGTAGATGTGGCATTGCACCTCAGTAAAAATAACTGGGGAATTTCTGAAAGATCTATTTTCCTCAAGAACAGGAGGGACAAACTCAGTTTGCAGAAAACCAACAGGTTGATTCCTTGATTGAAGTACAGCTCATATTCTGCTTTGGGGACAATCTTGGAATGTATCTGCAGGAACACTCTGTTCCCAAAAAATATTACATAGAAGGAGCCAACCATAAGGTCTTAGATATTTCCTAGTGTCTTGCAAAAGCAAATTAGGAAAGAATTTCAGAGACAGAGGCAATCTGCTAAGAGTTCTGAGGATTAAGATGAAGGGCATTGGGAACAGGATCTTTCACAGGTAGGAACACCCTAACCACCCCAATCTGCTAAAGAACTTACAGGTGGAAAGATGTGGAAATATCAAGATTCTGCCTATTGCAGACCATTGGTACAAAATCACCACTTTGGTAAGAAAGAAGCCAGGCTTGATTTCCTAGAAATTTTATGTAATAATCTCTTTTAAATTACTGGCAATTAATTCTCACTAAAGAGAGAAGCTGACATAATTTGGCAAATGAGAGCCACGCTGCACCCATTATGTATCAAGGAAAGAGGTAACACTGAGATTCATAAGGATAACTGGCAGATGAAGTTGCTAAGCCATCATCCATCATAACTGAGAAATCGTGGCAGTCTGGTGAAGTTCCCACTGACTGGAAAGGGGGAAACATAACCCCCATTTTTAGAAAGGGAAAACAGGAAGACCCGAGTAACTCCAGGCCAGTCAGTCTCACATCTGTACCTGGCAAGATCGTGGAGCGGATCCTCCTGGAAACTATGCCGGGGTCCACAGAAAATAAGGAAGGTGATTGGTGACAGCCAACATGGCTTCACTAAGGGCAAATCATGCCTGACAAATCTGGTGGCCTTCTGTGACCAGGTTACAGCATTGGTGAAAAAGGGAAGAGCAACTGATGTCATCTACCTGGACTCGTGCAAAACGTGTGACACTGTCCCGCACAACATCCTTGTCTCTAAATTGGAGAGGCATGGATTTGGCGTATGGACCACTCAATGGATAAAGATTTAGCTGGATGGTTGCACTCAAAGAGTTGAGGTCAATGGCTTGATGTCTGAGCAGAGATCAGGGATGAGTGGCATTCCTCAGGGATCGGTAGTGGGACCAGCACGGTTTAACATTTTTGTTGACAACGTGGACAGTGAAATCAAGGGCACCTTCAGCAAGTTTGCTGACGACACCAAGCTACGTGGTGCAGTCAACATGCTGGAGGGAAGGGATGCCATCCAGAGAGACCGTGACAGGCTTGAGAGGTGGGCCCCTGCAAACCTCATGAAGTTCAACAAGGCCAAATGCAAGGTCCTGCACCTGGGACAGGGCAATCGCAAGCACCAATACAGGATGGGAAAGTGGACTGAGAGCAGCCCTGTGGAGGACTTGGGAGCATTTGTGAAAGAAAAACTGCATATGAGCCAGCAATGTGCACGTGCAGCCCAGAAAGCCAGTTACATCTGAGGCTGCATCAAAAGAAGTGTGGCCAGCAGGTTGAGTGAGGTGATTCTCCCTCTCTACTATACTCCTGTGAGATCCCACCTAGAGTACTGCGTTCAGCTCTGGGGGGAGCCCCAGCATAAGAGGGACATGGACCTGTGGAATTGAGTCCAGAGGAGGGCCACAAAGATGATTGGGGGCTGGAGCATCTCCCCTATGAGGACAGGCTGAGAGAGTTGGGGTTGTTCTGCATGGAGAAGAGAAGGCTCCAGGGAGACCTTATAGTGGTCATCCAGTTTTTATAGGGGGACTACAGGAAAGATAAGGAGGAACTGTTTATGAGGGAGTGTAGTGATAGGACAGAGGGTAACAGTATAAAATTGAAAGAGAGTAAATTTAAATTAGATTTTACGAAGAAATTCTTTACTGTGAGCATGGTGAGACACTGGAAGAGGTTGCCCAGAGAAGCTGTGGATGTCCCCTCCCTGGAACTGTTCAAAGCCAGGCTGGATGGGGCTTTGAGCAACCTGGTCTAGAGGCAGGGGTGTTGGAACTAGATGGTCTTTAAAGTCCGTTCCAACTGAAACCATTTTATGACACTGAAGCTTCATTTTAGCAATTTTAGGAGGAGGAACACAAGCATTGAACTCCAGGCTAGAAGGCTTAGAAGGTGTTGGTACCAGAGTTGACTTGGCCACCAAAGAACATCACTGAGAAGAGGAACTGAAGTAAAGATATAAACCATTGCTTATACTTACAAGAAGGAGCAACTCATCTGAAATATCTCCAAGACACTGATCAATTCAGGACTCAAACATCCAAAGGTTCTGTTTTAAACTTGTCAAAATGCCTAAACTAACAGTTCTTGTCACCATCATAAATAAAAGGTCAGAATTCGTATGTTTTCAGTGTGGTCCCAGCTTTCCGCACAAGGGATTGACTCACTCCTGTGTGGGCTTGACATAGTAAAATGACTCAAGACATGTGCCTGAGAACTTGTCTCACATGAACTGCTGGTAGGTAGCCAGGTCACTCTTCCAAGCACTTGACATCATCCTAATAGCTAGTGACTGATTGCACTGTATAAAGCAGTTCAAAGGCCTCATCGCCAACAGTCACTTTGGCAAGACGGTAAAGGAGATTGCGTCTTTATAAAAATATCCCAGAAGGCTTGTGTCATCCCAAGGCTTCACTAGGAGAGACAGAAGGACGTCCTAGTGTCCAAGAGGCCTTCAGAAGATGGCTAGCATGCTTCTCCTCTGTTTTGCCTTTCAACAGCAGAGCTTGGCAAAGAGTGATGAGTGAGTTCTGGTGAGTGCAAGCTGTCCTTTGTCAGGGTCTTTTTGCAGGCATTTGATTCCTCATATTGTTGACTCAGATGCCAAATATCCACTGCCAATTTCAATGGAAACTTGATGGTCTTGGTGGGCTTACAAGCCATTTTGTGAGAGCCTTGCTACAGGTTTCATTAAGAATGGCACTGACATTGGTATTCAGGGTCCGAGCCTGCTGTTTATACCTGTTTGGTGTCCCTGCAACATTTGGCCTCCTTTGAAAAGTGCGTGGAGATTCTGCGGCAGGGCTCTGAGACAACAGAACAGAGACAACAGAAATGGGCTTTCTGAGCCGTAGAAATAAGCTGCCAGTTCTGATGTGTGACTGCACAGACAAGGCAATCCCAAGAGCTGCTCTCAAGAGGATTCCGATGGGGACTTAAGAAACACAAACGGGTCAGCTCGTTGAATAGGAAAGAAAGTACGAAGAGAATCTGGGGCAAGACAGGGCATGGTCCTATTTTGAGAGCTGTTAGAAATGCGACTTCGCATAGGGCATTCTGGTTTATGGAATACCAGCCTAAAACTGAGGGAGGATAGGCAGAGAGCATGCCTTCATGGACATATTAGAGTACAGCATTAGCTGAATTCAAGTGAAGTAAAATACGTGTGTCCTGGACCTGACTGTACATGTAGATTACCATGCAAACATGGGAAAAAATATTTTAAACAGAAGCTCATCCCATTACAAGGGAGAGCTTGTTGTACATGCCTACCCACACCCCACCCCCCTGGATTATGCAGGCATTTACATAGATTCAAAGTAAAACGTGAGGAGAATCAATAGGTCATACATCTTTGTAACCTGGATGCCAATATCAATGGTGCTGGTTCAGCTGAAGGCTGTAGCTATGGCCTTCGATAGTCACAGCCATCAGATGTACCAGAGTTCCTGATCCTCTGAGAATGTTCAAATCCAGTTCCTGAATACTAAGCTGCACCAAAGCTACAGAGGATCACAAGTTTGCTCTTCAAATATTATCTAGAGGGCAAACTCCCAATTTTTGAATGATGCTGTGAGATATAATTCTTGTGGACCCTGTAAAGTGAGCTTAACCATTTTGACCTGAATCCTAGAGTCTTTGGTGAATGATCTGTGTGTTTTTTCTCTCCTGATGCAATGCTTTGAATGTTGTACGATTTTGAATATATGTCTGCAAAATGAGAGATCAGCCCAGGGCAGTACTTACTATTAGAAAAACAGCATGTATCCTCAGTCGGTCTGAAAGTCTACTTTCTATACATATTTTTTTCTTTATATTAAATAGAAAATTGTCAGTAATAACAGTACCTTTTTGAAAGCTCTGTTTGCCTTTTTTCTTCTCTTTGTTGTTTTTCCTTTGATATACGTGAACTGATACCATTTAAGTCACCAGAAAGAACAGCAACTTTTAAGTTATCCAAAAGCATCTTGTAAAAGATTCCATCAGAAGAGTTTTCTTGTATTTATAGCATAACCTGGGTAAAATAAGAATTTAAAATAATTTGGTAGCTTGAGGATAGTGCATAATACAAATGTCTTAAGGCAAAGAGGATCAAAGTAACACATTTCCTTTCCACATGCTTGGCATTATTCAGAGGGCTCTCCTTAGACACTGGAAACTAGCCTTCCCATGTTCCTTCTGTAGCCTATAGAGCAAGCAGGAACCTAACATAAACACTGTATCATTACCTGGAAGAGCTCCATTGACCGCAGAAGGAGTCTAAGGACACAAGCCTCCCCTTACCTAGAGTTACCCTTTGTGAATAACCAATGCAATTAATGATTGAATTATATGGTGGACACTTGGAAGAACTTGGCTCACCGGACACTGACCTGTCAAATTCAGCTGCAGCGGTAGAAGAGAGAGCTAAGATCACAACTAAATCTGTCAGAAATCATGAATGAAAGTCCTCATTTACCTTAACTTGCTGCTTGGCATATGAATATGAAATGAAATCACTAGTGACTTATGTTAATACTCCTGGATGTGAATGTTGGCAGCCCAGGAGTAGACACACTCTTTATTCAGCCCCTTCTGTTATTCTGAGGGTAACTTCCAGTGAAGAGTTCGAGTTGGTAGTTCCCTGGGCCTGTTAAATTACCCTCTTAAATCATTCATGTATAAATTAGCAGAGCTCATGAATCAGAGCCCTTGTCATCACAGTGTCGCTGCTTCACTGAGCTGTTCAGCTTTCCAGGATTTCATTCATGTTCGTAAAGCTTTGGGGCATTCCTGGGTGAAAGCAAAAGGGGACACGTGGCATTCTCCGCCCTCGACTTATTCCAAGAACCCATTCTGTTAAGAATGACACTAAAAATATACCTGTGGTAAAAAACACTCGTAACTTAATAAATCAAGTCTCTCAGTGCCTTCCTTCTTGGAAAATTAAAAAAGAAAAAAAAAGAAAAAAAAAGAAATCAAAGCTTTCAGTTCTTTTGAGAAATTTAATCCACACCAAATACTCTGAGGGGAGAAAGTGTCGGGGGTGAGAGGGAAGACAAAGAGTCTCCATTTTCTAGTGATTGTGAAGCTCTGCTCAGCTAAAACAAGTGTTGCCTTCACAGAGAAAATGGCTGTGAACACTACAGTGCAACATCTGCTTTGTGAGTGTAATTCTTAAAAGGCTTCCAAATGCCCTTAAAAATTGTTCCCTCTTTTCCCCAGTCTGAATGTCATCCCACAGGAAGCCAGCTGGGACAAACACGCCAGCTATTCTGCTGCAGCAATAGCAGTATTGTCCTCAAGTGTGCAGGATGAGTCACATCAATGCAAAAGTCCAATTACGGCAGAAGCCCCCCAAAGCAGAAGTATCATTTCAAATAAACAAGACTGATGTATCTGAACCACTGGAACTCAGAATGTAATTCAGTCACTTCATCACCTTTGGCTCAAAACCTCTGCATTCCTTAAAGCACCCGTGCTAAATCCCCCATTTATGACATTCCCAGCACAGACATGATAGTCTTAAGTCCAGTGTTTATGCATTTAGAAGAGTCAATTACTTTTTTTTTACCTCATTATTTGAAAATACAGCCTTTTAAACCTGGCATTTCTCACCACTTTAGAGCAGCGAATGAACAGTGCCATCCACTGTTTCTCTGCATAATCCACAAGATTTTCCCAGGATAGTCTTCAATAAGATTTAACATAAAAATTAATGCCACACTTGAAACAAAGCAATAGAGATTGGACAAAGATGCAAGTCAAACATATTTTTAAGGAGTCAGGCTAAATCACAGAACGACAGTTCTAAAAGTAGATTACAACACAGGAGATGTTTCGAAGTTATCTCCTCACCTGTGGATAAGGCATTCTAACTTGATTAGCTATATTGTCACTCATTTATCCTAAAACCAAATACTTCTTCAACCAAGCAGGATATCTATTGCATTGTTGAGTATAAATTCTCCCTTCATCTTATTATAAGAATTACAATTCCTCTCCAGGGTGGTCCTCAACTCTCTAGAACACAACCCTGAGGAACGACACAGCTGAGAACTGCAAGGTGCCTTTAGGAATGTTTACTACAGAAGAATTAATAACACAGTGTGAATGAGGTTCTGTTTCTATGGACTGAACGTGGCAAGGCAAGATTATATGTCTCTGAATGTCTTTAAAAATGGAATCAAAACCCTATCTTTTAGATGTTATTTTAGATGCTATTCCTGTAGAAAGGTTCCAAACTCACTCCATCTATGGTCTTGCGCCCCTTACTTTGCTAAACACAGATACCTGCACTTTTCAACAATGCCACAGTTCGATAGTGCACCTGTGTAAATGTGCCCAATGTTCACCAGAACAGTACTATACCCACTTCTTCCTGTGCTACGCTAGAACACGACCTCAGCATTCAGCATTTTGCTAGACCGATCTCACAAGACTTGTCTTGCACCCTTTTGTCAAGAGAGACAAAACGGCCACTGAACAACTGACAGATGGTCTCCATTAACACTTCTCCCATCACAAACGGGAAGAGAAAGGGAATAAGGGAGACATATGGACCCGAAAAGAAAACTAGGATTGCTCCAATGACATTAATAACAATAAAATGAAATATATACAAATACATGGTAAAAACAATACAGAAACGAACTCCCTGATGGAAATAACATCACTGTCACCACTGATACTGCGGGCAGGCCCTGGGGAAGTACCAGGCTGGATTCAGCAGCAGATGAGAACTGAATTTAGGGATAAGCCTAACCGTAACCCTAACCCTACCTGTAACCCTAACCCGAACCTTAATCCCTAACCCTAACATTATTTCAGGATTCTGGAACTGGATTCAAGAATGCACAGTTTGGGATTGAAGGCAGAATGGACAGAGTCCTCGGACGCTGGCCATTAAGAAGAGAGCTTGAGATCCCTCGGCTTTATGCCGAATATGACATCTATGGGCTAGAACACCTTGTTGGTCAGTTCAGGGTCACCTGTCCTGTCTGCTCCTCCCTGCAGGTGCGGCCTCGAACTCACTGCACCCCCACTGAGGTACACAGGATTTAGCAGTGACCTTGGTCTGCACAGGAGCAAGTATCAGCCAGAGCCTTTCTGCACCCCAGTCCCTGGCAGTAACCGTAAACATCAAGCGCTGTCACTGCTAGAAGCAGACGCTGTCTGCAAAAATACACCGTTAACTTCAGACAGTGCCATTAGAAGAGACTGAGCTGAAAGGTAAAATCACTGAGCAGAATCAGTTCTGTTCTAACTCTAACAGCTTTTAAAAAGCAAACAGCCATTGACCACAATGATGGATGCATTAAACCTTCACGGTTTGCCTCTCACTACCTTACTCTACATTATTTTCTTACAGGGAATCTTTAGAATTCCAAGTAAAGATCACCTTCCAATTCAGAGTGGCTGTAATGCCGAAGTTTTCTTACAGTACAGATCTCGCATTGACACAAGTAACAGTAGAAATGTTATTTAGAAAATTGTAGAAGTGCTGAGTTCCAGGTATTTCAAAGGATAATTACTTGTTCATGATCAATGATCACTAATTATATACTAGATAACACAGAGCTATAAAACTGACAGATGATGAAAGCATATAGTTATAACACACTATGCTGGGAACACGACTTCTGTGAACCCAATGCACAACACCTAAAGTTTTCTCCTAGACATTTATAGAAAGGAAAATGCGTACAGCTGAATTGGTCTTACTGATCACACTCACGCTCATTCATGTTTCAGGATCAAAGATTATGTTCCAAAAGCCCTTTCCTATTGGTGCTGTTGTATTTGCTCTTCACACACAATGATCAGCGGGCCACTAGGTTCTAAGGGTCAGACTGGAACTGATTTCTTTGATTATCCTATTATGTTTTCAAAGGTAGGAAAGAATTCCACATCTTTCTGAAAGTCACTGGCTATAAACAGAGAAAACTAGAGCTCCTGAGAGAGTAGATTAGCCCTGATTATAACCTGACTGAAATGTTATTGCAGAGAAATGCCTAATACAATTCTCTTTGCTTTGGACATAGATATTTTGACCCCAAGTTCCCCATGCTTGAAGGTCTTTCGCCACCCCGCTTTGGGGACACTACTCGTATTGAAAATGAGATTTCATGTTGAAAATATTAAAATACAATTCCTTGTTCTTTACAACAATAGTCTACTGAGGAAAGAAATAACATTAATTTAATTAATTTTGTATTACGTTGAGTTTGGAAATCGAAATCTTGTTCAATAATGTCTCGGATCTCCAGTACACCAGCTGTTTCTTTGTCAAAAAGGCTTGTCTCACTTTTGAAATGCTGAAATAATGTCAAAGTCACAAGAGTTTCCGACATGGAATTGTTATGAAAACAAATAAGAGATTTACAAGCTGATCCCACGAGGAGTGGGGCATCTCTTTCACTGACCTTTTCTTTTCTATATGCTTAATGCAATCCAAAATACTTAATGCCTCCAGCTATAGCTGTGATATTAAAAGACAGGAAGAAAGATATGGTAAGAAATTACATTAAATTTGTCATAACTCACACATCATCAACTTCATAAATCTTTGATCTGACAAAGAGGGACGATACAGCTGTAGGACTTAGATGACTCCTGTTAACAGTGCCAGTACACTTAGGAACATAGACTGCAAAGCCTTATGAAAATCTTTCCAATTTTCTGTGATTTTATGTGAAAGGATCTCCTCCACCTAGCAATTGAATGGATTAGTAATGCAGAAAAGAAAAAAAAGCAAATGTCCCTAAGGTTAAATTATGAGAGCATTAACACATGAAAAAATGCACAAATTTAATGTTGGAAGACCAACACTTACTGAAAATAAACTACGTTATCACTTACAGTATTACAAGCTACAGGAAGAGCAGGCTTCTTTTTTCGGTTTGTTATTAAGTGATATGTGAACCACCTAATTTAAAACAAAGTTAGTTCACCTAAAATGATTTTAGTGTACTAATTTCAACATCAGGCTCAAAACTTACCCTTGAAAATGTTTGTTCTGAAAACGGACAGAAACTAACTGAAAAGTGACTGCAAGAAAGTACACCTCACGTCACAGCTCTGCTTCTTTAAGTGACTGAAGAAGCACGTCCACTGACTGATAACCACACAGAGCTTTTGCTGTGTCTTTCTCCCCCCAGACCTGTGAAACAAAATCCACTAGGACTGAATGAATTGCAGGTGGCACTCTACTTAGGACGTAATTTTAAGAGAATGGGCTTGCGCAGGAGATAATAATGACAAAATCTGACTTACTGAACCTGCTTTTTGTAGCACTAGCAATTCGAATAAAAATGTTTTTCACTTGTAAATTGAGTACATTAAAAAGAGAAGGTTCTGAGAAGAAGCAAAAACATTTCCACAGAAAATCTCAGCATAATTGCAGATCTGATCAAACACTGTACTATGCAAAATTTCAGGTGGAAGGAAGGAGGTTGAGATGCCCCTTGAGTTGTCTCAGCTGGCTGGGGACCTAGACTGGTTCCAGGTTCTTGTTCTGCCCATTGCTGCTTTTAAGATTCCTCTGACTGAACCGTTTCTGATGATAAAAATGAAGAGATTTCTTGGAAAAGTTGCCCTCTTTTATTTCTACAACCTGTAATCTGCCTTTTCTACAGGATAAGCCATACTGATGGAGCTGGCATCGCCACTCAGGGCACAAATCAAAAGGATTCCCAGACACTCAGGCTTCCTTGCAGCGACTTTTCATCAAGAGCTGGGTACAAAAGCAGCAACAGAATCCAGAACAGACCCACTCTTCTAGGTAGAATCACTCTCCAAGTGTGAAAACACATCTCCCAGGGTCATGCGTGGCTACTGTGCCACCCCTGATGGTATTTCATCCCAAGTTGACAACGTTCCATGATGTTTAACATTGCCTTTACCTGCCTTCATTCACGCTAGCATTTACTTCATTTTGGATGCCTATTTTAAAGGACAAAAATGGCTACTTACCTGTGCGCATCTCTAATTGGAGTCTAATCAGCTTGATTTGTAAATCCCACACACTGAGCACATCAGTTGCGCACGCAGGCACTGTCTGCATTTGCATTTCCCCCAGCATGCTAATTTTACATCTATCTAAAGTTTGCCCCCGAATTTCAGCCAGACCATTATTCTACTAAAAACCTGCTGGAAGGGATTTGAGCTGCTGCATCAAATGTTGCTATTGTTGGAGCCATCAGAGTGGAAAGTAGCCTGTTTCAGCTCATAACATCAAAGTGTTTCAAAGTAATGCACACCTTTTTGTGCATCTAATATCTCTTGACACTACTGTGCTCCTTTGATATGCCTCAAAACCACTATCCAGACTACCTAAGACAAAGCTAAATACGGAGTTAGTCAACGGACATACTAATGCAAGCCTAGAGGAGAGCTGATACTGAAAATTACGAACAGCTTCTTAACATTAGAAAGTAGATTTGCAAGCTGCAGCTCAGGTTATTTCTGAGAACAACTCGATAAGCAAAAAAGCATTGACTTATTTCTGTCAAAAGAAACAAACATACTGCACAGAAGGCTTGACTGTGGGTGTCAGCATATATCCTCCCATACCTTTGGTGAATGGTGCTAAAGGAAAATACTATAAGATGCCTGCAAATTCAGAATGTGTCAATACTGTACCCAGGAAAATATGCAAAGACTGTGTGGTATATAGCATATATTTTGAACCAAGATATAGTATAAAGAATAATAGATAAAACAAGAAACAGCAAAATATCAGCAAAACAGATCTGACAACTGAAAGCTAAGAAGTACCAGTATTCTTCCTCCCCTGCTGTACGTATGTGTGAGCTAGTGAATCTGCTAGAGGTTTCAAAAACCTCCAGTAACCACATGATTCCTTTCGAATTGATGTTTCTGAAAAAAAAAAAAGGAGTCTAGAAGTGCTGATTATGATTATTCCATTGCTGGAATGAATGTGAACACACTAACTTAGATAAAAACCCTATGCAGAGCATAACATTTTACCAAAACACAATTTGACATTTTGCCACAGCTGTTATAAAAGAAGTTATGATTAGAGAATTAAAAGTAAACACTTACTATCGATGCTTTTTCTTCCAACAAGTCTAAAAATTCATGATAGTCGAAGTACTCAGTCTGTTCTGGATCAATTATCTCAAGTAACTCCTGGAAGTCTTTATCTTTCATTTGAAATACCAAGTTACGTAGAACATGATGAAGGTCATTCCTTGTGATCTTTCCATCTCCTTTCTAAGACAAAAAAAGAAAGCATGATTAAAAAAGAATGAACGTTTACTAACGCAAAGCTGATTCCAACACACCGCTCTACACTGCTAGATCATCCTGACCTGCAATAACTGAGAGCTTGGCAGCTGTTTTAATAGCCTGTATATACTTCACTTCCTGGTGAACATACAGCTAGAATATTCACTGGATGGAAGACTAAAACTATGGGAATGAAACTACAACAACCTCTCCATTGCCTTGGGATAGATTATTTAGTGTGCCACAAATGAATGGCTGTGTAAACTTGCTTTGCACAGACAGATCACACTCAGCTGCAGTTCATTCCTTACCTGGTCTGGAATCAATATTCACACAAAGTTGTGCCTGACTTAATAGTTGCTGTATCTGAGTGAACTTGACTCAGCTGAGTCAAGTTGAGTCTAAGTTGCTGTTAACATGTACCCAACCATTGTCTTTAGGCCACACAGAAGTCCGTCAAGTGATGTCTGTTATTAGATCCTAATATAGCTCTCAGCATATTCATAGACAGCACATGAGCCTAAATTTATCAGTGCTCGCTCATCTGTGGCAGGATTTTCTTCATGATTACCTTCAGAGCAACATCTAAAAACTCAACTAAACGTGTTACGTTTAAATGCAACTTTTTCTAGGGCTGCAGTTTGCAGATGTTGCCCGTGGCCATGACAGTCCATAAAGCCAGAGTAAACGCGAACATTTGGGCCATTACAGAGATTTTCAGCTAAAGATGCAAGTATAAGTATGTGGTGAGCCTTGACAAATTCTGAATGGTTGTGTGAATCTGAAACATTTGAGACCTACTGTCATTGGACCTCCTCTTCCTTTTCTCATGCTTCCTTTGCATCTTTTTATGCATCCTTTAAATAAGCTGTGATGCTAGGCTGAGTCCATTTGCATTCTCGACCTGGCTGCTAAGAGGGAATCAGCTCTCAGGAAGAATCTTTATCCAGGGGCTGATGCCCAGTCACATTTCCATGCCAATGGATACTCACTTGGACTGTAAGGTAATAGGCAATAGATGCCTTCATGCAACAGAATCAGGATGCGGTTATTTTGCTACACGTAAGGCATAGTTTATCTCTCAGTTCCCATGGCAAGTAATATCCCTAATTTATGTAGGAGAGTTTTAAATATGGGTTTGTACCAACTCTTTTCTATGACTGTCTATTGCATTTTATAGTTCTAAATTAGTTCCCAAACTTTTTTTTCCTGTTACTGTTTTTTTGTTCCTGTTACTTTTTTTTTAATCGTTTCTTTCTCTAAAGAAACCTGAGGAAAGATAATGGGGGGAAAGAAGAGTGGAATAAAGGCTTTGGAACAATAACAGAAAAATTAGGAGTAAATAGTTCCTTCAGTGATTCAGCCTTCCTGGCTAAAGCACTAGACAAATATCTCTGTTGATAAAATTCACCCTAAGAAAATTCTCTTTCCCTTTAGTCTCCCACAGAGATCCAGGTTGGCAGTAGTAATATAGAGGATGAGCAATTACTTACTTCATCAGTTGGTCTGGGAAATACTTTAAAGTTTGGCAATCAAAAGATAATGTTCTTGTGAAACTACTATCTGGTATCTGAATTTTCTTTAGAGACTGCTACCACTGCATTAAATCATATAGAAGCAAAACCTGATAATATATCTACCTCCCTCAGTAAATAAGTTAGGAAATCTGGTACTGAAGCTGCAAAGATAGCTTCTACTTCACAAGAAACAATTGTGCAAAATGACTACGTCTTATCCATGAAGACAAAGTATCTGTTACGACAAAAATAAATTACATTTTGTTCAAACTAGATAATATGGGAAAGTTAAGATACACTGCATCGGGATTTATTAAGCAGATTGCATTTGCTTTTTTGGCCACCTTGTAAGTTCAATTTTATTTATTCAAAAGGATTTCATTTTCTTGCCCAGATCATTATCTAAGTCAGTCCAGCATCAGTGATGTGACTGGGGATGTACTGGTCTATTAAAACAAAAAATAGCAAGATGTTATGTATAAATACAACTCATTCTTATATGTATTTCTTTCACTGTGGGAGCCTCTAGATGCTGGGGATTAAATAGTTCTTTCTTCAGCCTGTCTTTCCACCACCCTCAATACCTCTGCCTTTGTTAATAATTTCATTCATTAATGCTTCAGTTCAGTAAATGAATTAAAATCATGTAGTAAAGTGCCTTACTGAATCATGGCCTGAATGCTGCAGATGTTATTATTATCTGCTACAATGTATGAAACTGATTTATTTTTCTATAAAATGCTAGGTGAATTCTTTATTTTTGTGGTCATATATATATGTATATAGATGAAAAACTGCAGAGCTAAGGAGAACAGTTTTTATGTAATTACATTAGAAAGGAATTGTGATATATCATCTATATAAAACCACCTAATAAAAAATGCCAATAGTACTTCTGAAGATATGCCCAGTGCTCCTTTTGCTTATGTCAACCAGACTGAGAGCTTTAATTTTTTCAGTCTATTATTTGCTCATTCAATTCAGAAATACAGGGTCTACAATTTAAGGAGTGCAATATGTGGCAAATCAAAGCAATAAAAAAAAATCCAGCTTGTCCACTAAAGGGGTGATGACACAATCCACTTTATGGTACATATACATCATGACGTTCCATCAAAACTGACAGAAAGGCATTTTGGCATAATTCTGTACATCATGAGGGCCACAGAACTGGTAAGGATAGAGGGTTCTTATCAAAAGCTCATATTCCAGAACTAAATATGGAAAGGCAATGCAAAGTCTAGAAAAAGTCAGATGATGGTACGTTTGAAACTGGAGTGAACTATGCAACAGTAGGCTCGACATTGTCAGTGTCGCACGTAAGTTGCAGTCTGTTTGGACGATGACCAACTCCGGACATAAATCTTTTATAAATACATGATAACACTCTGTTCATACTATATGAGCTTAAAATAATTACTACACAGTTCTGATTCTCATTAACTTTACTTGTCACACTGATTTTTATCCCTCCATCATAAGAAATTCGCCGTGTCTGTAATTTCTCCTGTGTGCACAGGGACCATCCAGATGTATATTCGTTGCTAAGCAGTGTATTTGGATGTACATACGTACAACAGCTCCCTTCTTTTCCAAAATGCTGTATCTCAGATTAAGGTGTAGCCTTATGCTGCAGCACAGCACACATTAATGACTATCTTTAATTTAAATGTCAACTACAACCAACTGATCTCCTGCAGTATGTAACATTAAATAGGTATTCATGCTGTGCAGTGTTAAGATATAATATTAAAACCACTAACTATGTTCCTTTAAAAATTTTATACTGCTGGGAACACTCTAAAGTTTACCTGATGTCGTGTTTCAGCACAGGAGAGAAAACTGTTTAGTTTCTTTTATGATTCTGATGCACTTAAGAGCTTGAGTTAGGAGAGCTTCCAATACTACTCGAATTCCTTGCTCTGAGGTAAACCATCTCCTTTTAAAAGAAACTAAAATATAAACAATGAAATAATGCAGGTGAAAGATTACAACTTGATAGTGCAATTCTAAATTTCTAAGTTTGCAGCTGATGCAACCATATGTCTCTGAAAGTCATGAAAAACTATGTCACATCTTCAAACAACGAAAGTGTCAACCCTTAAGGTGACTGGGACACTACATGTGATCAAGAACAAGAACGATCAAACAATGCACTCCATATATTGGAATGTATAAAAATAACTTATACAGTTATATTTTTTTAATTAACAAAAAGCACAACTACTTTATACTGAATATTGCCCACTGAAATTATTTTTAATGTCTTTTCATTTCAGAATATATGAAGAAACTTTCTAAAAACATTCTAGGAGGCTAAAGAAGTTGTTTTATTATTTGGTGTTGAAACACTTGTATCATTACTTTTTCCCAGGATCTGAGTTTTAAAGTAAATCACAAAATATTGCAAGACTTGCAAAAGAACATCAAAGGGTGCTTCACTCATCCTTTTATAAACATCAGTCTGATTCAACACTTAAAATTCAAAACTGTAGTAGAGTTACAGGGGATGTTGTATTGCTAGCTCGCATATTAGAAAGCACTGTTACTAGGCTGGGATTTGGTTTCAGAATATGGATTAATAGGTAGGGACCACTAGCTTTTTAGGCTCCAACAGGGTGAGAACGTATCAGAAAAAACATCAGTTGGCAGAAAAAGTGAGCAGGCAGTTGCTTTTGGGCTGGGCAGTGACGCGATAAAGAATGAGAAGCACGCCACGTGAACCTGTTAAATATTTTCAGATAAGAACATGAATGCATTTAAGTCCTGGAACAGAAGACATTCAAGTTCAGATCTATTGCTATCTCCTGAAAAAAACAAACAAACAAACAAGAAACCCACAAAACAAACCAACCAACCAAAAGGCAAGGAATTTACTTAACTCCAACTTAGCTCTAAGATATAAGGAAATGTCTTTACTTGGTGTACATTGGTTGTTCACAGTAGCTGAAAACCTACTGCCACAGTCACACAAATACTTGTGAGTGTTACCAATTCACACGTGTTTAGACGTTAATACTGAGTTCACTGGTGAGATCTCTGCTCTGCTGAACTACTGCGTGCAGCAGCGGAGCAGGACAATCGCATTTGCTAGATGTTACTCTGCAGATCTTAGTATGAAAGGAGCTATGACACCCCAGAAGACTTTTCTTGTGTTGATCACATGAGACTGAACATTTTTCATTCTTCATTAAGTGTCCAAGCCAGCAGGTATTGCGTTTCATTTTAACACTATCGAAATAAGCTTTTCTGGGAGCTACCACGCTTCACGACAGGCTGTGTTAGGCGATGAGAGAAGGCAATCCGCGGGGGCCCAGAGGCAGCCCTACGCAGGAGGAAGAGTGGGGAGAGGCAGCGCAGAGCCAGGTTTGGAGATGAAACCTGCACAGTCGAGACATAATGCCCAGCACTAAAATAACCAATGGTATCAGTCAACATAGGGATGCCAACAGCTGCAGATGAACACATCTGGGTCCCTCTCTTGGAAGTAGCCCCTAACAGGGCTGTCCAGGACTCTGTCAGAGGCAAAGCAGGCATTGGTGCCCTGCCTGAGCTGCTGGCCGGGGGCAACCTGCTGCCTGCGGCAATGGTACCCCTTACGGATGCCCAGTGGCGTGCCATTTTGACTAAGAAACGAGAACGCTACATCTGCAAATGACAGATATCAAACCAGTGTGATAGATAACAGTACCTGACAAGAGAAGCCTTCAAATGGAATTGTAAACCACAACCCATTCTTAAGTAGGGCTGTTTCTAAAGAGGCCTTGCGGGGGCTGATTTTTATCCCTGTGCTATACATCTTTTTTATGCACACACGTACATATATGTGTCTCTGTGTGCGTGTATAAACAGATAAACACAGCTCTCGCCCTCTCTCTATATATATATTTATATAGATATTTACATGCACATGTGTACAAATAGCCTGAAAAAAAAAAATCCCAAACTTTAAAACATCGTAAGACCATAAATAACTGAAAGACAAAAGGAATGGTAAAATGATGAAGAGAACAATCCACTGACTCAGCATGACTGCGAAGAATAAGCACAAGCAAAGAATAAGCTTTCTAATAAAGTCCTACAATGAGAAATGGACAAAAAATGTCAGAATAGAAGAGGAATCATAATTATAAGAAGGAGTTCCTCTTAAAAATGTGCAGGTCACATGTATAATCAAAGCATAAAGAAATTGCCAGTACGTTGTTAGGCACAAGGGACCCTGGCAATCCTTGGATGTAGAAACAGGGGAACAGTCAGCAGTATCTGAGAAGTTACTTTTCTGGTACCAGTGCAACTTATGTGAAAGCACCAATTCTCGTATCTGTCACAACGTTTCATAAAATATACAGAAAAACCAGCAGGGGCTCAAAGGCAGCCCCAGGGATGATTAAAGAACTGGCCACCATGATTCCCAATGAACATGTAGGTGATCAATAGTCTTTGTTTATCAGAGAGGTTGTTACAGATTAGTGAGTTCCCAGTTGCACACATCTATGTTAAAGAAACTGAAAAACAGACTCTGCCTGCTCTGTAACAGGAAACAAAGACTGACAACCACCAGATTACTTTTAAGCATATGAGACTCAAACGTTTAGCTGTGAGAGTAATCAACTAACTGAGGCAACACCCGAAAATAATTGCTCTTACTTCACCAAGCGTAAGCTATGGTGGCTCTAAAGAGGGATAAGCATCTTGGATGTATCTGCGCAGCTTCTGAAGAACAGCATCACTGGAGAAAGCTTCATCTCCTCTAGCTAGATTTACTCTGCAAGAGGAAGAAAGACAGTCTTTGCAATGCTTTCATGTCTAACCCTCTTCTGCTCACTGTGTTCTCCTCAGAGCAGGAAGAATAAATCACCTCATTAAGACTCATGGTTTGATAGGATTCAAAAAGAAGTGCACGCAGAGAAAGCATGGCCAAAAGACTTTTTAACTGAATTTCATCAAGGGTGACCATGGAGTGGATACACCTCTTATTTTCAATACCACAGGTTACTGACATAAAAAAGCAACTTCCTACTTACTTATGTTTTTTTCTCATGGGAATTGTCTACTTGTTTTCAAAGGATCTCCCAGGATCTCAGAATTTTTCTAAAAATTGTTGTCAAGCAATTTTACCTGTGGCTTTCAGCCCAAATTTGCTTTTTTAAAAAGAAAAGAGTTTCTGAAGTTTTCTTATAAAACCCTTCTGCGTTCCAAGAAGTTTCAATTGGAACTTCACATCATTATAATATCAATGTCTGCAGCATTCATAATTAGAGTAAGCTTGTATAGCTTTTCTTTGTTACTAAATATGTAAAATGAGCCAACTTCTTTTCTCAGTCTGAATGCCTAGCTGTGGAAGAACTAGACCCAAAGCAAGAATTCATCTACACCAAATGTACATGCCTGTACCTGAGCGAGTCACTCTAAGTTCCCTTTATAGTCATTGGGGAGGAACAGGCACCTTCAGAACAGGATTCATCTCATCCTGAAGTAGACATCTAAAACTGGTTAGATGAATCCTGCCCATTGTTTCTCTCTGGTGACTATAAAATGAAGTCTAGGAGGAGTAGTTCAGGCATAGATGTTCACATTACAGATGTCTAGAATAAGATAGTATTTAATGCATCCCTTCTCATCATTTAGACATAACAATAGAGAAACCAAGGGGAATAGTACTTTGTTTTTTAAAAATGTGATGTTCATTGTATCCAAATTTGAAAACTTTGAAAGTACTGGAAGTGTTAAACTATGTTAAAAATCCTGGGAAGTTAACTAGTATTATATTCTATGAATAATTACTTCAAAATCAATAAGGACATGATCCCATGACCCCTAAACCATTGGCATACCTCCTGTACAGTTTCAATGGTACTGCAGAAAATTCTAACGAGCATGGCTAAATGCACTTCATGTGGTGCTTTGTAGGCAGTTACATCATTCACATATTATCAGAAACATGCTGACTCACTACTCTAGTCACCTCAGAAAAGCTTTTAAAACTCCTAATGCTCCTTAAAGTGGTGGCAGATGATGTGTAGAGCATTTGCCAATCTAGGATGCATAGGACAAAGCTAAAAAATTACCAAATATAGTCAGAGGTATGCAAGCCTTCCTGGATCTTTTACAATAGAACTCTGGTTTTTGGACTACCCAGCAGCTTCTCAAGATCAGCCAGCAAAGCTAAACCCCAAAAGTTACAAGAATCACAGCATTCAGGCTCTGGTTGACTGCAATCTGATCATTTTTAGTGGGTGGGAAGGAAACCTGATTTTTTACAGTGGTCCTGCCTGTGAGCAGCACGCACACACCATGGCTCAGTGGCTCAAGGGCTGAGCATCTCCCACTGCACAAGCAGCACAATTGCACCAGAGCCCAGAAGAGGGGCTGGGAAGGGCCAAGCACCAAAGAGTCAAGGTAAACGAAGACAGAGGCAGTGCTGGCATTCAGATTTCACCAGAGGGCCTTTCATTCCCTGCAGAGAAGGGCTTTGCCAACAATACTACTGAGGGACGGGTTATTTCAAAAAGCTGTGGGAAGGATAGATATTTCATATCTGATTATTATCTTGGATAAATGAACGTGAAACGAACAGCATGAAATAACAGATGATCTTTAAAATGAAGGCCAATATAACAACTGTTATTTTGAGCCCCCAACTGAGATTCCTTCATGCTCAAATATCTATGGTCTACTAAATCACTCAAACAGCACTGTAGACCAGCAACTGTGCACTGAAAATGAGCAACCAGCCAAAGCTGCACTGATCAGGGTGAGAGACCTCTCCACTCCCACCTCCTCATTCAGAAGCCCTGCAATCACCTCTCTGACTTCAGCAGTGACAATTGCCATAATCCTGGGGGCTGAAGGGGACTTAGGAAGAAAGTAGATGTAGATGTGTGAAGGTCTGGGACTACTAGCTATGATTTATGGTGCCATTGATCAGTCCAAAAAGTGCAGTGGTTTTCTGCTGTTTTGCAGATGAGTAACAGGTTGTGGAGCTTTTCCAGTTCGGTAGGTGGCTGGCCAACAGGGCACCTTTTTCTTGTAGGTTTTATCACAGAAGGGCATGAATCAGGCCCTCACAGGGCTGGGGGCCCAGCATTAGGTTTCATGGATCAAATTGAAGAAAGCCCTATTTAGACAAAGCTAAGTCAGTGGGAATAAAAACCAAGGGGGACTTCGGAGTATTTTAAAATTATTATTTCAAAACATATCTTCTTTATAGTTATAATCCTGGCCCTCAGATTTCAAGCTGTGCTAGAAGGACAATAAGTACAGTGCCTAGATGCCATAGAATAACTGAGGCATAGAAAGATTTTTCCACTGTAGGGCCAGAAAAAAAGTGCATCTTTTGTACGCGGTAATCCAGTATTCTATCTACTATAGTAGGCCAGCTAACTTATTAAAGTATATAAATTCTGCATGGCTTTTTGGAAATGGGCCTATGGTTATGCCCAAGTACAAAGAGTATAATTCTAAAAGAATTGACTGATTACAGCTGTAACAACATGGATATCTGGTAAAACCATGTGATATATCATCTCATGGTGATCCTTTACTCATTGAGAAAATTTTAAAATCAGTGTCCTAGCATCTGATATTTCTATACAAATCATAAATTAAAGAAATGGACCGTAAGGGTAACACAAAATGTTTAAAACTACCTCTTCTGCTGAAAACTGTCCTTGTGTTTTTAACTGATACTTTTTTCACCAAAGTCCTGACCAACTGAGCACAATGATTTACCTCATATCACAAATAAAAGTCACCAATTAGAAATCCTGGCAGCCACCAGAAAAGAGTCTTAGAAGTTTCACCCTCCGCTGGCAAAGCCATTGTGTATGATTTGCTCACAACCATCAACAAGAATACCCTTCACTCACACCCCTCGAGCTGCAAAGGGACAAAATCCACAGCAAAGCTCCAAAACATAACCAAAATATTTCTAATGTGGGAATGCTGAAATACTGTGAAATTAATTCCTTCAGTTAATGGAACTCTTTATATAACCTCAAGGTCCCAATGTTTTACTTCTAAGTGAAAGCATTTTCAAAAGTAGGAGTGCTGGAGTTCAGGGAATTTAGGACTCAGACAAGCGATGTCCTCTGAATGACGTTCACCTCAATGGTCTGCCTCTGGTGTATCTTGCTGCAGCAGAGACATACACTGAAGGATAAGTGCATGGGTAATCTGGTCCTAAACCAGTCAAGGAAGACGTCCTAGCTGAACTCTAAGGCAAAACTGCATCCACTCCAACAGGCCCTGAATTTTATATTGGGAGCCCATGAGATGTAAATACCTCCAACAACCATAAAATGCTGTCCTATATTATTTCATATAAACAGCTCCCTGGCACATCTCATATCATATTATATTTAAATAGAACCTTAAAAACCTTGAAATCACGTCCCTTGTCCATCAATTACTATTGCATTTATTATCAGCTACAATAAAGTTACTTCATTATTAGAATTAGATGACTATGAGGAACCTTTGCTGTTGTTCCATTCACCTGGTGGAGCTTTTGAATTACATTATCTGAGAAATATCACCTAAGAGATGTGGCATACATAGGCTTGAACATTTCTGTGCACAGCATCATTAAAATGTCACTGTATTTTTCAAAGGCATGAGAAAGCTCCAGTGAAAGAATACATGCAGAAATCTTTCCATTATGCAACTGCCCTTAGAAGCAAGATTTACTTTAAGATTTAAACTAGCATGTGACATGAAGTGACAAGAACTGGGAAAAAACCCTATAATAGCAATTTTTTTACAAAGTAATAATTGATCATTGTTCTACTGCATTGTGAATGACTAGAAGCAAATCAGATTTATCCACTGAATGCACAAAGCAGTATGGTAACTGCAGATGACACTCTCATACAGCACCTGCTGCTGTAAAACATATATCTGCACTGAGCTCTTTACAGCTAACTAGTGTATACAGAGAAAAAAAAAACCTCAGCTGGTTATTTACATGGAGGATGCTTTTCTTCCAACAATTTAAATAGATAATCATGGAATCATTAAGCAGTAATGCATGGTCCGGTTACTGACCTCCCCACACTGTACAATCTAGGTGCCTTGTCCTGTTGTAAGCTTAAGCAGCATTTTAGAGTGAAAATGCTGTCTAAGAGTTAAGTTGTTCTTCCTTTCTCTTTGGCCACATGCCCTTGGCACTGTTGCCAACAAGTATAAAATATATTCTGGCAGTTTTCTTCTCGCAGTTTTTGGTTTCTGAGTACAAAAATTAATCATGAGATATCCTGGTGTAGATTTAACCAAAAGCCACAAAAACATCCATTCCTCTGATATTTTGGCTTTAAAAAGCAAATATAAGTTTAGGAAGCTAGTCAGCATATGCTGAAGTGATCATGTCCAGGAAATAATATTTTGGAAAATGTCCTGTGGCCTAAACTCTGTCGGCTGAGATCCTTGAGGCTGGGCTGGAAAATGTTTTCTATCCATTTATCTTCTGTACACTATACTGCCCACAAGATGATTTGAGTTTGGGACATAATATTATAAAGAAGCCTGGTTAAAGTAAAATAGTACATTGACTTGAATCCAGTAGTTGGCATGATTTCCCAGCCTTCACAGCAGTTTCAATAACAATATTTTCAATGTCAAAATCCAAGTTCAAAAGATTTTTCCCTGGTTTAGTTTAAATTCAAATTTTCAGGTATGAATAGGCTTAATTATGAAGCACAGGATTGTCACTTCAGTTATATTTTTCACTCTGCAGTGCAGAGTGAAAACTTCCAACATTAATGCATTCATTCACTTTAGTTTCTCTTCTTCCTTTCTTTTCCTTGCCACATCAGTGTATATATAAAGGGGAGAGGCTCACTGAATCTCACTGTCACCATGCAAGCACGGTGCTAACACTTATGAAGTTGCTTTTCCAGCAAATTCACACCATCCCACATCGTTAGTCATTTGAATGCAAGAAAGTAATGCTCCCTTTAGGAAATTAAATTCAAATCCATGAGCAAACGGAAGTAAGAAAGCAGTAACTTAAAGCTTTCACTCCATGAAACCTATATAACTTACTGCAAAAAATTTGGTTTCATAGCCAACTCTATCAGCTTGTACGTACTGTGTCATACATACTGCAACACAGGCACAAGTAAGATGAATTAAGGATGGTAGTCACAAAAAGGAATAACAAAGTTATAAGGCAGCAGCACTAAAAAAATGTCCCCTAAGAAAATAACATCATTCTTACCTATTCATTAGCTCTTGAGCAGTTTCTCTTGCAAAGGAAATATAAAGCCATTTATGACTGACTTCAAGTAATCCAAAGACACAAATCTACTCCAACTGACATCAATTGCTCTGAAGGCTTTTTCAATGTCCTCATAGGCTGAACGCAGCTGCAATTAATACAATTTACAGTGTTTTGTTCAGAAAAATCAAGTTCATGAAGCTTTTAAAACAATAATGCATTTTTTACAAGACCCTTTCAAATGTTCTTCTCTGTGAAGTCATCAAATATGTTACACTGGCATGCTCTGACCGACAGATGTTTAATTAATAAGCTCACTAGAAAATCGTATTCCCAATCACATACTCTCAAGTGACAAGTCAGACAAGTTTCTGAAATAATAACCCTGCCTCAAAATTCAGAGCTAAAAATAGTTGGTGGATCAGTCTGCTTGATAACACCTCTC
Organism: Bucorvus abyssinicus; assembly: GCA_009769605.1. NCBI lineage: Eukaryota > Metazoa > Chordata > Aves > Bucerotiformes > Bucorvidae > Bucorvus > Bucorvus abyssinicus. Next base: position 79,547,482 of record CM020025.1, read on the forward strand.
TTAATGTAGCTTTAAAGCCATCCATAGCATACTCTAGTCTCAAAGTTCTCCTTATTAAAATGGGTCATTAGCACAATAAATACTGGAAAATGTTAGAAGGTGTGGAATAGTTAGTACAGCTGTTGTATAAGCATATCACACATTTCTTTGGTTATTTTTTTAATCCACAGGCTGTCGCAAAGGAGCTATGTGGATGTGGTTTGGCTTGTGGGACTTGTAAAATGCCTGAAAGTTGACTTACTGCACATTTTGATAACACTCACGAAACACTAGGAAGACTGGTTTGTTTTTCTGACATGTTAGCTCACACTGGGTTCTTGAATTCAGCAAGCATCCCTGAGGCTTCCCCCGCCCCCATCATTTTTTGACAAGTATCCCATCTGCTTCTCATCTGATTACTGCTCATTCAAAACTGCCAAAATCATGGTGTAAAGATAATGTATAGAGAGACTTCAGAAAGCCCAAAATAAACGTGAAGGACAGGGAGGGCTTGTAAAGTGAGGTGTGCCGTGCTTCCAGTCCAGGCTTTGACCTCCGTATCAAAGATACACAAGATCAAAAAGGGTGACGATGTTAAACGTCCCCATAGCCTCGTTCGTCCCTCCTCTCTTGTTTTTTCAAGACTGAGAAAGCACAGTCACAGGCCTGGGTAATTGAGTTTGTAGTAGAATGCAGAGTCTTGTCGCACAGTATCAGCTCTCTTCTAAGAGAGTCGGGATTTTCATGACATGAAGGCACAAGAGCAAGTGTAGGAAAATCTTCACCTTTCCATAAAGCAGGTGGAACATAGTTCTGTTCCACCAGCCTCACACTCCTCAGCCCTCTTCAGTTAAGATCACATCTAAGGGCATACGGAAAGGTCATTTGTTATGTCTGTCCCAGCTCCAATCTCTACTCTAAGCTTGCCACCACATATAAAAAAATGTGTTTCTGCAGTAGCACCTATCCACCAATAATTTATTTCATGTAGGTCGGAAAATAATTGTCAAACAATGATAACTTGCTATTACTCAGTGTAAGTCACTACTTTGATCTAGCAATTCATATTATAAAACACCTTAGCCATCAAGTTTCAGTGCACTCTCATTTTGTTTTAGCCTAAGGAATCTGGAGTTCCTACAGAACATATGCTTTTAATGCTGTGAATCTCATGAGCAAGGTTGGAACACACAAAATAAAACAGAACTGCTGGTTCTGCTAGCCAGCTTTAAAAGCAAACAAGAAACCCTGTGCATGAAACTTGTTCGTAAAAGAAGTTGGTATAATTAACTGGCCTTGGCAATTTTATTTTCCTGTGATGCCTGTCTCAGCTTCCTGACCCGTCAAAGCATTCTGAAGTATTAATGGCAGTCCCTTACCTTTTCTCTAAATGCCCTCTCAGTGCTATCCAGACTGCACTCTGTCAAAGCACGCTTAGCTGGTAAAGACTGCAGAAAAGGTTTTGCTGGTGAAGACTGTAGAAGAAGGTTTTCTGGCTTCTGTTCCTTCTTTTACTTTCTGGCAGATTCATGCTGTTAAGAAAACTGATTTAGCAAAGTCCACAGCTTTGTCAGCTTCAGAGTAATAAAACCATCTAAAACTCTTAGGGACTGTTTTTGTTAACTGGATAAATCTTTGGGTAAAGACAGATTAAACCAAACCCGAAGTGAAACTTTCTTGTATTTTCTTGTATTTCAAACTTGATCCGTAACTCAAAATCATGCTCATCAGTGCATTTGTTGTAGTAGTTTTTCATTTCATATTTCTTTTAAAACTTAATACATATAAATTAAAATCTTATCAGGTAACTTTATTACATTTAGTATCAGAAGGTACTTCTAGAAACTAACTCCCTCTCTTTGTCAGTATGTTTCCAGACCTATCCATTACCAAAAATATATTTTCAGGAAATGTAAGACAGCATTCTTATAGGTCTTTCATAATAAATATGATTATTGACCTTTTACATTTCCTTCACATACTCCTATCTCCCGTACTCCCACTTATGGGTGAGGGAAGAGCTGTGCATGTTGTTTACCTGGACTTTAGTAAAGCCCTTGACACTGTGTTCCACAGCCTTCTCCTGCAGAAACTGGCTGCCCATGGCTTGGATGAGTGCACTCTCTGCTGGATGAAAACCTGGCTGGATGGCCGGGCCCAGAGAGTGGTAGTGAATGGAGTCAAATCCAGTCGGCAGCTGGTCACCAGTGGTGTCCCCCAGGGCTCAGTATTAGGGCCTGTTCTATTCTGGATGAGGGGACTGAGTGCACCCTCAGTCAGTTTGCAGATGACACCAAGTTGGGTGGCTGTGTTGATCTGCCTGAAGGTCAGACATTCCCAACACTCCAATAAGCTAAGTTGCCACTATGCTTGAAACTACTGTCATGCTGACAAAAAATGTCTTACTGTCATCTTGACCTCCCCAACCTGTCCAAGTTCACCATTTTGTCACTGTCTTAAAGTTCTTTCTTATAGAGGTGACCTGCAAAGTTTAGTATGATTGAATACTTGGTGAAAACCGAGGTTCCCCAGTGTTGCAAGATTCCAAATTGCAGTAAAAAATTCTTTACCTGGGTTTTATGAGCTCGTAACGGTGATTTTATTTTTTTTTTTGGCCCATGTAATATGTCACCTTTTGATTTTAAAGGTTTGGTTTTCACACACAGTTGGTAGAATTCCCCAGGCCAAAGGAAACTGGCTTTCTTTTCCTCCCTGTCCTAGTTGTATCTGCTGAGAATTATAGGCCATCAATATCCTAAAAAATTGCTAACCAGATCCATTAAGGCCAAGAAATACTTCTATTGATATCACTGAAGAGGAAAAGTATCTGAGTTTCCACTCGTTTTCCAAGCACATACTTGGAAATTTGTTTTCTGTGCTTTTTTTTTTGACTGTGTCTGTACTTATGCCAGAATTCTTCAGAAATTCTTTATAACCCCTCACCTTACAGTCTCTACCGCAGTAATGGTTAAAAAACCAGAGAAAAAGAGCCATTTCTTACAGGATAAAGCTATTCTTGAGCATATTTGTAGTGAATTGAAGAAATTGGAAATCTATGAAATCTTTAGAAACACAGTATGTAAAAGATTGTGAAAAACAAATAAGCAGTGAATTACTTTCTTCTACCTTCCCACTACATTTTTTTCTGAACTCTTGCCTCTGCTCAAGATTGTCTGTAGCATATCGAACTCTGCATAATATCATTCAAATCCTACATGCGGTGCTGTTTTCTTGGCCATCTACATGAACATGAATTTTAATACGTCTGCACAAGGACATTTCTTTTCTAATAATATATTATGATATTCTTAAACAAATTCCAACATAACTTATGGTAAGTCATACCTAAACTCTGTAGCAAGTTGTCTGGATTTTATAGCAGGCTGGAAAATTTGCAGCAGCTTCATCTGGATTAAATGGGAACCTCACTTTGAAATTAGAATTCATTTCCAAGTGGTATTAACTTATACAGCTCAGAAGTTAATCTTTGATTGCAAGCATTTATTTTCTAGATATTTCCCCTGATCGGCAATGAAGTTGGTAGTACTGTATTCACTTGCCATTCTCGGATTGTATCCAAATGCTAGGAGAAAATGAACAGCTTTCACCTTTCAGAACAACAGGTTGTTAGAGAATCCAGGACCAGTGTATGGGAAGTTACTGTGGGGTCTATCTCTAATCCCCTTTAGAAAACACTGCTGTCACTCATGCTCACGTTTTATCTTCCTAATCATGAAGACTAGAAATACGTATGTTTTAAAATGAAAATTAAAACTCTGTTGCAGAAAGAGGATGCCTAATGTCTAAAGCTAAGATGGTACCACTAGAACATCTTATGTATCATCACAGGCAACTTTCTCAATAACCTTCTTTGCATTTAACCCTGTAATAAGTCTCTAAATACAATAAAACTTGTGTTTGATTAAAGCATGTCTGACAAAAATGCATCTAGTCAGTCCTGATGGATTTGTTCCAAGGACTAATAACAGAAGAATTGATGGCCTTATTTCATCATTTGAATTTGTCTATCTCGTGAAGGTACTACAACATATGATGTAGTCACCTCTGACACTCCTTTTTCAAAGGCTAAACAAATTATCTGCTAACATTAAGCTCTAAAGTATCCACACCATCCCTTGTATCATGATTGCAGCTTTTTTTCCCCCCCTTTTTTTTTTTCCCCCAGTTTTCTAACATCCTGGGAATGAGAGCACCTGATTTATAACCTACCACTTTTATCAACATGGGGGCAGCAGGCAGGGGACAACAAATTCCACTTGCAATTTATGGGACCATTTAGTTGATAAAGGGAAGAGAACCTGGTTAGCTGTTTGGCAAATTCCATTTGAGACAAGAAAAGAGAGCTGCACTGTACCATATCCTGTTTTCCTCTCTATTCTTTGGCTCATATAGCGAAGTGTGAAGGAATTATTAGCTGCTGAGAACATCAGAATTCCATCACTTGTGTGGGGTACTGAAAACAGGAATTCCCGATCACAGTATTAATTTTACGTAATAAATTTGGGAAGTCATTAACTTGCCTCTTGCCTCAGTTTCCTGTTTGTAAAAATTGAATTATAATTCTGCTCAACCCATGGGGCTATCCTTGTAATCACAATAAACCACACACCTGTTTTTGATGCACGTAAGCCATGAGTACATGCATAATTCATGGAGGACTTCGCTTCTTTTCCCCAGATATTCCTCCACAACCTATTTCCCCTCGAGCATTCTCTTTGTGTCTTACTAGAGGGCAAGGATTACCTGTGAATTTATTACCAAGGAAATTTTAAAGAGATTAAGATTATGTTAGCTGTGCTTTGTACATATGGAAATACAAAGTGGATATACTGATGGTACTCTGACATACGTGAAGTGCTGTGGAAATGTATATAATAAAACGGATAGACTCGCTTCCACTTGGAACAAACTTTTCATGCATACATTTAAAATAAAAGCAATACTTCAAAAACATTTGTGTGGTTGAATTATGTGGGGATTGACAATTCTGTTTTATGGAAATGCCATGCGAAAGCTCAGGTTAATAGCAAATCACAGCATCAGGAATCATACTTGGGCCTATTTGAGGAGTGTCTGAAATTCTCCCTTGTTTACAGCTCAGTTTTTGATCTACCAGAAAACCCTCAACCTACAACAAAAAACAGATACATACACAAATTACCACGGCCTTACTACAGAACAGAAACACTCTTTGGTCGTTATCCTGCATTAGTGGCAGCTTTCAGCAACCCGCGGGGTACTCTGTTTTCTGTCGCATGAAAACGGTCCCATTCCTTCCCCTAGGAACTGCTATTCTTGGGCAATTTCGGCTGTTTGGAACAGAATGGCTTATTATGGGTCTGCATGTGTCAAGGCTGGAAAGTCAATCCCATTTAATAAACAAATAGAAATACAGAACTAATTACTGGTTCAAAATTGCACTTTTGCACCCTGTTCTTTATACTCCAGCTTCTTACACAGGATCTCCAGCATGATTTGCCCACTGTTATCAAGGTCGTTACAGAAGGGGCAGGGTACAATATCTACATGTAATGAACGGAGACTGGATTGGTCTCTGCAGCAGCCATTAAAATTGGGCCAGAGTCTGTTTTCATTATAAAAATCAATAAGAGACATATGAACATATGAAGAGAACACAAATTAGATAGCATCATTCTTGATTGATCTCTGTTAATATTCCTTAAAAACCAAATAATTAGTCCTAATTATGACAATTATTAGTTTGTTTTCATAAATTTATTAACCAAGGAGTGTATTCCCAAAGACTGTCTTCAAACAGAGACAGCACTCTCTTATCCTTCTCTGCAGAGGGAAGGAGGAAAACAAATACTACCACAGAGTGATTCCCAAGTCCTAAATTATGGTCCTCATCCGCTTGCTCTCTAATACCTAAAAAGATACTAGATACGCTAATATCTTTTCACTTACTAGAAAGGGCAACAAGCCTCAGGTATTTTAAGTTAGTCTTTGGATTGCCTTACCCTTCCTGTCATTAAATGATATCCCTATTTATTTCTATTACTTCCCTATTTATATAACCTAAACCAATTCATAGCTTATTATCTGAAAAAAATATTCTAGTACCTGCTTACGTTCTACACCTGCTGAATTTTGATCACTGTTTCCTCTCTACACCCAAGACAGAAGGACTATATTGAAACCATTTGAAAACACTGAAGATATGTTCTTTACATTCAAGGGGCACTGGATCAGGCCCTCTCTAGAGACCCCTTCCTGCAAACACAGTCTTTCAGAGAACATGGATCGAAACGACATTAACTTTACTGCTAGTTTTGGCTCTGATAGGCTGAAGCATCCAGACCTGTGCAACCATCATATTCTTGAATCAGTGCTATGAATACAGCTGGACTACCCCGACCCACAACTGAAGATCTTTGCCCAAGTTTTTCTTCAAAGCCTGAAGGCTAGCACATATCTCAGTGCTGATAAGAGGCTGCTGGTACGCACAAGCTCATAAGATCTTATGGCTCTTGTAAGGAAGATAGGGACAGATTTTTAGCAGGGCCTGTAGAGACAGGACAAGGGCTAATGTTTTTAAATTAAAAGAGGGTAGATTCAGACCAGATATGAGGAAGAAATTTTTTACTATGAGGGTGGTGAAACAATGGAACAGGTTGCTCAGAGAAGTTGTAATGCCTCATCCCTTGAGACATTCAGGGTCAGGTTGGACAGGGTTCTGAGCAACCTTATCAAGTTAAGATGGCCCTGCTCACTGCACGGGGGTTGGACCAGATGACCTTTGAAGGTCCCTTCCATCCCAAGGCGTACTATGATTCTAAGCATATGAAAGCTCGGTATTGTTCTATACATTTTAAAGTCTGGGTTTACTATTAATTTCAGAATATATTCCTTAAGAAACACTTCATCTGAAATTTTTTTTAGTTGGCAATTTTCAAAAAATTGAAGCTGACAATGCACATTTAATAAGCATAGAAATTGCTTCTGGATTCCTAAGTATGAAAATATGCTAATTATAAGTACAACTATTCATTATTTTCCTACTTTCTATTTTTACATACATACGAATACCTCCTAATTGTTAAAATTGGAAAACAAACAAATGTACCCATTATAGTTTTTATGAGTCCAGCCCATTGCTCAAGGAAAAGAAATCATTCTTTACACAAAGATTTGCTCTGAAATTGCTACTAAAGAAAATAACCTTGAGTTATTTGCTGCATAACTGCCACACGAGTACATTAAAAGTGCCTAGGGACAGCTTCATCTTGAGCATGTGACTTTTAAGAAAAAAGCTTTTAAGTTCAATACTTAAAAATTGCTGCCATATCCCTTTTCTTTCTCTGATTTTTAAATTAAATCCAGTTATCATCACATATAGGAAGAAGTCAGATGGCTTTTGTTTCTATGTTTTCAGTGATTTATTTAACAACGGAGTTTGTATTGCCTAGCTGCAATGAATTCAGGATATCATTGGAATGTTAAGGAAATATGTGTATATATATATATATTTCATGCATGATTTTTCCCGTAAAACTGGAGAATGTAGTCCTGGTATGAAACCTAAATAACTTTCTTGATCATTAGGACTAGATGATCAAGACTGCCCAGCTGTGGAGTCCTAAAAGCTGAAGTCCTAGGATCTGGTCTTAAAGAGAGTTTTAATTTTCACGTAATTGAGTAAACCTTTAGATGGAAGGTCCATCCAAAAAAGGTTTACTTCTTCTTAGCAGAGACTGGGCTTCAGAACTGTTAGACTACTGGGGTTTTTTTCAGAAAACTTTTAATATCCTTTTGATGAGGCAATATAATTGCTCTGTCTCTCTGGAGTTGGGCTGGCCTATCTGAAAGAAATGCTGTAAGTGCAAACAAGGCTCTCTGGCAGAGTTTGTGGATCTAAAATATATCTCTGAAAACGAATATTTTCCCCTGACTACATAGTAAGTGTCCCTAGTCCAAAAGATAAGTATGGGCAGTGCCTTATATCAGGATCTTGACAGAAAAAGCCCTCTTAATAATTACATTAAAGTTAATTGAGAGACTCAACACTGTGTCCCAGAACAACCATAACAGAATTATGCAAAAATAAACAATCCAAGGCAAATATTCAGCAGGACGTGGCTTGAATCAGAAATGGCTGCAGAGTCCAAAAGCAGAAATCAATTCAGGAGAGCACACAGTGAAGGGACAGCAGGAAGAAAAGTGGCAGCAGAACTTGGTCCAAAGACCAATATTGGGTTGGTTGTCTTTTTTCGAGATCAATGCAGAAATAAGCATTTAAAGTGGATTATGTTATACTGTAATTCAAAACTAGAAGCCTGAAGGACAGTAGGAGCCCAGGTCCTATTAAATAATACACATTTGCTCTAAAAGTCCCAGCTACAGGTCCATGCTATAAAAGATAGACTGTCCAGAGAAATGCGATGGATAATCATATCAAAGAAACATGGCCTAACAGCTAGCTGAGCATCCAATGCCCTAGAACGTCCCCGGACCTGCAGCTCGGAAGCACAGGCCCTTCAGATACAAAGAAACCTCACTGGGAATCTCAAACATAGAAGAAAATTTCTTTCTGATGAAACCAACATTTTAGGCTGTTGGGTTTGGACACTCCGATCTTTTGCCTGAGGAGGGGAGCTGAGTGGGAAGAAAGGGTGATAGATACATTTAAACAGTCTAAAAAGACTGTTAGCCTTTACTTTGCCTGCCTGCTTATCTGCCTTCAACATGCTAAAAAAAAATACCTTAGAAGCCCAGGGTTTATTGACTTTTGTCAAGGAATTTCATGGATGGTGATTCGAAGAACGTATATATTCTGTGGGAGACCTGGTTTTGTTAATTTTGTTGCTGTTCACTTTGGATTTTTCCAGTTTCTCAGCCATTATGGGTACTGTCCACAGTGTAAATTTTCAGAGCGGTCAAGTGACTCGATAAGGTTCCAAACATTAAAAAAAAAACCCTGTTTACCCAATTTATCAGGAATTGAGAGGGAGACATGGATATACGTGAAACAGTGGAGGGCGTTTAGATTCAAATTTCTCGGGCTGCCCATGCCTCCCCAACCACAGACAAAATAAACCAAATCAATATGACCTAAGTCACTGACTTGGACAATGTTCTTTTAGGGCATGATGATTACAGGACACATAGCTTTTGTACACGAATAAATGTGAAGACAGAGGAGCAGAGTACACTCATCTGGTTTATGTTGACCTTGAGATTTAACTAGATCAGTGCAAAATTACCAGTAGAGAGTGAATTTGACTCATGTCTTTCAAAAGAAAGGCATTTTATTCCTTTGACAAGGGCATGAATATCCTTTCTTAAACATATTATTAACAATAATTATCTTGCAACTTGTACCTTGAGAAAAGAATATACTTTCAGTTGCTTTAAGGTTCATCCATAATTTAAAAATTCTTGTATAATTTGGGTATAGTTAAACATTCTTAAATATAATAGGTTTCTTCAAAAGTTGTTCATATGATACTCCATTAGTAAGAAAATGACATAATTTTTTTGTCTATATTTTTTCTGATATTCTGTTTCTTCATACAGAGGTTTCTTACTACCATTATTTTTATTTGTTAAGCTTCAGAAGTTTTTCTGATTTTCATCATTTTAGAGTTTTAAATCCCCCAAAAGAAAATCCGTGTTCTTTCTTATTATTCAACACTTATGAGATATAGTAACATTTTTATAGATTTATTACCTTTCAGATTGCAATGTCAAACACAAGGATTATTGTCAAATAAAAAATCATTTTTGTTTTTTGATTGCCTGCTTTAGAAGAGTATTGCTTCTGTTCTATAATTGCCTGTACCGAATTATTTAATTGGTTTTCTTGATATCGAATTCTGGAAGGTATCCCAACCAGAAAAAAAAAGTGAAACAGTGTAGTCAGGCAATATGAACTGACAAAAATTATGTGGCAAGTTGCTCACAACAACAACAAAAAAATCCAAATAAAAAAATCCAAACAAAAATCCTCAAGCAATATAGTATGATCCTAATTAGCTTCATTTTCTTTTACGTCTCTATCCAGCAAATAGTATCTCCAACAGTATTTCCTGATGGATTTCACAGACTCCAAAATCCACAGAAAGTCATTCAAAATTGTAAGACACTAACCATTCTTTGGAAACAGAGCATGTAACATCAGATTCCTATTGGTTTAAGGCAGTTTGCAGCTGATCTCCCTGCGTGTCATTGGCATAAATTCACAGGTATTGTCATCACTTGATGTCTTCCACATGCTCTTTGTGTACATACTTTCCTACCCCATCATGCTTGGGCCATCCTTCCTCCTGCAACGCTTGCTGCAGTCCAGCTATTTCCCATCCCCATGTTCCTGCTCTGAGAGAGCAGGCTTTGCTACAGCTTCGGTCAGTACAAACGAGTAGGGGTGCTGGATCCATATCTGAAGGACATACGGACTTCCAATACCAATACTTAGACCCTGCTCTGCCACTGAAGAGCAAAGCAATCCAGTTTCCAAATGCAATAAAAACATGACTCAAGGTTCACATCACACATCTGAGGTAAGCAAGTATTTTTCACTTACGTAGCTGTGCAAACTGCAGCCCTAGAAGATTATGTGTCTCTTCTGCCAGGCCTAGACGACTGGATCACTGAATCAAGCCATTCCTTGCTCTCTGGCTTCACCTCAGAGGCAGCCTCTGAGTTTCCATTTCACTGTATCACTTGACATGAAAACCGTGCTAAGGGGAGAGGAAGCAGATCACAGCACCCACGACACAACATTTCTCCGTTCACTGCCTCAAGCTGCATAGGATGTGAAGATGTGCCTTGGTACCGTTCTCTTTCAAACAGCATTCTTCTGCCCCATGGTCAAAAGCCCAGTCATATTCAAACTACCTGCAGTTCAGCAGCAAGATGAAACAGCTAATCCGAGCTGTGGCCTTTTTCAAATGCAAGATTCACTACTCACCTGGCTATGAGGATCTTTTTTCCAGTGAGAGGTTCTCAGCCTTCTCTCGTCAGTGATCTCACCAGGAGTGGGAAGATGCTTTCTCATTCAGAAGCCAAGAATTTAAAATCAGCTGTGAAAGGGGGATTGGTTCCTGGCTCCGGTATGTGAGTCCTGCACACACACTTTGTCCTCTTGCTACATTGGTTCTGCTGAATAATATTTTTTAAACATCTTACGTATATCTTATGTCAGCCAAACAAACTGAAGTGGTCAAGCAGAAGGCTGTCCTAACACCTCTTATAAGCAAAGTAAGGAAATCCTCTCCTCTCTTACACTACTTCTTCCTCTGGAAGAGCCTCTAGGGTTCTCACTATCTCTTCTATTCAGCTTTCAGAGTGGACTAGGCATCAGCATCTCCGTTCAGACTCCCCAACCCTGTCCTGATCGGAGGCTGAGAACATCCACCCCCAATGTGGCTCTGTGAGACCTCAGGCAAGGGCAGTCCCACATTGTCCCTCTAGTATCTTAAGCCCCACCCTGCAAAGCAAGCTGCTTGGTATGAATTCTCATGCAGGACTCTTCCCTGTGGAATGAATTATGAACATATTTATCCTTGCATACTATCTCATCCATTTAGTCAGAGGAAGGCTGAAGGCTGCAACTTGCATATAGAAGATAAAGTGGCAAATTAGCCTGCTGCAAGCAGCACCCAGCCACTGTCATTCAGAAGATCACAAAGGCCTCATCATTTATTGCTATTATTACTCTTACAGAAAAATCAGGGCTGTTTCTTTACTTCCTTTTCAAATTCTGAGCCCTTCATCCTAGAACAGGTGAAGAATTTGCCTTAGTGTGTGCCTCTGTATCCATCCGGCAGAGCTGTAGTCAAAAAGTCTGCAGCACCTGATGTTTTTCACATTCTTTGCAATCTACAAATTATGGGTGATTTCAGTGAACATGAAACCAGTACTGGCACAAATGCAAGCACAGGAAAGCACTGCTAACATATAATACAACATGCCATTTTATACCTATCTTGATAATACAGGACAACCTTCCCTGGCACAGTAGAAAATGTTACAACCACCCTCCAAGAGAAAGGAATATTTCGCGTGTACTCAATGTCTTAAGAAAGTTCCTCTTCAAATGGCACTAGTACACTTCAAAACTCTTTAAGACAAAGCAATGAACTTCAGATACAATTCATATATTTTAAACAGTAGGCAGAGGATGATCTTCCTTTAATGACTGAAACTTAGAGATTTGCTGGAAATCAAAAATATAAAAGATCTAGGCAGGTACACATTTCACAAGTATCAGTGAACTCCAGAAAATCAGTGAATTATTTGTTCTACATATACCAAAGAATTCTTTTTTTCTCACTTCGCTTCAAAGATTGCCAAAATAAAGAACATTTAGGGGTTGAAAGAAAATGTATACATGGGACAAACTGACAAATATTTTACGATTCTAGCAACTGGACAGTCTTCTACAAGTCTGTTAAAAATCTCAGCAACCTGGACCTTAAATTAAGCTTACAAACCGAAAACTGGCAATAAAAGTAGCATTGAAGGCTTCATGCTTACTCTTTTCTGTGTTGAACTGTTCAGCTTACAAGAATAAAGCCTTGTTTTAAAATATCACTTTTAGCTCCTATTTCTGCAAATGAAACTGGGGAATTGAGTCAGGCTGTACTCTTTCTGGCTCACATAATAGCAGCAATAACAAAAATTCTGCTCCTTACTCACTCATTTGAATGTGGCTGCCTGAGACAGAAATAAACCCAGCTCAGCTTCACATGCTCTGCAATGCTACCAGGAGCAAGAAGGATGGAAGTCCTTGGAGGGAATCCTGCTCATAGTGCTGTCAGTACTTCAGTGGAGCCAAGATTTCATATCTTGTTTGTTTTCATCAAAAGAATAGAGATTCCAAGTCTGGTACTCCCACGGCAAAGCATTTATGCAGGGTGAATAGGGCTGTTTGGCGCTATAACCATCCACTGATGTAAGCAAAGATTGCTCAAAGTAAGTAGCTATGAATCAGGCATGTTCGGCTAGTCCTTGGCAAAAAAAGGGTGGAAGAGGATAACACTTTTTATCTGGCTAAAGACATGAAGGAAGAAAACCAGGTTTTATTCATCAAAAAAGGCCTTTTCCTATAGTGATAGATACAAAGCAACAAAGGAAATTTGAATTCAAAGAAAGGATTAGACTTCGCCAGAGTAGGCTAGGATTTCTCTTCCTTGCCATGACCGGCAAAACTTTTCCACCACAAAGCCAAGCTTTTCATAGAGAAATAAATGCAGCAATCTTGATTCATTTCTCCTTGTAATCAGATTTAACTGAAATGTATTATTTGATGAGTGAAGCACAGGTCTGGATACTGTGGAGCCTGGCACCAGTGGTACATTTTTCTGCCAGCTTGATACAGCCATTTGTCCTTACAGGTTAGATAAGCTAAGTACCAACCTGTTTATGCTATCAGAAACTTTCAGCAGAGACATTCGAAGCAACGTTCCTGTTTGTCCTCTAGGGTATTAGTGATATCACAGCCCTTTGAGCAACCACAGGGCCTCGCCATAGTATCTTTGGCATAATGCACTCTGTTGTCACTGACACACGCCAGCTGGCTGCTGCTCCCCACCCCAGCAGTGACTGCATTTCAGCAGCATTTATGCATGTAAAGCACTTGGGGATCCCTTGGGAAGAAGGAAGACCAAATATTTTAAATATTTTCTGATCCTTCAGAAGCACAAAGAATATCTATTGAAAACATATCCTCTACAGGCATCACAGCAGGAGGAACTTCCAGACGCTCCCTTATGCAGACTGCAGCTTACTGTGAGAGGATTTCCTGCCACAAATCACTGAAGCTCATTTTGCTACCCACACAAGTATTGCCAATCACTGTGCATCAAGGCATTTTCCTCAGCAAATGTGCCTCCCATGCGTCTGGGCTTCTATGATCATGCATCGCTTCCCTCTCACAGCCTTTATGGAACTTGCTTGGTGGCTCAGGGTGTTTGGCAAGGTTGGGAAGGAGATCTGCAAAGGGGCTTTCGTGTATTCCCCTTACCCCGAACTCCTGAACTCTGCCTACAATAACGTACACGTTCTTTCTGATGTTGAATCAATCCAAAAGGTTTTAGAGAATCCCTGAGACAAACGGGCCTTTAGCATTATAGTTAAGAGCAGAATGGTGCTTTGCAGAGAAGGCAGCTGGCTGGATGCGGAGGCAAAGGAGTTCTGCACAGATGCACAACAATGGCTCGTCTATCTAGGAGGATAAGCACTGAGAGCACTGGGACAGACCCAGTGGTTCTTCTGGAAGAAACAAAAGCTGCTTGCCCTTGACATGAGGATCAGAAGCAAAATCTGTATTCAAACTTGTGATTGCTGCCCCTCATTTAGAGGCATACAGTCACCCTAATAAACAACATATGGGAAATCTGGGGTTATTATTTGCCAAGAAAGCAAAAATAGCAAAATTGTAATGGCAGCATTAAGAAATATGCTGCAAGGAATAAGTTTGGGACAGAGTGGTAAAACATGCTGCCTTCCATTTTTGTGAAAATGTGTCAAAACTGCATAAATTAGTAAAGAAAAACCCATGCTATAACACCTCGCATTCTCTCTGGCAAAAGCCTGAGAGCTCATATGGGCTTTCAAGGTAAACCCTGCAACACAGGACAGCTTGGAAGCTTACCGCCCCACTAGCTGTCCCTGTGGGGACCATGCGTCAGATCCAGCGTCTCCAAAGCACCCTCTTCGAGCGTGACAGAGGTGCACCTAAGGCACGCTGGCCAGGGCAGGAAAAGGAAGAACCTCAGTCACTCTGCTTCCAGTCTGTCTCCAGGCAGTCTGACAGCAACCTCCAGCAGTCTTTCTGACCGTGCCCTTCCCTTCAGCCAGCACACCCACGCAGAGAGGTGCGCTTAGATTTTCTGCCCTTCATGGCACCCTGCTGTAACAGGCACAGGGGCAATAAGGGGTGATGGCGAAGCTTTTAGAGGGATGGTTATGTACCTTATCACCAAGCGGAAAATTTCAGTCTGCAAAGATCTATCAATCTAGCATATTACAGGCAGAAAGAGACACGCATCGGATTTTGTTTGTTTTGTTAAAAAAAGGAAGAAAGTAAATGCCTGAAAAATATTCTTCTCTTGCTATAAACACATCAGTGCTCATTTTCCCTATATTCTACTTCAGGCCATTTTGTGTAAAATCTTTAATTAAAGTTTTTCTTTGAAATTGTCATCATCAAACTAGAAGAAAGAAAGGAAGTAAAAAATGGAAGGACACAGCTGTGCATATATGAAGTGCTATTCAGTACCAAATGAATTGGAACAAAATAAGTATCGTGACTGTTATGCTTTTAGTTTTGGCTCTGTATTCTCAGTAGCACAGTCTAACTTGTCACTTTATATTGATTCCATCTGTTTACACTCTGCAGAGTATTGGCTTCCTGCAGTGAACATTTCCTATTTACCAGCTGGTAAAGATAGGCCCAAACCAGATAGAAAAGAATTAGACTATTTTCAGATCCTCATAAGCATAAAATCAAAAATTAATGGGGGAGGGGAGATAAGAGTAGGAGGAGTGAAGAAAATATATAGGCCTGATGCTTTTTCATATTGATAGCCCTTTACAACCCATTAGCAATTTTTAGAAACCTTGAAATTTGTACAATGAGTACACAAAAAAATCAATTTTCACTCCTCTTTACATTAACAGCCTTATTATAAATGTGGATCGATCCCAGTATTTCAATCATCTTTAAAGAGAAATTGTTGGGGTCTGAATTTAGCTAATACAACACTCCCACTGCCACCAGCCAGCTATGAGTGAAATACCTCCATATGAAAGGGATGTGCACACGCAGTACAGAGCCATCTTTGCCATCCAACAAACTGAGTTCTAGTCATTTCTTTTTCATGCTTACTGGATTCCCTTCTTAAGAAGGCTATTATTTGGAGGGGCTGACTCACTTGATAAGAGTACTTTTACTGTCATTAAAAAAACCTCTTGCACGTTGCAAGCTCTTCTTGTACAAAGTTTTATTTTTTAACATTCAGGAACACTGTGTCATCGAAGTCGAGCCTCCTTTCTGTGCTGCCGTGTTGTTTTGCAAGTATTACTGGGGAGCAAATCCTGTGCCTATTTTTGGAGTCCTAGTGGCCAAGTCAGTGAAATTGCACTCTGTAAAGGAAATGAAGGCAGATTTGGGTCCTTAGAAGACAAGATGCCCTTTGTTGGAGAGGTCTCGGCTGCACCAGGGCAGTAGCATGCACCAGGGCATCAGCAGGCCAAGAGCATGAAATAGGAGAGTCTGGGCTTATGACGTGGTATGGGAGTGCTGGTTCTTGTTACTCACAGCACATAAAGATATGCATAAGTATCCCAACTACATTGCTGCATCACTACCTTGAATACTCACTGTGTCAGTAGAAAAGAGCTCTTTCGTGCTCCATCTTTTACATTCCCAGGCACACATCCGCCCTCCTTTCCAAGCTGTTCTTTCCTTAGGAGGCAGCCCTGTGAATCCTAAACGTTGTGGCCTTTTCCCTACAATTTGCTGTTACTTTTCTTTAGTGATCAGTTGTTTGGGTTTTTTTCCCTTTTCTTTAAACCTGCTTTTCTCAAGACAGTGACCTTCAGGAGTAACATTTTACTGTATTTGACTAGAAATTATGGAAGGACTCCTATAGCCAAAACTAAAGAGTTTTGCCCTGGCACTTGAAATACTCAACATCTTTTCCTAACTTATCTATGCTTTATTGAGCAAGTAAGAATGACTACAAAGGCAGTAAGGCTTACTTCCAACAAATACAACAATTAACTTCGGTGTCATAAAAATGAGCAAGGGCAGCCCTGGATCATTTGATTAAGTGAACTGCCAGCATAGCTAGAGTTTCTAAGTGCAGGACAGTGATGAGAAATCCAAGGCTGTCTGTCAGGTCTTGGTTCCCCTACGTCTTTTCATTGACTAGAAGATGCTCTGAACCACCTGCTGCCTTTCTTGATCTTGGCCATCACACTAGTTATGATGTCTAAATACAGGTACATATGGTAGGTGCTCCAAATGTGGCTTTCTACCTATACAAGAAGAAAATAACTATTCTTTGTTTTAGTGAGGACATTAGGAACTTCTCCTTTTGAGTTTGGGTTTTGTTTTTTTTTAACATGCACATATAAATTCAAAACCCAATCAGACTTACAAATATAAATGTATCCTTGACTAACAACGGGCATCCAAACAGAAGCAGAATAAGGTTTGGCTTGGGAACAACAACCACTGTGATACGTTACAAATAAATATTTAAAAGGGTATATGAACTCTTAAGTGTAGCTGAATAATTATGTGTACATCACGCATTTACATATCTTGCAGTTCTTCTTTAACTGAATTGTTCCTGGGATTTATATGTAGCAGTAACCTTGCCTTAAGTTAATGATATTTTCTGAAATGTACCAAAATATACATAACAGCTCTATTTTACAATGCTGTGAAAAAAATAACATCAACCTTGCAAATTAAATATACCTCTAATTAGGACTTTGGAGGATATTTTCAATTCATAAATTCCATAATAAGAGGATATTTCAGCAGTTTCTTTTGTGATAGGAAACACTTAACATGGAAATGTAAATGTTACTCTTCAGTTAGCTGCATATAACCAAATGAATAAAAGCTATGACATTAATAACAACTATAGCAAGTTATGATTGATAGGCTTTTCTACAGTGAGAAAAGATTGTCTTGGATACAATCTGTCCTAACAGCCTTGTGATATGTTAATATTTTATTCAGACTAGAGTGAGGATATATTCAGATGTCCTACTCAGTGGAAGGGAAGCAAATAGGTTGCAAATACTACTGCAGCCCTGAGGTGCAATAACAGCTGTGAAATCAGAAAGACTTTATTTCCTCCTCCCAAACTGCAGGCCAAGCCCATGCCAAGCACAGCAGGAGGTCAGATTTTCCGTGGAATTTACATCAGGTTATGTTTAATGTATTTCTCCCTCTATGAGCAGTCTTAGGGTAGAGACAACAGACTGTCACACAGTGGTCTAGAAGGCATGGAATACTATTCCGTGTCCTTGTAAATAGTAAGTATTATTAGGTGTGATATGTGACATCAGGTTAACTCACAAATGGCCAAATATAACAAAAAATAATGGTGTTGATTAGAAGATTTTCATGGCTCAGTTTGTGCAAGATAAAATAACAGAAATCTAGCTTTCCCATAGTCATACCACCATTTCCTTCTAGATTTAAAGAAGTGGGTTTGTGCTGTTCAGATTTGTGTTGAGATTTAAGCAGAGTGAGCTCTCAGGTGGCTGGATACTTCTAAGTAAAAAGAGTACAAAATACCTGAAATACCATTCTTCTGATGTGACAAGTGTTTTACACCGGTCTTTCAAAAGGCTAAACAATAACAGAAATTGTACTGCCATGGAGAATCTACTTTCTTAAATAAGTCAAGTGTTGTTAGTCAAGCCACAAGCATCCAGTAACTAAGAAATAAAATCACAGTGGGACTATGCTTGTCCTACACCAGAGGTTTGTTGCAAGACTGCTTGAAAGAGAAGAGTGCTTAGGTTTTGAATGCTAAAAAGGGATTCACAGTGTGGATTACAGAGGTTTTAAAAATACTACTTAGTACTTTAGCGTAAAGAAAAATCCCAAAACAACAACTAAAAACCCTAAGCATACGAGTATGACCAGATGTTCATACATCCTTTTAAAGGGCAACATCCTTTTAACATGTTACTAAATTGGTATCAGTACATCAAGAGCAACACCTACTTATCTGAAATGAATTACTTCCCCAGCATGTGGTTTCTGTTATTTCCCTGGTCAACATACTTTCTCCTTGAGCAGGGATTCCAGATGACTTAATGTCATTGTTTGGCAACTGTGGCTGTTCAACCTGAAAATAAATATAATAAAAAAGATTAGATGAACATAAACCACAAGTGCATCAATGAATAAACCAAAAGTGCATCTCAGTACCATTGAAGACCAGTGCAGGGACATCAGTTGGAGAGTTTTGTTTTAGCATGTGAACAACTACAAATGCAAGAAAGTGGCTTGAACCTGCCTTCATTGTGGCTGTCCTTCACAGCTCTGCACTGTTCTTGGAGAAAATCCCCACAAATCTGGATTCCTGAGCAGAACAGGGATGTGGCAGCTGCTCCTCTACCACAAGCATGATGACTATAAAATATTTTTTCTTGAAGGATTTTTTTTTTTCCGGCTGCCATAAGGGTCACAAAGAGATATTAGCAGCCTGATCTGCCCTTGGGATGACAGAGTACTTGGGAGTCCCAAGGTCAAGAAGGTTATAGTGCCAATTCTCCCCTCTCCTCTGCTCCCATCAAGTGTTCTTCACAGAACAACAAGCATGTCTCCTCCCTTACTCCCCAACACAAATCTGAGATTCGTCACCCGTAACTTCAAAAATTCTTTTTAAAATTAAAAACACATCACCTTGGTTTTGCCTTTGTTTCGTCATCCTAATGACTTTCATTAAGCACCAGAGCAAGTTATTCTCAGAGTCAACTACCAGCCAAGTTTACTTTCACTAGTGGACTCTGCAGGTGCCAAATTCCACTCCCTGCACACCCTTCTCTGGTTTCAGCCTCAACTGCCTGCTTCTGAAAAGCCTTGTGCAATTTTATTCATATCTGTACTCGTGCGATGAAGTCCTAGAAGCCAAGCTCTGCCATCATTTCAGCCTCCGAATTTAGTGGAATTGCTTGAGTTTTAAATAGTGTGGCGAAGTAGCTCCGATAATGCTTCCTAGCAAAACTCCTGGAAAACAGCACCTGTACTGCCCTCCAATGGTGAAATTACATCGAGCTATGCTTGATGCCTTTAACAAACCTATCATTAGTTTTGCTTCCATACATTGTAGACAATCTCAGAGAAGTTCTCTACTAAATTAGATGGCCAAAAGACAAGATCGTCTAAGCATGACCATTACTTTTCACATTTTAGTGAGTTTAAAAGGAAATCAAGAGTAACATCTTATATATTTTCCTTGAACTCTAGAAGAAAATCCAACACCAAGCATACAAAATCTTTACCATTTTATTATATTGCATGTAATAAAGAATAGATTAACCCTTTATCCAGGAAAGATCGCTCATTTGTTATTTAATTAGTTTTCACTAATCAATTAGAATTTTTTAAGCTCCCCTGTCTCTCTGGGAGAAAGTGGCTTAGGTCCCTCCCTTTTTCTTCTTTTCTTTTGCTGCTCCTCTTCCTCCTCCTCCTTCCTTTCAAAGTCCTAATCCCATTTTTGTATCCTCAGTATTATACTCCCTCATTCTCTCTTTGTCTGAGTTTTCTTAGCTTTGCACTTGCTGGGAACAAAGTTGGACTGGAATTTAGAGAATATTTTTTGAGGCAGCTCTTTATTGAAGGACAGATCGTACAAACCCACAGAACAAACTGAAGGAAAAGGAATTTCCCTGCAGATCCCCTTGCAGAATCTCACCTTTTATATTTCACTGGGGGGGGCGTGTGTGTGTGAAAAATATTTAGCTATCCACTAAGAAAGCTACTGTGAGAGCACAGATTTGGTTTTATTTTTATGTAGAGTATGACTCTACTTTCCATTTTACTTCGTTGAAGGTAATAACACAAACTTAATCCCAGTTCACACACAGCTGCTGTCTTCTCAACTTTATTATTGAAAAATTACTTGCGCTGGAAATGAAGCCGAGTGTGAGTTATTTATGCCTAAGGGATTGAATCCCATTACTGGGTCCCTTGGCTTAGCTTCTATGTTTCACTTGAAGACATGTCAAGCTGAGTGGCATGTTTTCAAATCCCTATTAAACTGAATCAGTTATAATTTCTTTCATACACAAGAACTTTCATTGTTAATTTAGAGAACAGACTGATTAGTCTTAAACGTTCATATTATTCCAGTAGCAGTAGTGGATTAGCAAACCATTTCCTTCCTTTTGGCAATCAGGTAACATTCCTATGGCAACTACATCAATTACACATACGGGAAAAGCAATTTGCGAAAAAAGTGTGTCGTATCTCTATGTCGCTAGAAGTTCACATTAGCAGCTAGATTCTGCCCTGAGAGATAGACGACTCACACGTGATTCATGACTACAACTTGGGAGAAATTTGACTGCATAATATGGAACCTTTTGAGCATGTCGGTGTTTCTAGCAATTTCAGCGAATTATGACAGGAAGTCAAGACATGGCACAGTAACCTTGCCAATGTTGGGGATCAGTATTTCAGTATACTTGGATAAGTGGTATTAGATTTTTTAAATACTTCATTTGCATTACTCATTTTTTTCTTAAACAGCAAAAATAATTTTATCTTACAATTTTATTTTTGTTTTGTGTATTATGCATTACTACCGCTCAGCAACTTGTCTAGAATTAAGCAGAGCACTAATATAATGTATGGTAAATCCTTCCCCCAAAAGTTACAAGCTACAAGTCTTTCCATCATGTAAGATAAAGATTTCCCAACTCTCTCTTTCTCTGATCTTTCACATGTATATATGAAAATATATTCATTCTCATCAGCCTCACTTCTCTTGTTCAGAAAGATTATTTAATGTGTTTCAGGTGTATATGTGTCACCCTAATAAGAATTCAGTATTAGCAAAGTATTTAACATCAATCTTAGCTAAAATGGGCTTAACCCATTACTGATTTTAGCCTGATTAATCTAAAATGCAAATGTAATAGATCAGTTCACCCAAATTAAACAAACAATCAAGAGTCAAATACATTAGGGAAAAAAAAAAAGTATAAAACTTAGTCACCTACACTTTCAGGACAGAAATTTAAGTGTGTAATAATGCTGGATGCTGCATCAGCATCTTCCCCTATTTTTGATAAGGGTCAGTCATGATATCACATAAACATTCAATGTTCCTTCAAGTCCAATCTGACGATGGTTTATAAGGTAGAAAATACCAAAAGCGAGCCAAGAAACAACTCACGCAGACAAAAAGCAGCTGGTCTCTGACTCAGAGTTCACAACCTAATCCATATATATTCATAACACTGCATGTATATGAATTTAAGCTGTGAGATCTTTTTTTTAATAAATCAAAAAAATCTGCTAGTAAATTGCAACTCTTTCAAATAGTGAGACTCACTACACAGAAAAAATCCTCATATAAACACACCAATCATCAAATTTAGCTCACATTACTTTTGCAAGTTTTCTATGATTTTCACTTTAACAGAAGGTTTTGACTACGTCTAGCATCTTTTTGATAATATTGGTCTGAAACCTGCTCCCACTGAAATTTTGCTCTTGACATAAATAGGAAGATTCAGAATTATTATAAACAGCAATGATGTAGCATACCTCTGCCAGCACAGCATCAAATTCAGCTTCTGTTCAATGGAAGAGAAAGGTTTTAATCACTCTCCTGAATCCACCCTTTGTGACTGTCAGGGTCTAACCAACACCAAGCATCTGAAATGTTTTTTTCAGTTCATCTTCTTTTTTCAGCTGTCTTTTGAAGTGAGATCTGCCCAATGTTCCAGGAGAATAATGTGGGATCTGGGACAGAGGTCACAGGCAGTCATCAGATATCCTAAGTCTGGCAAAACCATATTTTTTTTTTAAGAATTCAATACAAATCAGTTCATTTCTAGAAATATATTAAAAATGGTTATTGTTTGTCCACTGATTTGAAAGCAATAACTAACTAAATGCAATTGTAAGCTTTTAAATAAAAGATTGTGGGATTTCTCTTTCTGCTACTACAGCCAACTCTGGAAGTTGGAATATACGCTTAAGTTTTAAAAGGTAAAAAACAATAAATAAAGTTAGAGTGCATAGGTGTGTTCCATGACAGCAGGCCTCCCACTTCTAACTACAGAGAGGATCTCTTTGCCCTGTCAAATTTACAGCCTTTATCGATTTATTGAGCTTTGGATAGAGATATTCTGTAGTAGTGGGGTTAACATTCATTGTTTGTATATGGAGTCTACGGCCGCTAAGCATTTGAGCGCACGCCAGCCCCTTTCCCACAATCAGCAACGGAGAGTGGAAGTACCTGACAGTGTAGTGTAGTGTATGTGGATGCCTTATATTTATGGCTTTCATTAGACTTGAATAAGATCTAAACAAGGACCAAAAGATTTGGCCTGATGGGTTTTTTTGATTCCTAATGAGCCAAATTCAGCCACAGCTACGAGCATTTAATTACCTTCTACTTGAATCAAAGCAGGTTTTGTACACAAATCTGAACACTGGGGCTACTTCATAGGCATTTGTGTTTTTTCCAAACTTTAATCTAGGATCTGTTCTTAAACAAGATGTTCAGAAGAAGCTTTGTTTACAAAAAAGCAAGATGGCAAAATAGAGCTTTATATTATTTACAGTTTCGCTGCAGTTTTATGAGAGCCAAATTTTTTCTTATTCCTTCCTTACAATGAAAGTAGAGAGTCATGGACGCCTTGCACATTTCATTTCAACTTCAAGCCATTCGGACAAAAGAAAGCATTCAAATTCACAGCTGGACGCAGCTTTGGTGAAATCAATAGAGCTGTCACACCAACAATGAATCTGACCCTAAATCTAAAACTACATGGCAAGGAGAGGAGGAAAAGTGACACGAACCAGGATGGAGGAAGACTTGCATAATAATAATTTAAAATTACTTGCAAGGAAAATGTCCACGTTGAGATTAACAGCAAATTCATAGTTGATTGGAACAAACTATAAATCTTATTGCTCCAGAAAATGAGCTTTCTGTGGTAACTTTATAGCAATTTCAAATGAGTTCCCAAAGGATAAGATGTATATCAAATCTGTTAACATGCTATAATTGGAAACAGTGATCTCGTAGTGACTTCAGAACAGAAGACGGTGGTCAAAGAAGGCATCTCTCTCAAGTTCCAATGGACTTCGGAGAAAGGGAAAAAATAAAGACCCTGTTTCCTCACATACAAGCAGAAGAAATAAGAGTTGGGTAAGAAGAGCCATGGCTCCCTCTTCCACCCTTTCTCCAGCAATAGAACTAGACTGATTTTGTTCATGTCCACAGGTTCCAGCAAAAAGTGAGGGAAACATGCACCAAACCCTAATAGCACCAGAGCTCCTTGGCCACTGCAACTTGCTACATTGAAAGGCACCACTGAACCCCAAGCAAACAATAGGACAGAAAGAACTGAGAGGGCGATGCCACCTGCAAGTTACACAGCACTTGTCCCTGAGCAATAGAATGGGTTTGATTTGAAGTCCCAGGACTGCGAACACTTAGACTTCAGTAGAAACCTGCAGCTGGTTTAGTCTGCCTGCTGCCAGACAATGATGCTGTTTTGTGTAGAATGAGGGTAAATGTGATGCCTTGAGAGAAGGAGTGCAAGGCACGGAGGTGTTCCACGGTTGTCACTCTGGCCGTGGTCTCTCCTGGGTTTAATGCAGGATTATGAAAATACACCAGAATACAGGACATGAAAAGAAGCGGTGTGGTTGGCATCAGCAATGAGAGACAAAAACTGATTTCTTGACACAAGGTCTAATTTTCTGATGAAAATATGGACTTAGATAGTTCCTTCTGACTAGCAGTGACCAGATGAGAGGAGTTCACAACTTCTGTGGTTGTGCTGGATACTATTCCTATGTCAGCACTTTCAGATACACAGCTTAGAGTAGGAGACTAGAGTGGTAGACTAACTCCTTTACCAAGTAACAGAATTATCTCTGGAAATGTTTTTGGTCATTATCTTGAAGGCTATGCACATTAAAGTGCTCTAAAAACCTTTAGAAACATAAGCTTTCATTTACGAAAGCCTGTGATTTTATTAAGTAGTACAGTTGCTTAGACGTTTATTTAGACTTTTAGGTTTTTGCAGGAGAAAAATGCATGTACCAGACACCAGCTCATTACACTAATTGCTCTGTTTTTTGAAGAGCTATTATTAATTTTCTGCACCAGGAAATCTGAGGCAAACTATACCATAAGTAGAAAGAGAAGAGCTCACTGGGAAAATAACAATCAGAGATAGTACTGCACAGCATATGCAGTGGTTTTGTGAGTGTGGCTCACTGGTGACCCTCTAGGCAATGTTAAACGGGATGCACCTCTGCAGTGCAACCACATAGCTTGAACAGTGGCTGCGACTGCAAACACCATTATGTGATCTCTAAGCAGGGGTGCTGAGAGCCGATGATGCTCTACCACTCAAAACTTTGGGAGATGTTGCTTCAGGGTTTATGCAGATATGATAAGGCATTTGTCTTTGCCCATGTGCAATGTGTTTTGAGAGCTAATAAAATACAGGTGATCCAGGTGCTGGTGCTATCACCCAATAGTTTCCATGCCATTTTACAGTCATTAAGTCACAAAAGTACTTTCAAGTATTGGCAGTCTTATGTCAGGATATCTTATCACAGGGTAATTCTACTGACACTTACATAGTTAATCCAATCAGACATTTCAAAGGAAGTATTTTAAAAGGCCCTGTTTTCTCTATTACAAATGTAATTCAAAATTAGAAATCTGGTTTCTCCCCAAACTGAGTGGCAGTCAAAGAGTATGATATATTTCCTCCTCTCTCTGATACATGCTATTCAATTGCACCGTGCTCCTGCCATTCGGTTAACACAGTATAGAAAGCAAATGTTAGCACAGGAAATTCTCTGAGTTCTTTAGCCTTCTGAAAATCCAGCGTGCTATGTACAAATGACAAAAGCTGTATAAGGAGGCTCGTCAATTCTCTGTAAAGGGACATGAAAAGTAAAAATAAAGCA
The DNA here is from genome assembly GCA_009769605.1 of Bucorvus abyssinicus. Classification (NCBI taxonomy): domain Eukaryota; kingdom Metazoa; phylum Chordata; class Aves; order Bucerotiformes; family Bucorvidae; genus Bucorvus; species Bucorvus abyssinicus. The sequence goes on from CM020025.1 coordinate 79,573,157, forward strand.
GACATGGTACATCCAGGTGAAAAACAATGGGACAAGAGCAAGACTTACTAGTACTCTAGCAAAAATGCAGCACTGCGCAGCATTTCACACCTTCTGTCCCCGCCACTGCCCTGACCCCCTACCCACCCCACCACCCCACCCCACCCCATACCCTTCCATCTAAAATGAATAAACAAACAAATCCACCACAGTTTAAAGCTTCAAGTTTCCACTAGCTAGCTCAGTGTTCTGGGCTATTAGAGAGAATGAAAAAAAAATTTTAAAAAGGAAGAAAACCCAACAACTTCCTGATACCTTAAACCATTTTATCTTCATGTTATCAAAGAGAAATTAAGTAGATCCAAGCAGACTATCCCCACTGCTCAACATGCAGCAAATGAAGCAGTTGCTGGGTACTGTCGCTGCACCTTCGTCCTCTGCACACTCAAACGGTTAGAACAGCCTCTGATCCAGTTTTGACCCAAACCAAGCAGCTTCTTGGACACATTTCGTGAGTTAGATTGGTCAGGAACCATTGCCAATGGGCAGTTTGCGCGCAGCCATCCTGTTTCAAAGAGTGAAAAGCATTTAACACTCTGAACATGGGCTATTCCCTGCCAGTTCACCTCAGTGCCAATAAACAGTCACAAGCACAGTTAATTTACAAGCATAGTCCATCTACGGCAGTAACCCCTGGCAGATGTCCTAGCTCTGCAGTCAGCCATTAAAAGAAATTAGCCTCCAAGCGTTCTTTCTCCACCATTCAGGTGCAAACCAACATTTTCTTCATCTGATCCATCACTAAGTGTCATCTTTACTACAGTGACTCGGCTGATACACTTGCAGTGGCACCCGTGCAAGTTTAGCTCCCTAGAAATCCTAACAGGGAGAGTCCATTTCTCAGAGGCCAAAAGCTCAAATTAATCGGTTCTGGCTGCAAGATCTACCCCATGGCAAATATGGTCAGGGAATAAGTGTGTTGGAAACAAATAAACGCAAGCCAATTCTGCCATTGTCTCCTCAGGCACCACCGAGCTCTATCTCAGGTACTGGGAGTATGATACTAAAGAGGCTGTGCCAGGTATTTGTACCACACTCAAGCCAGAGGGAAATTCACAGACCTTTCGATACTACTCTGTCCTTTTTACAGGTTCAGCAAACATATTTAAATCAATTTGTTAGCAAAAGGACCATTCAAACAGCTAAAGCAGCAACAGCTATGTGGCTCAGTAACTAGACTACAAGAAGAATACGGTAAGTAGAAGCACATCTTGCTGCTGCTGAAGTCATTGGCAAAGCTTTCTGTGATGTCAGGATGGAGCTCGGAGGCACTCTTGAAAAACTAAGTGCAACTGGTGTTTTTCTGGACTCTAAACACTTTCTAGTGGAAGTATATGTCTGTCTGGTCTACTAATAGTCAGCTTGCCTTTCTTAGCTATCTTTCACAGACCCTTTGGAAATGGTCCATAAGAGGTCCATATACTGAACGTGAAAGATTACTGATACAGAGCAATCAAATGTAAAGTTTCATCAGATATTGAGTCTGGTTCTCTTCTCACTTATGCTGCTTTTACACTTGCAAAAGATCAGTGTAAGAATCGAGAATATTACCTGCATCAAATAGCTCCCGATTTATATTTTACCTGGAATTCACGTCGGTGCATAAAAAATCATAAATCAGAACCATTGTTTATATTTCTCAGTACACTCCTATGACTAGTACGAGGGCAAGATCCTCAGGTAACATAATTCAGAATAGCTTTGCTTGCTTTCCTATCTTCAGCAGAATTACAGCATTTATAGCCACTAAGGGATTTGGCCCTCATTTCTTCTCATTTTAATAATTCAATTGATAAGAGTTTCACAGGTGTGTATATAGCAAGTTCCTGCATCTGAGGCATGTTTCACTACAGTTACAAGACGGATGGATCTTGCAAATGGTATAAACATTTTCCTGGCCTGTTTAGAAAAAAATGTAGAAAGTAGTTTCTAACTAACAGAATAATAAGGATCTGTTACAGTGTTTCAGTCAGAACCATGGCATCACATCTGTTTCTTTTCTTGGAAGAATAAATGAAGCTTTAGAATAGACTGTTTTTCTATTTGTTTCTGAAATCTTCACTATTTTGTATTGTGTTTGGCAAGACAGACAGCAAGCCTCACCTTCATTTTCTCTTAGGTCTTTTTTTTTTATTTAAAGCCTAACACATTTTATTTTATGTAACCTAAAGTAAAAGGGTCTCTGTAACATTGTCCTTTGTTTTATTCCCCTTGAAAGAGTGCCAGTCTCTGCAATTGCCAGAGAACAATTAAGGCTATGAATTCCCCCATCTAGACCAAAGTTGAACAGTTTGTGACTTCAGCACAATTTACTGTTCTCATGATGGCGTCATAGCAAACAACTGTCAGCAGAGCCACAGCCGAGTGTAAGCTCCTCCATGGTCTGAAATGGGCTACCAAAAGCTTCCATGGTGTGGTGGGTTGACCCAGGCTGGCTGCCAGATGCCCACGCAGCTGCTCTCTCACTCCCTCTCAACAGGTTAGGGAGAGAAAATAAGATTTGAAAAGCTCATGGGTTGAAATAAAGACAGGAAAAAACACTCACTAATTACCATCACAGGCAAGACAGACTCCATCAGGGGAAAATGAATTTAATCTATTGCTAGTTAAAAATAGAATAAGATGGTGAGAAATGACAGTAAAAATTTTAAAACACCTTCCCGACACCCTCCCCTTTTTCCCAGGCTCAACTTCACTGTTTCATTCCCAACTTTTCTACTCCCTTCCCTGGAGCAGTTCAGGAGGATGGGGAAGAGGGCCACAGGCAGTCCCTAACAGTTCCTCTCTCCAACTCTCCGACTCCTTCCTCTTCCCACTTTTCCAGTGTGGGTCCTTTCCACTGGCTACAGTCCTTCACCAGCTGCTCCTGCATGGGCTTCTCTCCATGAGCCACATCTCCTGCCAGGAACCTGCTCCAGCATGGTCTCTCAGCTGGGTGAATCTTCCTTCAGGGCATGCCCTCCTGCTCTAATATGGGGGTCTCTGCGGGCTGCAGCATGGATATCTGCTCCGGCACGGTGTTCTCCATGGGTTTCAGTATAATACCTGCTTCACTGTGGTCTCCGTGGGGCTGCAGGGGAATCTCTGCTCTGGTGCCTGGAGCTCCTCCTCCTCTCCTCCTTCTTCTCTGACTTTTGTATCTGCAGGACAGTTTCTCACAGTTCTTTCTTACCCCTCACTCCTCTCTCAACACATGCTGCACTGTGTTTTCTAATGCTGTGCTGCATTTTCCTTTTTTTTTTAACTTTTCTTAAATATGCTTTCACAGATGCACCACAGCTGATGGGCTCATGTCTCATCCATGACACAGAGGTGAGGCTGACAGGTTGGTAGTTCCCAAGTAGTTTCTCCTTTCTGCCCTTTTTAAAAATGGGTGCAATGTTTCCCTTTTTCCACTCACCAGGGACTTCACCCGACCGACAGGACTTTTCAAATACCATGGGGAGTGACCTGGCAACTACATCAGTCAATTCCCTCAGGACTCTGGGATGCATCTCAGCAGGTCCCATAGACTTATGTATGTTCAGATTCCTCAGGCAGTCAGGAACCTGACTTTTGCTTACTCGACTTTGCTCCCCTGGTCCCCATCTTGTGGTCCATTGGCTCAGGAGCTGTGAGAAGAGATGTTACCAGTGAAGACTGCAGCAAAAAAGCTGATGAGTGCCTCAGTCTTCTCCTCATCTGTTGTTACCAGTGTGCCAGTCATGTTCATGAGAGGGGTTATGCTCTCTTTAACCTTCTTTTTCTAGTTGACCTACCTGTAGAAGCCCTTCTTCTTATTCTTTGCATCCCTTGCCAAGTTTAGCTCCAGCCACGCCTTGGACTTCCTGACCTCATTCCTGCACAACTGGACAGTGTCCCTATACTCTTCCCAGGATACCCATCCCTGCTTCCACTGCCTATGCAGTTTCTTCTTGCCCTTTAGTTTGACTCAGCCATGCTGGTCTTCCCTTCCTTGCCTAATTTCTCACACCTGGGGACCAACAGCTCTTACACTCTACAGAAAGCATCCTTAAAGATCTGCCAACTCTGCTCTGCTCCCTTGTCCCTGAGGGCCGTTTCCCAGGGGGTCCTATTGACTAACTATTTAAAAAGCTGGAAGTTTGCTTTCCTAAAATTCGAGATCCTGATTTTACTCTTTGACTGACCCATATCCCTCAGGACTGTGAACTCCACCAGTGCATGATCACTGCAGCCCAGGCTGCCTCCTGTCTTGATATCAGTAATGAGCTCACTTGCACTGGTGATCATCAGGTCCAGTATCACTTCCCCTCTGATGGGTCTATTACCTGGCTTAAGAAGTTATCCTCAATGCATTCCAGGAGTCTCCTGGATTGCCTACAGCTCTCTGTGCCACTCTTCCAGCAGATATCAGGGTGGTCAAAGTCCCCCAGCAGGACAAGAGCCTGAGAGTGCGGTGCCTTCTGTAGCTGGAGTAAGAAGACTTCTTCAATAGGCTCCCCTTGATCAGGTGGCCTGCAGTAGACACCAACCACAAGGTTCCCTTTGTTGCCTTGGTCTCTAATTCTTACCCATAAGCTTTTGACCTGCTTGTGGCTATTCTTCAGAGACAGCTCTTTACACTCTATCCATTTCTTGACATAGAGGGCAAGGCCTCCATCCCTCCTTCCTCGCCTAACCCTTCTGGACAGCCTGTAACCATTCATAGTTGCACTCCAGTCATGGGATTCATCCCACCAAGTTTCAGTAAGGTCTTAGCTTTTTAGCAGCACAGTAGCTTCCAAGCTTTCCATGGCTCGAGAAGGAATGGCTGATTCTAGAAATATCAACTACTTAGAGCTAGACTTCGCTCTTGCTCAACCGAAAAAGTTGGTCACTTGATACAATCCAAGGAAAACAGTAGTAGCACTTGCTTATGGGAAATACAAAACAGAAGTAAACAAATATGAAAGCTCTCTCTAGAAAGAATGATCAGTCACTTAGATGTAATCACTTAGATGTGTCCCTCTGTGACACATTAAGCCAGAGCTTTCTGGATTTCAGCATGTGTCTTTCACACGGAGAAACCACCTGCAAGGGCCCTGCCCCTTAAAAGGTCTAATGTTATTCAAGTGGCTGAGCATGTTCACTAGTTCCTGTGTTTATCAAGCAAGGTGTTACAGCTGGAAACATACCTCCAGCTGCTCAGGCAGGGACCTGGCACCACTCTAATCTGTGGTGATAACTTTCTTGCTACAGCAGATGATGGCTTTTCAGAAAATACAGAAATTTCCACTCCAAGATTCGTTTCTGATGTGTAATGGAAAAGACTGAGATGACCTACAGGAAGTGCATTTTATTTTCAAAGAGCTCTCAGGGACTGCTTAATTTTGTGTCCCAAAGGCAGAAATTCCCCCAAAGCTAAAGCCAGCCTGCAACACATCAAACAAGGAAGTTCAATAGCACACGGGCTGCCTCCTATTCCACCCTGTCCCTCCTTAGAGTGGAGCAGATAATTTTGATTACCAGGACACGCTCTAAGTTGGGCTACCGTGACAGACTACTGGCCTATAAAGGTCCTGAACTATAAATCCTCTCTGTTTCAGGTACTTCAGAGAAAAGGTGAAAGAACTCCTGGCAAACAGAACTATGGAAATGTAAAGCAGATTTTTCTTTATGAGGGGCAGTTATGGATGGCCTCCCTCCTAAGTTAATTTCTTTTCATTCTTTACTCCTTTTGAATGGAGCAGTGAAGGATTTTAACAGCCACACTGTCTTTTCTTCAGTCCAAACCTGCAGCCCTCACCCTGACAGAGCACAAAGCTTAGAGACACCTTTTCCTCCACTCTCGCCGCAAGCCCCTGTGCCACCCTCCAGAGCAATCCGGTGCAAGCAAACCGTGCAGCAGACTCGCGCCTTGGTTCAGGATGTGCTTATCATTAAACGGCAGAAAATTAAAGTGATTAATTAAGGTGATTAAAGCTCTCCCTCATGTAAGGAGGCAGGTGCTCCGCTTGCCGCCCCACGCGGGACTGCCCACTCCCTCGAACAGAGCCCCCACACGGGGCCTGCCTGCCGCTGGGCCAGGCCCCGCTGGCGCTACAACGCGGCCGTCACGCCCCGGACGGTCCCCGCTGCTCCTGACCACGTTCCCGCACTGAACCGCGGCGGTTTCCGGGCTCCCCAGCCCGGCCGAGTCATTACCTGAGGCCCGGGGTGGGAGCGCGGGACCCGCCGGTGACGGAGCCATTTCGCGCCACTTCGAGGTGCTCCGGTTGCCGGGACGCTGTTGCCGCAGTAACAATGGTCTTCGCATCTGATTGGGCAGAGACGCCGCCGTTCGCTTGCTAACAGTAAGGCAGGTTCCAATTGCGTGCGAGGTGGGGTCGTAGTGAGGCTCGCCCGGCCCGGCCCGGCCCGGCCCTGCACTGCAGGCCTTCTAACGGCAGGACCGGTCTGGGCCGCCGCCGAGTGGGTATTGGGAGCCGCAGAGCCGTGTTGTGGCGTCCCTCTGAGGCCCAGCAGCCATTACAACTACTCCCGGCTCCCGGGCGGTGGGCTAGTAACAGTGCAAGGCCCACCGCAGCCCTCGGGAGGAGGTTGGGCCCAGGGCCCGTGCCGTAGCCTCACGTAGGGAACTGGGGATCACCCCCAGGCGTGGCTCTGATGGCCGTGCTGTACCTGCTGGCCAGGCCCAACACTGAGAAGCAGCCACGGCGTTGGTACCTGCTTACCCCAGCTGCTGTCTGACTGCCTTTGGTTTAAGGTTTTATTGAGCATTTCAGTGAGAAATTGGGCTCTTTAAGGATTGATTCAGTACCAAATACGTATTTTTTCATGGTGTGGTGACCCGTGTAATGGTAGGGTGTTTTCCATCTTGATTTAAGGTCTTTTCCATCTTGATTTAAATCCTCTCAATTTCAAAAGAACTGTATGAATTATTGCAGTTGAACATGAGAAAGCTTTATTCTGTGGCTTTCCATAAGCTTTGGTATGTGACCAAATGATCCATACTCGCATGGTTAAAAAACAAATGTTGACAGCTTGAATTGGCCCATATCACATTTTTATTAATATTCCTTTCTCATGATGTTTTGAATACACAGGCTTACACAGATCAGTAATAATAAAAACTAAGTCAGAACTAATTTTAGTCTCAGTGGGATTTACTGAAGGAACAACAAACATGTCCAAAATGTTCTGGCTTTTAAGAGAGGCCGACCCGTAAGCATGTGTGGCTGAAGCAGGGTCGTTAAAGAAGGGAACTGGAAACCCACTGTGGGTCTTCCTCTGTGGGTTTAAGTCCTACCACTATGGAGTGGTGGCAATCCCAGGAACTGAAAATCTCTTGCAGCATTTCCAGGATTATGTTTCAGTAGGTTTAGAACTGCCTTTTTTGGAGGGGTTGCAGCACCAGAAACAATTAAGGTCCACAAGCAAACAAAAGTGGTACATAAATAACCTGGGAAAAGTTAAAATCTGGAGGGGTTCAAGTTTTGAGTAGGAAATACTCATCATCACCTTTGTTTTCTCTGGTGAATTTTTATGTCTTTATTAAGCCCCAACCGTCTGATTACGTGATGCATGGGCAAAAACAAAATACTGTCTTCCCAGTGGAGCTTGAAATCTAAACCAATCTTTGGTTCTTGTTTTGTTCTGATTGGTTCACTCATGCTGAGTTCTGAGAGCTCTCTCATATTTTATGGGTGACTCTTTTCCAAAGCTGTGAGAAAGCAGATGTAAGGCTTGCAAGGGCTGAAGTCTTAGCACACTGATAGACCAGTTGTGCTACTGTTATCTGCATGTGAGGATTAAATCTTCTGTTCAGTGCTGGCAAAAGCTGAGAATGTGACAGAGATGGTGCCAGTAGATTTAATGTTTGAGTGGCAGTTTCTCTGAATATCACTCATACCACACATATCAAGCAAGTTGACGTATTAGTGATTGGCATCAGTCTGAGCAGTCAGCTGCCTTTATGTTACCATTCTTTCTGCATCTTGCATGTCTCACTGCAGCACTCCCTCCTACAAAACAATATTCCTTCCAAAAGTAGGTTTTAGTTAATTCACTCTATGTGACAGCATGGATCTGTCTCCCCTGTTTGCTGAAGGACATAATTCTTCCTTTATAGACCATTTTTCACAGGTTAAACTTGCTCCATATGTGAAACAGACTATTCCCAACTAGAGACTGCATTTGGCCAAGTGCAGGAGAGCTCTGACCAGGACTTGGGAGATCACCTCCAAGCCAGGGCAGGACCCAAGGACATGCTTTGGCTCCTTGCAGCTGCAGTTCACAAAGCAGCCTATTATCCGAAACCACCATCCATGTCAGTTTAAGTTAATATGTCAGCCTGTAAATTACAGCAGCTGAGGAGCCAGCACATATTTGCTTGTGCTGTCTCTCTTCCATGGCGGCAATTTCTGGCAGAGAGGCAGAGTGGACAGCTGGAGGTGGTAGCTTCTACAGCGTGCACTGCCATGACTTGTCATCTGTGCACAGTGAGAACTCCAGCAAAAGTTGTTGCATGGCTTTACAATTTTACCACGATGAAGTGGCAAAATCCAGAAAAATTATACTGGCACGGCACAGCTTACCAGTAGAACCTCATTAGGTTCCCGCATTAGCAGGGAGTACAAAGGCTTCTCCTTTCTTTTCTTTATTCAGTTGGTGTAAACATCTTCACTTTTTGTAAAACCAATTTGTGGTAAGGAGTCTTACACTGCTAATAGTAATCCCCGCATGTTGGGGTCCTAAAGCACAGAACATTGCCCTGAATTTTTGTAAACTTTTCTCGCATTTATTTTTAAATACCACACAGCTCAGACACTTTCAGGAGACTGGATGTTATAAGCACATGTATGATTCAAGCCTGAGAGCTGGAAAGAGGCGTCGTTCTAGTCTGCCTGCAGAATTTGCCATTGTTCTCCCATCTTTTAGAGGGGTGATTTATGTGCAGGTAGACCAGGGCAGAGTGGCATCAGTGTTGTTGACTGTCTTGCCACTCCCTGAATATAGCGCAACATTTTTTACTGGAGTATGACTCGGCACTTAAGAGCTAAACCTCATTATGCCGAAATCTGGATATTTTTAAATGAACGTGCTCCTTTTCGCAGACTGTCTTTCCATTGCCAAAATGAAGCTGATTATTGGTTGCAATTATTTCTGTTCTGTGTGATATACGCCATGACAGGTATCAGAAAATACTGATCTGCGTATGTTTTATGATTCAGACACTAGAGGACACTCTGCAGATCCTGTGGTAAAGAAATTAAATCAATTATGTAGTGAGATTACCTATCATCATTTCTGTCCTGTGTCCTTCCCATGGGTGTGGTCACTGGGTTTGGGATTTTTTTGTTAATATTGGTTGATTCAGCTGAATCTCTGTTTAGCCTTTTTCTTTTGATTAAAGAGGCAAATGTTGTTCCTTAATCCTCTGTCTAAACCTTTGCTGGTAGCTACTAAGTAGTGTTATTTACAGCTCAGGCAAAACTGCATGGTTTATAATAATGATGACTCAAGCCTGTAAATCTTTATAATTATTGCCAGAACTATTGGTGCCACGTTGTCTTATGATGCTTATACAAAAGTGCTGAGAATCTTTAATGGTTACTCATTAGCTCTCTTGTCTTTCCTTTTTACTGCCCAACTTCACTGCAATGAACACTTAAACCTTTTGTGTACAAAACTGGGCAAAAATTTATCTAGATTAGCTTCCCCTCAGATCCTTCATGTTATCATTTTGGATGGCTCTTCCTGTGACAAGCCACTTAATGCTGTTGGCATTTGAGGTGCCCCACTGACTGAAGCTGCAGGGGTGGATAGCCAGGAGCCAGAGAGGTGCTCAGCACAGACCTCAGGCTTTCAGAGGGCCTTATGGCCAAGACTCTTTGAGTACTGTTTGATGTGCACCTGCTTAGTGATGGATTGATCCAGTGATCAGTTTGGTGTATTTGGTATTTCCAGGAGGTATATGGCAAATGATGGCTTGTTTGAACTAACATTGAGGGTACTCAGTGCTTTACAGGAAAGGGGGAGTGCCTATTGGTGATCTGAAATACCACTGCAATGAAGCCATCCAAACCTGCCCCACGTCTTGCAGATTTTTATCACTAAATAGGCTACCGGCTACAAAACTATCATAAATCTTGATTAAGCGCTAACATTGCAGCATGTACCTCATCAGAAGCAGCTTACCAAATCTGAACGTTGAGGGGAGAAAAAAATAATGCTCTTGATTTCCTGGTATTGCTGTTCTTCATTTGCAGTGCATTTGTAGCAACAAGGCATTCTTTCCAGAGGCAAACCAGGGCACTTGGCTAAGGGGTTTCTGTGTTTGTAGAGAGAGAGAGTCATGGTGACATTTGGCCAAGTCTTGAAAGTTCAAGTTGTCAAAATAGGAAGGACCTTCCTACCTTTGGATTTTAATAGAAAGACTGAAATTCTTTCCAGGACCAGAGATCCGAAAGTAGAGTTTCAGCACAGCTAATGTGGGAATGGGCTTTGACCAGACGTGCAACTCTTGTATCAGTTTCACCTGATGATAGCACAGAAGGCAACAGAGTCAAGCGGCCGGAAAGAATAGGCTGTGGCTGAGGACAGCCTTTCTGGTCCTAGAAAGCAGATTCCTGGCACACAGCAGCTTTGTTGTTTAAAATGAGCACCAGGATAGCAGTAGGTGCACAATAGATTATCACAGAGGCTATGACTCTCTACAGTGAAGAAGTGTTTTGGTTTTTTTTTGGTCAAGCTAGCTATTTGCCCTCCAGCCTGGTAGCTGATAGCCCTCTGCACAGGCTTGGTTTGGCAATGGCACGTGTGGCCTGAGAACATTTTTGGCTTTGGGGGCTGGGGAGTGGTCATCTGCTCTAGCAAAGGAGGCAGGCTGTGCCTGGGAATGGGAGCAGGATTCCCTTGTGTCTTTAGAAGAACCCTTTCAGGCAGCCAGTAAGGATTTATTACTCATACATCCTCAGGATTAATTGATTTAAGTAGATTTTTTGGTGCTAATGAAATTATCTTCTAACTCTAATCTGCAGAAACTGTGGGGAGATTTTTGTCTTTCTCTGTAGCAAGAAGGAATTCTCCTACTCCTGTCTTTTGCAGCTTGTTGTAGTTGGCGAGCTTTGGTCTCCTGTATGACAGAAACTAGTAAGTTCCTCGGCATCGAGTTGCCTTGAGAGGTGCAAGATAAAAGTGTGTAAAATCTTGTGTGGATTGAACAGTGACTGGGTATCATCTGTCCTAATACGACAACAAAGGAACACTAAGTTACACTATCCAGTGGCAGTCCCTAAGCAAACACGTCCTTTATCATACCGTGTGCATTGAGATGAAGAACTCATTGCCATGAGATGCTGTCAATGCCAGCATGAGGGGAAGAAAGCCCTGTGGAGGGCTGTTAAACACAAAGATGCTCACAGAAGAGAAGCAGCAGATGGAGCACTGAGAGAAGGAGAAGATGGAGCACTGCCCTTACAAACTCATTCAACCACTTTTCAGAAGAGAGTTTGAAAGGACACTCCGTTACTAAAAACTCAGTGAAAACAGGCAGCCAGGTAGACAAGAAGTAAAAAACAGGAATGCACCAAGAGGGAAAAGAGGAAGATCTACTGCAGTTCTCTGGATTTAACTTCATTCTACCAGTGTTAAGAAGTTACTTTAGCTTTGGAGAATGAATAGTTTTCTTTAGAAGACATGTAAATATTTTTGTACTATTATTTTAAAAAGAAAGTTAAAGTGCAAGCTAGCACCGCGGCAGGTAGTAAAATGGTTTTTACTTCCTCTAGATTTTTTGCTTGGTATATCTGTAAAAGGACATTATGTTGTTTTGAGAATACAGTAGTATAAAACATCTGCATAATGCAAATAAATCTGACATTATAAAATAAACAACTTTTTCACTTCTTTTTTATAGGTTTATATAGATATTTATCCTTTTTTTGAGATTATCCCACCTGCTTTGCTGCTGCCCCCGAGGCTTGGGGGCTTCCTCTCCCGCTCTCCCGCTCTCCCGCCACCGCCCCTGCTGCAGGTCTTCTGCTGGGGGCCTCACGGACTAGACTCTCGACGGCAGGACAACGCGCGCTGGGCCTCATGCTGGTGGAACAGCACCATGAACCTGTGCTACCAGCCCACCCATTGCTGCTTTTCTTTAACTGTGGTTTGTGTGCACAACACTGCCGCCTCCCACCCCGGTTCTGATTCCCTATCAACTAACTGATATCTTGGTTTCTGTATATGATATCTTTCTATTGATATTAAAACCCTTTTAGTTTCCTAACTCCACAGAGGCCTCACAAACTTCTTTTTTCCTTACCCCTTTCTTTAAGCCTTTCTCCTTGGGAAAGGGAGAGGGCTAATTAGAACGAGTCTGTCACACAGTTGACCAGATTTGGACAACTGGTGACAATCCATCCCTAAGGACATGGAGGAGCTCGCTGGGGGATGTGCTGTTCCTACCCACTCTAGACTGCCTCTGCTCTGCAAAGGCTACAGCCCACATCACTCACTCCTCACTGGAAGACTCCCACTCTGGCAACAGGGGGGACGGCAGCAAGGCTGCATCTCATCACCGCTCCTCCTGTTAGCACACCAGGACAACGGGCTGCAAGGGAAGGACCAGCCCCTAACAGGTGCTGACTCCTCAGAGCCAGAAAAGATCTGCTCCAAACCTAATCTGCAGCTGTCAACCAAGAACCAAAGAGCTACGGGGACCGGAGAAGAGCCAGCGCCCCTCATCCTCTGGGTGGTACACTGTAACCCCCCGCTCCGGCTTGGCCGCACTAGGGCTGGGCATCTTCTGAATTCTCTGCGCGGGAAGAAGGACTGGTGCCAACGCTCAGAGAGAAAGACACCAGTCGCCGGGCGTGCATCGCACTCTGCCGGCGGCGACGGGCGGTCCAGGCGTCTGCCTCGGCCAGCGGGGCCGCTGCGGTGCAGCGAGAGCGAAGCGGCCCGTGCAAGCCCCTCTTCGCTGCCCTCGGTTCCCTCGAGCCACCCCTGTGGCTCTAGGAGTGGCTGCGTCCTGCCCCCGTCCCGCGTGTCAGGAGCCGTCCGTCACCCCAGCCCCAGCAACCAGGGACGCTCCCCGCGGGCACCGTTGCCTGGTAACCACGGGCTCGGCCCTAACGGACACCAGTGCTCCTGCCCAGACCGCTTGGGCCGCTGCTGCCCCGGGGCAGACAGGAGTGACAGGGAGAATTCTCTCCCTCGACAAGACAGCAGGCGAATCCCTCGGCAGCCATGAGCTCCTGGGGACGGGTTCTGAAGCCCGGCCGGCACCTGAGGCTGCCGGGGAGTTAAGAGAAGGGCGGGCCCGCTCTGGAGGCCCGCAGGAAGGGCAGGTGAGTGCCCGTGAGAGCAGCCTGCGCTGCGGACCAGACCCGGAGGTGTCCAGACACGGGTTTCCTTCCCCGCCAGCGGGAGGGAAGGGGGCAGTGACACGTCCCCATCCGCAGACCCCGATGGCTGCCTCTCCCCAGCCGGCACCCACCCCGGACGGCAGCTCGCCGCCCCGCCGCCGGCTCTCCGCGCTCTCCCGCCAGCCTCGGCCGCTTCACCTCCCCTCTCGCCGCAGACCCGGCGCCCGCCAGCAGCTCCCCTCCCACAGCGGCTCTCGGGCGGGCCTGGCGCCTCCCCCAGGCCCACACGGGACGACACCGCCCGCCCCAAGGGCACACACCCGCCGCCCCCGGGCGCCCGGCAGGAGCAGGGGCCGCGGGCACAGCGGGCACAGCGGGCACAGCCCCTCCGCTCGGCCGCTGCGGCGGGGCCACGCCGGGCTGGCTGTCTCAGCGTCCCGCTCGGCCGCAAGGGAGACCTGCCCTCACCTTGCAGTCCCTCAGCCACGCCGTGAAGCCCCGCAACGGCTCCGCGGCCGGCTGCTCCGCGCCCAACGCCCGGCAGCAGCAGGAGGCGGGGCCGGGGCCGGGCCAGCAGCGGGCGGGGCCGCCGGCAGCCGGGGCTGGGCGCGGCGCGGACGCGCCCGCTGCTGGCCTGGCCCCGCTGGCCGCGGTTCCCTGCCGAGCCCCCGTGTCGCCGAGAGGGGCCGCGGCGCTGCCGGCGGCTGCGTTGTCGCGCGTAGGCGATGGGTCCCGACAGACTCGCTTCTTGTGGCACGGGCTATCTGCGCCCACCACCTGCCGTCTCTAAAGTGAAATACCTTTCTTACCAGCAGAGCCGCCAGGAGGACGGGGAGCAGGTGCTCAGCTCCTCGGAGCCCTTCTGCAACAGCCAGCACTCACCAGCTGTCAGCCGCCGTCAGGCTGCACCCCAGCGGCTGCGCTGCCTCCCCTCCTTCACCGCATCCCGCAATGGCAGTGCTCCTCCTTCTGCTCCTTCCGCTGCTCTGCTGCTGCCCCCGAGGCTTGGGGGCTTCCTCTCCCGCTCTCCAGCCACCGCCCCTGCTGCAGGTCTCCTGCTGGGGGCCTCACGGACTAGACTCTCGACGGCAGGACAACGAGCGCTGGGCCTCATGCTGGTGGAACAGCACCATGAACCTGTGCTACCAGCCCACGCCAGAGGCAAGAGCAGAAAAGGCAGAGAGGAAAGAGGGGCAGCCAGCACCCCCACCTCGCTGCTTCTGGTACCTGAACTCGGCCTGGGTGAAGAACACCTCGTCCCGGTCAGCCCAGCTCACGCTGCAGACAGGCCTCCTTCCTCCACGAAGCGCTCCTCCACCCGTGGCCTCCAGCCTCCTCACAGTGACACGCTCCTCTGCTTCCTGCGGGGACCTTGACGTCCAGGTTTTGAGCAGCGCACGTCCTTCTTTTGTGCAGAGCTTTACTTACGTAGTGCGGTTTAGCCCTGCACAACATCCCACGCTACAGTGCGAGTGGACCTTCCACCTGCAGCTTTTTGCTACACAGAAAGACCGCCTGCTCCAGAACAGCACGTACACATACGGCGATCACATAAGAAAGGCCACACGATTTGTCCGTCGCTCCGCTCTACCCTTTGATCCAGAGACATACTCTGGGTTTGTGGCAGAAGTGAACTGTACCAGAAGCGCACTGACACCGGCTCCTTTAAGAGTCCGAGTCAACAACCGTGCCAAAACCATAGACGCCCCGGTGTCTTGCCGGAAACAAGCCTGTTACATAGACACTGTGCAGATTCAGAGGCCTGCTCCTCATACCTCTGTCCTGTACCAGAAGAGGGGCACATCTTTTTTCCTCTTTGTCAGACTGCTCGTAGACTGCGACGTTGGTATATCTATCAAGCCCTTGTGGCGAGTCTACCCCGTTCAGGACACGACAACCAGTCCGAACTGGACAAACCCAATGGACTCTTCCTCGATGTACGGAACAGAAATGATACACTTAACTGTTCCCAGTTTTACTTTAGATTACGGCTTGTATCTCTTTTATTTCACTGTGGAGATAACCCCGATTAGGACGAGCACAACCCTCAGGGGCTCAGACAAAATCTACGTTCAGATTGAGAGCGCTGACCTAGTGGCAAACATTGCAGGAGGCACATTCCGCACAGTGGGTTTTTCTGATAACTGGACTCTCGATGGCTCTGCATCCTACGATCCTGATTCACAGGAAGGACTAAAGGGAATCACATTTACTTGGTACTGCACTAAAGAGGTATCAGACTACAAAACCATGAAAGTCAGCCCAGGAAAGAGATGCCACCCAGCCCAGAGGGATTTGAAATGGTTAACATCCTCGGGTCCAGTTCAAGCGATGCCACCAGAATCCCTCCCAGGAAACGCCGTCTACTACTTCCGCCTAGTGATTCAAAAGGATAGAAGGAGGAGTTATGCCGACCAAACTATCGATGTGAAGCCTGGCTCCCCACTCCTCCTGGACGTGGCATGCCTTGAAAACTGCGGCAGCACTCTCATTCCAACAGAGAGATTTATCTTGTCTGGAAAATGCGTAAACTGTAGAACCACCAGCCAGCCGGTCTACTACTGGTCCCTTCTTTCAGAAAACTCTAGAGAAATTGACTTTGACTGGTCTTCCAGAACCTCCACGGGGAGGTCTGGTGCTTACCTGTCTATACACGCTCTGACTTTTACCAAGACTGAACAGCTATCCTACGTACTTCTGTTAAAAGTCACCACCTGGGATGGTAGGTCCTCAGTCTCCAGGTACGCGTTTAAGTTAAACTCTCCTCCTAGGGCTGGCAAGTGTACCATCAACCCACGCTCGGGTGTGGCTTTTGTGACAAAATTTGTTGTTCAGTGCAGAGGATTTTCTGACAGCAATTTACCTCTGACATATAAAGTGATTGTAGCTTCCAGTGTGCCCAAAACTGCCAAAATCACTTCTGTGGAGGAAAATACATTTGGCACAATTCTGTACTTTGGTTACGAGCCTCAAACTCCTCCATCGTTTCTCCCCGTTGGAGCACCCACTCAGAAGTATACCTTGACACTTTACGTTCAGGTCCGCGATTCCCTCGGGGCGTTTACCCAAGTGAATTTACACGTCCGTGTGCAGAGCCCAGCGAGGAGTCGGCCACTAGCTGTTGTGTTTCACGAACTGCTGGCTGCAGTGAGTGGTTCACGGGCACCAATGACATCCTACCTCCAGACTGGAGACTACTTCAGCGCAGGTTATTTGGCTTACCTGGCAGCCTCAGTCTTAAACCACGTTAAAGCCACACCAACTCTCCAGCTCCCTAAGGCGCAGTTACGGGATACCCTGATTAAAGCAGCCCTGAATATTTCAGTCGAGAGCACAATGGAAATCAACCAAGTAGTTGCTTCTCTTTGCCAAGCCACAGAGGAAGCTGATGAAGTGAACGTTCCATCACAAGACCTTGCCATTGGGAAACTGTCAGAAGTGACGGGCGTGCTGAAGATACAGAGGAATGAGAGCCACTGGTCTGAGGAAGCAGAAATTCAGACCAGTGGAATACTAAGCTGCTTGTCCAACATCCTGAGAGCTGCTCTTCTGCATCACAGGAGCATCAATGTAAACGGAGTTCAACAAATTTTCTCCATCATGGAAAATTTAACGGACATAGTCTTCCAGGGCAAAGTCCCTGGAGAAATAGAAACTCTAATGGAAACCAAACAGTGGAACGTCACTCTGAGTAAAGAAGAAACCGGGAATATTGCACATGCTTTCTCTGCCAGAAACAACTGCAGGAATTGCTTTTATCCATCACTGAAAAGCGGAAATTATTCAGGATTGCCCCAGGATGCTGTCATTTCCACTGCCCTTTTCGAGTTCAGCGAGAACCCCTTCCCTTGGTTGGGTTACGCATCCGAAATTGCAACCACGGTCCTGGGCTTTAAAATGGCAGAGACCAAGGCTAACGGGGATCTACTCGGGATCGTGCCTGAAGGAGCCGAAGTTACTCTTGCCAGGAAAGAGAAGGACTCTTTGGTTTTTCCATTAACAATGGGGCCTGATAAAACACAAGCTTACACAACTGGAGGATTTAGTTTTGAAGTCAACAGAAACACCAAGAACATATACATCCAGATCCTGACAAAATTAAAGGTGACTTTCAAGGTTCTAGTGTTTACAGGTACCAACATCACTCATGCTCATCCCATAGCCTCGTTTACTGCTTTTCACGCCATGCCAACCGTCGCAAGCGACAAGAAGACAGCTAGCACAGGCTGCAACATTACGACTCCCTATATTATCTGTCTCCCAGAGTCACTGCTGACAGCCATAGCTCCGGGAAGCGGTACGGACTCTCACAACATCTCCGTTGTCTTGCAGGCACCCTATGTCGTAAGGTATGGAAACCAGAGACTGGTGAGCATACACATTTTTAGCGATCAGTGCTTATTTCTGGACGGGGTTCGAAGTCTCTGGAGAGAAGACACCTGCAGGCTTGGCTCCTTGACCAACTGGCAGAGGGTACACTGTGTCTGCGATATGAAGCAGAGTCACGGAAGTCTGTCAGTCCTCACTGCATCACACACGTCCACCTTTGACATCCGGTTCCTGGCAGCTAAAGTACTAGTTACCCCCAACACAGTAGACTTGGAAAAAACCCTGATAGCAGACATAACCAAAAACCCAGTGACCCTCGTAACGGTGCTCTTGATTTTCGTCATCTACTTGCTTTTGTCCCTCTGGGCCATCAGGAAAGACAGGGCTGACAGGGAGATCAGAGGCAAGGTCATAGTTCTGCCAGACAACGACCCTTTTGATGAAGTGTGCTTTTTGGTCACTTTATACACCGGCAGTCGCTGGGGAGCTGGAACCACAGCAGACGTCTTTCTTCAGCTCATCGGCCAAAACAGCACAAGTGACGTCCACTGTTTACGGCACCCGCATTGTCTGTCTTTCCAGCAAGGAAACATCGATTGCTTTCTGTTAACTGCTAAGAGAGACTTGGGAGACATTTGTTTCTTCAGGGTCTGGCACAATAACAAAGGCCCGTCCCCAAGCTGGTTCTTAAGCAGAGTCCAAGTTGAGAGGATGTCCACTAGGAAGAGCTGGTTCTTCATGTGCAGGAAATGGCTCGCTCTTGACAAGGGCGATCGCTTACTAGAAAGGACTTTTTCTGTCACAAACCCCAAGACACCTCTGCCCAGAATCGACTATTTTTTGATTAAACTTCACGACAGCCTGATGGAGAAACATCTGTGGCTCTCGATTTTTGTTCATGTTCTCCATGGCACTTTCAGCAGGGTCCAAAGGTTGTCCTCGTGTCTGGCGATATTATTATTTAACCTGCTTGTTAACATCATGTTCTTTAACGCTGACATGAATGAAGAATCTCCAAAACACTTGAGGTATATGAGGTCAGTAACAGTAGGAATTGAATGCGCTTTGCTCACCATACCTGTGCAAATGCTGATAACTGCCTTATTTAAGTATTCCCAGAGGGAACCTTCTCCTCGGCGTGCGGCCCAGACAGATCCAAAGCTAAGTTCACCTGCCCTGTCTGGAACTCTTACGAACCAGAAGGAATGTTTGCAAAAATCATGCTTTTCCGAAACTTCAGCACAACTGGAGAACCTTCCCAATCCCAGCAACTCACAGAGCCCGCCATGTTCCAGAACGACAAGAACCAAGGGAGCCGCCCAAAACTGGAGTAATTGCACTGTTTCGGAAAGAGACGCAAATGTCATTGAAATCGAGGAGCAGACGGTAACTGCAAATTCCCCTCCAACGGACGAGGCCTGCCAGAGAAGACCAGCATCAAATTTCTCTTTTAGTAATAATGACGCAGAAGAAGGGAGCAACTTTCAGAAAGAAAGGAGACCACTAAGGATTACCTCTGTGCCCGCTCGCAAGAGACCGCACATAGTTTTTTGTTGGTGGTGCATCTATGTCTCATGGGCGCTGGTTGTAGCTGTCACTGGGCTGTCATCATTTTTCATTGTGTTATACGGCTTGTCCTACGGCTATCAGACCTCACTAGAGTGGTTTTTAGCGTCTGCGGTCTCCTTTATTCAGAACGTGTTTCTCATTTCAATTCTAAAAATCATGTTTTTCTCAGCAGTGAGCACAATTTGTCCAAGATACTGTGAAAACATCACGTGGCTAACTCATGAAGAGTATTCGGAGATTAAGTTGGCTGAAGAAATTATGAGTGCTGATGAGATGAGGGAGATGCACTTGGAACTCGCTCAAGTCAGAGCTACCAAGCAGTACAAGCCTTTAGAAGCTGACGAAATTGCTAACATGCTGAAAAGGGCAAGAATTAAAGACAAGGCATCTAGTTTCACAAAAGGTTTCATCAGTCACCTTGTCTTTTTAACACTGCTCTTACATTTTGCCTATTCCAATGAGAACGCCAGCAGTTTCCACTACAACCGCTTCATCCAGAGCCAGTTCTCTCCACGACTCTCCAGTGTGGATAAGCTAGAGCAGATCTACGCGTGGGTGAAAGACTCCTTCTTGCCTTTGATCCACAATGACATTCAGCCAACCTTTCTTCCCGAGAGCTCGTCCAAAATCATTGGTTTGCCTAGGATGAGGCAAGTGCGGGCTCAAGGCACTGACAAAAAATGTTTCCACCCTCACAGTTTCAAAAAGAACTTTGTGATCAGGAGAAGCCTCTGTCTTCACAAATACGGCAGTGACATCCCAGAGAAAGGCGACTACGCTGGCTCCTGGACAAAGGTTGCCAACCAGTCTGTTTCCAAGGACGCCAGCAGTTACGGTGGCTTCACTTACCAGCCGAACAGGACTCCGTGGGTGTATTATTCATATGGAGAGCTGCACACCTACGGACCAGCAGGCTACACGTTTTACTTCTTCCCTGAAGAAGGAAGACAGAACTCAACGGCAAGGCTGGACGCTCTACAGCAGAGCTACTGGCTTGATGAAAAGACATGGGCTGTCATCATTGAACTAACGACATTTAACTTGGATGCAGACCTCTTTTGCACCATCTCAGTCATATTTGAAATGTCTCACCTGGGGACCATAAAACCCAGTTTGTCAGTACACTCCTTTGCACTCTCCGTTTTCCACCAGCAAAATGAAGCTCAGATGTTTGTGCTTGGAATTGTTCTTGCCTTTCTGGTCATTTACATTGCAGATGAGATCCACATCATAGCCCAAGAAAAAAGAGATTATCTTAAAAACATTGCCAATGTAAACAACTTGGCCTTAAAATCAGCATTCCTCCTTGTAGTTTCTATAAAGGTCACGAAGTTTAAGGTGGGAGCTGATATAGTCAAGTTTTACTTGCTCCACCAAAATGACTTCATTCATTTTCATGCAGTTTCTCATTTAGATCAGATTTTAAGGATTACTATGGGCTTTTTAGCACTTCTTGTGGTTTTGAAAACTCTAAGATATTTTCAGTTCCTTTATAGCATGCGCCTGGCACAAAGATCAATCTTGGCAGCCCTTCCCAGAATCTCCTCGATGGCCCTCGTGATGGTGGTGTACTTCTTTGCGTTTACGGCTTTTGGCTACCTTGTGTTTGGGCAGCATGAAGAGAATTACAATAACATGATTCACTCCGCTCAGACAATAGTCTCTTACTGTGTCTCAGCTTTCAGAGATACCGCATTTTCCTCCAACAGGTTGCTGGGTGGCCTTTTCCTGGCCTCTTTCATGTTGCTGATGATCTGTGGCTTGATCAATCTCTTCCAAGCCGTTATTATGTCTGCCTATGGACACATGAAACAACCCGTATGTGAAGAACCACCTGATGAAGCACAAGTGGTTACTTTTGTCTTGCAAAGACTCAGAAGGATATTTTATCGTCTGATCTGTAAACCATCCAAAACCAGTGAGGCTGATCTTCGTCACAGTGTACTCGACGGGCAGCCCGAGAGAAGACAGCAGCGACGTTCCAGGCTGAAGAACAGAGAAATAGAGGAAAAAATGCTTTATTTTGTCGTATGAGCAAGGAAAGATTTTTTGTATTCAAGACGTTTTTCCGTAATGTTTCCATGTGGGAACAGTTGGCGATCGATCATCAGCAGAAAATCAAGACATAATCGCTTTGGTAAGCAAGAAGCTGTGGGATCAGTGAGCAGCTGCAGAAGACACGGGAGAAAGCAACTAAGGACTGTAAATACTTGTAACAGGCATATGCTGGGAAAAAAGGGAGTACGGCTGAACTGCTAAGATAATGGGAAGTTGCTGCTTTAGCGAAAAATCACTGCTTTAGAGACAGAGGGTATATAAGGCTTGCTGTGGCACTAAATAAAGGTCTGCGTTATCACTCTCATAAAGTGCGTGCAGTCCGTCATTATTCATCCCCGACATTTGCGTTTCAAATGCTGATAAAGAAATTAATTGCTTTTAAGAACTTTTTGACATTCAACCCCTTACTAGAGATTGTGCTCAGATTTTCTCCACACTATTTGGCATCAGTTTCCGTGGTACTTGGCTGTCATGGTGCGGTGGGTTGACCCCAGCTGGCAGATGAGCCCCCACCCAGGTGCTGGCCCGCTCCTGTCCCAGCAGCACGGGGAGAGAATCGAAGGGGAATATGGAGGGAAAAACTTGTGGGTGAAGACAAGGTCAGTTTAAGAAGTGAAGGAGCAAAAAGCCCAAAACCACCAGTGATGCCAGCACAGCCACTCACCACCTGCAGACGGAAGCCCAGCCAGTCTCTGAGTGAGAGTTACTTTCAAAAAACTTGCCTTGCTCCAGTTTTCTTGCTAAACATCCCCCCCCTCCATCTCATCGCATTACTAACTCTGTGCCAGCCGGAAATGGTACACACAGGAACTGATGCCCATTTCACAGAGGTGATGCCAAAGGAGTTAGCTCAGCAGTCTTAAGCAGAGCTCACCTGTATTGGCCATCGCTTCGCCGGCGCCCTGCCCTGCGCAGGGACCACTGCCGCTGCTGCTGCTGCCTGGCCCTGCCACGCCACACGCTGCCGCTACTGCCTCGTGCTCTGCCCCTACTGCCACTGCCACCGCTGCCACCTGAACAGCCTGGTAGCCTTTACTGCTGCTTTTCCTTAAGCTTTTAAACTCCTAAGGCAACAGAGCTAGTAGAACATGGGGTATGTTGCAACTTATTTATTTCATGAATAGAGATGAATAAAAGCTCGAGTTTTTGGTTTGGTGGAATTTTTTTTGGTTTGATTTTTTTCCCCCCCATCAGTTCAAGTAACTCCACATACCTGTAAGTTTGAGGTCAAGGGGTACTTGCCAAGTTTTCATACTTCAAGAAATGCTTGGCATACAGGTATTTTCTGTTGCTTTACAGTCACGTGGAGAACAGCCTGCACTTTTGTAGCACCGTTTCTAGAAGTTCATAAAGATGCAGGCAAAACTGCGAAGTTGTCTTAGTTCCCCAACAAAGGAGACCAGCGTACTGTCATTAAAAAGAACTAAGGGGTTTGGGTTTTTCTGAGTCGATGTAACACAGCTGGGAAGAATGAGACCCCTGACACTACCCTGTGTGTCATGAGACCGAGGTACGTCACTTAGCTTCACTGTTAACAGTAGCATTCCGTCTGCACTATCTTCTTCACTATGATGTTAGCAGTAGCTTCACTCCAGTGGCTGTGCTCCCTCCTCTCCTTCACCTTGTACCACAATGGCAGTGCTCCCTCTTCTCTCTTTTTCTCTTGTGTTTTCTACCGTAGTCTCACACAGGCATTCGTTATGGGCTGCTATCAGAGAGAACTCATTGGCTCTGACGGTCATTTGGGTTGATGCCATTTTTCTGTGGTTCCTCTGTCTTAAGTTAGGAGTTGCGGATAGGGGAGAGGATCTGTTGGTTGTACAAAGACTACTTGGCCTGATTAGGAGGTCTAAAAAATGAGCAAACCACAATGCATCGAACACATCTTTTATTTAATAAGCGAGCAAGCACAGAAGTATAATGTGTAGTGCTTAATATTCATACAGTACTAAAAATATAAAAATAGAAATAAAATTTCACTGAAAGCATTTTCACTCACAAATATACAAGGAAAAGTGCTGTCAAGCCACATCATGCTACACCACTTGCCAGTTGCTGAACTGACAGTTTCCCAACAGAACTGAAACACTAAAAATCTGCTGGTCCTTCCTCACAGCTTTTGATGAGCCTGAATATTTGACGACCCAAAATGGGCCTCCTGCAGCTGAGAACCTAAAAAGCATAGATGTCATTACCTAATGGAACACTAAAATAATTCTAGAGAGTTTTATAGTGATAGTAGCCTGCTTCAGACTCTTTGTGTACCTTTTGTAGAGAATGAAAAAAAAGGAACAGAAATAAATTTGAATCCTGATTATAATCCAGACCAGTTATAACTAACTTTGAGTGAAACGGTATTCTGCATGAATATTTGTGCAATACTTCCACCTGGTGGCACGTTTTTACACTCTCTTCCTTCAGTGCTGTCGTTTCCTCTGCCTGATTACGCAGGCATGTACATTCATCTTCCACTTGGGTCTAGTGGAGTCCAGTAGCACAAACCGTAAACAGTACTAAATGCCCTTAACTCCAGTGGAACTCGAGTATATCCAGCACCTTATCTTCTCTTACCGTATCTAATCAGTGAAATTCCCATCTGCACAGGAAAGTGATATGGGTCAGAGACCGATTCCTCAAGAAAGACCCTGCACCAGATGCCTTGCTTTTAAGCCCCATTTAGAAGGAATGAATTAGAGCTGGGGACTTAAGAAGCTTCTGTTTGCTGACCTTCAGCATGAGCTGAACTTCATCCATCAGGAAGACAGCTGTGTGCTGTCATCCGTGAAAGCAGGGGTGGGTTTTGGGATTAGAGTGACAATCACAGTTATACTTCACATCATTTCATATCTGTCCTGCAGAGTATGCCAGTGCACAGAACCTACTCAAATTATATGGATAAGGGGATGCAGAACCTAATGTGAACCCCACTTTGATCAATTACTATTTTGGAATGGGATTTATTTATACTTGATATACCTGCTATAAAAATAAATGTGACGATTAACCCCTGAGATCATTCTAGCATACAGTTTTGGCCTGTAACTTGTTTCCCTCTGAAATAATTTTTTATTTGGTTTTCGGACGTTTATTTAGGTTCTAGTGAAAAACTTTTATAAAACACATTAAATAATCAATGTGGGTCTGAAAAGGTGTACATTCTAGTTGCATATATGATACATACCTTATACTTATATAATACATTCCATAACAGCTGAATATTCTAGTATTGTCTAGGAAGTTCTTGCATGTGGACAAAGGTTTAAAATACTAGAAGATAAACAGCTGTTTAGGATCAAAGATCATTGTATCTGATATGGTTTACTTAGATTGTTTTTCTTTCTTTAAGTCATGTCACACATAATAGCTATAGTATTTTGTCCAGCAGGTAATAAATGAATGCATAAAGCACTTCTAGCTATATTTGGATCTCATATGCATGCATTTTTTATAAATAAAAATCAAATGTGAGGTCACATTTTCCCATCTTCTGTTTATAAACTAAATCGAATTTCTCATTCATTGAAACAGTGAAGATGTCTTTCCATAGCCCAACTCGTCCTAAAACACAGAGAAGGAACACAAGTCAGACAGTGGACATAACAGGACACCAAATATCTACAGTCTAATTGTGCAGAGCACCTAGTATAATCTGGGAGATGCTAATCAGTCTTAGTTTTCTTTGAAAGCCCAATGAGACCTAAGGCTGTTCGTTGTCTTATCCAATTACCCTGCTACAACCCTTGCAAAGCCTTAAAGTACCATACACCTTGTCCATCTGCACCAGCCAAGTGTTATATACAAAGAATTTGGTTTTTTGTGAGATTTTGCTCTAGCCTTAATCAGAAATTCATACAGATTTTAGTTTGGGTAATCATGAAAAGTGCATTTCTGGTTTCAGTGCAAACTACGACTGCCCAATAATACATAGTGGAAGGTGTCTCTGCCCACGGCAGGGTGGTTGGAACTACATGACCTTTAAGGTCCCTTCCAACCCAAACCATTCTATGAGTCTATGATTTCAAAATTACTGTGCCTTAAGCATACACTGCTTAAAGAACTATCCAGAAGGTACATGGAATGCAGAGTATTAAACTGATTATTGAATTCCGATTATTGAGATGTAATATTATGATTTCTCATTTCTATTACTTCATGTTTAAAGATAAGTTCAACACATGAATTTACCCTTCTCAGTATGGAGAGAATAATTTGTTAAATGAGTGCCTAGATTATATCTATAGAAGAGAACAAGTGCCATGCACCCCCTTTGCGACATTTGAATTTTAATTTTGTACATGAGGAATAGGAAGTGTTTGGTGGATGCAATATGGACACTGACCACTTTTTCCTTGTACGGAGTATTCTTCTACTCTACTGAACCCAATTGGTTACATAAATGATGACACAGCTGAACCCACCAGTCAAAGGCTGTGGCCCCCTTAACCACTGTAGTCCAAAATTTATCTAACTCAAAGTCAGCCAGGGTTACTTGTTGGTGAATGAGCCCCATGGAGTAACCAGACTGAGGGGCCCAATTTCCTTCTCATTTAGTTTGGATCTAAATAAAGACACAATTCAGGCTTGTTCGACTGGAATAAATTAAAAAGATAATTGGGACAGTGCTACCAGAGAGCTTAATCATAACAGCAAGAACAAAACTACATGCAGGGAGCTTAACTATGCATTTCATTCATAAGAAAAAAAACCATTCAATTTAATTAACAATGCTTTTATGCAGCAACTCTATAACTGAGTACAAAGACAAAACTGTCTGAAACATCTACAGATTACATGTTAACATGATGTTGTAACGTGTGGCAAGGGCTGTTTTATGAAATCAGGATTTTCCTGTAACTCCTGAAGGTATGACAGAGTTCTTGCCTGTTTTCAGGATCTAAAGATCAAAAGAACCTGAAACTGACTGAAAATGCAACATTTGTCTCAAACAAATTTCTCCTGTATTAAAAAAAAAAAAAATTAAAAGAACACTTGCCATCATAAACATTTGATAGTGATTTTGATTTTGCTCTGGCCACTATTAATTGCATAAAGTACAGCACGAAACATAAAAGCATGTATTTCCCTTTCAATACCGATAATAAAACCTTTTCTTCCTCTGCTTGAGAAAGATAATTTCTGAATCTTCCTAACAACATGTATAGACAAATGACAAGTTTTATGAAGGACATACACAGTGGACTATTTGTAACAGCTTTTTTTTTTTTACCATATGAATTGATAGCTTGTCAAAAAGTCACCCACCTGGTTTATGATTTGAATCATGCAACTGTGTAAATTATGATGTGATAAGAGTCAAATATAAGTTATATATCTAATCATTGTTCTGCTTTCACAGCAGCTCAGGGTTATCTTCAGAGTAAAGATCAATGTGCTAAAAGAAAAAAATGAAGAACTAAAATAAAGCAAAATAATAAAATAAATATAACCAATGACAAATTAAATATTTGAAACAAATTACAATAAGCTGTCATGTTATTGCCACCAGTCTTTGTCACAGAAATGAACAGAGAGGAACATAGCACTGTTAATGAAGCTGCATACTGAAGTAACAAAATACTGTAAAAAGCCAGAGACAGCAAACAAAGGAAATTCAAAATAAGGATATTTTTAATAAAAAGCACACAGTGAACAAATGACAAAATATTACATTAACTGCTATAGCTCCCTTCCCTATTACAAAATGGAGGCTGCTTTTTGAAAGATTTGTAGACAGTATAAATAAGAGGCTCTGCCCCTCGCCTGGTGGTTTGCAGGCTCCATCACAGTACAATGAACACTAAACACCCTGTACAGAATGGTCCATGCAGCAAAAGTGGGCATCACCCTGTCCAGCTGAATTGAGATGATCTGGCCAGCAGAGACAGATGTTGACCTTTCTGCCTGTAGAAGGTCTCATCAGCAGTTCTGTTATTTTTTTCTCTTGTATTGCAACCTCACCTTTCTTTTACATCCATCTTTCTGGTTCTCACTGGACAAGGAAGCGGGATTTGAGCTGTGCATAGCATGTGGCAGTGCTGCTGCTCCACAGATCTCCAGAGCACAATGGTTAGGAACGAACCTAGGTTTTTGTGTTACATGCAAGTCAACAGAGGAGAATGTGGCTCTGTTGTCTGTAAAATTTTGCTCTGAGATTGAACACTTTATCCAAGGCCCTCAGGATGTCATACCAGACTCATCATTTTGTGACCTTGTCTTCATAGCAGAGAAGTGGGTTGGTAATCAGGCAATGTGCCTTAAAATCCTACTGCAAATGAGATGGTCTGTGGTTTTCACACAAGATACAAGTTGTGTTACATGACGAATTTTCAGTTTAAAGTATTAAGGGGAGGGTAGGATGGAAGATGAAAACAAGATAACTAAGAGCAGGAAAATACACCATTCGGTGGAAACTACCAGAAACTATAGGGAGTATATTATATCTTTCAGTGAAACTACAAACTCCTTTGTCTTCACTAGAATTTTACCTCAAGCCAGCAAACTTGAGATATTTATTTCAAGAACTCATCATTACTATAACGTAAGTGAACTGGGGCAAAAAGAGATGTCATCTCACAGTTATGGCAGAGAACTGCCTATAGGAATCTGGTTCTCAGGTCCGACTGTAAAAACTGGAGTGTACAGCCCCTAGAGAATGTACAAAGAGCCTTTCCATACCAGGTGTGCAAAGTCACAGAATAAAATCAAGGAGGTGTGAGCAGTTTTCTTTCAGGACATGTTATCCTGGGTCAGTTACTCTCATGACAGTCTGAGCTGAGTAATGGAAACCTGGCATAAGGCTCTGCCAAGAAAAGACACAAAGGTAGTATAGAATAACAGTGAACCTGCTTTCATGGGAAAGCAAACTTGCTCTGAAACAAACCTGACTACGTGCTGGTAAGATTACAGTTTGACTGATTAAAGGTGAATGCAAAGATGCAATAGACTTTTGTAAGGCATGTGATTTTAGTGTTTTTTAATAGAACTATGTGATGTCAACAAACTGCATGGTGAATGAAAAAACAACTGGCTAACTCAAAATTAGTCAAGAAGGACTGGCAATATTTGGTATTTTTATCAGAGATTTGAAAATAATTATAAAAAATATAGCTGATAAAATCTGCAAATAAGACGACTGGCTGAGAGAAGTAATATGGAAAGGGCTCCTACACAGAAACCCATGAACAAAGTATTAAGGTCATGGTCCCTGAGTAAGGGACAAGAACCTGCAAATTAGTTCCTCTGAAAAGACTTTGTCTCATGATAAACGATACATGGTTCATGTACGATGCTGTAGCAAGAAGTGTTGACGTGGTCACGGATGGACAAACAAGGGGGGAAAAAAAAGAGAGAAAGTTCCAGTTAAAACTGGATTAAGTCAGTGGATAAAGTTATTTTTGTGTCTGGATAAGGCATTTGTGAGGCTGACATTGGAATACTTGATCTTGATCTTATTCTGTCATTTTTAAAAAGAACTGTTAAGTGCTGTAAAGCAGCCTACAGAAAATAATTTAAGGAAGACTTACTAAGGTCACTCTTTTAGGGCTATCAGAAGGAAGACTGAAAAAGGACTTGATTTCTTGACGTTATCAAAGGACAGATGTATCACCAATTTAAAGGGCACTTCAGGATCCTTGAGAAACACCTCCCCAGAATAAATATCTAGAAGCTAAACACATTTTAAACAGCTGAGGTAGACAATGAAAGGAATAATCTCATAAGGAAAACTACAGCTCCTTGTCATCTGATGCTTTCATATTAGAATTACCTGCTATTCTAGAAAATCTGATACACTTAAAACATAAGGGCTTAGGCCAGGATAAACTGTATGAAACTGTGTGGGCTTTGACATGCCAAAGGTCAGAAGGAACAGTGCAGTCTTTTCAGCATGAATAGCTCAAGCCATTGAAGTAAGCCAAAGACTCTGTAACAGAGTGGTTTGCATGGTCTTGAATATACACTGTTGATCTTGGATGCTTTCATCCTTTTGCGTCACTTCTACTTAACTTTATTTCAAAACAAACCAATCCTCAAATTGCAGAACCTGTCAGTTACCACCCATCATTTACATAGCAATATTTTGCCTAACATCCTAACACATCCTGGAGTTACTCAGTTGTTAGGTGCTTCTTGCAAATTCCACTTTAAGACTTTTACTGTGGTTTGTAAACGTACCCCTGCCAACAGGAAGTGCTTCTGCATTACAGCACTGATCGATGAGTTGATGGCAGTGTTCCACCATGGATTCCAACTGTGCTTTGTCATAAGAAACTCCTAAGAACCTCACCAGTTGCTCAACCATTGTTGCTAGGTCCTGTAAGAGAGTATTTTAAAAATAGTTTACTTTAAATGACCTTTTCTTAATCACACAGAATCACACAATGGTAGAGGTTGGAAGGGACCTCTGGGGATCATCTAGTCCAACCCCCCTGCTAAAGCAGGTTCACCTAGAGCAGGTTGCACAGGATCATGTCCAGGCAGGTTTTGAACATCTCCAGAGAAGGAGACTCCACAACCTTTCTGGGCAGCCTGTTCTAGTACCTTCAAAGTAAAGAAGCTTTTCCTTATTTTATATGAATATAAGTATTTTAAAAAGAGTTATATCCTGAAGAGTGTGAAAAATACAAATGCAGAAGTTATAGAAACACCACTGTCTTAAAATTTCACCTTCCAATTTGCTGAAAATACCCTAATTACTTGGAACTTAAGTCAGGTCGGCAGAGAATGTGATCGTGTAACTTTGCCTCTTCAAATATTAGAACAGGGAACAGCAATGTGTGATGCTTCCCACTTCAGACAATACCACAACCTTAACCAATCGCTTTGGAATACCAATGTCTTCTGGAGGAATTAGAAGTTACTTTGATTTTGATCTTGGTAAAATAAATTACCAAAAATGTGAGAACAGCCCTTCCTTGACTGTTAGCTTCTGGGACTGCATGTATGTAGATGGAAAAGATCTAGTGAGGTGGATCCAGAGAATAAGCGGTGATTAATTTATACATCCAGAACTTCAGGGTTCCTCAGTATGAGTAAGACTTAAGGAGTAGCAAGGACAAAATAGCCATGTTTATCAGGAAGCAGAAAGATACTGTGACACCACCAGCTTTCAGCAACATTCATCAGTGAGCACAGCTAGGAATATATTGTTATTTAAAACAATGGGTTTAAAATAATTTCTACTGAACTTTTAAAATTATTCTGATTGTATTACATCAGAAGGTTCAATAACACTGGGATTATAATCTACCCAGCTTTACTGAGTTCTACCATGATTTCGCCTTTTCGTAGGTTTAGAGATAGGAGCTGGGTTTTTCCTGTGTTTGCCATAATTTTCCAGTCAAATAACCAGTTTGAAGTATTTTCATTAATTCTCAAAAATATATTATTGCAATAGGAAATGAAAACAAATGCTCTATGTAGTATTTCTACTAAATTTCTGATTAAAAATAAAGTGGATTTATTAGACAGCATACTGTAAGGACCCAAAAATTATGTTCACCTTTATGCTACACAATCATCCCTAATTTTTTTCAACATTGTTTCACAGAAGACAGTAAGAACAACCATATAATCCAAATAAATGCCAAATATATAGGACAAAAAAATCTCATGATATACTTTTTTTTTCTCCTTGATACAGCACACACAGCAAGACATTTCTTTTAAATGAATGCCCAGGGCTGAGTGTAGCAAGGACTGAACTCATCTCTGCCTTCTCTGAGAGTAGTTTTGTACCTACGGATGCAGGCAGATTCCTGAGTAAATTACTACGTTTATGAAAGTGCAGAAAGTCTGTAGAAGCTATGGAATGCCAGTGCTTTAAAAATGCTGTCAGACATTAGGGAGCCCAAATATGAACATAAAAAGCAAATTTTATACTTTATGTATTTTAAACTCTATGATGCTAAACCCAATGAAAATACCTTTTTGCTACATCTAACCTACCTTATGCATATCTTCATACTTGAGAAAAAGTACATTGGCGTCCATGTGATGTTCCCAAAACTCTTGCACGTGTTCAAACCACGAACCATATCCTACTACAAAGACATTACGATTGGCATGAGGAAAATAAACACTTTTGTTATTAAGTCCTTTTGAAAAAGGAAAAAAAAAAAGAGAAAATAAATTAACTGGAGTGGTTCACAGCCCCAGGAGAACAGCATTTTGTTTTGACCCATTGCCATGCACAGCAAGGAACTTAATTAACAAAGAGTTTTTCTATCAGTTTGGAATATTCAAAAGAACTAACTTACCATAAAGATAAAATGTTCAACTGAAAATGCCACATTTCATAATGGACCTCTTAAGAGTTCAGTATTATTAACACCCAACTACTGAATGGAAATTGAGCCAAAATAAAAATTACACAGATAGCTTTGCAGAAGGCAAATTTCCAGTGGCTCCAACCTGTGTGAATTCCTCCAATTCACTTATCACACTGCAGCTTCCTTCACTTAGAAGCTAGATACAGCATTTGTGGAAGGTTCCGTAGAGCATCCTCTATTACAGATAAAGAATTGCTAACAAGTATTGTTCTTTCTTAACAAAAGAAGTATCGAGGAAACAGACATATAAAAATGCTTCATGGTCATTCCTAAAAACGTAGGATATACTGTCAGAACATTCTATTTATCATTACATCTTTTGCCCCTCCCGCCTCCCCCAAATCTATTCCCTTCTTTCTCTTCTATTGTTATTTTCCGAACACTTCCACACAACTTCTATAGATATGCCAGAACACAGTTTCAGTTATACTGTTATCTGTTATCTTGATTACACAGTAAATCCAGACTACAACCAGATGCCCATGAGGTGTTGAGTGCTCCTGAAAGCTCAGTGAGGTACTGGGGTACTTCCCATATGGAACAAGTTGTGAGCATGCCTAGCATGCAGGGTGGCCAATGATGAAACGGACACGCCTCCTACGTCCTGCATGCCACCAGCAGCTTGGCTTCAGTTCCCCATATCTGCTGTGTGGGGTTCAGGTCTTGAAGAGAAGCCAAAGTGCTATGATGGGAGGACTTGTGCACCCAGCACTGCTGAGGCAGTTTCTGGAAGCCTTAACCCTTCCCCATAAACTTTTCTCCTTTGTTTTTCACTCCTCTGATAAAGTCCACATTTGCACTGATTTCAGTCAATTTATGTGTGTCTAGCAGAGGTTCAGACACTGGTATTTATTATCTAGAGAGTGTCTTTTGCTGCTAATATTACCAGAAAGACAACCCAAAGAGAAATGCATTCTGCATATTTGTTACCAGTGATAAATTCCCCTAAAGTACTTCAGATAACCAAGGCAGGAGTTAAGCAAATATGGTGAGCCGTTTTTCTTAGTATTCTTTTGGTCAATTTTATCTTTTCAGCAAAGCAGCTATAGAAAAATATTAAACTTTTTAGTTTTGTATTTTGAAGCCACCTTTTTCCTTTGAAATAAAATTGTTTAATTCTGGTAACTGGAACATTTTCAATGGACAAAGAGGTCAATTTCATAGGAAAATTTTAATCAGCTAACTCATTTTCAGTTTTTGTAGAGGTACTGGAAAAATTCCCTTTTTGTTATTCCCATTCCATACACCCCTAAAGAAATTCGCACGTGAAGCTAACACAAGAGTCAAGCAAAAAGTGTTGCTAGATGCTCTTCATTGTACAGGGCAAGAATCCGTTAAGATTATGTTAGCAGAGTTTAACTACGCTTTATGTAAGAAACTCCCTTAAGCTTTAGAGGATAATGGCACAGAATTAGCACATTCAAGCCTAATCCCCATCCAGCTGTATGCTTTCATACAATATGGCTAACATGCACTGAATTTGTTTCAAGGTGGTCAGGTATAAGGAGGTGTAAAAAGAGTGGGATTGTGTCATTTGGGCTCAGTGCTTCTCCCTCTAGAAGTACTCTGACTTCTTATGAAGGTGTTTTTACTACTGCTTCCATGAGATGCAAACATTTAGCTAAATACTAAATTCACTGTATTACAAACCACTCTGTTTGCACAATTATGGACACAGAATATGATGTGATGTTTTTTATTGACTCTGGGGGGTTGTGATAATTCGGCTAGCTGCTGCAACATGAAGATATAAATAACTCTTGGGATATTTATATGAAAAAGAATACAGAACCTTCCTTCTGTCTTAGACAACCTTCTAATGTGGCTTTCACATGTCTTCAGTCTAGAAGCTCCTGATCATGGGCTATAGACAACTATTCCATTCTCAGGGAATGCAAAAGAAAAAGCTGAAGGTGGGCTGGACTGGAAGAAGAGCATTTACCCTCCCTGCACAAACTTTCAGGAGAAAGTAGCAAAGGTTTTTAAGGCCTATTAAGTAACCTCCACTGGTAAGCTTTTGCTTTTTTCTTCCCTTTAGTATTCTACAGCTCCTTTAGCATCAAATCCTCCAAATTCCAGGTTGAAGGAAAGTTTGCTGCACTGGATCTAGAGGAGATCCTGCTCTTGGATCACGAAGTACCTGGTGAATTCTTACGTGTCACATTAAGGTATCATAGAGAAGATTCTGTAGAGAAATAGAAGGCAGTAATTTTTTTTCCTCTTCCTAGCTAGAAAGTGTGGCAATCCATTGGCAAAAAGCCCAGTGGCAGACAGTTATGTGAGAACACAGGGCTTGCTGTCCCTGTAAGTTTTCTAGGCTAGTGCAGTGGAACTACTTAAGGCAGTGCTGCCTGAGTGGGAACACAGGCGGTGGGTGGGTCATGAAACAGCCCTTGCTCAAAGGAGTTACTGGGTGAGCAGCTGACGAGTTGTTGTAAAGCAGGTTATTGTATTCTTATTATAGAGTTATATTTTTCAGACAAGTACCAGCCTGTAACTGCCCTCTTACAGGGGCTCACTTCAACTTATTGATGTACTCCAGATCAATCTTATGCAAACTAGAGATTTTTGCATGTTAGCTGGTATCTTGCAAGGGACAAATCTTGATGTTTTGGATTAAATAAAAATAGTAAAGGAATTACTAGGGGAAAAAAAAAAAATGCTTTGAGGAACAGAAAGACTCCGGAGAAGTAGCTAACAGTCAGGTACAACTGAAATCAAATGATGCTGGGAGAATTGACCACTTTTTACAAGGTACCTTGCAAAGTGAATTTTAGAAGAGTGGACCAGAGTTCTGCCTGAGCTAAGAGGAACACTGCTGAGCCCATGAGGTCAAATATTGTAAAGCAGTTATTTACAAGGCATGGCCATAGTCTACATGGACAAATCCAGGTCCACACAGCACTATCTGCAGCAACTGCCTTGCTGTATATGCAAAACAAATGCACCTTTATCCAGTTCATTTCTGTACTTGCAGAAGGAATGCAGAGATGAAAATAAATGTGTAACAGTGTGTGCAGAGAGAACAGCTCCTTACACTTGTCGTTCATAAACCTTCTGCAGAACTCCTGAAACGTTCCTCTGTAGCTCATGGTTCTTAGGGAGCGGTGAAACTGGTAATAAGACACAACCAGGTCTTTGGGGTTGCGAGCCATGTATATTACCTACGATATTGGGGGGAGAGGGGGAAAAAAAAAATCGTCTTACTGAAAGCTTTTTCCCCCACCCCATTTCCCAAAGCACTTAAAGAACTGCTACCAATGTTGTTAAACAACCGTGACTTAATTTCATTTTTACCTTTGAATTGCCATTATGGAGGTCTGAAGGTAAAAACCTATATGGTAGGTGGCTTTTTATGAGGCGAGGAGATGTCAATTCCTAAAATAAAGCAGAAAGAAACATTTCTTATTGTGCATTAGTTTTTAGCACATCCTGAGCTGTCCTAAGCTGGTGTACTTGAAGGCCTTTACTATACTGAGCCACATTCACAAATTCATTTTTAAATTAATACATTTCTGTTTTGAAAGTACTTTCATTTGTAGGACCTTCTCAGGAAAACAGTGCGATAGTTGAAGATCTTTAGTATCAAACTGACTTTGTATCCAGTATATTTCCACTAAAATTCCTGGAAGAGTATTAGAAGCTCTGAAAACTCTACCCCTAACTTCTTCATTTCAAAACTTGACTCTTGCAATTTATTTCATCCTCAAAATTCGGCCCAGACAATTCAAAGGTTGATCTGAGTGTGTTGATCTGAGGTTGATCTGTACTCTTTCAAACTGAGTATTTCTCTATAATTTGAGACAAAATTGTCTTATGACACAAGTCATCTTTATGCAGTTAAAAACTGCATGAATCTATATTGGATGAAATTGCTAGCTCACTGTATAGGTAACAACATGTACTCTTAAACCAAACCTCTCACTATTGCCATGGCTTATTAGCATCAAGGTAGCACTGAGTTCTCATTGGACTAGGTGTCACACAGTTGAAAAAGAAAAGCTATCTCTGACACCTAAATACTCTCAGCCTAAAGCAGGCTGATGATGCAGTTGTCATTGACCAGAAGCAGCTTAAGTCTATCCAGCCAGCCTTAGCTAGCTCAATTCAACAAGCACTGTAGCTGGTACAGGATGGAGCCCAGTATTTTGCCTAATCATTACAAGATATGCCTATTATCTGACAAGATCATGTTTATAGCCATGCCACTAGTCCCTGAGTGATTCTTAATGGTGTGGAAATCATTTAATGCAGAATACTCCAAGCTCTTCAAACTACACCTACAGAGTCTGTAGATCCACAGATCCTAGGTCTCTAAGGATTTAGATGTGTAAATTCAGAGCAGAGGGTCTACAGATCTATAGATCTCTGTTATTTGTAGTTCCTCTTCTGCAAATTCAGGAAAGGAATCAGGGCAGCTTATGTTTACATAAAGCGAGGGTGGCCTAGAACTTCTATTTGGAAAACCCACTGAAAAGAAATTTAGGACATGAAGAAACACCTAAAGCACTAGAGTATAATAAAGTGTAATAAAAGCAATTTCAAAATAACCTCATAATATTCTGAATCATTCCAAACTGAGCAATTCCACTGATGAAAAGGACAAGGACACAGGATGAAATGAAGTGATAAAATATGGAACTGAGGAAAAAGATATCCAAATGCTGAAAGACTTTAAATTTTCAATAAATTATACCTTGATGATGTCCAGACCAGGCTGAGGGTATTCTAGGACCGGAAGTTGTTCATCTATATTCATTAGTCCAATCTCATCTGGATCAGCTCCCTGACTCACTAGATATACCACTTCCTGTAGCAAGCCTGTGCCTGCATAAACCAAACAATGAAAGAGAACAGATTGTATTACAGTTCTTACCTAAACAGAAGCATATGAAGGGAGACTTAGACATAAAAATAAGGATAACTTGTGTCCTTAACAGTTTGCTGTGAACTAAGTCTGTATTGTTTTAACATACTATGACTGCTCCCTAATGCATGAAGGCCTCCTTTCACATAAAGGACCTAGGATTTTTCTTTAGTAACAAATTAAATACATTTCTGTCTCCTAATCATTTTACCTGTGAATTGGAAAGCCTTAAGAAGGTTCTTCACCTGCAAAATACTAACAATTCCATTTTAGAAATTAAAAAAAAAAAGAGGCAGACAGAGGTCATCCAAGTTCACAAAATGCATTAGCAGCCATACTGGAAGACTGCCAGTGTCCTCTATTCTAAATTGTAGGCAATTCTACTGTTAGGCAATTATTTGAGAGTCCATTTATACCTCTGCATGCAGAATTATGGACTGGATAAACCACTGAATACAGCAATGCATAACAAGTTAGTCATAAGCTTTAGAGGCCCCAATTACGTATCTCTCTCCAGTCCGAGGACATTTACAAAGCAACCATTAGATAATTAGATAGTCTTAATGACTGCGCTTTGGAAAATTAATAGGTATTCCAAATAGAAGTTTGAAACCATTTCAAATTACGTTACCTTCGGGCAGGTAGAAACCCTCAAAACAGGCAAGCAAAGGTTCAGAGAAATCTGACAGAGGCTTATGAAGAGAAAGGCATGGGCTTTTGTTGAGATGGAGGAACAGAATGAGGAGAGGTCAAAGAGAGCTAGCAGGGAAGGAACCCCAGAGTTTAGATGACAATTCACACAGGCATGGGACATCCTGGATGCTGTGATAGACAGACTAATTATTTAACAGTTGTGAGCAGAAAGGAAAATGAGGCCAGGATTTATTCTCTCTTTCGCATTGCCTAAAGGAACAAGTAACCCTTTACAAAGCCCAAGCCTGCCTCAACACCCCAAGTCCTTGGGAAGATGAGCTGCAAACTCTGAGATCATGCCTTTTGTTCCCATTTTAACTTGAAAACAACTTGTAAGTTGCAAGTAACTTGTAACAGTCACTAGTTAATTCATGTTATCTAGCATGACTGTATATGCTGACAGATATGTTTTCTACAAATTCTGTATGTTGTTCCAACACAATGAAAACTAATGCATCATTATTCAGAAATTTTTTTAATCTGAGCTAGGAAGAATTAAAAAAAGCTGATGTACTTTAAAGGCTGGTTAGAGTGAATGCAGTATATATACAAGAAAGGTGTGTGAAAGAACACACACCTCCAAGAATTGGTTTGGAGAGTAAGTACTTTAAGATTCCTCTGTTTCCTGACTGATTGGTGGGTAAATCAAAATGGCTTGGAAAAAAAAAAAAAGAAACTTTTACATTATCATCACCCACAGAGACAGCTGTCACAGACACACTTGCCCCTGAGGCTGTTCACTCTGCATTTTTAAGTCCAAGCATGTATTTTATACCTTAAAATTAACATACATATAGTACTTCAGTATCAGTCCTCGTGACTCTGAATGAGCACAACCCTCGTTCTCATTAAATATTTATTCTGACACTCTGGTGTTCCATAATTTATTTCTGTATTTCCAATTCTGCTTGCAAAGAAAAATGCTATTACAGCAACCTTGTTACATGAAAGGAAAAGGAATTACTGTATGGGATAAACACTACCACTAGGACATTCTAAATTTTTGCTACTCAGCTGCTCTCTAGGCATAAAGAAGCAATCTCCATTATGCCTCTGAATACAGAAGGGCTGCAGGGCTGAGGCAGAACAAAGCTGAAACTTGAGGAGAGAGCATGTTCCCTAACAGCTCTCCACAAAGTCCACCAGATAAGTAGGAGGTGAGGGCCAGGGAGCACAGCCCCCCTGGCTTTACCTAGTCCTGCTCAGACCTGTGGTTATGCGCTAGACTTGGCTTGATTGCTAGCAGATCTATGGAGCTGTGCAGAGATAGGAAATGACATATTAATGTAGGAGGCATAGGGAAGAAGGAAGTGGGCCTTTGGAAGCTCAGAAGTCTTCATCTAAATGTGCTTCCATCAAAAACAGTGATTCATTGAAAGAGCAATGCTGGGCACATGGCAGGTACTCAAGGCAGAAAAATAAAAATCTGTTCGTTAAAAAAGTGCTTTAAATCTGTGAACCACAGTGCTAATTATTAGTATGCACATGCACAACTTGCTATGGTTATATATCTAACGCTGCACATACTCCAAGATCCTATTCCAATTCACACAGCAAACAGTAATTTTGCAATATCTTTTCTGCAAAGGGGAGGATTGCATGCTGACAGTTTTGATGTCTGGCTTCTGGCCATCCAGCACATTAGAATTTCTCCTGCCTACACCTGCAGTAGGACTGCTAATCCCCATTTCTCCCATCCATGAACCCTGGGCTAGTTTTCACTTTTGTCAGTCATTATATTAGCCTGGGGGTTTTCTTCCACATTAGCACTCAAGTTACTTAGTTGCTTAGAAATTTCAGGGTCTTAATACAAATGAGAACTAGAAATTTAACTTTTGAGGGAACTGTGATTTTTTTTTTGTCACCCTTAATCAATTGTCGTTTATTTCACACACACATTCCCAAAAGCCCCATATAAAAATTATCATCAACCTGATCTCCTATATTAAAAAAACCTAAAGCACCACATGCTTAGTTTTTTTGAAAGAAAAAAATAGCTGAAAGCCTTTATATCTATATAACTATATAGATATAAAACCTCCTCACATGTCTGTTAGGATTAAAACCAACTCAAGTTAAATTACAGATATCAGACCTGAAGCTCTTTTGGTTTAGAAATGATGGCTTAATCTAGCAACAGACAAATGGCACCCCAAATTTCAGACCTAGCTGCTAGAGCAAGATTTTCTAGCCCCTGGGAACACCAGCTGATGGGAAAGCCAAACAAACTGGGGCACTGTACCTATGCACATGAGTGGCCCAAGGCTAGACTGGGGCTAGCAGAATTCATTACATTTGCCACTCTGGGAGGTGAATGTGAATTTTCTGCTGTAGCCCCTGATTCCCTATCTGTATATAAAGCATACAGAAATTGGCCATTTGAACAAACTGACTTAAACTGATGTCTGTGGAGATGTGCAAGAGCCACCATTTTAAAGGTGGAAACTAGAGTAACCTGCTGAAACTGAGATTTTCAAAGGACATTATGGGAATAATCTCCAATAATCCCAGTCTATCACAAAACTTGGCCAGATCTAATGTCACAGAAACTTTCTTAGTAAAAGGGAAAATGACAATA
Source organism: Bucorvus abyssinicus (assembly GCA_009769605.1). Classification (NCBI taxonomy): domain Eukaryota; kingdom Metazoa; phylum Chordata; class Aves; order Bucerotiformes; family Bucorvidae; genus Bucorvus; species Bucorvus abyssinicus. The sequence goes on from CM020025.1 coordinate 79,612,925, forward strand.
CTTGTTAGAGAGAAGAAAAAGATGAAGGAAGCTAAAAAAAGCAAAACAAACCAAACAAAAAGAGATCTTATCTTTATACTTCCTAGATTTCTGGCCTGGCTGCCAACAATGATTTATTGTCACTTGAGGGTTACTTGCTTTTTAAGTGAAATTAAAGGATTAGGTCACTAAGTGGTAAAGCTAGCATGTATGCATATGAAGCTAAGGTTTTTCTTGGAGAACATTAGAGGATCTTGTGCATCATTTTCTCCTTGTGTTGCTGGGCATGTATATGCATGCCATGTGCACGTACATGTGGATGCCTCACTTGGGATGGTACAGAAAGAGTAAACAGTCACTGACAAACAGGATTAATCTGTCAGCCTTTGGGCATGAGGCACCAGATGCAACATTCCTAAAGTACCCAGCAATTCTACCCTTCCCTCTTCCAGCTGTGGCAGATCTACATTTCATCCTGGAGGAAAACTGCTGGCCGTACTACCTCCCAGGTCGTATTGCCAAAACAGACACAGAATTCATTTACGTTTATCCAGGTCCAACTAAAATGGAGCCAGTCAGCATCTGAGAAACTTCACTGCACTGTACCTGAGAAATGCTCTTCCCTGACAAGCTCTTCCATTATGTCAATACAACACCTCAGGAGAAAACAGTGTTCCAGATTATCACACAATTTCTGGAAAGATATGGGATGTGATAAGCTACTGCCAGAATTCACAGGGGTTTAGGAGAGCCTTTTAAATTATCTGTGAACCTGCATTTCTACTTTGCATAACAGCACGTACAAAAGCAGCCCAGTCACAGAAGTTTGAAAGTGTGCAAGTTGGGCTGCACTGTCTTTGAGATGCCTAATGATGCACAGAAATCAGGACTCATTAAGAATGCTATTGCACCTACAGCAGCCCCTGTGGTGATTAGGAACTCTTCATTTGTAGCCTTTTTCACGGCCAATGCCTCAGCAATAACAGCAAAATCAGTTCACGGCCATACCATCCCTGCTTATCAGGAAGTGTAACTGCTGCAGCAGCAACCAGACAGCATAGCAAGACAGCCCAAACTATAACACCACAGCTACTTCTTTCTGCTTCTATGCATTAGATGTCTTTTGATGTCAAATTTAGTCTCTGTAGGAGGGAGAAATGTTCTTTAGCGCAGCTGTTCTCTGGCCCCTCTCACTACCTTCTGGCCACTGGCACACTCTTGTGCAGCCACCGAACCTCACAGATTTGTTCAAAGTGGCAGATATAAAAGTGTAATATTTACTGTGAAATTTTGCTTCCCTATATGGTTTCCAATGTAGTTTATTTCAGTTTTTCTCCCCTCCGTATCAGCTAACAAGGGACAAACCTGTGGCTCAAGGATGCAAAGGTCTTTAGTGTATTCTTTTTTGCTTACCCCTCGTTTGGAAACCACATGGAAAAATAAAATAAAGAAATACTAATGTTAATACAAAGTCTTCTAGCACTCCCAATTAGTTGCACTTTATTTGATCTACCAACGCTTGATCAAGTTTCAGCTAAGACAATGCAATAGACCCATCATTGGTAGATGTAAGTAAGCGCTCACTAAAACCGAGGGCTGCTAAAGCTGCTGACTTGGCTTTAGCAAGTGCTGTAAAGCAATTCCCTGACTAGTTGTTCCAATTGCCTGCAAGCTCATTCCCCCTTCACCAGTTTCAGTGCACATCTGCAGGTAAGTATGACAGGTTCATCTTCACCTTACAGTAGCAGAGGGAAAATGAGATTTTTCCATTAGAAAACTATTTCCAAACTATGAAAGTATTTCCTTGAGATCTGTAAGTTCAAGTTCCCCTACATCTTGGAATCCCAACTGGCTTAAGAATAGGGATTTTCATTATCAATTACGGTTTTAATCATAAAAATAATGTATACACCTCGATACTGTATTTTCCAATTCTTCTGTTCCTAGATGAGACCCAGGATTCAGAATAAAGACTGAAATTGTGATGTTATATTGCCACTATAACAGCATTACCAGTAACATTCAGTAAGTAGAGTCTTGGATTTTTAGCTTTATTATCAGTTTAGTTTTCCACATGCAGCTACTGGCTTTTAAAACAAAACCAACAGGCTAAATTCTGTTTGTCTAGAGAAAGACTTAACCTCAGAGAATGCAGACATGGGTCTATTAGGTCTGAGTCACATTTTGAATGTGTTTCACTAGAGGCTGTAAACAGCAAACTGTGAAAACCATATTCAATTTGGAACTAAAACGTTCTTTCTGTTTGGTAAAAAAGCTGTCACTGAACTGTCTACATATATGCATTATCCATAGAATTATTGCTACTATGTATAATAAACTATCCCAAACCACTGCTTTAATGAACTGGTTACAAAGCCAGTGTTATTTTCAGCTAATGCATTACTACTATTTTTAAAAAATGGCCTGAGTCCTAACACTTCCTTACGTTAGCACACTCAATAGAGGACAGGATGAAAAGTGCAGAATTGACCTCAGTGCATCTCAGACCAGCCACTGACTGTTGAGGCACCTCCACTTCCATACAGCAAGGCAGCCGATGCAGTATGTTTCATGCCTAACACCAACAGAAGCAGGCTGGAGAAAAAGGCCCACCGACACTTTGGAGTGTGCTGGATCCTAAAGCTGGAGCAACACTAGCAAATAAAACACATCAGGGGCTGTTCTCTGGGAGGACATGTGGGACAGCCAAAGCCATATCCACAGAGACCAATTTCCCAAAACAAGGCAGCCTTATCCATACCTTCCTGGCAACAGTTGCTGTCTCCAGCTATCTCTCACACTATGCCGAGGAGCACGCTGTCTGGGAGAGAGCAAAACTGTCAGGGAACGTGCTAGCATAGATGACAGCCTGTTGGAGCCTCTGTCTAGTGTACTACTTCACTAGCGTACCCATGGTGAAGCAGGTAACTGTCTACATCTACAGGTGCTCATCATGTCTGCACCAGATGTCATCACCAATGGGGAAATTTGAGTGAAGCTACTGCAATTCACTTAAAATTAGATCAGCCAAATTAGCTTTAGGAGTTTCTATTTTGGCATCTACTCACTTAGCCTGGGACAAACTAGGTTGTATCCACACAGAATACACTGTGGATGGTTCTTTAAGACAAACATCAGGCTAAGGACACTAACATCCTGCACAAGCGCAAATGCTCTTAAAAAAGGATATCTACCCATACCCTTAGACTATTTCTCTCTTTCAGTTTCTACTCGCCAATGGAACGTGCTCCCATGGTGTAAGAGACCATACCATTTTGCTAAAACAAAAATAAAAAAAACTATAATATAACATGTCAGGAACATGAAAATAACAGATGAGTCTGCTTGCTCCTTTTCTAACTGACAGAATGGCATCGCTTTTCAGCCTTCCCACACCTTACTCCAGGTTGACCAGGTCTAAAGTCAACCCAGTACATTCAGTTGTTACTTTCTTTCCCCAGGCTCCTGCCTTTGAGGGACATCCTCATGATCCAATTCAGAGACAACATGCCTTTCATGACAATAGCGCGAGCACGTAGAAACATGCGGTCCCACCAAAGGGTTGGCCAACAGGACAGTAATTCACAGGGGAAGAGTATTTTTATAATGTAATAATGTATTTTTTTAATGTAATTTTATAATGTAAGCTACAGGGCAGATTCTGTCTCAAACATCTGAAAATTATCTGACAAACTTTGGCCATGTAAACTAACAATGGTACCTCCTCACAGAGATGGGCAAAAGGTCTATTAGTAAATTTTCAATTTTCACCTCCTCTCCGGAGCAAACATAAAAAAGTACATGCCCTTACCCAATTCTTACCTCAGTTGTATCCTGCCCTCCTGCTTCTTCTGGAAGTCCTATTCTCCCAACCTTTTAGAGCCTGTGTCAAAAACATGCCTAAATTGCATTGGATATTACCCCGGCAGGAGCTCATTTAACCTCCAGCAGAAAGTCCCCCCACAGTCTAATTTCCCTTCACGTTCATATAGGTGACACAACATTGTACCAAAGATAACAATGCAGAAAAGAACTCTGCTGTAATGACAAGTCATTGTTTTTTAAAATCACTCTGAAGAACTTCATTATGTTGAAGAGAAGTGCATAGCTACCCTTAGCGCCACTGATTTCTAGGACTATCACTTCATGTGTTCTGTTCTACAGAGTTGTAATGTGGTCTGTGGCTAAATGCAGAGCCTTGTAGTGAGCTCTGCTGCCTTGTAGTGAGCTCTGCTGACTGAAAAAGGATCAGAAGGCAGGAGACAACAGGGCATCCGTATTGGAAAGTTGTGTTGAGGTAGTTCTCATACCCTTTGCTGTGAATATGTTCCTCCACCATACGGTAAGCATATTTAAGAACACATCTGTCACTACTCAAAATGCAATTCTATGCCTCAGTTTCAGTCCCTCCAGGAAAATAGTTAGGTAAAACCTGCCTACACATTAATGTGCATTTGCATATATTAGAGGTGGTTGAATTGCAAGAAGGCAGCATGCCAATAGCATAATGTGAAACTATTCCGGGTAAGTTATGCACTGAAAAAAAAAAAAGAGCACTTTTTTTTTTTCAGAATTTCAAACATTGTTTACCCTCTATGCATGAATTTATGCAGTCTGCTTAGTCAGCTGTTGGTTGTTTAAGGTCAGGGAGTAAACCATGTTGTCTCAAACAGAATCTCCCTCAAATTACAGCTGCCCTAAGCAAACCCATTCTTTGCAAGGTACCTATACCCCCACTGATACTTAGCACACAGTCATTCCTCTGCTGAATTGCAGTTTCAGGCAAACTGCAGCCATTTCTATTCTATTTCTATTGCTGCTCTTCAGAATTAGAAATGGAAATAGATCTAATTTGGTATATAAAAGGAGATCAGCCAATCTATATTACCATAGGTTTTCTCAATATTGCAGCAAAATCCTTGAGAACACACTGATAGAAAGCACTAGTGATCCAATAGAAGCACTGACACTGATCATTATTAATGTGCACTTCAGCTACATATGCATAGAGCAATCCAATTTTAGCAATGCCTGTAGCTGTTCTGTGCTACTTTGGCAACCCTGATCAGCAGTAAATAGGCTTTTAACTGGATGGTTAACCTGGATTTACAAATTCCTAGCATCAACAGAACACTGCAAAGCAGCCAATGTCCTGCCTGATCTGGACTGCTGCATGTAGTCAGTGTGTGTCATCTGAACGTGATTCTCATCTCACCTGCTTCACGCTTGTCTCATTTTGTTGCCTTAGATGAATTTATTACTCATGTAGTGAATGCAGTGAAGGGCTAATTCAGCACCATTGTCTATATCCAATATGGTGATCTAATGTCATTATACATCACCTAGAACTTGCAGCATTATAAAGGATGATGGCCTTCACATCCTGCACTATAAACAGCAGGTGGGTAAAAGCATATGAAACTAGCTTGCATCTTTTAAATTATAGATGGATTTTGCCATTTAGTGACAGTTGTTTCTCCAGTGCCTTTCCTTTTATTTTTTATCCTTGACTATCTCAGCCACTGCCTCAGACTTAACTAGCTAAACCACTGCTACTCACTTTCAGTCCCATGATATGCTTTCTTCCTGCTGTTCCTCACAACCCCTTCCCTCCACTCACAGTGATTTTCTTAAACCTACAGCCCAGTTTGGCTGAGATGTTATAATAATGGATGATTTTTTCTGTCATGTTGTCTTGTCTCTGCACACACACAGCAAAACATTTCTCTTGCTTCTGAATCTGTAATGCAGTACAGGATTAACACATGACATGAATGGTTTATTTCTTCTGTAAGAGTCTGTAAAAGACTTTGGTATACAGAACCACAATTATTTCAGCTCTTGTGCCCCACCTTCCTGAGTTCTCCAAGGTGTTATAGAAACTGAATAGAGTCAAAGCTATGAGATGCTGGGTGCTTCATGTTGTTAATCCTCTGTTCATTGCTCCCTCACACTGAGGGGAAAAACCACACTCTTACATCCTAGCATTATTATGCACTCAGCTTTAATACCTAGATGTTTATTTCAATTTCATTACTTCCTTTATAAAAACACAGATGGTAGATGACACCCTTTGTCCAATAGAATTTCTTGTAACTATACATGAAAAATTATTGTAGAGAAGAAATACATCCACATGCCTCCAGTGGAAAGTGCAGACAAAAAGATAATATGACTTGACCAAGGTCACAGAATCTCTAGCCAAAAAGTCAAGATCACATGCCCAGAGTACCAAATCTTGCATCACTTCTTAAGCAGTGTTGACGGGACATTACAGTTTCCTTCCCCCCAGCATAGGGTGTATAAATCTCTACTGCACCCAGCAAGAGAAAAGTGTTCATCTAATAGAAGACTGCATAAAAAGAATGAAAAATTATGTGTGCTTAATCTAATCCAGTCCAATGTTGAAGCATTTTGCTTCCTTTCATTAACATCTTCACAAAGATGAACATTAACATGAAATGAGAATGGCTGTTGGGTTTGGCTGATTTACATAATCTTCTAATTCTTTAGTCTTCGGGATCATTACCAGCCAACCCATCTAACCCAGTCAATAGCAATTTCACATCTCCAGAACAGACTTTGTACACAGGGTAAAACCTTTTCTCTATTTTCTCCCTAAGCCTGCTTTCAAAAAACAAGTTGCTTGAGTTTTGCACTACTTCACAGCAGGGAAGCCATTATGCTACATTTGCAAAAGACCTGCCAAAACCTACTGGAGAATTCTTCCTCTTCTGAAACACTTGTTCTGACTCTAGTAACATCTCTTCACTGGTTTGATAAAAGGCTCAGGGGAGAAACACTGCTAGCTAGATAACAAAAACGAATTTTCCTTAGCAATAGATTTTTCTTCTCCACCTTTATTTCCCAATCGAGGCACACAAGGACCTATTCAATTCTACTCCCACTGAAATCAAGTCAAATGCATCACTGGTAAATTCAACACTGTCCCGGGTTACTTATTATTTCATGTTTTTAATTATCATTTCTTTGCCTAGCAGTATTTAAGATTGACTCAATACCAGAAGTTATTTTGAGCTATACATAAATAAAAGACACCCATTTCAAAAGGACTTTCAAAGCACAGGAATGCAGTGGCCCTAACACTTGTCTACAGGTGTTACTTTCTGCACCTAAGTGGTCCTCAATGAAGTGAGTTTAAGCAGAGCATCCACTCTTCTATTTGGTGGAAGGAACATGACTCCAGTCACCAGGAGCATGAATTCAGATTCAAATATGGATCCTGTATGTCAGTCCCTAAAAGGACAGCTCACAAAATCTATCTCCATCACCCAATGCAGTTTCCTGCTCCCTTTCTGTTTGCGTAAGACCTCTGTTCTTACTGGCCAGTTGGTAGGAGAACTGGTTCACATTCATATTGCATTAAAATGGAACAGTATCTGAGCTTTATAAATTACTTAAGACAAAGAAACCAAGTAACTGTGATGCTATTATAAAAGAAAAAAGTTAATACCATATTCTGATATTAAAGACATCAACTAACTTGTTCATCCACATTCATGAAATTAACAGAGGCTTCCTATTGTTCCATGTCACAGGGAAGAGCTTGTAAATGTGCATAGTATTGCCTCAAAAAACAGAGGTCAAAGGAAAAGAATCCCAATTGTATTTTGTGTAAAAATCTCTTGAGTTTTAAGCCAACCTCATGATTTCTCGAGGCATGCCTCTGGGCCAGTAATATTTGCATTCATTCTTTAAGTGAAAACGGATTAAGCTCAAGGCATCAAAATCCTGCAAAGAGAATAGGACTATAAATCCAGAATAGTAGAACCTAACTCCGTTGCAACTGCAAACCTGTTACAAAATAATATCAAACTCTTGGGAGGAGTTACATATGAGAACATGGGAAATTAGGGCAAGTCAACTAATTTGACACACAAACATCCACGTGGATGCTCATGTTCCCTGAGCTACAATGGCATACAACCATCTCAGACTTGCCATCACCAGAGCAAATGTCTGCAACCCACCACAGTTGTCTCATGTCACTGTGTCTGACACCTCCCAGCCTGGAAACTCCCACAGCCAGGGAACATCCTTGGGCAACTTTTCAGTTTGTTTCTCCTCTCATTTATGACTGTGCAAATCAGGACTGACTGTCAGCAGCATTAGACCTATGCATATCTGGGTAGGTGGGAAGAATTGGATACCTTGTGCTTAGGCTTATCAGTCTGTCACATCATGCAGAGGCCACTAATGCACGTTAACTAATCAGGCAGCAACCCAGGGCACTGAAAAAGTACAATTTACCAAGCCATAACTGGGGTATGCTTACAGGCAGGAGGACACAGGCACAGTGATTCCCTAACATAATACTCAATCCACATAGCTCTGTGCAGACCTGTCACCTACTCACTGATTGCTATGGCAGGTAACTGTAGGTATGATACCTGGGGGGGTTAGATGTCCACAGACCACAGGAAGCCCCTGCAAGCATAGGTCATGTGTAGCCACGTAATCTTAGTCAAACAATAATACTTTTTATATTGAATAGTAGGAGTATTATTGTGCAGTACAAGCATGCTTAAAGAACCAGAAACAAATCTTACTGGTAAGTATAACCTTACTGTCAAGGGATTTTTATAGTCTATGGAAAATGTGAAGGGTAGGATTGTACAAGACAAACAATGTAAAATTTCACACAAGGCATAGTCATTTGGTACATTTTCTTTATGGTGTATCTCTTGAGTCATTTTGCCAGTATGTTTTTATAACATGGTTCCACAAACAGCTAAGACTGTTCGGAAGGCGAAGGGAAAGAAACAAGAGGCCAGAGTAAGAAATCCTTGAATCAATTTCACAGCCAAAGAAAAACTACATGTGCCTACATCCCCAATGGTCCAAGTCTCCTTTTGCCTAAGTGTATTGAGTGCTGGATCTGTTCAAAGAATATTCTAGATGTCGATGAGCAGAAGTCTATTAATTTTAGTGGAGTATCTGACAAACAAGAAAAGTGGAGTTTACATTGTACCCTCTATATCTGGTTCACAGCCTAGCAGCTGTGATTGTCACTGCTGTAATGGTCAATGGATCAAACAACTGTTTCCCCTTAATAGAAGAAAATCCTGGGGCACAGTGTCCCTGACATCGAAAGATTAACAGGGATTATAGTATGAGGGAAATGAGACATGGAAGAATGGAAACAGAGCCCCTGACCTGTGTGAGTGAGAGGGGATAAGGACACAGTGATGAACAGAACTCCTCTCATCAGCCAGTGAAGGGACTGGGACATACCCGTGTCCCTGCAAGAGGAGGTGTTGCATTCAGGAGTGCTGAAATAGAAAAGGATGAAAGAGTGGTATACAAGCAGTGGGAGAGGCATGCAGAACAGGAGGCAACAGAAAACCCACAATGCGTGCAATGCACTTTACCAACAAATGCAATGAGAAGCATGACCTTCTTCTGTACATACAGAATCTTTTAAGCAAATAAAATAACGAACAACTCAATTTAACTTTCTCTAGTTGACTTCATATATCACCAGAGGTAAGTGTTAAAAGAATTTGAAAGACAACTCAATCAATGTACACACAGGGAAGCTGTCCTTGAACTTGTCTGCAAATTCACTGTTGGCCAAAGGCCCAGAGTCAGCCATCATATTTCCTACAAGCTAATGGGCAGTTACAAAAATCCAGTGCTGTAAGGAAAATTCAAAATGATATCTATAAAAAAGACACCTTCAGACAGGTAAAGTCCATATCCGGCACTTGCTCTTCTGATCTGTTGTGTGGCACTAAACGCAAGAGTTCTTATGAACTGACTGGACTTGAAGCTGTATTTGCCCAAGAACTGCCATTTTCCCACACAGAACTCCAGAAAATTATTTGGCAAAATAATCAAAATGGGAGAGACAGCTTCATTATTAACATAAACAACTCACTTTCACAAATCACCAGTTTTGCAAAAGTCATTAATTTGTGGGCTTTGACCCAAGAATGCAAAATGAACCTTCATTCAGAACAGATGAAAGTTGGTATTTAGAGAGCTATTGCACCGCACATACGAGTAAAGCAAAGGGATGGATCATGTACAGTTAGGAGTTAGCATCATAAACCACAACAAAATACTAAGTGAACCTAGACTCAATACTATACTTTAGGGACTGATTTAATTCCACCAAAACCACAGACCTTAACAGACAGCTAACCTAGCTCTTGGTGACTGAAAGAATACCATGAAGGAATTTGCTTATTCATTAATTCTGTAGTTTAAGTTTGTAGAGAAAAAATTTAATTTTCAAGTAGAGTAAAAAAGCCCACAGTAGGAGAGGATTCAAGAAAGCTGTGACAGAGGTGTATCATTTCCTAAGAACATTGCATTTGTATCTTATCTGTGAAGCAATCTGTTGCGTGAGCTATAGAGAACGGTATTCCATTTTACATTGGCAGCTACTGTAAATCTCAGTGCATCCCATTCAGCCTGCCCATTCTATGCTGCAAAGTTATATGAAAGATGAATCTTGTGACTTTATTTCTTCAAAAGCAGTAGCACATCTGATTTCTAAATTATGCATCATGATAAGGTTTTCTGTAATTACAGTTATACTATATGCATAAGCATATATGCACATTCCTGTACTTACATGTCTAAATGAGTATCTGGGTTTTACACATAAGCTTCTAGTCCAACAGCTCCCAAAAGCTATTATTATTGATATGGCAGGTGTTAAGAATAATTAAAGATATAAGGAGTATCATTATTTATGCATCCATCGGTAGAAATCACATTACAGCAGAGTCATTTTCCATTAGGCTTATTACATTATTCCCAGTAAGGCCACTGGTACATTGGAATTCCTACCATTGGTCCAGCTTTTTCCTGGGTCACTCCCAGTTTACCACGACCTGTAACTACTTCCAAGCACTATCTCCATTAAACATGTTTAGAGCAGAGCATAATGTCTTCAAAATGGCATACATACTACTCCATCAGTCCCTAGGATTACTGAAGCAGTCCTGATCCCATAAGCCATTTCTGTATTTTCTTTGCCAGATAATCCAACATATGGTCAACAGCTACTGATGGAGCCCTCTGCTATTAGATTATAGCACAGGGCTCAGTAAGAGCTAGAAGCTCCAGCCTCTCACACATCCAGCAGATGGGCCTGTTTGTATATTTTCCACAGTTTGAGCAGATGGAGAGTTGTTGAAACACTGAACCAAACTGATTTCCTTAACAACAACAAAAAAGTTTTCCACTGAACCTATCTGACATAGGTACATTTTTCTTATCCTAGAGCTCTTGTTGACAAAAATATTCTTGAAATTTTGTTCAAATGTAATTAAGTGGTCCCAACCATGTTCTACCTTTAAAGATTACCAAAAAAAGTCAAAGTATTTCACCCCAAATAATTATATTTTGTGCATGAAATCCATTTTGCAAACCTACTTTTTTGACTACAGCAACATTAAGAAAATTGTTAGTTCCAGTAAATAGAAAAATCTTTGGCAATCCTGCTGTGAGACAGGAAGATAAAGTTGTAGTTAAGGTAATGCAAAGGAGCTTGGGGTTCTGGATTGAATTCCTGGCTTTGCTGTAGACTTCCTCCATGACTTTGGCTAAATCAATAGCAACCATTTTAGGGCAGCCTAATTTCTACTGACATGCCTGTCAACAGTCAGCAGACCCTTTAATAACTGATTCAGAAACCCTAAATAATGCACTGAACTGTAAGCCACATAGGCTCACCTGATAAAACAAGTTCTACAAGTCTCAGCAGACTTTAGACTACCTAAAGGAGGCGCTTACAGACATTATTACTGTGTTCTGGAGCCTATTTCCATGACAAGGACATCAGATTCCTCAGACCTAAGCACCCTCTTTCCTGGAAAGTAAAATAAAATGGCATCTATTTTGATCTCAAGGCTGTTCCTCCAGCTCCTCCACACAACATGGTACCTTCAGTTTTGGCGGCCCAGTTCTCAATCTTCCTTTGCCTTCTTCCACAGCGAATGTTAGTAAATCCTCTTGTAAGTACTGCCATTAACTGTAAGCAGACAGTTCCCTGTCACTGGCCTCAGCTGAGGCCCCAAGAGACCTAATGTGACATTCCTATACTCACAAAACAGCAAATTAAATATGATTATGCAAGCTGGCTTTCCGTGGCCAACTGTATAGCCATCAAAACTAAGCTACGGCCAGCTATATTGTGCCTGGCTGCTGGAAACAGAGGTTAGCCGAGGATAGTTACCAATCTGCCAATATGAAGTTGGGGTGCTACCCTAACACGGGAACATTGTAAACCCAGATTCTCAAAACTGAAATCTTAAAAAAGAAAAAAATTTAAGTAGTGTTCTTGCTGCATGCTATAAATCTGAGAAGACAGTTTAAAAGAACAATAAAGATGTAGCTGTCTGCTCCTAATCCTAGAATTTTGGGAGCCATCCATATATATACTATCCCTTATCTAATTTATGCATCTATCAAGCTCCAGCCAGTCTTTAACAGCATCATTAGTAATGAAATATCAAAAAATGTGAAGACAAATATCTGAAACTGCTTGAGAAATTATAACATAATAGATGGTCCATTACAGAAAATACCTGTATGTTTGAAGCAACACACCAAGAAATAGAAAAGTGTTCGCCATTTACGCAACAAACAATGAAGTAAGTCAGAAACCTACAAAACATCATTTTACAAGGGTATTTACAGAGCTAACATCTGTTATCTCCAGCAGACTTTGAATTTTCTAGAAAGACATAATCTTATCGTCAGGAAAAAAAAAAAATCAAGAATGCTCTTAAGAAAGAATATCTGATTTTATCAGATGGGTTACAAAGCTACCATATTCTCTGCCTCTTTGCTGGCAGCACTATATCCATGTTAATTCTGTTCAAACATTTTTACTTGGAAATGGAGAGGATAAGAAATCAAGAATCATCATATTAAAAGCGGACACCCTAATGGTATAAAACAGCCGAAGGATATGTTTACTGCAGAAATGCACACTTATACTGCTAACAGGAGACATTTCTGGCAATTCAGACCGTGTAGTGAGAATGTACTTTGAGCACACGTTCTCCCAGAACCACCTGGGTGGTCACCTCGGTAGCACAATACGGCGGGCTGTAGAGCAGGCAGCTCTACAGCTGTTATATTAAAAACCTGCATGCAGGCATGTTATACATATTCCCGTTTGTCTACATGCACGCTGAGCGAGATTTACCTTGCCTGGAGCAGCATCTTCATCCCCGAGTGATAGCTAGCTGGCATCAAGACCACCGAGGCAAGGCCCACCAGCAGCAGCACCTGGCGCTGGCTTGTACCTGAACTCGGTGGGGACCCCTCAGGGCAGCGACGACCTACCCGTGCCTGGGACCCGGGGCAGGCAGTCGTCTAAACTCGGAGGGTCTCCAGGGGCCGCCGGCCTGAAGGGCAGCCCCTCGCCGCCCAGGCGGGTGGCGGCTGTGCGCAGGCTTCCCCCGGCCTCCCGCAGGAGCACGCCGCCCCTGCGCGCCGCCCGCCGGCTGAGGACGGCCGCCTCCGGCCCTCTCGGGGGCGGCTGCCCTGCGAGCGGAGGCACAGGAGACGCCGAAGCCGCCACGCAGCCCACCCCTGAGAGGCAGCCCCAGCCCGGGGGGGAGGCCCGCCCACGTACCTGATTTGGGGTAGGTGACAATCCAGACGTCGCTGTCCCTCACCGGGAAATTGGCGATCTCCTCCATCTTCCCCCGGCAGAAGGGCGGCAGACGCACCCCATTGTACTCGAAGTACTTGCTCTCGAACTCCCCGGGTGTGCTGGGGGTCTCGGCCTCGCTCTCCGCCATCCTCTTCCCTGCCTGCCGCGGGGGCGGGAGAACCGGGAGCCGCGAGCACTCCGGCGGCACGGCGGGCGGGCGGGGGAGTGAGTGGCGTCGGGCGCGGCAGCCCCTGCCCCCGGCACGCCCCCACGCACGCACAAGGCGGGAGCGCGCAGCTAGCGGGGCCGCGCCGCCCGGCGGCGCATGGGCTGCGCGCGCGGTGATGTCATAGGCGGCAGCCGCAGCGCTAGGGATTAACCCGGTGCAGCACGCGCTGGGCGGGCAGTGGCTGAGTGCCTGCCCGCCCGCCCGCCCGCTCGCTCTCCCCTCAGCAGTCCTCATCTCCCCTCATCTCCGGGCGGGCCGCCTCACGCCCACGGCCCAGCGGCCGCAGCCGGCTGGAGCAGAGGTAGGGGAGGGATGGAGCGCCTGCCTTGCCCGATTTCACCTTTCAGGAGGCTGCGCGGTACTGCGGCAGCGGCGCGGGCGCTGTGGTAGCGCCAAGGCCCGGGCTCGGGAAGGGCCGATAGCGGGTTAGGTGGTCGGGTGCACCGGGCACTCATCCCCATTCGTGCTCTGAGCCCAGGCGCCATGGCGGGTGGAAGGGGGCACACCCCCACCTTTTCCAACAAAACAGATGATGTGCTTCTTGCAGTGCTCTAGTTTAAACGCATACCTGTGGAGCTGGGGGGTTTTCTTCAACACAATAAGCTTCTCATTGTGGTTCCCTTCTCCCGGTCTTCTGTATGCCACCTCTTTCTTTCTGGGTAACAGCCTTCATTACAACGCGCAGCATCTCGCAGGTGGTCTTAGGCCCGAGCACCCAGCCCCTGCCTCAGCAGGTACCCAGCACATCCACTGCCAATTCTGACTTGCTCCCTGGGCTGTCATCAGAGCTGACTCAGCTTCTCGTGTTCAGTGGTCATTAGGTAGCAGAAACCAGCCCTATCCCAGCACTGCTGGGGGCTGACAGGTGAGGACGCAGCCCTACCTGCACTACAGCTGCTGTTTGCTCATCCATCCTGCTAGAGCAGCTCCAGTCTCCCTGCTCCTAGCACCACAAATGAGATCTGGGGCAGAACTCAAACACTACTCCTAGTCAGGCTTATTAGCAAGACAACCCAGGTGCTGCTGTTCAGGGTATTTAACACTTATTGGTGCCTGACAGGAAGATATAAGAACTCTAACCTCCCTTAAGGTCTGTTTCTACTACAGAAATGAAGACTGGGTTGGCTGTTTGGTGTTGCATGAATGCAAAGCTAGCAGTAGTTCAACAAAATCAAGACTTCTGTTAGTTCCACAAAGGTCAGTGAAGAGTTTTGCTTTAGTTTAACCTTATTAGCCTTATAACAGCTGTTTTATTTTGTGCTTAATTATATATGCTTCTGTAATGGTGCTCAAATATAATAGAAGTTCTTTGAAATCTTCAGATACAAAGTGTCTGTAGCAGATGAACATTTGAAAGAAATAAAATAAGCATAAAAAGAAGCAGTAAAGCAAGGGAAGAGGGTACAATGACTTTGAAAATATGTCTAAGTACTAGAGAGTAAATTACAGCTAATTTCAATTGAGTTTACTGAATTGTGAACAGTAACCAGCTGGAGGTTGTGTATCTTGTCAAACTGTCCCTTCTAGAGGAGCAACATCAGGAAAAGGAACGGTGCAAACAGCGGCGGGCAGTAACTGCTTTCAGCCTCAATAGTTCCATCTATCAGCATGTATACATAGATGCATTTACTGAAGTTTACTTACATCAGTTCATATTAGTAATAAACTGCAGACATTAAAACTGTGGTTAGAGCAGGTAGGAAATGTCCACCAAAAACTAACATCAAAAGTATTATTTATTGAATGAAAATGGCTTGTAGGAATCTGTCAGTTAGAAAAAAAAAAAAAACCCAACAAAAAACCCCAACCAAACCTTAGAGTCACCTCCATCCCAGAGTCAGCGGTTGACTTAGTAAGACTTGCCCTAGAAGTTGATAATGCAGGTTCAAGTCCCTGGGATACTAAGTTTAGTTTTGAGCCCACTTCTTCAAAACACTGAAATCAGAATTATCTGTTGACATTTAAAAGAACTTTACAGATTTTAAATAATTTTTTTTTATTAAAAGTGTGTTGACAAGAATAACTGTCATCTGGACAGCTGGTGTTTTAAGATAATATTGTGAACTCAGAAGCAACTGGCATTTTGGCACTGATGCCTGCTCTCTTCTTTCCTATGGTGTTTTAAGTGGTATGATTTCTTCTTTTCCTTGCTTACAAAGCAATTCAAAATTGCAATTTTCTATGGAAAGTAGAGTTGTGGGGTTTTCTAGCCAACCTAGTCAAAATTCATTTATCAGTCTCTTCTGATGATCAAAAGCATTAAGCTGTACTTTTAATAAATAACTTTAAAGCCCAACAAAACAGATAAGTTTGAATTCTAGTCTCTATTACTATTTTTTTAATTTTAATTTAGTTTTTTAAATTTCTAACTTAGTCCTCAGGCATGGATGTGGTCTTTGCTCAGTACATCAAGTGGAGGGAGCCATCCTGACAATAGAAGAACTCTTGTTTCTGTTTTCTCTTTAAGTTAATAGGAGTTGTAAGAATGTATCTTAGTGTGGGATATCAGCTTATGTAGAGCAAAAACCCAGGCAGGCATTATCACAAGGGATGCAACCATAATTGGAGCTCTCTCTTTAGCAATGGATGCTTTCACTTATCTCATAATGGTTCAAATGAAGGAGCAGTTGGAGCTCAGTGTGGCTGAGAAACGAGGTGCTCTGGATTAACTGCTCTTGGAAAGATCATCACTGTGTTACAGTGGCAGTAAATCCTAATGTAGGGATGTTGGACCTATAGTGCACACGTTGCACAGCTGATGTGGGCATGTGGATATTAAGCATACAGGATTTACTGCATGCATGCAGATCACAAGCCCAGTGCATACTCAGATCTAACATATCTGAGACACATCAGATTTGCTGCAGATTCAAAGACAGATGAACTACAAAATGCATGAAAGCTGTTTGTTTAGGGATTCCCCATAAAAACCAAAATGAACCCAATCAAAACTACAGTCAGTATGTTGTGCTGAGAGGCAGTGCATTCACAAACAGGGTAGACTACAACAAAAACAGTAGACCATCATCCTGTTACCCAAGGCTATATGCAAATGACGTGAGGATGTTCCAGTATTAAAGCTAAGTAAAACTCAAATATGCTGTAGCAGATGAACCACACTGGAGGGTTTCACTTACTCTCAAACTAGAGAGGAGTTGTGGAGGGTATCAGAATATGTAGCCTGCAAAGTAATTTTCAGTAGATTGCTTTTTATGTTTAAAAGTAAAATTTTAACAGTATCTCAGTCTATTTGAATATATTACCAGCCTTTTCCATAACATTTAGACCTTCTGTAATGTAACTGATCTCAGAATGTATTCAATGTCCCTGAGAAGTAGCAGGAAGAAATGTAGGTGAAAAAGTTTGGAGTCTCTCACAATGATGTAAACGGGAACCAGCTTCACAGAAGTCACTAGGCTCCTCTCTGTATAAAACTTGGGTAAGAAGAAATGTGGGGAAGATGATCTTAGAAAAAGAATGAAATGCTGACCTTAGGCAAATATTTTAAGATCTGTGAAAGTAGGCTTTAACCCTGGAAATAGTGTCTGTTCTTATGCTGTTCTGGTGCGTCTGCATCTCTGTGGTCTGTTACTGAAAAAAGCATTCCTATGCCTTTGTACACCTGAAGAGTCCAAGGGTGTCCCTGGCTTTGCTGTAAGATGTGCCTATTTATTAGCTGAAGATAGCGTAAAGAATGTCCCTGTCTTGAGATGTGTGTGTACTGTTGCACACACAAAAATGGAGTTTCAGCTTACAAAATCTATCTGATGAAAAAAAGATAAATCTGGAAATGTTTGGTCTTCCTTTTTATTAAATCATTGTAACAGCAGCCTGCATCAAGCTTGGAGGGGCATGTTCAGAGGGAGATAAACTGTTTGCATGTGTTGGAATGCCAACGGCAGTTTCATTTCAGATGTGAAACCTGTAAATGCTACCAAGAGTATTACATGAAGCTATGTAGTCATTCCCTAATAATAGCATATGATATTGTATTAACGTAGTAAACAGCTATGTAGTAGATTGGTGTTTACAAAACACTGCTCTCTGCTAGTCCTTTACACTTGTTCAGTGAGTATGCATGAACTTTCAGGAATGTTTCTTACTGACTCAGCCTAGATATGAGCCATAGCTGTGTGAGGTTTCAGCACATGATCCTAACACAGCTTTTAATTCTTCTAATGTATATGGTTGAAGATCAAGCTGTTAATTGGCACTCACCATCTTCTTTGTGTTTCTAGTACCTGTAACCAGGAATGAGTGCTCTGGCCTCATAGCTAGGGCATTAAGGAACCTGATCCCTTTTCTGCTAGAATTTCTGTGTTTCATAACTAAGTCAGTCTTGCTGTGCTTTAATTTCCACCTGTCAAAACAATGCAAGTACTGTAATACCTACCTCACAAGGCTATCTGAAGACAAATTTCTTGCCTCTCATTACCCAAGCACAAGATTCATGGTCTTTCTAGGAGGAAAGACTGATGCAAATCATAATTTCTTTGATGTGATCCTGATCAATAGTCAGAATACAAGGGCTTGTATTTCTCTCTAAAATATTCATAGCTGGTACTTGAAAGAGCCAGTTGCTCTGTGTCTCAGACTGCAGAAGACTACTCAGCATTAAATTCAACAGCAATGCAAATCACTCAATGTGCCAGCTCTGGGGCAGGTCCTTATCATATAATATTTTTCATAAGTTTACAGTGCTTCCAAATTATACCCTACAACATTTCAAATTCAGCAGACTCAGATCATGAGTACATGTAGATGTCATGTTTCATCTTTATTCTTAGCACTACACTTAGGGCCATGTAAGGAGAGACTCAGACAAGATGAGTTTGCCTTACCACCATCCTAAACAATATAAGGAAATGTGTGGTCATTTTGCTTATGCATCATATATATCACGCATGAAATGAGGGCAGGAACACAAAAAGGCAAGTAAGCAAGTATAATCAGCAAGCTGTAGTATCACTTCAAAGGAAAAACGCAAGAGGTACACCAATATTTCCAGTGAGTCAAAGCAAAGATCACATGCAAGGAAGATGAGCAGCACTGTGGATTAAATGGCTTTGCCTTCCTGAAAGTTCAGAATTGCAGTGTTGTAACTTCCCTCCAAAAATTGTGTAATGATAATTCCACCAGGCAAGACAGTACAGAATACTTTGCATAATTTAGCTAGCCACACTGTAAATAGATGGCTTTAGCTATCTGCACATTTCTATCTCTTTTCTGTCCTCCCATAATTTTGAATTTGTGGCTATTTTTAATGGCAACTTTTATTGAAAAAAAGAGCATACTCTGACAACATTCCTGTATTCCTCCCAAGTGGCTGGTCCCTTGATCCACATTCTGTAAACTTCCTTCTTCCAGTTGAGTTTTTCCAGAAGACCCTTGCTCATCCATGCAGGACTCCTTCCTCCTTTGCTTGATTTCTTAATCATAGGGATGCACCGATCTTTACTTTCCATGATTTACCAGCGGTCCTGGCTAACAGGGGAGGTACCAGTTGACTGGAGGTTAGCTAATGTGATGCCCATCTACAAGAAGGGCCAGAAGGAGGACCCAGGGAACTACAGGCCTGTCAGTCTGACCTCTGTGCCAGGGAAGATTATGGAGGAGATCATCTTGAGTGCCATCATGTGACGTGTACAGGACGACCAGATAGTCAGGCCCAGTCATCATGGGTTACTGAAAGGCAGGTCCTGTTTGACCAACATGATCTTCCTCTATGACAAGGTGACCCGCTTAGTGGATGAGGGAAGAGCTGTGGATGCTGTTTACCTGGACTTTAGTAAAGGCCTTTGACACTATTCCCCACAGCCTTCTCCTGCAGAAACTGGCTGCCTATGCCTTGGAAGTGTGTACTCTTTGCTGGATAAAAAACTGGCTGGATGGCCAGGTGCAGAGAGTGGTGGTGAATGGAGTTAAATCCAGTTGTCGGTTGGTCACCAGTGGTGTCCCCCAGGGTTCACTTTTGGTGCCTGTTCTCTTTAACATCTTTATCAATGATCTGGTTGAGGGGATTGAGTGCACCCTCAATAAGTTTGCAGATGACATCAAGCTGGGTGGGTGTGTCGATCTGCTTGAAGGTAGGGAGGATCTACAGTGGGATCTGGACCGGCTAGATCAATGGGCGAAGGCCAATAGTATGAAGTTAAAGCCAAGTGCTGGGTCCTGCACTTAGGCCACAACAACCCCCTGCAGCGCTACAGGCTTGGGGAAGAGTGGCTGGAAAGCTGCACAGCAGAGAAGGACCTGGGGGTGCTGGCTGACAGCTGGCTGAATAGGAGGCAGCAGTGTGCCCAGGTGGCCAAGAAGGCCAACAGCATCCTGGCTTGGATCAGCACTAGTGTGGCCAGCAGGAGGAGGGAAGTGATGGTCCCCCTGTACTTGGTGCTGGTGAGGCCACACCTTGAATACTGTGCCTGGTTTTGGGCCCCTCACTTCAAGAAGGATGTTGAGGTGCTGGAGTGTGTCCAGAGAAGGGCATTGAAGCTGGTGAAGAGTCTAGAGAACAAGACCTGTGAGGAGCAGCTGAGGGAACTGGGGTTATTTAGCCTGTAGAAGAGGAGGCTCAGGGGAGACCTTATTGCTCTCTACAACTCCCTGAAAGGAGGTTGTGGAGAGGTGGGGGTCAGACTCTTCTTCCATGTAACCACTGATAGGACTAGAGGAAACGGCCTCAAGTTGTGCCAGGGTAGATTTAGGTTGCATATTAGGAAGAATTTCTTTACAGAATGGGTTGTGAAGCATTGGAATAGGCTGTCAAGGGAGGTGGTGGAGTCACCATCCCTGGAGGTATTTAAAAGATGTGTGGATGTGATGCTGAGGGACATGGTTTAAGGACCCTGGCAGTTCAGGGTGTACGCTTGGTCTCAATAATCTTAAAGGTCTCTTTGAACCAGATGATTCTGTGATCTTAAGCTTGGAGCAAGTGGTGCTTGAATATTAACCAGCTCTCTTGGGCCACCTTACCTTCTAGAGCCCTAACCCATGGGATTCTTCCAAGCAGGTCTTTGAAGAGGCCAAAGTTAGCTCTCCTGAAGCCCAGGGTTGGAATCCCACTTACTGCCCTGCTTCTTCCACATAGGATCCTGAGTTCCACCATCTCATGGTTGCTGCAGCCAAGGCTGCCCCCAACCTTCACATCCCCAACCACACCTCCCTTGCTTATTAGTACAGCATCCAGCAGCACACCTCTCGATGCTGGCTTCTCCACCACCTGCATCAAAAAGTTATCATCAGTGCTCTGCAGGAACCTTCTGGGCCTTGTGTGCTTGGCTTATTGCCTTTCCGGCAAATATCAGGGTGATTGAAGTCCCCCATGAGAACCAGGGCCTTTCAGCTGTCTGTAGAAGGCCTCATCAACTTCCTCTTCCTGATCAGGTGGCCTGTAGTAAAAACCCACAACAGTGTCACTGATATAAGCCTGCCCCTTAATTCTTACCCATAAGCTCTCAACACATTCTTTGCCTGTTGCTAGGCAGAGCTTGGTACATTCCAGTAGCTCTCTCACATAAAGAACAACTCCACCTCTGCGCCTTGCTGGCCTGTCTTTCCCAAAAAGTACATAGTCATCCATGACAGCATTCCAATCACCTGAGCTATCCCACCATGTCTCTGTAACTGCGATGAGATCACAGCCCTGCAACTGCCCGCAGATCTCCAGTTCTTCCTCTTTATGCCCCATGGTGTGTGTGTTTGTGTATTGGCATTTTAGAGAGCTAATTGAGCATGCAGGTTTCCCTCGAGGGGTGCAAGAGGATCCACTACAGCCATACACACCCTTGAGGTGGTTGGCCTTCTGTCTCTCATGTTGGGAGGTGGCTAAGGCACATCTGCTGATGCTCTGGTTGGCCTGGTTTACTCCCCTCTTAGTTGCTATGACACAAGCATTGCCATTTTGGACCCTGTCCCCCGAGTCCTTCAGTTTAGAGCCCGCCTCACCAAGTTGGCCAACCTGCTGCCAAAGATTCCCTTGCCTTTTCTAGACAGGTGGATTCCATCCCTCCCGAACAGGTTATAGTTGTCAAAGAATGTTCCATCGTCATAAAGTGCAAAGCCCTCGTGACGGCATCAGCCAGGTAGTCAGAAGTTGGTATGCGTTACTTGTCTGTTTCCGTCTGCCCCCTTTCCTCCACCTGGTGAAAAGGAGGAATAGATGACTTGGGCACCAACAGTTTTTGCTTGTGCCCCCAGGGCTTTATAGCCCTCCTTGATTCTGCCCAGGTTCTGCCTTGCAGAGTCATTCGTGCCCGCCTGAAAGAGTAACAGTGGCGATTAGCTGGTGCTCTGGACAGGTTGTGGCACCCTCTCGGCCATGTCTCGGACCTTAGCTCCTGGAAGGCAGTGTTCTCCTCGTGACTCCCTGTCAGGTTGGCAGTGGGCATAAGAGAAGTGTAAGGTAAGTATAGCTGTGGCAAGATGCAATGATCAGCAGAATCCAACATTCATTGAGCACTTTCAAATCTCTCTGTGCAAATCAGGGCCCGATTCTCAGCTGATCAACATCTGCACATGTCTGGTGATGTCACTGCTGTGTATGTAATCATAGGTAGCAGTTTTGTTTACATTTTATCCAGATGTGATGTATGTTATTACCTCATTACTGTGTGTCAGACTTCAAGGCCGCTCTGCCCTGAAAGTTCTGAAGGGATATACAAATGAAGGAGCAGGCTTTTTTAGTGGCACTTGCTGTATTTGGAAATAAAGCCATTCTTCTTTCAGCTGCCAAATCCACATTTTGAGTATTTCAAAGTTAAGAGACTTCTGGTTCTAGACCACCTCCAGCTCTATCCTGATCCTAATACTTATAGTTAACAATACGGTTCTTCAGACAAACAGTCACGAGGACTATGTACAGTATCTGCTGGCATGTGGCGGTGTCATGATGATTCTGGATGTATCATCAGCTGCGTCATGAAAGCACCCATGCATGGTTCAGATGTAATATGTCTTCTGCACGTGGCTGCAGTCATTTCCTGTAGGTGGACCTCTAATGATGATAGAGGTCACTATCTTTCAAGAGTATGTTATATGTTCAGGTGTTTTCTTAACCAGACTGATTAATTAGGCTGGCAAATAGCTCTGTGTGTTTTTTCTCGCACCATATGTTACACCTTCAGTAGCAAGCCTACCTATTTGCTAAATATAATTTGGAGCCTTTGGAATATAGTAACCTGCTATTATTCCTAATTACCTTTATTATCATAGTTTAGGTACTGAGTGCTAAGGAAGCATAGGTGCTAGGTTAAAAAAAGCACCAACACCACCATAAAACTGCAATTTAAATGCTTGATCCTGACTCTCACTCGTTTGTGTGGGACTGCTCATATGGATTAGGGACATAGGCTTAGTCTCTAAAAACAGAAACAATATAAATCAGATGAACTCCAGGAAAGATAGTATTGTTCTGAAGTTTAAGCATGTGGGTGAGAAATAGAAGTCTTAGTTTTTAATCCCAGTTTTGCTCTGATTTATTTGATGTCCCCACACAAGTTCTTAAACCCTCTCTTTCCATACTTAAAAAAATGTTGCAAATGCTTTTGTCTTAGCATCTCAGAGTCTTTGTGGTGAATTTACTAAAGCCGCCTCCCTTATAGTAGCCTCTTCTGAGCTAAATGTGAGTGTTTACCATGTCCAGTGCTGTGTTCTTCCCGCCACAAACTCCAATGCCCAATACTTCATACTCGTTCAACCTTCAGTAAACAGCAGAGCAACAGGGACTTTGCAAGACTATTATAACTTATTCCTTTGACTTGTCTTCTGAGCAAGTTTAGTAACTGCCACCAGGACACATATGTGTGACCACCTAGTGAGGTGAACAGTACAAATCCACTCAGGGAACACGTGATGCCCACACATTTAGTACAGTTTGTATAAGACAGGAAGGAGGCAGTTTTGGGGCCAGGAGAGGAGAAAACTTCAGCATTGCATCCCAGGAGTCTTTGGCTTCTTTCCCTTTGTACTGGGCAGAGTGCTGGGGGCATTAGCTGGCTTAATGATGCAGTTGTGATCGGGCTGGGATTTAGGACACAGCTCTAGGGCCCTACAGGTAATGCTTTTTTATTAAATTTGTATTATTTTTTCATTCTTCTGTTTTTTCTTGAAAATCGCCGTTCCTCAAACTGACTGCCTTGAATTGCACTGAAGAGTCATAATAAATACAGCTCAGGTGATAACTGAAGATGTTCTACATGTAATTGAAGATGCTCTACTCAGCAAAGTATTAAATAGCAGAAAGAACTCAGGATAGATTCAGCTGTCAATGAATCTTTGCCACTACTTTGAAATGGGTAGTAAAGGAGATTGCTTTGGATGCATATGAGAACATATTAACACGAAGACAGAAGCTAGTCCTAAAGAAGCTATGAGTAGATGAACATGAAAAGCTTTCAACTGCTGTTAGTACAGATAAAAGCCTCCTGAATAATTTGACTCCTAGCCAGTAGCTACTAAATCAGTGATGGGTGTTCTGAAAGGCTGTGGCAGGAGGAGTACTTTCATCATGGAGGTAATTTGGAGAGAGGTTTACTGCAACTGCAAGAGCATCTCCAAGGCTCTTATGCACTTAGAAATCTGTCAGAACCAGAGAAACAGGAGATTATGAAAAGACCTTTTAAATACCATTTAATCAAACTTGCATGCTATGGAGAAACTTGTTCCATAAGTCTCTAAACACCAAGCCAGAGTGCCTTTTCATATTGCAGCTGTGATGTTCACATTGCTATTAGCTACTGAGGTGCAACTGGCACTGATGTGCCAAACACGTTTGATTTTTGAAATAGCCACTAGGAAAAGGAAAATGCACAGGGGCATTCTCTAAACTTTAGCAATAGTGAAATTGTTCAAGATCTTACTATTCTCTTGCTCAGCTATAGTCTTCAGAAGTATACCTTGGTTTGTTTTTCTTTTAAGCTCAGAAGTTGAAGCTGAGGTTGATATTCTGGGTTGCTGCTGAAAGTAAGGCTTTCTGTTGTAGCAAGTGGTGTATAGGCTTCAGCTGTGGTGGTACATTTGGCCAGGAAATGCTTTTTGAGTAGGTTTGCTCTGCCTTTCACACAGTCCCAAATTGATTATCAAGCTTCAACTTCTTATTCATAATGGAGGGCCATATGTTCAAAAAACATTAGTGTTTCCTAAACTACTTAAGTATTTACATTGTGAATTGCACTGAAACTGTACATAGCCTGGAGAGGTTCTCCAAAGCACCCCTATACGTTCACTGCAGGCCATGATGAACAAGTAGCCTGTGTTATTCTTTTCAATTTCAGTTTTCAAGTGGAGCACTATCTTTGACCAGAATCACTATTTACTCAATACTGATGTGACCTTCACCTGAAGAAAGAGCCATCATTTTCAAGTGATGGGAAGTTGCTATGTTTTGGAAAGGTGTCCCTGCTCCCCCTGCCAGAGTCCCACAGTAGCGATGTACGCTCATTGAGTGAGCACTCCTCTGATCTGCTTTACTACTAGGTCATCCAGGCTAGCTCAGTTTGTGTTTCTATA
Source organism: Bucorvus abyssinicus (assembly GCA_009769605.1). Taxonomy (NCBI): domain Eukaryota; kingdom Metazoa; phylum Chordata; class Aves; order Bucerotiformes; family Bucorvidae; genus Bucorvus; species Bucorvus abyssinicus. The sequence continues at coordinate 79,638,280 of CM020025.1, forward strand.
GCAAATTAAGCTAAAATGCATGACTCCGCATTGAAGCCAACAGTGCTTGCTCCCATTGCTTTTACCAACCTTGCTGTGAGAGCAGCGATCTTCCGAAAGGGGTAGCAAGGAGATGAACAAGACACAACTGCTCCATAGATTTACAGTGTCAACTTGTGGCCAGGTTCATACTTTACAAATGATTTAATTTATCATGCCCTTGGTCTTCAGTGATTCCGTTGCTTTTGGTTTGCACTGCAATAGTCATTACCAGTGTCAGAATTGATGTATTTCAAAGTGAATACTTTTTTATTGTAAAATATAATAAGGAAGTGTCCACAACTCACATTTCATCTGGCAATATTTCCAGTGCTAGAGAATACATTTAATAGCAGTAGAACTCCAGGCAATTTTTAAAAAAATGTGCAATTTCCTATACTGCAATTCAAACAATGCAATTTGCATTCACAGACTGAAACTGCAGTGACTGATGCAACTTCAGATGGTTCTTTATCTTCAAGGGGGTGGTTTCCATTTGAGGGCTATAGATGTCACTACCAGATGTCATCCCCAAACACTAGGGACACACTGCCCATAAACTGCATTGCTTTTCTTCTCTCCTCTGTCACAGGCGTAAAGCAGTCTTGGATTTAAATATGGATTTACATGGGTTTTGGTTAAAAAAGGACACCTCATAGCCTAAGTAAATAATAAATGCAAGGAGAAAGCAAATCAACAGAAGAAAGAGTGGCACTTCAGCTGTAATACAGAGTCTGTTTTCCTCTCCAGTTCTAGGGACTGCATGACCTAACCTTTGTAACTCTTGTTTAAACTACCCTTTCATTATACTGTTCCATTTGCAAAAGCTAGGCATGTGTCGAATGGGGCTGTTCAGAATTTAGCAAGAAATTCAGCCTGCTGGATTTTGAAAATCTGACCCAAAAGGGAGTGTTCCTTCTTGCACAACAAACTAAATCCATTTCTAGTTCTCCTGCACTTGACTTTTCTCCCACTTTTTATTTATATCAGCCTTACATTCTGTGCTGTTACATGCAAATGAAACTGGGAAGAATTAATAAGACAGGAAAATTTGGTGTAATAGGTCTGTCTTTGGAATTGAGAAACCAGAACCCCCAATGCCTGTGGATATGCCTTCCAGCTACTGAGACTGGGACTGCATTAATCTGTGCTAGACCTGATTTCTAGATTACTGCTGTGGTATTACAAAGGAAAAACTCTAGGACTAAGCAAAATAACCGTTACTAGGCTACTTGTCACATATTTACTTGTAAATACTATAACATCATTCACTTTTGGCTCTGTGACAATTTATATTAGCTAAATACTTGAGCACTATGTTTTTTCTCCTGTAAGTATCTAGCGATACATTGCCCATTAGATCATAACAAATCTCAGTTTTAAGTGCAAAGCCTCAACCAAAAAAAGGTTTGTTTGTTTATATGATTCCTTGTGATTGGCAAGAAGTGGGTAAGCAGTTAGATCTTAGATATGCTTTTTGTTCTTTCTCTGTAAAGGAAGACAAAAGAGTTAGAATATGAAAAATAGGAATAATATTTTCTATCCATGATATTGCACTAATAATAATAAATAGAGAGGTAACATTCTGTTGTCCTTTGAATCTGCTGTTACACAGAGAAATAAAACTACTGAAATACAGAAAATGGACTATAAGTCAAACAGCATTCAGAGATTTTAACTGGATCTTCTGATTTTTTTATTACGATGTACATTGTACTTGCAGATTCATATATGATTGAGATGTATGCCTCGAAGAACTTACGAAAATGACTTTACTGCAAAGCAATGTTTTCCTCTGCTCTATGATCTCTTTTCTGATATTTTTGTTTTAAGAGCTGCTTCAAGTTTTAAAGGTCATCTTATACAGTCTTTCTCTACATTGTAGTCTTTTCTAATTGTGAAATGAACATTTGACAAGCTTGGTTGTATTGTCATGCTTTGCAGCATTGCTCTGAGGATCTAACACATTTTGTCATTCCAGGAAACTACAAAGTAATCAAGCTTGCTTGACATCAGGAATGTTTTTTAACAAAGACAAAAACTTTAAATAGAATTAGGACTGTCTCTTAAACTCAATTAAAGGAGCTATTTTGTGTGCATTAAACTTAACCATTCCTGTTTTGAAGCAATGAAAGCACGTAACATAACCCTGATCCCACAAAAATTTAGCAAATTAAAGAACAGTTTCAGACTGACGCTCCACCATACTTGTTCTTGATCAGTTATCCCCCTGTCTCCTCCTTTTTCCCAACTTCAGTGGATCCTTCTTGCTCATTTGCTTCTGTACCGGCTTCTCAGATGTGTTATTTTTACTGCTTCTGTGGCTGTTCATTCATCTTGCAAAACAGACCCTGACAAAAGAGTATGAGCTGCAGTCTTCCATAAGTTCAGATTTTTTTTATCCAGAGGAGGAAATAAAAGGTTTGAGAGTGCTGACAGTAAATGCTTAACTGAGAATGATTTTCTTTTCTATTCTCATTGGCAGAATATCAGTGAATGAAATACAGAATTTATACATAATAAGTTTTTTCTTTACAAGAAAAGCAGAAATTTATATGTATTAACAACAATACAACATAAAGCTTTTCCCTGTTGGTACTGTGGGGCACTGTTTCTTTTACTGAGAGTCTGTGTACTACTGATGGGCCACAGTACATGAAAGAGAACAGAGAAATCTTGGCAGGAATTGAAACAATCTCATGTCCTTTCTATTCTGGGCAAATAAAAAGATTTTATTATCAATATTTAATTGGTAGTACAAGGTGGCCGGGATGGCAATACTGAACAAATTTCCTTAGGTTTATTTGGAAAACAGTTAAGTGGTCATATAGTTACCGCTTGCTCTTTTGGGGATCTGAGGAATTAGTCACTTAGCTGTAACTGGAAGATCACAATAAGATGTGGGGACAACTTTCTTTCTTCCACATTTTCTGTGGATGTTTCTTAGGCAGTTGAATTGGAAGCTTGCACGCTTTCTTCAGAGCTAGGAGCTTCAGTCAGGAGACTTGGTAAACTTTAAGAACAGCTTTGGTCTGGTTCCATTTCTCAGGAAGGGAAAAGGAATAATGGTGTTGGTTTAGGCAGAAGACTGGTACTGAAGTTTTGGATTCACTCAAGCTAGCAAAGATAACAGAAGCATCTCCTCAGTAGGGTATGTCACAGCCCACTCACAAGATAAGGAGTTGTACAAATGTGTTTTATCAGTATTGGTTGCATTTTGAAAGGCTTTTTGAGGTCCTGGGCTGAGAGTTGACCCAGGTCTCTACAACTCAGGATGAATAAAGTGCTTGAGAGCAGTTTAGAATATGGACGGGGCAAGCTGTGTACAATAGGCCTTGACCTGACATCAGACCTTTGGTACTTCTAGGATTCATCATTGAGTGATTACCAGCTGAACAGCCAAGAGCTTTTAGCTGGACAAACTATAGGGAAAAAAAAATCCCACATGCTCCTTCTGTTGGACATTGGATTTGAATGCAGATTATATGAAAATGTGTTTTACAAAGTGACTGGTAACTTTAGATTTGTCTAAAGACCCTTTCAAACCAGCTGCACCCTACCCCACCAATTTAGAAACTGATCCAGGAAGAGTGGTTTGTCTCTACATGCTCCTTGAAAGAATTATAGTATTATAACTAATCTCAGCTGACCCATCAGTGGTGACCTACGTGAAAATATTTTTGGCTCTAGGCTTAATAAACCTCTTGACACCGCTTTAAGAAGGCATCCATGAAAAGATTTTTTTTCTGGATTGTTAATTTTCCATGGGGCAGACAGCCCTTGGATTATTGATGTTAAGGGCTGTCTTTCACAGCTTACCCATTGCTAATAGATATTTTCTAGGAAGAGAATAAATTGCTTGCACCTGACAAGAGGAGAAAGTCCCATGTTTATCAGTGTTTCCACTTTGAAAAGTCTTTTGTCCGGTTTAATGGGGACAGAGCTGAAGCATGTGCTGGTGGAAGGCTGGAGTGCTGCTGCCTGGTGTTATGGCAGCAGAGCAAGGAGTCTGCTGCCTACGGAAGCTAAAAGGCAAAGGAAAAGGGCAAGGAAGAGGGGCATTCAAGGACAGGAAGAAGCACAAGTGGTAGCAGTCTTAATTCCAGGAAAGATGGTAGTCCTGGTAATGTAAACCCAGCTGGTGTCACCTTCTCTTCTAGCCATTAATACAGTGAGCCACTGAAAACAGCAGCTGCTGTCTCCTGAGCGGGTGCTGCAGCTTGAACATCTACTTGGTGCCAGGAGGAGTCACCCTGCTTTGTTGCAGCAGGCTTCCTAAGCCCAGACAGCAGAACCAAGTGTCTACAAACCAGTGCTCCCAAGACTGATCGCTTTGTCTTCCTTTCTGACCTTCACCCTGTCCCTTGTCCAGCTGCCCCTAGGCCAGCTTTCTTGGTCCCTACAAGCACCAGCATGCCTTAACTCTCTGACTTGAGAACACACAGCTGTCAGGTACCTCTTTAAGAAAAAACCTCTCATCATGTCTGCATAGCAAAGAGAAAGGGGAACCTTTATTTCAGATGTTCCCTAATATAATCTTAATTCTGTTACTAAACATACCTCAACCTCAGTGACTGTTGGTTGTGAAATGCAGCCATTAAGTGGGTACCTCCAGAGCGTTGGGTATGGAAGCACTTGCTTGTTAATACCTTGTTGGTTTTGTATATAATAGTGTTCTCCTGCTATTAAAACCGTTTTAGTTTCCTAAACTTAACCGAGGCCTCGCCTACATTTTCTTCTTATTTCTCCTTGACCCTTTTCTCCTGGGACGGGGAAGGGTTGATTGGAGAGAGAAATTGTCCCGCCTCAGTGCCAACCGGTGACAAATGAACAGCCCAGTAATGGCCAATGGGTATGGACTGTGATAGATTCTATTCACCTCTGTGGCAACTATTCATGACCGAATCTTGGCATTTCCAGAGACCGCACCCTGCTCTTTGGGGCCAGGATTTCCATGGCCACACACGGTCTATAAGCATGTATGTGTCTATGTAGTTAAACCATTTATGCTAACAGCTTGCGATAGAGTAACTCCTCAGCAGCAAAAGATGCAGCACACTGTGATGCAGCAAAAGACCGAAAACTGTATTTCAGTGCTTATGCTGTTAGTTGTTCTGTAGCTATATGTGGTACAATGGAGGTAGGCAAAGCCACATGGAAGTCTTCTCTGAGTAGAGAGATACCAAAATATGTGCCTTAAATTATGCCAGAAAACCATCTAACTCTGACGATACACTGAAGGTTACTGTGCGTAAGGCATGATTATCTATCACGATTATCTGTCATGAACTTTGAAATGCTCACGTGAAATCATGCTAAGCTTCTAGTTCTGCTTGGCAAATTTAATGCAAGATAAAGATTAAAGCTACCCAAGTGCATTGTCTTTTTGTTTTCTGAATATGCAGAACTTGTTCTTACATTGAACTTGGCAACAAATGAGATTAAAAGAGGTCATCTAGAGATAAGATTGCTTATCCCAACTACCTGTACTCTTTCTTACCCCTAGTCTCCCAGTTAATCTTCACTTACACTGCTGCATGCCTGGGCTGGGGTCAAAAAAAGCAGTGGTGTTTCTTCTGAGCTGGTCTAGGATTACATCCCCCATTCCATGAAGCATACAGAAATGACGTGGTAGGAAAAAACCAGTTGTGTTCAGCATAAAACAAGTAAGAGCTTGCTAGAGTAGAGTGAATCCTCTGCCTGGCCTGTGTTGCAGTCCTTATGAGCTTCTCGTGACCTTGCTGCATTTCCTGGCCGCAGTCAGTAAGTATTAGCCTCATCTCTTGTGCAGTAAGATACATGACATTGCCTTTGAGAGGAGGCAAAGAAGGGGTTGATCTGCTAGCTATCAGGACTGCAGCGTCTTACTCCCAACATCACCTTTTGCTGAAATGAGAAGCACAGTTCAGCTAGATGTAACAGGTTTGGGACTGTGTGTGCACACCGAGGAGGGCTGAGTGGGAAATCAGCGGGCAGCAGGCTGACAGTGCTCCCTGGAAGAGGGGGGAATAGAAATAGGGAATTTTCATATTCAGAACTTGACTCCAATGAGATTAAACTTTATTCTTTGCTTTTGAATTTGACTGAAGCAAACAAACCTTGTTTCCTGGGTTGACCAAAGTCACTATTTAGCTAGGAAAAGGACAATCATTGTATTTACTCCTATTTTTGCAGTAATATAATTCATTCCACATGACAAGTCAGGGCCAGATCTATCACTCTGGGTAAAGTTGAAATTAAGAGTTTCTCTGAATATACCAGCTGGGAATTAAGATCAGAGTCTGATTGTTTCACAACATAACTGATATATTGCTCCACAGCCAAATTCCCTACGGCAACCCAATATTGAGCAGCTGGGAAAGAGGTGGGGGAGTGGTGAGTATGGGGTGGTGGCATGACATGGGGGCTTAGAGTAGTAAATTACAAGGAATTAAGGAATGCAAGGGGAGAAAGGGATTTTGTGCTTTCCCAATGGACAAGAACTTAAGGCACAAGAAGGTGACAATTACTGTTCTGTACACAACTTAAGATGGTTTTAAAAAGTCAGCAGTGTAGTCCACTGCAGCATTTCTCAGAAGGCACACACACAAACATCAGAAGTACATCGGGGGCATCTATATGTGCCTGGGGTGTACAGAGAGCAGATTTTGGAGTGGGGGACAGATAAAAAAAAACCAACCACCCATCCTTTTGCCACTCTTTTGTCACAGCAGAGACAGAAACTGCAAAAGACTAGACTTCTGAAAGAACTGAAGGCAGATACAGCATGAGTCTGGTTTCCAGGGCAAGTTTTTTGCGGGAGTGGCAGAGGGCAGAGGAGGTGAAGGTCAGTCTGCCCATGCCAGAGGCAGCTGGCTGACCCACTAACCAGCTTCGGCTGGCACTGCCCTGTCCCTCGCACACCCAAGGGAGGGAAGCAGGGACTGCCCGCAAGTCACAAGGTGAGACGATCCAGCACCCGCAGCTTCGCTGCGCTGACCCCCATCTTAAGGTGAAGTTATGCTACTGACAGAGCCAGCCCAGCAGCTGGCTCCTGCCAAGGGAAAGACTGCCTCTGGTATTTGCTTAGCTTCTCCTTGCTAAGCCAATGCAGCTTTCTGACCAGCAAACTGTTCGATTTTGTCTTTCTGAATTTAGCTAGTTGAATTGGCCAAAAGAAGGAAGGGAAGATGAGGAGCGTATAAACATGGAAGCAGAGAGAAAGCAGGAGCAGGACAAGGGGCAAAGGGATGAAATATGGAAGTATCAGGAAGAGAAGAGTCCTTGGTCTTGCAGTAGAGCAGAGCTGGGAAAGATGACAGTACTCCTGGTCCAAAGAAACACCATAAGCTGCATAATTACTTATTTCAGAATAAGAAATCTTACATATAAGGATAAAAGAGCGAGGAAGGTCCCAGAGCAGCGGGTGTCCCTCTACATGAGGGCTTTGAGCAAATCTGATTGAGAAAATAGACAAAGTAGCTATTACAAAAAAGGGAGCAAGAAGTGATAAGCAACAACCCGTATGTCCTAGGAATACGTTCACCTGTTTCTATTGTGTCTCTAGATACCAACGGCTATTATGAGAGTGAGGAGAGCGTAGTTGGTTTAAGGTGAATAAAGGTTCTGTCGTGTCCTATATGTGGCTCTCAGTTTAATTGACACTGTCCTTGTCTATAAGAACAAGTGAAGATCAAAGCAGAGGATTATTCAAACTGTTGCGATTTAAAGTTTGGCAAAAGGATTAATAGATAAAAAGAGTTTTATATCAGTTCCAACTAAATTACAGACAAACAACATGTAACAGTTTCTTTCTGCAGAAAACTCCTTATCGTGGAAATAATAAATCACAAGAATGGGACAGTTTCAGCAACTTTCAATGATAAAAGAACAAAAGACTTGCTTTCACTCTTACATTCAACTTTAATAACCAATTTACTTCCAGTAAGGTAAAATATTTAAACTCATTTGGTTTTAGCTTCACGTTAATATTAATTCGGTTCTTACGTTTTAACATTACCAAACCCACTTATTCAAAGGAAATATTTGAGTTTTCACACTGAAGTGTTTCCAAATAACCATTTATTTTCTTCATCATTGCAAAAGAGACGTAATCTGGGTTTAAACTCTAAATTAGACTGCAATCATAGTTGATAATACTAGACTTTCTCAGAGGAAAGAAGCTGTAAAGTAATAAAAAATGGAATGCAAAACAGCTACAAGAGGATTTATTGATTCTGTTCTCATTTTTCAGCTTATCTTTTACTGATGCAAGAATATGATTTATCAGATATGAATATCAGGTCAAGAGGAAAAACATGCTAGGGAAAGATTCATATCAAACTAGCAATTATTTAAATGAAGATCAGATGCTGCAGTGAAACAAATCTAGCAGAGCATTAGCACTGTGTATGAACTGAGAGTGCTTGTTTGGGAAATCTGCTTCAGTTTTCAAGAATTTAGTCAAAACTCTTTGTATTAATTTACTTCTCTAATGACAAACTCTGAACATATGCTTATGAAAGTAAACTCTATATTATAAGATGTGTGTTGTTGTGGGCTATTAATTTAACACAAGACAATGAGCCCTGTAGTATGAATGTGAACTGATTGACTCAGAAGTAGAAAAACAGCAAATGTATCATAAGCATGTGCACAAAATTTTAACCTTAGAAACACAAACAAAGAATTCTGTAGCCGTCAGCACTGACCTATAAAAACTCTAAATTGAACTCTACATACAACATCAAATTCCTAGATGAGCTACATGAGTTAGAATGATCCAGTTATAACAGGGAAATGAAGATGCTTTTATTTTAGCAGACAAATCTTGGGATGAGCTTCAATTTAGACAACTTTGGTCACTACAGTGTTTTAAATGCAGCCTTCAGTCTCTTCCTGTGACAGCCAATAGAAGATTCTTGAATGATGCAGACCATGATGGTAATGTTGCTTATGCAAATTGTCTCTAGCTGAAGAAGTAACCCTAGTTGCATTTTAATTATAAAGATTAATGGCTGGAACAGGGTGGGGGAATCTCTTTCAACTGCCATCTTATATGCTCTCAGATCCCTCCTTAATTTGTCCTGCTGAGTTGCTTGTAGGATTGTTGCACAATAGTGAGAAAAGAGGTGAATGCTGACAAATGCTTGCCTTGTGGAGAGGTGGTTAACAGTTCCTTCACCATCACATCCTACACTGTTGCATGAAATCCAGGCTTTTATTCTCCAGAGCCTTATGCCCAAGCTTAAAGAATGTACACCAGGATTTCTGGTCAAAGGAAATACTTGCACTGACCTCACTTATTACTATAAAATTGGATTGCGAGTTTGAGTGTACTCTGAGAAATTCCTTTTCATACAACTTCAAAATTGATAAGAACTTACATTGGTCTGAGCATTACTAATCATTGGATGGGGACATTGGGCAACTTCGCAACATCGTACATGCAGAAGACCACTAATGTGACTACATGTACTCAGTTTCTGCTCTCACTGTCGGCTCCTACCTTTGTTCATCCTCTTTGCTCTTTTCATCAATCAAAGATGGAGCAAGAGACCCCTTCTCCAGACATGTTTTAGTGGGAGAAGAGAATGGCAGCAGTCCCCATTCTGTCATTCATCCCACAGGGTAGGATGTTTGCTCAGAGTCACAGCTCACTCCTCACCTCAAACCATACCACAACTACGTGCAGCCTCTCTTTTAGTTATCCGTGCTCCTCAACGGAAGTTCAGGCAGCCATACCGCATAGGTGGTAAGTTTCCTTTCAGCTGATCACTGCTGTCCTATTTTATGGGTATAGAACACCACTTTGTCTTTCTGGTATAAATTTTGTACTATTTTTCTCACTGAAAAGCATCGCTGATTAAGGGGGACCACTCAAAGTAAAAGTGTTATTCAAGCAGAGCAGTTTACTGATTTCTAAAAGTAAATGCAAATTCACCAGCAGATTTGAAATGAGTACAGTGATTTGCAGCAAATGAAGTTCTGGACCTGGCATTTATTTTTAAATCCTAACACCAATTGACAGGGAGTTGTTGATTTATAATGGCATTTAAACAACTGGTGACACTGGACGTCTACGGTAATATTTGTGACCTTATGTAGGATTCCTGGTTAAGCTGGTGTCTACATTTAGCCCATATCCGGGGCTAAACTATAGCAGTTGCTCTATCCCCCAATGACCCCTCCCCAGCCAAGAAGGGGCGTTGGGAAAAAGAGAGAAGACCCACGGGTTGAAATGAAAATAGATTTAATGAAACAACCAAACTAATACCAAATGCCTTGGTATCTAAAGTATAAGAAAGTTATACTCAGCCCAGCAAATGTACCGTGGTCGCAGTAAACAGGAAAGTGGTGCTTAGGACGAGGAAGAAAAGCAGGGTCAGGAGGAGCCCAAACAAGGCAGTGAGAGCAACCCATCTACAATTTCCCCTTTTATAAGGAGGGTGATGTTTCTGGTCTGGGATACACCTGCGAGCCAGCTGGGGTCAGCTGCCCTGGCGGACTCGAATCTACTCATGGCCTTGCAGACCATGGCAGGTCTGTGATGCTGGCCCAGCAAAACCAGGACAGTTTTCCACCCTTTATCCCATATCATTTAGATCACACCCAAGTTGCTACTATTCTTCCTGTCTCTCAATACCTATATAGACACAGGTATTAGTCCCTTGGGTCCCTTAGTTATTTCTCCAGAAAGGTGATTGAATTCATTTAGTCCAAAACCATGGGTTCCATCTGTCGGACAGGTGAAGCTGGGTGCAGCAGGATGATGTGCCACGTATCTGGAGCTCGCAGCTGCTATATCGGATGCCATCCACGTTCACAATCTGTGATGAAGGTGCTGATCTTGGGGAAATTACTGTGGCAGCAGTTGCTGTGGTTCATTCTTCATTAATCTGGGTGATTCTGACTAACAACTAACTAGAGAAATGTGACAAGCAGTATCATGTAACCATTAGCATCACACAGTTCAAATTACTGGCTATTCTCACTCAAAATCAAATCTTGAGATACACATCTAACTTTCCCAATCTTCTGAATTATCCACCAAGGGCACTCAGGTCCTTCAGCAAAAGCAACACCATGAATGGGTTTGCCTTGGCCCGAGACAGGAGCAACCCAGACAGTTTTCCCCAACGTATTCCTTGCGTGCACCACGGGGACTTTATCCCCTCCTACAGCACACAGAAGTTCCGATTGAGCAGGGCCAGCTTGATTGGCAGATCTCCTGGGAGTTTAACAGATTCTCATTTTCTGCTGTATAGATTATTTCCCTAGTAAACAATTAGATTGTATCTAGTGCCATCTAGATTAAAATGAAATGGTAATTAGACCAACAAAGGTAATTAAGTATTGTTATATTTGCCATTTCATTAGCTTTCTTGAAACACTTGATGTCCTGGGATAAAATTGACAGCCTAGTGTTAAGGCTGTGCCTAAATTTCTTGTGCAGCACTTGGGAAGAATGGTGAATTTTTCAAAACGGGATTCACAACGGCCAGGGCCTTGCACAGGTAGCTGCCTAAAATAACTGTCAGGAGGATGATGAGGACCAATGTTTACTTTAAGCCAATGAGAGATGCGTAGCATAGATACCTTCCTCATTGACCTGAAGTAACATCCTTCCTCTATAAACAAAATGAAAAAGCTCTCTGGTCCTGTTAAAGCAGAGCCTTCCCCAAGTCCTCCTCTTTGCACTATAATTAAATGATTAAAACAGCGGTCCAGGCTGAGGAAGGTCACCTAGGACAACTCCTGTAACACAACTGGCTGGCCCATAGATGAAGCTGTAGCCGGCTCTGATGGTTTCAGCTGCTCTTCTCTAGCTTTATTCTGGAATAGCAGCTCTAACGTTCCAGCTTCACGAACAGTGTCCTCAGAGACCTTTTGGGAAAAGGCAGACTCCCTAAATTGTCTCTTCTTTCTCCCCATTTTTAGGAAGCCTAGAGGGTACAGAATTCACTTAGTGTGAGTGGCCACAATGGGCACCTGCTGGTCATCCATCGTCTTCATAACACAGGGATAACTTGCATTAAGCCCCTCTAACTTCCAATACAGCTGATTTGAACAGAAAGGTCCCTCGACACTGTGCAGCACACAGCGTACACCACCCCATCTAGGCTGACTCCTCTCCCACCCCCAGTCTCTAAGCTCCCCTTGTCCTTTGTTCTGTGCTAATGAATGCCTTTCCCCAGGTCATCTGGGAAGCATCAAGGAAGCTTGTCCACAGTGAGGTCACAGGTGGTTTGCTGTTCATCAGCAGCATGGTTGAAGTTGAGAAACACCCGAGAAGAAAAATTACGTTTTCTGGCAGCATAGTTCCTCCAGCTGGTCCACTGTGCATGGATGCTTGTATGAGCACAGCCAAGGGTGGCGGAGGGCTGGCAGTGACTGCTCTGACAGGCATTGTTGCCCAAAAGCTCACTAGAAGTTTTTGCTGTGCAAGACAAACTGCATGAACTCCTTTGGGCAACCTTCTGCGGCACTTGTGAAGTCCCTGCTCCTTTTGTGCTGGTGTTACATGGTCCTGACATCCAGCCTGTGGCTTGGTTTAGCTGTCTGCAAGGTGCAACTCTTTGGTATCATTTTCTTCCCTTCTCTAACTGAAGGGAAAAAAAATCTAAGAATTCCAAATCTCTGGCATTTAAGGAATGAAGGGAAACAGGACTACTAGAATGAAGGCCTACGTTTATGCACAGTATGTACGTTTATATCCCACCCACCCACTCTGCTGACAGCATCTTCACCTATGTTCAGCTCCATAATCTTCTCTCTAGAATTTCTTATCTCATTTTCAAATGTTAAGAAGGGACTAATGCACACTAAGCAGCTTACTGATGACTATTTATGCAAGCAATAATTTCCTTTTTGAGGAGGGGAATATAAAATAATCTCCATGTGCATTTCCTGGTTGATGGATCATTGTGCAGCAAGACAAGATTCAAAATGCATCACATGGGAAATATTCTGCAAGATAATTTGTTCCTTACGTGCTCATATCTATCTCTAGATTAATTCCCTAAATATTATTTGTCTTAGGGCTGGGAAGACAAATAGCTAGTCTTTAGAGCAATAACAGATTTGAAATCTTTTCTTAGGTCAAGACCAAGGAGGAGGCTTTGCTGAGAATCTGTCTCAGTAGCTGTTGTAAGGTGCCAATTATTAGGCCTTTTTATGACAAGATAGCAGCTCTTTAAGATACATTATTTGCCACCCAGCAGTTACCAGATACAGTAATATCCATAAATGTAATTAAAAATAATAATACAGTTAATGTAGGAATGACACAGCTTAAGAGAGAAAAAATTAGCCCCGTTACAAACAGGAGAAGGAACTTGTGCTCTGCAAGACAAGATCTGAAAAATCTAACTCCAGTGGCTATCTGAATTTCCTCCACAGTTTGTTAGCCATAGTCTTTTTCCTTAGTTTTCTGTCTTAAAGAATAACAAATCCTTCGAAAGTAACTCACAAAAAAAGCTAAGATTGCAGTTAGCAATGGGCATGGTCATTGCTGCATTGCATTTGTAGGATATATAAAGCTGTATGGGATCTTTTGCAATAAACACATACATACCAGGCCACAAAGTTATGTAACAAAAATAATTGGAAAAAAAATGGACCATGTTACTGTGAAATGCTATTTGTTCTATGCAATAGTTTCAAAATCATGAAGAATAAAGGCAATGGTTGTTATACCAGATCTGAGAAGGAAATTGTAACTCTCAGGATTTATCTGTTTAACTTTGAGAATGAAAAACAGAGTTCACACCAAGGAATGCAAGATATGAAAATTCATCGCTTCTCCTACCAGAACCAGTTACACTGGTTTTCATCCACCCTCCAATATGAAAATAGGGGAAGTGCTGGAGGATTCTTCCTGCTTTTAGAAATTGGGAATCGACACAGCAAGACTCTTGTCACAGAACGCATTCCCTGTTTTCATTCCTTTAGCTCTTGGTTATCGGTGAGTGGATTAAATAAACTAGACCCTTGCCAGGAGCACAGTGATGCCGAGTGCAGGACACAGAACGTCGGCCCCTTGTGCCACAGTCTTCTCTACCAGCTGTCATTTAAAACACGGCAGGCTCTCGAGAGAGACCTGCTTACAAACCAGCTGGTCAAAGGCGTGTGTGCTCAATATGTTTTGTTAGTAAATGCATGCTTTGTATTATCCATTCTAAATTTTGATACATCATTTCTCCCTCCCACGTCACTTGTTGTAAGCGAGCGTTGGCAGCAGAATTAGCCTTTCAGCAGACAATTTTTAGGACACAGGATGCACCTAGATCTGAGAACCTCCCATATATTTTGAGATCCAGCAATAGTAACAAAGTAGTTTACACAATACCAGCCAAAGTAACCAGAGAAAATACTTCCAATATAGCTTCCAAAACGACGTTCCCAGTTTTCTAAGAGCATACAGCTTGACACAGGACCTGTAAAGAGAATTTTCAAAAGCTAGCCCTACCACCCTCACGCTTCAGCCATACTACAGAGAAAATAGAGGTCTGCCTCTACGAAATGACTTAGTGTTGGATCCTACCAAAAGGTATGTGAAATGGATGCTTGCCTTTTTTTTTTTTTCTTCCTTTATAAAAGATTATGGCAGAAGCCTACAGAAAACTACGGAGGTTGCTTTATCTATCTGGCTTTAGCTTTTGTATTGTTCCTTTCATACAGATCTTCATAGGTGATTCCCTTTTGCCCAGTTCACAACTACAACTCAGAGAACAGACCTCTCCGCATAGGTCAAAGCAATCATCACAATTATGTGGTGAAGCTTGGAAGCTGCACCAGAATTGCTCTGAATGTCAGCATCTACTCTATTAGATGTGTACAAATCAACTTTTGAGATCATACTCTTAAATTTCCACAGGTTTACTATGGACTACCATAATCACTTAGGAACATAATCACTAGACTATTAACCCAAACCTCAAAATCTTACTCAAAATGCTAGATCAGGCCCAAGGGAAAAGCCTTCACTAAAATGACCTACTCTCCATCTCTTGCTAAAGAAACCTGAGAATAGTTATCCTGAGACCTTTGCAAGCTTAATAGGCCAGGATATGGCATGCAAAGACAAACAAATCTCCACAGATGCCGTGTCTTTGCTGCTTGACAACACTGTTTTAAACAGAACTGGAAAACAGTAACAGAACAAGACTGATGCTTGTGCCAAGCGTTGTTTTTCTGTGAAGGTTAGTGTAGAGTGTAGTGAGGGTATTTCAGTTGGTGCTGCAAACAGATTAAAAACTGTGAAAACTGATTTTGGCCAGGAAAATTTAAATATCCGGTCTCCATCCCCACTGCCCAGCAAACAGCCTTGCTGCAGAAGCCCGAAGAGACCAGCGCAGCGTGCGTGGGGGGCCTCGGCAGAAGGAGTGTAACGGGATTCCGTGTCCAGGTTATGATCAGTATTTGTCCTCAGCTCAAGAGGCCAGAATGATGTCCCACACACATGATAGAGTGTACTAGCAAGTTAAGGCAATTCTCCGAGGCTCCAGAAATTCTAGCAGGTACTTCGTCTTCCTTCAGGAAAGCTGTTAGTCTATTAATCTGGCTTAACACTCAGTAAATCAACATTCTCCTCCGTCTTTGAAACTGGCCTTGCTGAGGGATATTGGACCAACTTCATTACTGCGTCCCTTTTCACCATGAAAATGGCTATCATGATACATCGATCTCTTCCAAACACTTCCAAAATAAAAAAGAGATTGACGATTACTAGTGAATCCCTGAAAGTAAAAAATGTCATAGAAAACATTCGCTGTTTCCAAGCAGGTCTTAGCAATCATCTCTTGGAGCTCACATCCTTTTCCTTCCGATGACAAATTCTCATCAGCTGGCCCAGATCTCAAACCTGATGACTTGCCACCAGTCCAGCAGTGCTCTTGTTACCCCCTGCTGGTGCTTTATCCTATGGGGTTCCTTCTCCTATAAATTATATACCTTCAGACAGCCTAGTACTTAAATGGTACTGTTCTTCTAAAGGGTCAAAGGCACTTTGCTAATGCCCGATCAGTTTCTCTCTCATGACAGATTTGATTTAATCCATATCTTAGGAAATGGGCAAGCCTACATCATAATTAACATGGAGTCTAAACGGAAAGGATTACGGGAGAAGCTTTTGGTGTTTAAATGATGGACAGATGGCAATCCTGTTGAATTCACATGCTAGTTTGGGTTGATGTCTGTTTACAGAAGTTTGTAGGCTGCATGAGGGTTTTCTGGTAGATTGTAGATTTTCATCATGTGGCCTTTCAGACCTGACTTCATATTTCTGGAGCTATGGGGAAATGATTATGGACTGGATTCAGTAAAGCATTTAGGATATGACTGCAACAGAGATTGCAGCATACTATGTGTAGTCATACTTGAGATAAATGTGACAATCTTGAGATTGCATATTGTACAACTGTGGTAGAGTTAGTTGGTCGTGCTTGTGATGAGGTTGCATCAGCTTTCTCAGATGTCCCAGATTTTTAGAGATTGCTCTAGGATCTTTATCCTAAACAGCTATGTGCAGGGCAGCTAAACCTGCAACTCGAATTAAATGAATAAACTGAAAAATGTTGAAGAAAGAAAAAATAAAGGAAGGGATTAGAACAGGTTTTGGGAGGAAGGATAATTATCTTTATAGACCTGGAGATAAAAGAGAGATGAGATAGTCAGTGATTAGCCAAAGGTTCAGTGTGTCAAACTAATCTGCCATTTTTGATGAGGCAGCTACTTTTCCTGGGAAGGGAAATGGGACCTGGGCTATCTATAGGTACCTCAGCTGATTTTTTTTCTTTTTTTTTTTTCCTGCATGAGAAGCTATTTGCTAAGAGATGATGGGGTAAAGAAACTGCAAGATCTGTTAGGGAGCAGCCCAAGGTGATAAAAACAGATACTGAAAAAGAGTAGGCATACACAGGAAGGGGAGTCCAGTGTTGGGAGCAAACTCGGTGTTGTGTTCTGGGGGAATTGCAATACATTAAACAACAACAACAACAACAAAATCTAAGCTGACATGGGGAAGGACCTGGATTTATCGGATGATCATAATATGATTATAAGTAAACGGAATGAGTGATTCAGCTGTCTTAGCAAAGACTGTGTAAGGCTCTAGTGAAACCCCATCTGAAGGGCTGGTTGCGGTACTGGTTAAGGGACAATCTGTAGCACCTTTCTCATGAGAGGAAGCTAGAGGAGCTCAGCTCCCCAAGGATAACAGAATGAGGGTCGGCAGGGAATAAGGCTTATTACTCCAAATATTATCAGTGACATACAGGAGATACTAATGTAAAGGACGAAGTACAAAAGCAGATGGTATCATTTTACAGTAGAAATAAGACTCCTTCTAACTGTTAAAGAAATGAGGCTCAGGACCAGCCTTCTAGTGACAGTTTAGGGATAAAAAAATATTTTAAAATGGAGCGGATCTCCACAGGCAAAGTTGAGATCAGCCCTAAAAAACCTATTGATTGGATAATGCTCTGAAAATCCTCTGCTCCCCTGCTGTTTAATTTGCTCTCTGTCAAATTTCTGCAGATGTTCAGAAATGTCCCTCTCAACACCTCAGCGTCTCTTTCCCAAAAACCTGGGACACATGGATTAAGAAATGGTACTCTCCTGCACTTAAGCTCTGAGTAAATAGCATAAGAGCACATGTGGAGAGAATACACAACACAGCAGAGCTGGCCCTTTCCTTTAGAAGAGCATGGAGAAAAGATGGGGGTTGCAGTGACCATGTTACTGAAATAGGATTCTTCTACGAAGTGTGAAATGTGGTTTCAGCTCCCTTTTCAGCTCCCTCCTTCCCTGTGAATTGAAATGGGTTTAGTCTCACACCTGCCTCCTCCCTAAAGGAAAGGAAGCGCCTAAATGACAGGCAGAATTGGCATTGGGACACTCTCGGCTCTGCTCATTGAAATGGTGAGATGATGGATGGATGAAGATGCATGGCCCAACAAGACAGAAGTGGCTAAAGGGCTACCTTAGAGGTGGGAAAACAGGAAGAACGGCCCAGTGCTTGTGCTGCTCACTTAGAGACAGAATCCTGAGTCTCCTGTGATAGTGTTTTGTCTGAGGCTTCTTTAAAATCTCCCTGGTAAAACTCTCTAGTGATTGCTCAGTACGGCTTCAAGCCCAGACAGGCTGAGAAAGCTTGAATCCTGCTCTCTCTTCCTGGCTGGCTGTGCTCTATAAATAAAAAATTGCCCCACACATCCTCTCCTGGGTTATTTGGAGAGTATGAACTCCTCTCAAACTCTTTTGAGAAGTTTTTAAATCTCTTTGTTAGGATATGATGGTGCATGGAAGAGGCGAAAGAAGATTTCTGCAGTTGTGAGTGAGCCAGTTAAATCCTAGAGGACTTTAGACATGCTGTTCTCTGGGTTTTTTTCATAGTCCAGCTCTGGGGATCTTCCCACCAGGACAGGTAATTGTTGTGAGTTCCCTTCTGAGCCACTCAGTCTCCATCAGCATTACAGCAGGAGCCTAACGGAAACTCTGGGATTTGTGGTGATGGAAAAGAGTCACGTACAAATACCAGTTCCTCTGACAACTTTTAGAGGGAACCGGCACCTTTTACAAGGAGCTAAACCCCGCCTGGATGTGTTTAAGTCTTCCAGAGGACTTGAGTAGAGAAAAACTGAGGGCACGTCTCTGGCCTGCAATGCAGCACTCCACAGAAATACCTGAACTGATGGTGAGGAAAATAGACTGCAGAGCTGAAAGCACGACGGTATTGCTACACTGACACAGACCAGAGTCAGCGCTGGCTGCCACCACCACCACCCCTTCTTCATACAGGTATACCGTGGAGCAAATGGATCTCGCGCGGTGCTGTACGAGACGTACGGGCCTGTTAGCAGCCAAGTTAGGCGTCGTGACGTGGCACTGCGTGGAGCAGCTCTGTAAAGACAATTGCAGGTGATCCTATTAATTCGTTGGTGCCAATCCCTCTGTCACTGCCCTTTAGATTTTCTGGAGGTCTTCAGGTGCTTAGAGATTACTATGAGACCTCCAGAAGTCCATCGGTCCCCGATCCCTATTTTTGATGCATCCGTTGGCTGTTTGTAAGATGTTGGTAGAACACGGAACATGTAACTGTGTATAGTAACGGTTTGGGATGCTCAGGAAAAAAAGAGGATTATTGTATAATCCTCCCTTTATAAGCCTAGTATTATCAGAATTTCCTTCCAGGTTTACTACAGGGCTATCAAACAGCGCTTGCTCTTACGGCAGGTCACGAAACACAAGTGACCGTGCACGCCAGCATAATGTCATACTTTGAGCCTCGGATCCCGCGGGTAACGGCTAACCCGGGCCTCCCGCTGTCTGCCCGGCCGGCGGGAGCCGGGCCTCGCCCCGGGCACCCCTCCACCAGGGCGGCAGCAGCAGCACACCTCCGCGCCTCCTTGTTTCTTACGCGAGGCCTCAAGGGAGCGTTTCAGCGTCACCACAGCCTGCCTGCGAGAACGTTGCCTGACCCAGCCCGCGGCGTACAGCGGTGGGTGGGCTGTGTGGGACGAGCCCCGCGTCCCGCGGCACCGACTGGCTCGGCCGCACGGAGCAGCCGGCCGCCCCGCAGGACCAAAGACCGACAGGCCTGCGCAAGCGGCCCGAGCCCACGGGACTGAGGCGGCCGGCAGAGCCGGGGCTCCGCCCCCCCGACGGGAGGAGCGAGAGGAGGCGGGGCCTCATTGCAGCTGCCCTTGGGTTGGCTGCGCCTGCCGCGGGGCGGGGCGAGCAGAGTGAGCACAGTTCGGGATTGGCTGCTGCGCGGACCGGCAGCGTTGGGCGCG
Source organism: Bucorvus abyssinicus (assembly GCA_009769605.1). NCBI lineage: Eukaryota > Metazoa > Chordata > Aves > Bucerotiformes > Bucorvidae > Bucorvus > Bucorvus abyssinicus. The sequence goes on from CM020025.1 coordinate 79,658,073, forward strand.
GCCGGCGTGCGAGCCGCAGGGCGCGCCGGCCGCTCGTGCCTCAGTCGCCCCGCAGTCCGCGCCGGGGCACGTCTGCGTTCCGCTGCGCGGGCCGAGCGCCGCTCTTCGGCTGCCGGTGACGATGCTGGACCGCGAGCGCGGCTGGAGCGTCTCGTTTGCCGGCTGCGGTTTCCTGGGCGTCTACCACATCGGCGCCGCCAGCTGCCTGCAGGAGCGCGCCCCGCACGTCATCCGCGACGCCCGGCATATCTACGGCGCCTCCGCCGGGGCGCTCGCCGGCGCCGTGCTCGTCGGAGGCGGTTCTCTGGGTCAGCGGCTACGCCCTTTGCCGCGGCGGCGGGAGGTCCGGCGGGCTGAGGGGGCTGAGACGAGGCGAGGCGAGCCGCCGCGGGTGTGCCGTGCTGCGCCGCCGAGCGGGCCGGCGGGAAGGGGCGAGTGCGGCAGGTCGAGGCCGGCTGCCCTTGCCGCGGTGGTGGGGGGCGGCTGCGGCCTGGCGAGGACCGGCGCGGGCTGTGCCGCGCTGCCCCGCGGGGCTGGCTCTCCTTCCCTGCTTCGCTTTCTGTCCTCAGAGAGGAGCGCCAACTCCTTTACGGAACGAGTTACACGGCCGCGTAGGTGCCGGGCTGCTTTTTTCCCCATTTCCTTACGTCTCTTCCCGTGCACATCCCACCTCCCGGTAAAATACGCAAAAATCGCGTTTTCCCGAGGGTGGCGGAAGAGACCGGTGGGAAAGCTAGCGTTATCCCCCCGTGGATCGGTACTGAGCCAGCTCCCCGCTCAGGAGCGAGCCTCGGCGATGCCTCGTCGGGTTTCCCCGCCGGCGCAGTGACGTGCTCGGGGTTCCCCAGCGCCGCTCCGGGACAGAGCGTGTGTCCCTCCGAGGAGCTCTGCGCCTCCGGCGTTCGGAGCTGCGGGTGCCGGCTTCATGACAACCGCGTTTACCATTGCGCCAAGTAGAGGAATTAAAGACTGTTGGGAAAGCAGCAGGTAGCTGAATCCTAACGCTCTCGGAGGCAAGCACACTAGCCAGGTTACCGCTGTGCAGCAAAACATCTGCGCTTTATTGCGTGTATTCTCTAGTTGCCTTTGCCCATGCAGTTTTGGTAAGCTTTAGCTTGCTTCCTCTAAAGCTTCTCCTTTCTTGGGGTAAGGCTAAGAGTTAAGGTCGGGGCTTAGGTTAGCTGTAACGTACTTTTCTTCTTTAATCTCTGCGCAGTGTACGTTGCGCAGGTCACTTAGGTGTATGATCAGAAACAGCGGGTTGAGTAAAATCACAGATTTGAATTGTGGTTTAAGTCATGGAGTTAATCTTGGTTTGTATTTATACCGGCTAGAAGGTGTTGGTGTGTAACTGAGCATAGTCTCTGTTGTGAAGTAAGCGCTTATTTTCTAGCAGTAGGAAAAGTATACTGTACTTTTAGGTATTTAGGGCTCTTGAGGACCCAAGTATACATTTATCTCGTGAATTGGACGTGCTAGACATTACAGCGGGCTTCATACAAGTGAAGTTATCAAGGTCTTTTGGATAGTAACGTGAATGCAGTTCTGAAAGTGCATGGAATATGTGGAAATCTGAAAGCGGTTTTCCTTTTAAACCAAAGGAATCCACTGAATAAAAGCTTATCTAGTTCATGACTCAACACTGATTGGTTTTGTTCACAGTTCCTTTAACAGGTTCAGAATTAGAAGGTTTTGTATATTTGCATTTTGTGAAGGAATCTCGATGGAGGAGGAAAACAAGGAGTGCTTCTTTTGAATTTGGAGAGCGTTTGGATTTTGCTTTTAAATTTGAGGGAACAATTCACTCACTAAAGCAATCAGAAGTTCCCTGTACGTGCAGGAGAGTTAATGCTGTGAAATGCTTTTCCTGCTGCTTAGCCACTGATCTCTATCACATGTGCTTAATTTCTTCAAAGCTTTAGCAACAAACTTGTGCTACCTAAACCTTTTAATTTAATTTTGCTGTAATGTTCTACCTGTGGAGTTATGAGCCTATTATCAGGTTTTAAAACAAATCATATTTATCCACAATGGCTATTTATTTTTAGAACGTATCCAATTTTAAGTCTTAAGTCATTGTAAATGATGTAAGAAGGAAGCTGCTTTAAATATTTGAAGTGCTCTTAAGCACAAAAATGTATATTATTTACCTGAAAGTATGTGTTATTTACAGCTTTTAAAATTTTTGGCATTTTAATAATTGAGACTTGCAGACTTCAAATTATTCCCTTGTCTTTCCCTTCTCATATGCCAACTGAGATTTTTGCTTTTCTCTAACTAATTGAATAGCTAGTATGTGTGCAATTGCTGCCCAAGGTGTTGTATTTCATGGGCAAGTGTATTTCTTCTGGAAACTTTTTTTAAGGAAAAAAAAAAAGACCAACACCACTTGGGAATGCTGGAAGAGCCTTCAAAATTAACCACATTCTAAAACTGGTGAATTGTTGTAAATCCATCAAACTGAGAAGATATTCCCCTTTAAATTCTGTATCTTTGTAGCTGTTATTTTTTGTGAGTTTGTGTGAAAGCAATGGATTTCAAATAAGCTCTAAAGAAACATGGCGGTATAATAATTTGATATATTTTATTGGTTTGCATTGTATGCCTCCTTTACATTGATATACTTTAATGTGCAGTATCTGTTATTTCTGCAGTTATGGTTAGAAGTCCCACATGTTTTCACAGTCGCGTTTCACTGTGGTAAGGTAGAGCCATACTCTTCTCAGAGATGGGTGGTGGAAGGATGAGATGCAGCAGACACAAGCTGGGACATGGCAAATTCTTATTAGGTATAAGGAGAAGAAAATTACCTTGAGGGTGGTAAAATACTGAAATAGGTGCCCAGAGAAGCTGTGGGACCTCTGTCCTTGGAGGTGTTCAAGACTTGGCTGGACCCAGCCCTGAATTAGTCCACTTGTCGGTGCACATAAAACACTAAGTGTGTAGGTGTATATATGTGATCAGGATTTCTGACTAAAATTGAAATGCATATTTCATCTCTTACAGGTTTGTAGCCCGATGCTTTAAATAAAGGGTTTTCTTTGTGCTTCGTGTTATCTGTTGGATAGGCAAACTGAGAGTCTGTAGAATTGCAGGTTTGAATAAATGTAAACATTAGCCATTGCATGGAGGGGGGGGAAAAAAGTGTACTTTTCCAGACTGAGGAAGAAATTTCGCTTGAATTTGTGGGGGAAGGCAGAGGCGAGGAGCTTAGAGGCAACTGTTCTGAGGAGGAATGGCATGCCAGGCTGTCCCAAACTGTAACTGTTAAGGTGCACTCCCCTGGTTAGGTCTGCGCCATGGATGTCTTGGTGATGTGTTATCTGTTCTAGTGGGACGTTAAAGAGGACAGGTTTGGCGAGTGCTGTAAATATGATGTCAGCTTTTACTCTGTGGGAAATTATTAAATATAAAACTATTAAAAATAGGAACATAGAAATATAACTAGGAATGCAGACGTGTAACTAGAAACCATTCACGTTTAATAGAAACATTAGTTTCTTTAGCACTCTTGCGTTCCAAAAATAAAACAGATGTCCCAAGGTCTGCCTAAAATCCCAGTCTGCCTTGAGCTCTAGCCCTCTGCCCCTTCCTGAGGAGATCCCATTTTGGAATACGTGAGCTTGGCAGGTAGTTCTATTCTAGTCCTGTTGAAGAAGGAAAGAAGTTGGAATACTTCGAAGTCTATTGAACTAATAATGAACAGCTTTTAAAATTTTCAGGGTTTTAATATCACGTACTCTTGGGTTGACACAACCCTTTTTTTTTTTTTTTTTTTTTGCTTAGGAGCCTTTCCCCTATTTAAAATAGGTTACAGTAAACAAAATGTGTAAACTCGATTTTTTTTTTTTTTTCCCCCCCTTATTTTTTTTCTGCTATAGACTACCTCAAATGTAGAAGTTCTTGTATGTGGAAGAGATGGGGAAACCATGAAATCAAATTTCATTTTAATGGGTAGTTATTTTCTCAAGGGAAGGTGAAGCGAGAGGAGTTCAAATCTAAACTATTACAGGTTGTCAGTTTTGCAGCCCTGTAACGGGGTATGTAAAGGGAGCTGATACTTGCTTGACGTTTTTTAAGGTGAGAGGTAAATCACAACGCAAAGTTAGTAGAAGGCACTGGTTTACTTTTATTTTCTTTTCTTGCAGAAAAGGCTTGCAGTGCAAATGAAGGAGGGTGCTACCGTGTTTCAAACTTAAGTAATAGATTGAGCTTCAATTTGTCGGGTTGCTAGCTAGAAAAACAGGTCAGGACCTGGCAGAGAAGTGAGAGCATGTGCATTTGTTTGCTCATGCGTCCACGCACCCAGTGCTTTTGGTCTGCTTTTTAGAACAAACAATTTACTTGCTTGGTGTGTGAGTTTTCAAAAATGTTCTTATTTTGCAAAAAGAAATTAATGCATGCGCTAAGACTGCTGTTCCTGGACAGAGTTCTGGTAGCTCCGTATCTCAGATTTCTGAAATGTGCCCAATTGCTATTTTTAGAAAGTTTAGAAGATCGAACATTGCTAAATTAATTTATTAGAAAAAAAAAAAAAAGGTGGTGATTTATATCTGAGTGCATAAAAAACCAGAACTGCTAAAATGGTCTGCATAACTGCTTTTGGAAATAACTTCTTCACTTGTCAGAATGTGTCTTGTGCCATTTCTTTAATTGCATGTGAAACATGTATTACTAACGAAAGCCTATCTTTGATCATGACCAGTGAGCTATGTCTAAATTGTTTGCTGTCTTCTGGGGTGGGGGGGTTGAGTCAGGCTACTGATACCAGCAGATTCATGGCCCCAGGCTTCGCTCTGCAAGGGTGGAATGAAAAAAATGGTAGTGGTAAAAATGGAGTATGTTTGATTCCTCAGGTTTTTTTTTTAGTGGTACTCTTTTGACATAGCACAGAAAACCAAGAGTCTAAGAACAAGAAAAGTTTAGGTACTGCTATTCAAGGGGGGAAAGTAACATTGCAGAAAAATAATATTTTTGGAAATTCTTCTGAATTCAAAGGCTTAAGCAAAGTTGTTTCCCGTACAGTGCTCACATTTAACTTGGTAAGTTGAATCCTGCGTGCTCTGGAAAGAGACTGTGTAACTTAAAATATACAAGTTCTGAAAATAGTTTTGGATGACCTTGTAGCATACCGCTCAGGTTAACAACATGTTACTTTGACCTTCCTCCCCACCTCCTCTCCTCTACCAAGCTGACACGCTTATCGGGCCGTTTCCTCAAGGTACGCTCTGGAGAAACATGGCGTTAAAGACTCAAACGTACCATTGCAGGTGGATGAGCCGCTCTTCTTACTATGGCTAGGGGTGTGGTTGGTAAAATTATTTTAGTGTTCTTCGTGAACAATCATGTCTTCTGTAGTGGTTTAATCTAGTTGCCCAAATGCTGATTTAATTGGTGACAAATTGTTGTCTGTACATACTGGTAAAAATGCCCTATTAAGGGGGATACCCGTGTGAGAGGTGTTACAGATCTCCTCCACGTTCCTTAGACACTGCTTTAAAAACTTCCCTGCTGACGTTTCTTCCCATAAGTTTAGATTTAATGTTTCCTTTATTGTGTTTATATATAAATGAAAGTTAAGTGGTGCCCTGAAACCTGAAGTCCAACAAGTGTTCCTAGCTGCGATGAACCCCGGTGCTGTGCTTCCTTAACAGACACACTGTGGACTTTAAATCTGCGAATCGTACACTGTAGGTTCTTAGGGATGTTGTATATGGAATATATCCATGAATACGTGCTTATGGAAAGTCGCTCATCTTCGTTATTTCCTTAAAGAATGTGTTTCTTGAATTAATAATTCCTCATGGAAACTTCTTACGTGGATATTTTACACCTACAGTCTACATATCAATAACATATAAGTAACTTAGTGGCCGAGGCTTCACCAGGAGTTTTATTTGAACATCTAAAGTGACTTCTTCTTACCTCAGGAAATTCCTAAAGTCTGCTAAACGCTAGTGGGCAGTTATTTATCTGTTAAAAAGCTTTTGAATTTTCCTGCGAGCAACCAGAGAGAGAAGTTGGAGCTCTTGACGTGCTTTATTACTGGCAGTGTGTTGTATGTTTTTTGACATATCTTCTGTTCTTAAATGAAATGCATTTTATTTGCAGCTCAAGCTTGTGCAGATGTTCTGGCATTAGCCAAAGAAGCTAGAAAGCGAAATCTTGGTCCTCTTCATCCTTCCTTTAATGTGATAAAGATAATAAGAGAGGGACTGATGAGAAATCTCCCAGAAAACACTCACCAGTTGTCATCGGGCAGACTGTGTATTTCACTAACCAGAGTATCAGATGGTAAAAATGCACTGGTATCGAATTTTAACTCTAAAGAAGAAGTTGTCCAGGTATGTTTATTTCTGGCGACTTAAAAAATTTTCTGTAATCCTAAGTCCATTTAATGTCATCCATTGGATTTCCATTTTAAACATTTTAAGATATTGTGACCGTGACAGTATTTTGAAGATTAATTCAAGCTTCATTATGCTAAATTCACTTACTAGTTTTGCTAGTCAACATATCTGCAAACTGCTTTAGTGGGTAGGTGCAAGGGATCAATCTTAAAAAGAATAAATGCCTTTGAAGTATAGTGTACTAATAAAACTATATCCTTCATGAATAAGATTTTTTGAAGGTCATTATTCTAAAAGCAGTGATCAAGAAACAGGCAAAAAGTCTTTTTAAATTCTTAATATCGGTTACGAAGCTAGTTTAGTGTGATCCCAGAATGTTGATATTTGTGTCCCCAGTTAGTTACTTTGATTACTCAGAAAGTGTGTAGCTCAAGTGAATGATCATCAACGTTCTTGCTAATTAGCAAAGTAGCATTTCAGTGAGTCTTATAGCGTTTTGGAGTGTGGTTATATCCTAAAAAAGAAATGTGGAACACACTTATCCTGTTTAAAATAATGCTTGCTAATATTTTTTTTTTCCCCGCCTTCTTTTTATTCAGGGGTAGTTCCTGGGGATTTTTTTGGTTGCTTGCTCAGTTGTTTTTGTTGACATCTAAAGAGATGATAATTTCAATAATAGAACAGTTACCATTTAATTTATATGGTCTCGTTTTCCTACAGGCTTTAATCTGTAGTTCATTTGTCCCTATTTATTGTGGCCTAATTCCACCATCATTTAGAGGTGTGGTAAGTCTCTATTGTTAAGATCTAAAAGTAGTTCTAGCTATTCCGAAAATATTAAGAGACGGTGCATATGTTTTTTTTGTTATCCTACTGTAAAATAAATACCTTCATCATAGCTTCTAGTACTGTAGCTGTATTTTATAACTTTTAAAAAAAGCAATGTGTAGAAGATCTGTTATGTATATTTCTTCTTCCTCCTGCCAAACACACACACATTAAATTTCTTGCTTGCTGTTGCAGTAATTAAAAGAGGGTATTTTAAGTGAGCAAGCATTTAACTTACGGATAAATATTTACTGAAGAAAGTGATATTCATTCATGTCTACAAATTTATAGGAAGGGTCAATTATACTTGTTTGTTTAAAAAAAAAATCTTGTAACATAGTTTACTGTATATCTTTGTGTTCTTGCTGTCGGTAGATCTGCCTTAAAACTGGATTAAAGTTCCATGTTCAGTTAGATATAAATAAAGCTTTTTAATGTCATCTGTCATTTGTATTCTGTGTAAGAAAAGTTGCTTTTTAAAGGTAAAGTGTAAGTATGTTAGTCTGTTTAGTAACTGTTGGTTACAAAACCTCTTAATACTTCTTGGCTGTACTGGGTTTTCTAAGATCCCTGTTAAAGGGGCAACAACTGCAGGAAAGTCAATATAGTTTGTCGTAGGTGTTTTGATTAAGAGGTCTGGAAGCAGACCTGCCCTTCAAGGCGGTGACATTCGTGGCTTTTTGTTGTAGGGTTGTATTAACTTGCATTTACCTTCCTTCTAACTTTGGTGCTCCTTACACAAGGAGAGGGGAAGAATTTTGAAAGAAAACTCAAAACATCTTTAACAGTGGTTGATTACAGATTGCTCTCAAGGCAAGCTGGAAGTGCAAAAAGGCTAAGGATAGACATGAAATGTATTTTCTTCTTCTTTCTTGCTGAGATTTAAGCAAAAGTGATGAGAACCGTATAGGGGTTTTTCTTTCTCTGTACTTCAAATCCTTGTATGTCTCCTTAAACTCTTCCAGATTAAAGGTGTTATGAAAACAGGATGTTGGACCAAATCCAAGGTTTAGGTGGATCCAGGCTAATCTGGCTCTTCAGTTCTTGTCACCAGACAACAATGTTATTTTAAAAGGCTTAGTTCAGAGTACGAAAACGTACAAGTGATGCTTTATGTGGTCCTATTTTGAGGGAAGGGGAAGGCAGGAATCATTGTATACTTCTGCTCTTTCCGATTTTTTTGAAATGACTTTAATGCTTAGGAAGCATTTTTTGATGTACCTTGGTAAGAATACCACAGTTGCTTGTGCTTGGCATGACTCCTGTAGGGCTCAAACACAGTACAATGTCAGGTATGTCAACTTTATAAAATCTTGCTGTTTACTGGCTTGGTGCGTCATTCCTCAATACTTTAAAACAAAGACTTACGGCTAACTTTCACAAAGTATATCTTACTGCCAATTCAGAAGCTTTTGGGTGTGGTGGGTTTTGTTTGGGGTTTTTTTTTTTTACCCCTTTCAAACATAGCAATGTTTTTAGATTAATTACTAGGGGGAACAGATAGGCAGAAACTTCAAATAATTAGAACCATTTACCTCTATAGAACGCTGACTCAGATGGGTACTTCCACCTTTTTAATAGCTTCATGAGAAGGCTGCATGCTATGGCTCCTCCTTTGCCAAACCTGTTGTATTGTACTTGATACTTCCACAAAGGACTTGGTGATTGCACGTGTTCCTTCCTATAGGAAGTTTGTCAGTAGCTGCATGCTGCTGACAGGTAGGAACAGGCTGCACTAGAAGAGTATGTTGGATAAATTGCTCTGAGCTGTCCTCTTCCTAATTTGTTTCTCAGAGTGGTCAGGGAATCAGCATCAAGGCAGATGAAATTTTTAATCCAGGTTGCTCCTGCTCAAAACACTTGCTCTGTTACCTTTACATTTTACAAGGACCTACAGGTTCTGTTTCTTGCCTAGTTAGGAAGAAGGAAAATGCAGCCACTAAACCAGCGAAGCTGGTGATGTGGAGTAGTCTTCTGCTACCATCAGAACAAACTGGCTACAACTGGTCCCGCTGGAAAGATGGCTGTTGTGAGTGACTGCAGTTGTCGTCTTTGGCTGTAGCAGCTGCTGCACTATAGATTAGTTACCCCGATAGAGAACCCTTCAGTTCTTGGACCTTAAAACGTGTAGGATGATGATGCCTGCTTCTGCAGTTTTAGTGCAACTGAACATGAGAGGCAAAAGTAATAACCCAAAACAGCTTCTAAACTTCTACTCAAAGCAGAGTAGATAATCCATGACTGTTGGCAAGGTTTCTGAAGCATTACCTGTTTTTACTTGCAGTTTCTTTATGTCCAAATATTTTTGATGCTTTTAGATCAAATCACTGAGAGTAATTTTAAGTTACTCTCAGCCTAACTTAATGGTTTAGTATCACAGAGCTTGAGCTTTGAAGCGTAGAGCTACTATTTTATTTGTATTCTTTCTAAAGAAATATCCTGCTAGCTCTTTGGTTGGCACCCCCCTTTGAGGAAGAAGAGACAGCTGCGCTACTGCTTCTCTGCACGTTGTGTAAGATTATGATCTTTAAAATGGTCTTGCTCTTAAACAGAAAAATCCCAAATAGAATACTCTTAGGCTACAGACTCACAGAATCATCTGGTTGGAAGAGACCTTTAAGATCATCGAGTCCAACCGTTCACCCTGCACCGCCAGGGTCCCTAAACCATGTCCCTCAGCACCACATCCACACGGCTTTGAAACACCTCCAGGGATGGGGACTCCACCACCTCCCTGGGCAGCCTGTTCCAATGCTTAATGGCCCTCTGTGGAAATAAATTTTTCCTGATATCCAACCTAAATTTCCCCTGACACAACTTAAGGCCATTCCCTCTTGTCCTGTCGTTCTAACATGGGAGAAGAGACTGACCCCCACCTCACTACAGCCTCCTTTCAGGTGGTTGTAGAGAGCGATACCTACGGAACTACAGGTAGGAATGTTTTCTGACTGGCATAGAGGACAAAGCATGCTACTCAAAGCGTTAAGCCTGGGAGCATAGGCAGTGACTGTGCTGCTAGCCTTAAGTGCTATTTAACTCTTGCATGGAAGATCTGCTAGTTAGAAAGTCTCAGCCTTTGAGACTTCTTGTTTGTTAATTTTGTAGCGCTACGTGGATGGAGGAATCAGTGACAACTTACCTCACTATGAATCTAAGGATACCATCACAGTTTCGCCTTTCGCTGGGGAGTGTGATATCTGTCCAAAGGGCAATTCTGCCAACTTTCATGAAATGAATCTGACCAACACCAGCATTCAGTTCAGTTTGGGGAACCTTTATCGTTTAACACAAGCACTCTTTCCACCAGAACCTAAGGTAAGTCACTGCCTTTATGTAGTTAGTAAAATATCTTTCCATACAAAAGCCTTGCTTTTGCAGAAAGCTACAGTAATCTTACCATTTCATCTAGTCATATAAACTTTTCTGGTGACATTTCTCTTCTTGTTTCTATTTTTATTTTTTTTAGTGTTCATTCCCCTAAATAACAGAATAATTAAAATAGAAGAGAAAGGCTAATAAAATAATAGTCTCTCTTGGACATTGGCTGTTGGCTTTCAGTATTTATTTGAGAATTAGCACAGGATTCTGTCATAAAATCAACATTGGTAAATTAATAACCGTTAGTTTGTAGTCCTTTCATATTTACCTGCTAACCAGGTGCTTCAGAACTTAGAAGTTCTAAAGCTTCATGGTTTTGAAAAGTTCTCAATTAATACTTCATGCAGGCAAGTTGCCTTTAAACTTTGCTAAAAGCTGTTAGTTGCAGATCTGATGAGGGAAATGCTCTTTAATTGCTGTTGTGGAAGCTGAAAAAACGAAAACAGACCTTGCCAATTGGCTTGGGATATGCTACAGAGAAGTAATGTTTCTGGCTGCTATAGGTGTATTTTTTTAATTGAGGGCTTTTTGGCCACTTAAAGAAAAATCTTAAATTCTACTTATGTAGGCTTTAATTTTTAATTTTCTTTTTTGTTTTGTCTAGGACTACTGTGTAGGTGAGCTGGTGTTGCATCTGGTGAAAGATGTTTTCGTAGGGAAGACTGAGTCTGAGCATGAAAACTGCACAGCTGAATTTTTCATAGTTTTGGAAAGTGGGAAGTGCTAGGAGGGAGGGAGGGGATTTGGCATACTCCAAGCCACCCTGTTTCATTGTTGCTTGCATCTGCTGAAAGGCTAGTAAAAGAAGCAAAAGGGGAGGAAATTCTTGCAAACTGTTAGCTTGCCGTCCTTTTAGGTGAATAGCTCAGTGCATCTGTAATAGCTGAAAGATGAGTTCATGTACACATGATCATGCATGCGTCATCACAGTAGGCATATTAACCTGAATCTGTTGGATTACAGCAACTGTTTAATGTAAATTTTTCTTGCAAAAATGGAGGGTGGATGGAAGCGGCTTTTCATTCTTCAAACTGTTGGTCTTAAGTTGAATCTCCTTTTATTTGTCTGACTCATTTATCCTATACTTGCAGGTACTAGGAGAGATCTGTGAGCAAGGATATTCAGATGCTCTTAAATTCTTGAAAGAGAATGGTATGTTACACTTGTGAATAATTACTGATGGTGTGGTCTTAACCTGAGGTTTATTAAAAAAAAAAAAAAGAGGGGGGTTGTATGCAGCAAAGAAGGGACTAGGTCTTTGAGGTATTTGAAGGAATGTTAAATAGAGTTCTTGTAGAAATGCCATAGTTGTAGTAACTATTCAACTGAGGCAAGTTGTGCTGCCACTTAGAAACTGAACTTCTGGGTTTCTGTCAAATTTGTGTGAAGTGAGTGTTAAGGTATTGTTAAGTGAAATTACCAAAGAATTCCAGGTCTAGGAAAATGATACTATTAGTTTCTTTTGTGTTGTTGTGAAGGACAGGAATAGGCTTATGTTTTCCACTCCTGTGAATCCTTTATCATCTTATCACCTTCTCTCTGCTATCATCCAAGTGAATTTCTGGGTAAGCCTTACAGTTCAGAACTGGGAGCTTGCTAACAACAATATAAACTCAGTCACAGACAAATCCTTAGTCTGTCTCATGAAAGACTTCAGAAGACGATGTCTTGTAATGTAGCAGTTGCTGGGACCCAGATAAGTTTAGGATGAAGAATTGAAAGTTGCTCTGCCCTACTGCTAGAATTCTAGTAACATTTTATATTAATAAATGTCATTGCTCTGCACACTGAGACAAACGAGTTAGACAGTACCTTGATATTAGCACGAAGTTAACCATGAGTTAAATATGCCTCGTCCCTGTAGTCTGGATGCAGAAGCAAATTGGTACTGGGTCAGATTAGAGGAATGGAAACTGAACCGCGATGTTTGCACTATTACAGATGGTACTGGCAGCAGAATTGCAATGCAGGCATAGCTTGATGTGTTCACTGCTTATACTCTGTTAAAAATAACAAACATTATATATTCAAGGTTTTTGGAACAATTTTCTTCACTGTTAAAGAACATCACGGTTCCACTTAAGCGTTTGATTTTTCTAGTAAGATTATTAAATATTTAATGAGGGAGTCCTGCTTTATACCTTTTATCAGGTGATTTAAAAGCACAAGCTATATCAAGAGTCTATAATTTGTGATTGTCTGGGCTAAGATGGGTTCTGTTGCACACACACATCTCCTGTGTGCATGTTTCCATCCGGCAATAATATCTGAGATTCCTTGCAGCTCTTTCTTAGTGTTTGTCCCCCACATCCTCTGTGCATTGCACTATTGTCCTTTTGCACACTACTGATCTTGTGATCACCTTTGTTTGTATTCTGTCGCAGGGTTGTCTTACTTCAAGCTTAATCAGTGCTAATTATAATCTTTACCTTTAATCAGTGATAATTACAACCTTTATGCGTCTCCTTTCCTGTTATTTCAGCTGTAGGAGTGAATTCCTCCCCACCCACTCTCCCCATCTGTAACACCTCAGATAACTTTTCTGCTAAATTCACTGTATATTCTTTTCACGTTTGTCTTTTAGGAGCAATTGTAAGTAGGATACAGATTCTGTTGTATGTAGGTATGGATAGGCACGTAGTCAAATTTGGTAGTCTTTACATATAAATAATGTCTCAATGATTTTCTGGAAATTGAGTGTAAATACCCTTCTTGTACGTTTCATGTTGTGCTCATTATCTAGTGCTTGTTTCTAGGGTAATTGTCAGGGCTATTTCTTCATTTGGACCAGTTTTGCAAGGCAACCAGCGTCGATTTAGATCTACGCTTTGGATGTGTCTTAAAATGATATTGTACCCTGCTCACTTTCCTCCTCCACCCTGTTGTAGCAATGCCTCAAAGTACTTGTAATACCTGCCATGTCAAAATGCCCAAATGGCTGATGTGTTTTAGGTGTTTTCTTTCAAATAAGTGTTAAATCAATTTTTCTCCTCTCCTTTAAATAATTTGTTTTTTGCTGGAACAACTTTGGTAGATGACTGTATGTTTCCAGTGCAGTCTCAGCTAATTGTTGATGTTTTTCTTTCCTTTAGAATCTGTTTTAAAGTAAGACCTAACCCTACAAAAGCATATTCATCAATGCGGTTAAATGCTTGTGGGATTATAAGAGCAAGGGTATTTGACAGTGGGTAGATAATGTTCCCTCAGGATAGGCCTTTGTACAAATACACGTGCTACAGGTACTGTACGGATTCTCTGAAGACCTGTGGATCAAGCCTAAGTAGAAGCTCTTGACTTTTTCAGGTATTCTGAATGACTCAATTTATATCCACTTGTCCTTCACAAAAAGAAATGCTCAGGAGGCTGCGCAACACATTGACCATATGAAGAAAAAAAAAATTACAGAAAATAACAGAGTAGAAACTTTGAAAATAGGAGTACTTAATGACCCGCTGAAACAAAATCCATGGCCTTTGGAGAAAAGCATATTTGAGAGTCTACCTCCTAGGCTTCGTAGAGGTACGTTCTTCAGGCTGTTTCCTGTCACTGTGAATTACAAACTTTGATTTATTTTTTCCCCTTCTTACTCTTATAATTTTCATAAGATGCTTCCTATATAATCTTATAATTGCCTGTGAAATTGGAGACTAGCTCAACTCCCCCAAAAATTCTTTATAAATACTTATTAAATGTGAATATGTCCATTTTGATTTAGCTACAGAAGTATTGTTGAAGCAGGAGGAAGGAGCTACGTTCAACACTGCAGAGCCATGATTTGAATTCTTCTTTGGTTTTTGGATAAACTTTGTATGTGCACAATATTTTTGTAAGCGTTTATTTCACAGCAAAGTTGAACCTCAATTCCAAACACTGGTTATCCCCATCTTATTTTTAAAACACACTTCTGTCAACATCTAATTCTCTGGCTTTGTCTTTTTAATAAGCTGTTAATAGACCAAAACCACTTCTGGTATTTCTTTAATATATAACTTTAACCTAGGGGGTTTTTTTTGTGTGTGGATTTTCAAGATCTGAAATTTTGATCCCCATGACTTAGGAGAACAAAATTTGAAGTGTGATATTTCTTACAACTACGTCTAACAGTTGGAATTTGTGGAACTCTAAACTCCTCGGAGTTACAGAGTCTCTAAGATGACAGGAAGGTTGTCTCCAAAAATACTTAGGTAGTTTAGATGTGAACTTTACATCCTCTTATTACAAAATAATTACTAGCCTTATTGCTTAAAAGTTCTGGGTAATGCCTTTTGACCCTCTGGTATATGTCGGAGTTTCCCATATTTTATATAGCATAGAGAATGTTTATATTAAGAGTTCCTTGTGATGAATTCTTCTATTTCCTATCAGTAACACTTGATGCTGTTGACTGAAGATGACCAAACTTTGAGCAAATTATTTAAACTGTTTTCAAGTAGTCTAATCTTTTTCAAAAATAATTATTCTTAAGCACTGCAGGAAGCTTGTAAAGAACAGAATGGATTCTATGCTCAGTTCTCTAAACTTTTCCCGATGCGGGTAATATCCTATCTGATGCTTCCATACACGCTACCAGTGGAGTCCGCTTATTCTGTTGCTTTACGGTAAGGAACTTCTAATGATCCATTTTAGAGTTATTATGCTTCCGGAAGTTTACTCATTGAGAACTTACTCAGTGTTGTAGGCATTCTGGTACTCTGGAATTCAAGTCATAACTATCCAAAGACCATTATTCCTACCTACATAACGCATCCTCCTAAAATGTATTTTGGTTTTGATTGTAGGTTAGTAAACTGGTTTCCTGACATGCCTGCTGATGTTCGATGGATGCAAGAACAACTTTGTCAGATTGCTGGTACAGTTTATTCCCAGGCTAAAAGCAAACTGTTCTGTACATCCAGGTAAAGTGGAGAGCTGCTGCATGCAAATGATGCATTTTTAGGAATTTTTTTTCTACTTTGTCAGAGCTTCAAGTACTAATAAGGTTCTCTCTTAAAAGAGGATTTAATAATTTTCTCAAAGGTAACACAAAACAGTTCTCACTGCTTCTACTCCTTAGCATTGTTTCTTAAGTATCTTTTCTGGTGCTTCTTGTTTATAACTGATCAATGACTGCTACATACTGGAGATGAAGAGGTGTTGCCTGTTGATAGGCTTATGGTTTTGGGGGAGAGGGGTGGGTTATGGAGCAGGCATTGAACTGAGAACAGAGACCTTGTTCCTTCTCTGCTCCACAGTACCTGGAACAATCAGGAAGAAAGGAGGAAAAGGTGTTCAAGGTGTTCTAAATCAGATGTAGCTGCTAGGAACAGGAAAACAGTGGGAGAAAGACTAGATTCTTAGGAGTCTGGACAGGAAAGGTTGTAAGAGTTAAAAAGTAGATGAATATGAGGGACAGTCTTGTAAGATAGTTGGGAAGAATTAAAATAACACATATGGAAAATTTTTAAGAACTCCTGTTTCTGTGGAAGGGAAACCTCTACTTTAACCTGGTTGTAACTCGGTTTACTATGCTTCCCTCACCACACCGATGTGAGGTTTAGCCTTTCAGACTTCTTACTTTTGTTACACTCTATAGCACTATGCGCATGGAGGAACTGGTGACGACTCCTCTTTGTATGAATCTTAATACTGTTACTGTTTCACTTTTCACTGGGGAGTTCTGCAAACTTTCACAAAATGACTATGAGCCCTGTTCAGGTTAGATTTTCCTCCTAAAAAATTGACTTGTTGCCGGAACAGAGAGTTGCACAGTCATGTCAGAGTAGTGCTAGAAGTAGAGAAACATTGTCTCTCTGAGGTCCAAATGCCTATAAATATGAAGTTTCCTAAGATTTGTTCCGAAAAAGCATAAATCCAGACTTCAGTAGAATAGGTCATATCTATTGCACTGTAATTTTTCTGATGATTGTCTCAACTTCTGCAGTGGCTGGGTAGGAGGCAGAAGAAGTGGGATAGAAATTAGACTGAAAAGCAATTAGGCGTGAGCAGAATTGTTAAATGCTTCAAAAAAGCTTCCAAGACATAGCTGTAGCACTGGAGATTCCTAACTGCAGCAGTCATTTCAATTACATCATTGCCATGTTAAATTAAAATGAAAAATACCCTTTTATTTGAGCCAAGAGTTCTTGAGCTTTTGTCTTCCTGTTTTTAGCAATTGAGTTAGATAAGGAGGAGGATCAAAGATGCTCCTTTTGCCCTGGCAGTGCTATAGACTGACCCATCAGAAATGCAGGTTTGATATATCTGAGAATAACTGCTTGACCCTACTTCCTTATAAGAAGCCTTGCCAGCTTGTGGATTGGCATCATGAAAGATTCGATTCATATGCTCCATCCCTTAGTCAAACTTACTATTAAAGGTTGTGGCTTAATGGAAGGCTTAATGAGCTCGAAGCTTGGGTTTCCTTCCCCCTTTGGAAGCATTAAATGGTGACTTTAATTTTAGGTTGTAAAGATGTTTTCTTTTTACAATATTCAGTTTTATCCAGAATTCAGAAGCATTTAATTTCTCTATAAAAATAGCTTCTCTTCTCCCTTTATGAAATCAGTCAAAGCCTTTTCTTGTACAACACTAGCTGGATTTTGAGGCCATCTCTCAGAGCAGAAATGTAGTTCTCAGTATATATTTGCTATCATCCTACTGTTATGTCTTCAGTTATTTCATAACACCTGTACTCCGGTGTCCTTTTTTCCAGTTTTTATTAATGATATTTCTGGCTCCTTTCCACTATGAGTTTGGGTATAATCATCTTCCTGCTTTTAGCCTTATTTAGCACTTTTTGATGTTGTTCATATTCCAGCCTTACCAGTTGTGAGACTCTTCATCTGAAATGGGCATTTGGAAGGCACAGTTATCACAAGACTTTCCCAGAACTTCTCAGAGGGTTTATTTGGTCATTGAGTTATCATTGACCAGAAACAGTGTTCCTCTTCTTGTGGAAAGAGAAGCTCTTGGCTGTAAAACAGAACATGGTGGTCACATCATTTTTGCTGTATGCTTTTCTGGTATCTTCAAGGTGATCAGCTCCCACTAAACTGTTCACACTGTCGTACTTCTAAGTTTCCAGAAACCTCCCTTTAAGTGGCTTCCCTCTTCAGGTAGCTAGGTCTCAAGGCTCTGTGTGTAGGATCCTGCATTGTGTTCTACAGGTGACTCTCTGTGGTCTTGTACTTTTTTCAAGCATCCACCAAGAATTAACTGCTGCTTTTGCAGAAAGTAATCTCCCCACCTGTTTTTTTATGCTCTTCCCCTTATGTCATCAGGTCTAGCTTCTGTTTTGGAATCAAACTTAAATCTCATGAAAGTTTGCGCTGTTTACGGTTTGAAAATCCTTTTAGGAAACTTAACCTGGTGGATGGTATCTTCTAGTGCACCTAAACTTCAGGTATGGAAACTGGTGTTGAAGTGCGTGTATGGTGAGTTGGTTTTTTTTGGTGTGGGCGAGTGGACGTTGCAGATTGTTTTGGGTTTTTACCCAAAAGCACTGCAAGAGGAGAGAGAACTTTCAAGAAAAAAATGGCTATTCTTGGTGACAACTTCAGTTTCCCGTTTCTCTGAGTGGAAAAGACTAACCTGGTGATTCAGGTGCTGTTTTAGAGTGTAGAAAAGTTCTGTTCTAGCTGTTCAAGTTGGTGATTAGTAGCAGGTTGTAAAGTGAAATGTGGAGATGGCATTTGGAAAGTTGAACAGCTATGTTTGCCACTCAACTTGTAAATGTTGAGATTCTTCTTGTTAATGTTCAGTTAGTGCTGTGATTGGTAAATCGGGCAATGTTCTAAGTGGATAGCAGGGGAGAGATCAGGACTATTTAGGATGCAATGTACAAACTTGGGTCTACCCTTCTGAGCTCATCAGAAAGATGGGACTTTTAGTGTAACTATTTTATACCTCCTTCTGAAGACCACACATAGTGGCAGAGTGTCCCTCTTTTAGATATGACTGTTTCAAGATCCTGTTGTGCCATATCTGAACTCACTAAATGTATTTAGCATTAACTATTTTCCTCTAGTGTTCTTCCTTATATGTAGATTCCCTGTCAGACATCTGAACAGTAATAGAAATGTCATTGAAACAGTAATAATATTTTAATTTTTCTTCTTTTTTAAACAGGAAAGACAGTTATGCGTCACTAAGAAAACGTCAAACTGTCCCATCTACTATGCAATTTCATTCTTCATACTGCCACCTTAAAATGCCTCACTCTTCTGCAGATCTTGAAACCTGGCTCTGGGAATCTTCATGCTTCACGCACTCACCCATGAAAGATGCTTCTGCTAACACGCAGGAGCATTTGGACTTGAGCTCTTACCCTGATTTTCTCCCAAATTGTGATGAGTCTGGGTTGGAAACAGATTTTGACTCTTCCTCAGAGACAAGTTTCCAAACTGCTCCAGAGTATTAATTTGGAAATAGATTTCACAGATTTAAAAATTCCAATTCGGCAGAGACATTTAAATCCTAAAGGAGTAAAGATCACTTTCTTTATTGCCAATAAGCGTTGGAAAATTACTTGTTTACAGCTTCCTGACAAATCTGCCTTGGGAATTCTACTGTTTTTAAGGATTATAAAAACAGTGCCTGCTATTCTAAGTAACAGACTACAATTCTGTCAAAGCACCAGCACATCAACTTGTAGGAACACTTGGAGTAAACAGTGTCTCTCTGGAAATAAATTTTTAAAAAATGTCAATTCTGTAAACAGATTGTTAGACAAACAAGGATTGACAACAAAAGCTTTTTGGAAATATAATTCTTAAATATATTACGTGTTATGATGACTTTTATAGCACTTAAATGAAATTGGACTTTTATTTCATAAAGGGAAATAGACAAATGAGCTCTTTAGTGGCCTCCAGTGTCCATTTTGCCTTACATTTAAACATACTGTTGTGCTTATGGAAAAGTTGTATGCACGAGATACTGTAGGAACGGTATTATTCTCGGTTGTTGTATGTATTCATATTACTACTTCTCCAGGGAGAAGGGCTCTTTCCCTTTTCAAATACATTTAATGTAAAAAGCTACAGTTTCAGTGATTTCAGAGAACTTTTTTTGTACTGCAGGACTTAATACTTGACTAAGTATTGAAATACTGGTTAAAATAGTGACTGTGATTAGTAGTAAACAGTGATTTGAGAAGCTGTTAAACTTTACAGAAGACATTAACAAAAATCAGTGTATTGCAAGTGGTTAGAAGAAGCAAACATCAAGACTTAGTGGAAGTATCAGTATCTAAGGAGCTGTGCGAATAATAGTATCTCAAACAATGGGTTTAAAGTTAGCCAAATCACATCTGTATTGTACAATGAGCATTTAAAACACTTTTCACTATTAAAATTATGCAGAACCTTTGTAAAGACAACACATTAGCATATGAATACTTAACAATAAGTAAATAACTGTTAACTATTTTGATGTTTTGTTACCATGTCTTATATAATTTTTTTAAAGCAGAGGGAAACAACGATGGCTTTAAAGTTGAGTTTGTACATGTGTTTGGGGGCAGATGTGTGACACTTGAAAGTGTCTTATTCAAGAATGTGAATTGTGGGCAACCTGGGTGCAACCCAGGGAAGAGACAACAGCTGCTTACGGAGAGTATCTTGTGCAAAGAGCAGCAGTGACTAGATTGTAATGCTGAGGAGAGGGAACTTTGGAGTGTGAACTTTGGTATCCAGAAGTCTGTCAAATACCAAATTTCTGAATTGGACCTGCCCTTAAGCAGTTTCTCAGTGATGAGTTCACTAAGCTTGAAGTGCAAAGTTTTACAACATTAAAATTCCTTGTAGAATGGTGGGGACATGGGAGAAGCTAATCCATATCCATACCACAGAAGACTGGTGCTATTTTACTTCAATGTTTTTGTTCATTTTTTCTGTGTCTATCTCTTCAAATTTGCAAGAAAATTGGGAGATGTTACTCCACAATTACAAATAAAGACAGCAGAAGATCTGTTTTATAACTTTAAACTTTCTAGAATTTAATTTTATAATGTTCTGCAAAATACCACTTTTACCACTATGTGTTAGAATTTTCCTTTCTGTGTACTGGAATAGTTCTATTAACTACATTTAAATCAAACTTAACCACTTCTGTTGTACACAGTTCCAATTCTGTGTCCTTTTTCTAAAATAAAAGAAGATAATCCCCTTCTGTTACCGTGTTTTCTAAGCTTTCTTCGGTATAATCTGCCTAGTGTAAGATGACTTACTTTCATTCGACATTTAAAATATTTAACAGTGGTGAGGGGTGATTTTTGAGAGATGCTCGTTCATGCTCCAGTGGGACTTGAAAGTCATCTTTATTTAAAACCTTTTTTTTTTTTTTTTTGGCAATCCATTAGTTTACAAATAACTTTTTGTATTTAAACAGAACCAATTCAAAACCAGGGACGGTTGTTACTTAGCTCTGGAGGAAGAACACAGCAATTTTATCTACCTTATTAGATAAAACTCCCGGTACCTGGTACTGTACCGGTACCAGTGCGAAGTAACTGGTTTAAGTAATCTACAGCAGTCCGATTTCATGAGGTCCAGTGAGCTCTTGCCACTCTCTCTCTCACTTCGTGTCTTGTTGCCTGTCACACGTGAACGGGAGGCGTTTGGTTCTGACCGCGTGTCCCCAGCCGCGGCGCTGTCCGGGCTGGGCCGAGCTGCTGCAGCGGGACGCAGGCCCGAAGCGCAGGCCCGCACCGCCCTCGCTCGGGCACTAACTCCTCCCAACCACTCCACTTCCCTTGGGCCTGGCTGCGCGCGAGGGGACATCCGCTGGGCGCCAGCTTCGTCCCGCCTCTTCCCGCTCCTCCGGCCAATAGGAGCCGGGGCGGGGCTGCCTGTCATGGCCGCCCCCGTGCTGCGGCCTTGAGCGCCCGCGGCCTCCATCCTGCACGGCCCCGCTGTCCCCGGCTGCCGCCGCGCCTTGCCGCCATGGGCACCGTGCACGCACGGGTAAGCGCTGCGCCGCGGGGAGGGGCCCGCCGGAGGGCGGTCCAGCGGCCGTGGCCGGTGCTCGCCTCGGGCCTGGCCCGAAGGTCGCCGAGGGGAGAGCACAGCGCACCCGGGGCGGAGGCGAGCGCCGGCCGCGCTCCTCCGCCGCGTACAGTGCGGCTCACTGCAGTAGGGACCGGGATCAGGATCGAGCCGCCCTGCCGTGTCCTGCCCCGCCCCGCCTTACTTGATGGCCTCCGCAAGGCCTGGGCGGTGGCAGCGCGGGGCTCCGCGCCCAGCGTCGCTGGGGGCAGCTGGGCCGGTAATCGCCGTCCTGCCAAGGGGCGTGCGCGGGACCCGGCTGGTGGCAGGCGCGGGGGTAGGGCCTTGGGCTGGCCCGGCCCGGTGCTCGGAGACGCCTTGCCTTCCGTTCCTGGGAACGTTTCCTCTTTCTCTGGAGGCGGTCAGGATTGACCTTGCCGCGAGGGGCTTGGCAAGAGCCGGACTGCGTAAATGAGAAACAAACAAACCAACCAAAAAACCCCTCGAAGCAAACAAAAATTGCCCCACAACTGCAGCTTGCACGGTGAGAAATGGAGGTTGTGGGTTTGCACGTCCCCAGTAAACAGTATTGCTTAAAGAGATCTGTAGTGTCTCACTCCTGAAGCACTTTGAGATCTTGAACAGATGCATAAATCTCCAAATCCATACACTGTTGCTTAAAGAAAGAAGGTAAAGAGTTCAGTGTTTGTCGTGGTACGAAAGGAAGTAGTGGTTATAATAGCAATAGGAAAAAGCATGTCTTAACTATCGGAAAATAATTTAAAAGAAAAAGGATAAGTAGGCTCTGAAATACTGTAGGAAGGCAATGAATTCTCCGTGCCTCAAGGAGAGATTAGAGAAGCATCTCAGGATGTTCTAGATAAGCAGTTCACTCTAGAGCAGTCTGCTTTACGGAAAAATGTAAGAGCTGTGTGAGACAGGTTATGAGAAAGTCAAGCTATATGAATATCAGTGTAATGTAGAAAATGTTGATGGTGCTATTGACCGTAAAGCAAAGGAATCACACAGTAAATGTGAAGTCCATTTGGTGAAATATCCTGGGAATTTGGCTTAAACTGCTTTCACCTTAAGGCAGCTGTGGGGAGCCTATATAGGAATGTTTAAAACTGTACTGTAGGTAACTCAGTTATAATTAACAAGTGGCTGACTTACTTGGGGGCTAAGAATGGTCTGCATGATTCCTCAAGATCCCAGGTAGAATACCTCTTTTCGGTGAGCTTGTTGAAAACCAGTGGGCTTTTAGGGTTTAATTAGTCTGAGGAGTAGCTGCAGGGGGCTGTTAAGGGTCCTGGATATCTAATTACCATGACTAATTTAATTTCTGTTTCATTTTTTTTTCTTATATTCTTGGTTTTGTATCCATCTGTGGTATACGCACAATATGGTGTGGATGCAGAGTGTTTCATGCTTGCCTGGAAATACTGGGAGTGAGAGGTGATTCTGTCTTTGTGTAACTTCATTCTGATATGGAACAGCAATTTACAGTTCCAGCAAAACAGCTATCCTTAAATAATGCAGCAAATACTGTATTAGTGTCTTAAGACTAAAAGTAGATTTACTGAGTTATCCAATCCTGACCTCTGCTTTTGCAGGTAGCCCTCTATTTACTCGAATCCATTATCTTCTGATAAATCTTATTTTAGGACTCTTTCAATTGTAGTAAATAAAGCCATGCTGTTCTGGAAACCATTTCTTTTAAAGTGTTCACCTCTGATGAACAGGGCCTGAGCTTATTGGGCATTACTTGGAAGGTTACTTTTAAAGAAATATTAAAATATAAAAGCATATAAATATATGTAAAGCGAAGTTACATGCTGAAAGCACTTTTTTTTTAACTGTTCAACATTCACACTTCTCTTCCTTGCAAAAACTCAAACTAAGTAGCGCTACAGTGATTTTTTTAGTGTTTTTTTAAAGAAGATTGAATTAATCTTTAACACAGGAAGCATGCCTTAAAAATGTTATTTTTGGAAGAGTGCAGAGTATTTTTGAGAAATCATTTAACATGGAAGCTCTTCAGCTTTCATTACAAATTTCAGCAGGCAGGTAGGTAACAAACGTCCTGCTAATTTGCCTCATTTTAGTTCTTCCCTTTTGCTTTTTTCCCCCTTAGGAATTGATGAATACAGTGTCAAGAGCCATAGTTTTTTTCCTTTGCAAAAGGCATTAATCATAATTCCACATACTGTAATAAATGCAGTTTTCTTTTATGCTTGCAGAGTTTGGAGCCTCTTCCAATGGGTGGGCCAGACTTTGGTGCCTTGGGAGAGGAGGCTGAACTGGTTGAAGTTGAACCTGAGGCCAAGCAGGAAATTCTCGAAAACAAAGATGTAAGTACCTGAAGACCATCCTGATTTTTTTTTCTTAAGAGAAGTGTCTTGGCCCTCTTGCTTGCTTGTTTTTCTTAAGGAAACTTTCTTAACTATGATTTGAGATGTGAAAGAATTAAATTTAGTACTGTGACTTTAATCTGATGTTGTCTAGTTCCTGTTCTTTTTTTCCCTCCCACAGGACTTGTTACTAGAGTTCAGCTTTGAGCTAACAGACCTGTTTCCAGATGCTACTTTCTCATCTCTCTCCTAAGAGATTACTGCTTCTGCCACTCTGCTTAGGAGCAAACTAAGCAACTGTCCTTAATCTGCTAGAGTGCAGTGTTAGCCAGGTTAGGGTAAAGTGCCACCACGTGAATTATGTTGCTAAGGAAAATAGTAACTTCAGCAGAGGATGGTGACTTTTTTCTTTTTTTAAATATTTCACATGTAAGACCATGTCTGTCTTGGCCCATAATGTGTTTAACCATGCTGGAGGGGTGAGATATCATGTGTTATCGTAGTTTTTATTAAAATTTTCCTTTCCCTTATGCTATTCAGAGTCATCCTCACTAGAAGCTCGGTAATAACGTTTTGTTTTTATTTGTTCGTTTTGTATATATTCTGATAGGGTTTTTAAAAGCAATTTGCAGTAATTCTAGGTCGCTATTATTTCACTCTATTATTATATGTGACTACACGAAGCATTTGCAGATGTGGGTTTTTTGACACTTATCCCTAAAATTATAATACACTGAAAAGGTTGGAAAAGGGAAATGCAATCACTGTAGTCCATTTGTACCAGCTAACCTGCTTTTTAAGCCAAAATTATCTCAGATGATTATATAACAACATTTTAATGTAATACCTCATAATACTAGTGATATGAATATGCATTTTAAACTACAGTGCTCCAGCGGTAGTGATAATTTTAATAGAGTTTAAATATTTATGGCTTGTGGGTTTGCTCGGTTTTTCTTCTAAATCTTTGCTAATGTGTAGCTGATACAAGAAATAGCTACCTATGAGTAACTACGTGTGTCTTAATGTCTCAGTGTGATTTCTGCAGTGACTTATTTGTCCATGTAACACTTATAATAAGTCTTCTGCTACAACTGGTATTAGCTTTGGTGTTAGAGTTCTTTTTTCTTAAATTTTTCTGTTAAGGGAACGACTTTTCAGAGTGGTAGATGGCAGTGATTTCTGATAATCAGGGGTTTTTACTTGGACAACAGTGGTTTTTTCCACACTGGTAGTTTTGATACTCATTATTAACTGCAAATTCAGTATTTGTGTTGTAAACATCTGTTCTGTTTAGGTGGTGGTTCAGCATGTGCACTTTGATGGACTTGGAAGGACCAAAGATGACATTATCATGTATGAAATCTCTGATGTTTTCAAGGCTAAAAATCTCATTGATGTAAGTACTTTAGTGAATATTAAACCTACTTTTTAAAAATTCAGGTTACAATTTTCTCTCTTTTTTCCTGCTTTGGGCTACTCCCTTCAGACATGGGGCAACTTTGTCAGCTTTTTTTGATGATTCTGATCTTGTCATATGGAAATCAAACTTAAATATGAAATACTGGCAGATACAGTATTTTCTGACGTATTCAACTCAAAGACCTTGTGAGATGGCAAATAGTACTCTTAGACATTTTTTCAGCTTCACTTTTCCCATTCAAGAATTGTTAATTGTGTAGTGGTCACTTTTAGTTAATTTGCTTAAGATAAATTGTTGGATCTCAGCACATACAACTGATGTCAGTTTTCACAATGGATCAAAGTGTGAGTTAGGCTATGTGTCCTTGCACTTTTAGGGGGTGATCCTTCTGGAATATGGCTGGCAGTTAGACCTGTAAATTGGTCTAAATTTAAACTGATTCGGGTGTTTGCAGTTTTCACCCAAAGGATGGGTCCCATAAATAGGTGTATGAGTTTTAACTACTCAAAACTATTTGAATAATAGATTTAAGTATTGCAACAATTAGGAAGCAAACTAACAAAAGGTAGGAGTTGAACTGGATGCTCTGAGATTAACTTATTTCTTTACAGATTCAAGTGTTAAAGTGCTTGGGATCTGTTTTGAAGACGCGTATACGTGTCTTTGTATACAAAATCTGTGAATATTGTACGGCTTAGCTGCATTTTAACTATTTTATCCTAGTTACTTTCTGGTAACCTGAAAGACTCCAATGGTCTAGATGATCTTTGGAGGTCCCCCTCCAACCCAAACTATTCTATGATTCTATGGCTGAGTTACTTATCTCATCCTGTAGGTGATGAGAAAATCGCATGAAGCTCGTGAAAAGTTGCTTCGTCTAGGAATTTTTAGACAGGTAGAGGTTCTCATTGATACCT
Source organism: Bucorvus abyssinicus (assembly GCA_009769605.1). Classification (NCBI taxonomy): domain Eukaryota; kingdom Metazoa; phylum Chordata; class Aves; order Bucerotiformes; family Bucorvidae; genus Bucorvus; species Bucorvus abyssinicus. The sequence goes on from CM020025.1 coordinate 79,684,284, forward strand.
GTCAAGGTATGTATTACCTCATTAATACTCCCCTTTTTTCTTATACACACATAGACATATGCATTCCTGTAACATATTTCCCTGTGTAATAGGTTGAACATCTTTTGTTTATATGAGAAAGTTATATACCTTTATATATTTCAGACTACATGAGGTGTGCTATTTATACAAATGTATGTATCCATTATGCTTATGAAGATGTAATTGCATGTGCCTGTATATATGTGTATGTGTATATAAATATTTCTGTTATACATGCAAAAGTGAGTGAATTTCCAGCACTAAAATAATTACAGTACACATCCCTTAATCTGAAGTTTCAGAGGGACACTTGAAGAAAAGCTTGAAAATGTGCCCTGTCCTTCCGTGTGTTGCACATCCTATATCGTGACATTATATCAGCACATCCTTGGTGCTTAAGGAAATGCTATTATTTGTATCAGTGCTTGTGATTAAAAATTGGCTTATAAAGTATATATGGGGCAGCTGAATGTGTGCAGGTTTCACCGTAAAGCTCAGCTGGCATTGCCAGGCTCATGGTTGCTCTTGAAACTTGTTGCTGTTTTCTTCAGCAGAGGAAAACTGTTATTGTGAAGGAAATGCAGTGCAGTCCTGCAGGTTCCTGGTGATGGGATTCTGTCCCATTTGCTTCCAGCTGAATTAGGTACCCTTGACAACTGTTTTGGAACAGTTGCTGAAGCCAGAGCCCTGAGGGAACTGGGTGGTTTCTATTGTTCAGCACCTTCCTGCAGAGTGCTGGGAGCTCTGCCCTAGTGATGACATTGTTCTTGCTATGTCTGGACCATTTTTATTTCTGTTTATTCTAATGTAAGAATATGCGTACATCTTTGGTTTTGGTGGGTAGGTAATAAAAAAGTGTTATTATTTCATAATTAAACTAACGTGATGATTAAAGCAAGTCATGCTATTATTGAACCAAATTCTGCAGTCATATCCAAACGTCTTTTTCTCAAGCCATTTTTCTTTGTAGTGTGGACTTTTACTGTTGTTTAATTCAACCAGTTTTCAAATAATTCAAGTTGTCTTCTGTCTGTGTTTTTTCTAATATAGGTCTTTAGAGATAACATAGATTTGTTTGTTTGTTTATGTAGGAGATGATGCCCTTCCAAATGGTTTAGATGTCATCTTTGAGGTAACAGAGTTGAGAAGATTAACTGGAAGCTATAACACTATGGTTGGCAACAATGAAGGCAGTATGGTATGGATTATTTAAAATAATTATTAATTCCTTTGATATTCCTCTTACTTTCACGTTTAAAACCTAGCAAAAAATTTAGTGATCCAAGCCAAATTATTTTCTTGATCCAGCTTTACTAAGGCTTTACCAGTCCTTTGTCTTTAAAGAGTCTTTGTATTAGTTGGGCTTTCATTCAGCAAAAGCCTATTTTGATCTGGCGAAGAGTTCTGTAGCTTCCAACTCAATATGTTTATTTTTTTAATTCTTACAATGGCTTAAATTATTCCTTGATAATATTTAAGACAATTTATCTGTTGGAGAGATTACTAAGGAGTTTGGCATTTAGTTTCTGTGAGATCCATTTAAAGTGTTTTTCTTCTCAGTCAAAATGCTTTATATTTGACTTCGAAACTGTTCTTGGTTTTCACTATTTTAGCCCAGTACCAGTTATTCTGGGCTGCAAAATGCAAGGTTTTCCAGAACCCTATAAACTGTGGAACTTGTTCCCATTTGATCCAGTTAAGGATGCATCAGATTAAAATCTTGAGCAAAGAATGCTGGTGTAAGTAGAGTGTGCTTTCAGGTGCTCATTCCTGCACCCATTCTGCCTTTTCACGTGCATAGTGCAGCTGTGCCTGGGGCTGGTAGATAAGCCAGATCAAGGGACTCATCCTTTTCTTCTTAGGGGTATTTTTAACCTGGATAAGATACTGCATCACTCAGGTGACAGTGTTTTTGCAAATGCAGGGAGAATAGACACTCAGTGAGTTGAAAGCTGCTTATGCAGCTCTGCTGCTTAGAGCAATGTCCAGGGTGTCATGGCCTGAATGAAGCCAGTGGGGAGTCTTACTTGTTGTTTCTTTGAAAACAATCTGAAAGCTACTTTGGTTTCTCTTTTTGTACTCACCTTCCCCTTCTATTTTATTTTATTTTGTTATGGAGAAGTAAAGCCTTTGAATGGTATGAAAGTATGACTTGTATACACTGGTGTTGACAGCAGAGATTGTTTCCTTAAGAGTTGAGTAGATCTGACATTTATTCAGAGCCCTTAAATTCATCTGAAGCCTATAGATCTAATATTTCCTACTCCTAGCCCTTTCTGGTTAGTTGGATAATTGCACAGTAGCCATCATCACAAAGTTCAGGTGACTGATTTGCTTCCGATAGCTGTCAGGCAAGGGCAATCAGGACTTGGTAGCTTTTTTACGTTCTTTTAAAATAGAACACAGAACAATATAACAGTCCTGGTGGCGTCTGTGCTTGGATGAAACCTGCTCCATCCTTGCTGCCAAAGGGCCAAGAGCTGCCAAAGGGATATAAAGAATTTTTGTCAGAACAGGCAAAAGTGTTTAATTAGGTTCTGGAGAATTACAATGTTGTGTTGTACTGTCATGAGAGCTGATTGCAAAAGAATCTTGTTACTCAAAACAAAAAGACAGAGGAGTGGCTCTGTATTGATGATATTCCATTGGCTTATTGCTGTGGTTCCAATGAACCCTGCCTGACAAGCAGTCTTCCTGATGATCAGCTGGAAAGCCTGCAGTTGTAGAGCAGCTGCTTATTATGCTGGAGACTTATTCTCCTGGGCTTTGAGACTGGCTGGGAGATATTGCTTGAAGTAATAGCAGTATTGATGATGCAGTGAGAATGCGAATTAATTCAGCAGCTACTGGACAGCAATAAAAATCGAATGATTAACTGTAGCTTGTGCTATTGTGATGATTTTTGCTGCCAGTGCAAAGACAAATCTAACTTAAAACATACTCAGTTAGAATTATTTTGTATGTCTTCATTTCTCCTTCTCGTGGTAGATACGCTTGTCTTCAGCATACAATTAAGATGCAAGACAGCAAACTATATGAAATGTTGTGAGGTATTGGTGTTTTTTTATTTATTTTCCATAGGTGCTTGGGCTCAAGTTCCCAAATCTCTTTGGGCGTGCAGAAAAGGTAACCTTCCAGTTCTCCTACGGAACGAAGGAAACTTCATACGGCCTGTCATTCTTCAAACCACAGCCTGGCAACTTTGAAAGAAAGTAGGGAATGCATTTTTGAGTACTTCTTTTTCCAGTGAAAGAACATAAAAAAATTAATAAGATCTTCCATTGAGCAATAATTAAATTTATTCCTTTGCTGAGGGTCTGTTAATAACGTAGCAGAGCTGGTTTCTTAAGTTTTTGTGATAATTTAAAACTCCACCTACTTAAATAGTTTCACTTTCAAACCTACCAGAAATGTGTTTCAGTTTTTCAGTTAACCTATATAAAGTAACTGGACAGTTCCCTTGGAGTTCCCTTCGTGAAACGGATAGAGGAATATCAACAGAATTTAATGTAAGTGTAGCACAGGTATTTGTGGAACACATGCTTCACGGCTGGGTTTTGCAAATACTTGGTTTACTTTTTTTATGATTGAAACACTTGTCATTACTTGAAAGAGGTCAACAATTTTAAAATGGCAAAGGTAATACACCTTAGTCCTTTTGTTAGAATTCAATCTTGTTTTGGCCATATAAAAATACCAGTGTACTTTTCTCCAGATTTTTAACGTTTAAGGTATCATTCAGAGAGGCAGCCTGTTGCCTAGCTCACTGTATCAGCCCAATTCGAGATATTTTTCATTTGGGATGGCTTAAGTAGTGGACACCTGCTTGAGGGAACACTCTTGACTAAAGCAGAACTAGCATTGCTCTGAAATGAAAAAGGCTTTCTCTCCGATCCAAGAGGTTTGGAAAGAAAAAGCATAGACTCATGTATAGATAAACTTTAGAGAGAAAGATTTTTTCAGGGAAATGTTTATTTCAGTTTTGTGGCAAAAAATTTTTCATGTTTTACTCCATTCTTTATTTGTAGTTTCCAATCTGGAAGACCAATCACACACTGAAGTGGGAGGGTGTGTGGAGAGAGCTTGGCTGCCTTGCTAGAACAGCATCCTTTTCTGTTCGAGAAGAAAGTGGACACTCTCTTAAATCTTCTCTCTCTGTAAGGCTTTTTCCTCATAATTTAAAAAAAAACCATTATTTTGAGTCATTTAATGCTTACGAATGATACCAAAGGAGACTTTTGTTTTAGTGTGTTTTACCTCAAGCATCTTTTGCTGTGTTTGATCATTCACAGAGTCGTCCAGGACTTCCAAACAGAACCATACTTTCATAGCTGACTGTTGGCGTTTTGACTGTTGCTGAGGCTGGCTTCTTCTTTTCGCAGGGCTTCCCTCTGCCATCTGCCATCTCTTTCTGCAGAATTGTGTTGTTTTGTAGAAGACAGGATCAGTAAACCTCCTCATCCTACAGTTGCTAGGGCCTTTCTGAACATTCTGTCCTACACCCGTTTTTGGTCACTTGGCATCTTTAGGTTGTAGCTTACAAATTGTAGGAGATAATCTGTTTGCAGGTTGCTGTCACAAAATTGGTGATTTACACTGGGGCATTGTTGCTGCTATATTTGTGGTGTTATACCACGGCCAAAAGGTAGAAAAAAAGATATATTTGACATGATTTCTGAAGTCAGAACTAAGTTATTCTGTGGATACATGGTTCCTAAGTTCATGGAGCTACTCCAACGTTAGCTGAAGCTGTGGCTGTTTGCACTGTGTGCGCAGTTTTTGAAAGTAATAGCGTTGTTCTGTGGTATTCAACAGATACGAGAACCTAAAAATAATCATTTGATTCTTTTCAGCATGCTATGGTAATTGATTCCCGGAACTCTTCAATCTTGCCAAGACGAGGTGCTTTGCTAAAAATTAATCAGGTAGTATGAAATCACTTACACTGTGCCTGTATTTTATCTGTAAGCATGTTTGAGTAAGTCTTAATTTATCTAATTGATGTTTGTGTTAAAAATGTCTGAAGTTAGAAATTAATTGTAAATTGACGAGGAGACAGACTTTTTATCTTCACTGTGTGCCTTTTAAAATCATGAAACATTTTATGGTGGCAAATTTTCGTTTGTATACCATTGGTTAACAGGAGAGCCATTTTATTTTGCCACTAGCATTAAATTATTTATTAGCTGCGATACATTATCCCTGGCAGTATTTACTCTACACTTTACAGTAGGTATTAGTCCTTGTTTTCTAACACTGTGATGTGAGACTGCCAGACTGCAGTCCTGTTGCTACTTACAAAGTTTTTAAGTCTTAAAAAAAAATGAAACTCTGGGTAAAAATAACTCTCAAAGGCATACACATGTATCATTTTGACCCAGCAAGTGGTTTTCATTCTTGTTCCTTTCAGAGCTTTTAGAAAAGCTGGCTTTTCTGCTGTGTGGCTTAGTATTTCAGAAGCATTAACTTCTGCAATGCCTCAGGAGCGGAGTGCTTTGAAATGTCATTGGAACTAGAAGTGCTAGTGTTCCTGTAAGCAGCGGTGAACTATTCTGGTTCTGAGTGAGAAAGGTGGTTATAGTTCAGGGTTATTTTCAACTAGCACTGGTGTAATGCAACTGGTTGTCTAGTTCTTCAGCCCTGCTTTAGTACATATGAAATCTTCTCAGGTCTAGGTAAATGCAGTAGGAGTTTTGATTTGAGGCGCTGAATTTTTCAGCTCCATTCTATTTTGCCGTCATTTGCAAAATGGGTTAGAAAGCAATACATTGGTTTAATATTTGGAGGAGAAAAGTGCAATTCATTGTTCTGAGAGTCATGCATGGTTTTTCACTGATCCAAAATTCAGTTCTCTCTTCATACCAGTGTACATGTGTTTCTTGCCCAGAAAACACTGCTTATGCTGATGCAATCATGATGAACTTTTAGAGGGAAGGAACATGTAATATGCTTTACAACTTTCATAAACTTATGTCTTTACAGGAGTTGGCTGGCTATACAGGTGGAGACGTGAGCTTTCTAAAAGAGGATTTTGAGTTTCAATTGAATAAGCAACTTATCTGGGATTTGGTAATGTTTTTAAAAATATTTTAGTAATTGATCTGAGTTAGCAAATGAGGTTCTGAATCTATGTCTTATGATTTTTCACTATGGATTATCAGAAAAGATCATGGAAGTGAAAGATGGATGGTGTAGGTATCTTGATTTGACTTTCTGAAAGTGAAGTACTCTTTATTTTTAACCTGTGTTTGATTTTTTGAAAGTTAAATACCCTTTGTTTTTAACCTGTGTACAGTCACTTGAGGGCATTTTGGAAAGAATGACTTGTTTGACAGATAACCATATGATCTATTTTATTTTCAGAACTAATGTTAGGCACATCTGTTCTTTGTGATCTTTCTTAAGAGTGATTTTTCAAAAACTTATTACAGCCTTTGTTCTCTCTCTTTCACCTGGTTATGAATATTCTGACTAATCTTGGTTTAGTTTTCTTTTGTCATGGTAAATTAGGACTATATGACTACTAACTTGACTATCATAGCATGTAATTATTTCTTCTATGTAATATTATTGGGAAAGAATGGGAAGACTGTTTTCACTACACTGCTAAGCTTGCACTACAACTTTGTGCACAAGGAGCAATTTAAGTTCCAATAAGACAGTCACACGGTACCACGAGAGATTTATATGAGACTCCGGTCTGCCGAGCAGAACACATCACGGATTTTTATGGTGTGATGTCTACATTAGTACTTTGGTTTGGCGTCACTGGGTGGATTTGAAACAAATTCCTATATCATCTTCACTTAAAGGTCTGGTTTGGTTGGCAGAGGAGTTCTTGCGTAGACCAACTAGATTTCCTTCAGAGGAAATGACACTGGATAACTCCAAGTTCATGTTTAATGAACTGCAGCTGCTTATGAGAACATAGAGATTGTAAGTTTCAGACAGCTTTAACAGAATAGACCTAGTATTAGGTGGAAATATTTTTTTTCTGCTTAGTGAAGTAAAAATTTCGACATATCCTAGATATATTTCTGTCTATATTTAGAAAGAAGTTCCTTATCACATGGAGATAGTGCAATAAGTTCTTGTCGTGTCGCTGAGTGGGGAGTTAAACAACCACTTCCATTATGAAGATTTAAAAATCAGAGGTTAACAATAATTTGCACCTCAACACACTAAAAAAAAAAACAACAACCCAAACAAAACCAAAAAAGCATTGAGAAGACCTTTGTCTCTTGATAGCTTTTTAAGAATAACGGAAGAAATTGGAAGAAAAATGGAATAATGAAGAAATTCTAGGAGACTGGAAGAATGTCAGCTTTATGCCCAGAGTACCACTGAAAAACTCGGACCCTTTCTGTAGTGTAGATATTAACAAACTGATGCTGTAAGGATCTGTCGGTTTGCTGTTTCATGCTTTTATTCTGAGGCAACTGCAATGAATTTCTTGGGTTAGACCAATGAGGCGAACACAGAAGGGCATTTTAAGGCTACTTCCTATACCCCTTTCTTATTACATCATTATATTTGCACCCTCCAAGTGGTGGCAGGAAAAGCATTGCCTGATGAGTTCACTTTAGTCAAATTTATTTGCTGACCTTCAGCTGAGAAAGGCAGCTTATTTTCCCATGAAGTAATTTAATGGCCTCATGGCTATGCAAAGAGGACCTTGCTCTTTCCCACGACTGCTAAAATGCCTATATGGTAAAAGTGAAGCCTATCTCAGTCACGTGGTGTACAGAATTTTATGTCATCCGTTGCTGACTAGTGTAGACTTGGTGCAACTGGCTTTTGCATTGCTGTGTGGTGTGTAACCAGATACGCATGTACTGCCTGATGAGTTCACGTCTGACAATGACAAGGGAGGCATCTGGGAACTCTCAGGACAGAAGGTAGCAGGAGTGTGGTGTAAAATCAGAGATGTTATCCAACACTTCAGCCTAGGTATTGACAACAGCTCTCACCATCTGGCAGTAGTACTTTTCCTTGGCACACAGGCAGCAAGCAAATGATTAAATTTATTTATTATAGTGATTTGGCTCCAAGAGTTACCTTATAGATAAGAAGTAATGCTATACGTGTATTTGATGTCAATATAGTGAGTTGCAGAAAGTGCTTTCATCTAATTACAAGGCTAATTCACAAATACGTAATAATTGTACATTTTTGGTAGCTGTTTGCTGGACTTAGCCTCTTTTGGGTTTAAGATTGCCCAGAGTAATTTATATCAGCAGTGTTCTCTTATTTCAAGACATGAAAATTCATAAGAAGATAGGAGCGGGAGGAGTGTTCACTTTAGTTATTGTGAAAGCAGCACTTGGTTCAAATGTGCTGTATTGACATTTTCAAGATGTAGCACTGCGTAAAAGAAAGAGGGCAGTGATGATCCAGTTTCCTGAAAGTACCTACCGCTGGTGTGATATTGATGCATACACTGTGATCATCTGGAACTTTCTGTCAGACTAATGGAAGCTCTGTCTGTTACTAAGTGATGAAATTTTACTAATGCTGTTTGTAGGGAAATTAATATGTATGAATAAACAACTTCTTTTTCTTTCCAAAGGTTTTCTCAGCATCACTTTGGGGTGGAATGCTAGTACCTATTGGAGACAAGCCATCCAGTATAGCTGATAGGCAAGTTTTTTAAATGTTTTTTCATTTTTTTCAGTCATCCCAGGTAACGTATAAGGAAGGCAGAAGAGTTCTGATTCTGAGGAGAATAAAATATTTCTAGTTAGCTTTAATTGCATGTTAGTACTTGAGCCATGCCTTCTGGTTTTGATTTTCGTATTGGGGTAGTATACGTTTATAATTCGCGATGTAGTAGCTCTGCCTGCCCGTATTTATGGTTGCAAAATGTTATTTACCATCTGCAAAATTTTGTTTCAGGTGTAGGTAACACTGTAGGTATTTATAGAAGTAAAGCCATATTGTAACTATGTTAGCTTTTTAGACAATTTTACCCTCTAACACCTGTGTTTAAAGATCACTAGCAGAAATCATTTAGGCTTATATTTATTTACAATAAATACTAAGTGTCAGCTTCACGTGATAGATCTTAACTACAGTATTTCTGTAAAAATTATTACAACAGAGAGTCATACAGCATTGTGATTCTTCAGTGCTGAGAATCCTTCTATTTTGATCTCTGTAAGTGATGGCAGACTGGTTTTTATTTTTAATACTTCCATTTATTTTTAATTTTTTTTTTTCCAAATGCCTCTGGATTTAGATTTAGATATAATTCCTTGTATTTCATTAAAATATGCTCTACTAAAGCTGTTACAACGCTACCTGTAAGTCTGAAAAGCAATGTTAGAAGTATGGCTAGATATTTCCAAATACGTCCTTTCAAGTGAAGCATTAAATTAAATTTAACTATATTCACTAGGTTTTACCTTGGCGGACCAACAAGTGTGCGTGGATTCAGTATGTACAGCATTGGACCCCAGAGTGAAGGTCTGAAACTTTTAAATCCCACTCCTCTAACAATACTGTAAATATTAGTGTGTAACAGAGAGTCAGTTTCTGTCCTTAAGCTTTGTATAGCTTAAAAATAATTGCACTTATTTGGCACTTTGAAACTGAGAAGTGTTACATCTTTGACCTGTCACAGAATCATCTGGTTGGAAGAGACCTTTCAGATCATCGAGTCCAACCGTTCACCCTGCACTGCCAGGGTCCCTAAACCATGTCTTATATACTAGTTCACCATGGAACAAAGCCTGTTAGTTAAGGTGTCAGCTAATTTTGTAAACCAAGTGCTTGTTCAGACTTACATACTTCCATGTCACTTTAATTAGTAAGCATCCTTCAAGCTGCAGAAGTTCCCAAAAGATGGTTATAGCAACAGTCACATTAAACCTCTGATACAGCCTATGTTCAGGTAGCCTAGGAGAAAGGTCATCTGCTGAACAAAGGTGTTTTGAGAGCCAGCAGCTTCCTCAGTTCTACTCCTTACTCTGCTGCTGACTTGCTGTTATCAGTGGATTCAGTATTCAGTGTATGTTAAAGCTAATTGATTGTATCAATTTGCCACGTTTAAAACTCAGACAAGTATTTCAGAGGTGTTCAGGAGGTACTCTTTGATGAACCACAAGTAGGTGCATACCTCAGGCTGTTCCAGTGAGAGAATGAAGAAAAAGGGCCCTTCACTTGGAAGGTTTAAAGAATTGTGTAAGTGGTAATTTTTCTCCTTGGTAGTGTTGAGGTTGAAGAATGCTAGAAGCAGATGGCAAGAGTTGTAAATGGTAGCAGCACTATGTAAAATAACTTAAGGATGTGTTCTTGTACCTTTAACAACTGGTTATATTTCACATTAAATGCTTTTATTCCAACATTTTGCCTGAACAGGTGATTACTTGGGAGGAGAAGCCTACTGGGCTGGAGGCTTGCATCTTTACACCCCTCTCCCTTTCCGGCCCGGCCGGGGAGGGTTTGGAGACCTTTTCCGAACACATTTCTTCCTTAATGCTGGAAATCTCTGCAATCTTAACTATGGTAAGACTCAATAGAATTGCATATAAGAAAACCTGCTTCTCCCTCTATATAAAAGCAAAAAAGGAGAGCTGTTCTGTGTCTGTTTACTCAGAAGCAGTTTGTTTACTGCATGTGGATTATGGTGCCTGTCAAAATGTTGCTGCTATTAACTTGTATATTTGACAGAATGCCAGTAAATTTTTTAGCTCTCTACATAAATTCTAGCACAACTTGTAGGAAAGAGAGCTTAGAGAATTGGTGATGTTCGCAGACCAGTGTGGTAACCGGTTAACACCTGCTCTCTTACACTGTTCTGAAGGGAGATTGGAAGATGATGTTCTGATGGGATTCTGATGTTTCCTGGGATGAACTAAATAAAAAGCAGTGGCGTTAAATTGTAGATGAGGGTGTTGTAGCTGATGTGACCTTTTTTTCCCCTCCAATTCCCAACTTTTTTCAAGATATATTTCAGTGTATTAGTGTATGACTTTTCAATATCATTTCAGTCGTTTTTGGAATATAGTGATATTTGATGTCTGCCCCACTTGATGGATGAGAGGCAGCATCCATATGGAAGAGAGACACTTCATGAACAATTGAAAAGCAGATTAGTCAACTTTAAAACTAATAGAGACCCACTAAAGACGTTTAAGACTTTACTACTCATTTCCGGATTCATGCAAGTAGATACCCTGTGGTGGGAAATGAAGATCAACCCGCAATCCAACTAAAATCATACTAGTTTGAGTCCAAGGTACTTGGCATTTATGGCAGTTTTGGGTAGTAATAAACTTTGAATCTGCAGGAGGTGCTCCTGAGTAGTCTGTTTTCTAGCTCTGAAAATCCAGTTAGCCTTTGACTGCCTTGGCAGTCTACTTTGATTCTTGTTCTCCTGCTCTTTTGCTTTCAGGTGATGGTCCTAGAGCTCACCTGCAGAAGCTGGCAGAGTGTATCCGATGGTCTTACGGTACTGGAATAGTGCTCCGACTTGGAAACATTGCTAGATTAGAACTTAACTACTGTTTCCCCATGGGAGTGCAGTCTGGTGACAGGTTTGTTTTTCACATCAATTTCTGACGTAGTAACTGGTTTTAAAGGTTACTGCACTTCTATCTGGTTTTGTCAGAGAAAATTGCTGCCTTTTAATTTAGTTCATTATATGCCAGTTAAGAGATTTTTCAGCACTCGATGCTATTCTGTCAGCTCGCCATATTCATGTTGGTTTCACAGTAGTTCTTGGTTTAAGACTTTTTTTTCTCAAGTTTCAAAGTTCATTGAACTTGAGAACAGCTATTGAAATGTATGAATAGCTGTGTAGCAGGTTTTATTTCTTTGGGGGAAATGATCACTCAAACAGCTCAAGGGATTTTCTTAAGCCTTCCGAAAACAAACGATTGGATAAATACCAAGTTTAACATCTTTGCTTGAAAAATGACAGTAAGTTTAACTATAGATAAAGAGAAGGCGAGAACAAATTAATTTGTTAGCAACCAATTACCCTATATCAAGCAAATAATAGAGTACACAATAAAAAGCTTCAGGGGGCCTGTTCTTGCCTGTGAATATTGTGTGCTTGACACTCTGTATTTCGAACCTGAGCTGGATTGTGTTTCTACTTGTCACTCATGTGAATTGTGAATGAATAAGAACAATTTGAAAATTATGGGCTTTATTTTGCAAATTTAAAAATACTGCATGTGGATGACAGATTGGCAAAGCATTTATTTAAAAAAGCCTTTTTCACCTAAAATTTGAATTGTAACTTTCCAAAGACTGAAAACCTTGGGAATTTGGGGATAGGAAGAATCAGTTTTAATTTCATCAGGACCTTACGTATCTCTTACATTGTTTATTATTTGTTTCTTTTCAGGATCTGTGATGGTGTTCAGTTTGGAGCAGGAATCAGATTTCTATAATACAGAAACATTTTACATCAGTATATGAAATTGTGCTCTGTAATTGAAATCAAGACTATAATATAGCTCAATACGGTCTAACATTTTCTTGAAATCTGAGTGATTTACCTCTCAGACTCCACAAGCCAACTACATTAAAGAGCTATGCCCTAAAGATTTATTGTACCTCTGATTCTTATGAAAGACGGGGGAGTGTTTGTGGGAATCTAGCTATTTTAACTTACAGCTTTTAGATATTAGTTTTCACTTAAAATATTAGAGTTATGACACAAATTGGCCTGCACAGCCCTCACTCCTCCAACCACGTCTCACAAGTGTTGGGGTGACCAAGGGTGAGTGTGGCTGGAGTGCAAATTCAGGGGCAATAGTTTCTCTCCATCATCAGCTTCTATGAGCAAATGACCTTGGAAAAATTCTGTTATGCATCAAAAGTTATTTTGTACAAATAATGGTTTTAAGTGAATCAAATGCTCTGATTTGAATATATTTCACTATTGTAAATCACCTATATTTAAATATATTTAATCATCTATCATCTATCTCATCTATATTTAAATGCCTCCTACTATCTGAATTGCTTACTGTAAAAATTCAAGTCAGCAGTCTAGCACAGTAAATACGAAAATTCAAGAATAACTTTGGAAGGTTCATGATTCTCAACTCTGAGGAGATCTTGAGAGTTTTAATGCTCTCAGCGAAGTCATTGATTTGGGTCTTGCAAACATTTTATAGCAGTTGCAAGAAAGGATGTCTAGACGTGATCATCTGATAACTACCTTGTTTGTTCTTCTGTGAGGCAAACTTCTCTACTTAAAACTGACCTGCTGCTTTATCCCTTGGCATATATTCCAGTTTTTATAAGGTTGGACTAATTCACTAGTTTAGTCCTAAAAACTTGTCTTTAAAGATAGTTACGCATTTTTTTATATATTTATCAATCCAGAGTTGTCATCTGAAGAGAATCTGAACCTAGAATCCACTTTCCCTGCATCTAAATTTACTTTTTTTTTTGTTGTTAAGTGTTGGCACATTTAAAATCATAATACAACGATGATTCTGGGAGAGTAGAACAGAAACACGCAAGCTATTATACTCCTGATTTCTTCTACTCGGCTGAAGACACAGGTTCAGACATACTGCCACGCTACTTGACTTTGCTGAATGCAGTCAGAACTGCCATGAAGTCTCGTTCCCGGAAGAGTTAGTACTGAGACTCCACTCTCTTTCAAGAGACCACTGTTGTATTTATACACTGCTTTAGCATGCGTATGTATTGCTGTTGCTGTAAGACAGTAACTAAATCTGTTTATGTTGATAACTCACTTTCTAAAATAGGAGGGTTGGAAACTGGTCTGCCTAGTTTTGCAAAGCTCCGCTTGAGTAAACATCCTTGCCGCCTTATAAAGTTGCAGCAACAAACTCACAGATGATCAAAACAAAAAATCGTGTGAATGACAGAAGTCACTGCTATTTCAAATATCAAAATACAATATAAAAAACATTTCTTAGTGTATCTAACAGCTACTGTAGCAAGTATGTATTTACCAAAGCACTTCTCATGATATTTGTTGTTATGAGATAAAATATGACACCATGTTAAGAATGTCAACAAATGTTGTTGGTTTTTCTCCAGCACTATCTACATTGTGACATAGAAAAATATTTTTAATGGGAATGTTTAGATACCAAAATGCTGTTAGGATTTTCTCATAGGAGTTCAAAGCTTCCTTTAGTCCTTTTGATAAAATTAGATGTGTTCTGTTGCCTTCAGAACTCTTTTTTGTGCACATTGTTTGTTACTAAAGGCTGCTCAAGTGTAGGACTTCAATATTACATGAGGAAGCCCTAAGCAGGTATCAGTTGGCCATTTTAGAGGGCACAGAAGTACTCCAGAGTTGAGCAGGCCTACGGAAATAGCCTCAGCCTCAGTCTGCTAGTCCACAATTAAGTTACGAGAGAACTACAATCTATATGGGAAGTAAGGGGTGAATGGGGGAAACCGCTGAGGTGTAAAGAGGCTTTTCAGGCACATCTGCTGACGGATCATGCTGTACTGCACACCGTAGAATTGTCCACTATAAATAAAGGGAAAAAACCCATGTGACATAGCCTTTACCTGGGTCACTGTTTCCCTGTCTGTGTTGAACTACATCGAAATGCAAACGTTTTCTTAAGGCATGTCAGGGTATAAAAGAATTTCTGTATTCCTCTGGAAGCAACACCTGGGTTACAAGGTGACTTCTATAGAATATTGATGTGATTAATGTATTGCCATTTAAAATTTGTTGCAGAGGCTCTAATAATTAGGATGGGCAGGATAGAAATCAGAATTCCACTAGAAGATGCTTTAGTGCTAAGCAGACTCAGTGGTAGAACAGCTGTGGAGAGATCTGAAGCAATTCTCTTGGCTGATTGCGTTTCTGGCCAGAGTGTATCTGTGGGAGGATGAAAGGCGTAAGGATGGCCCGTGGTCATAACTGTGATTCGAAAGCACGATACTTGCTTAAATGGACAGTTTTGGATATCACTTTACCTACTGAGTAGTCAAGATGCTCTTACTTGTATAGCTGTTCCCACCATTAGGGGACAGTCAGATGGTGAGAAGTTCCTCCAAAGGGTACACCTGAAACGAGCACCCACGTGCTTGTGAACTGCCAACAGTGCTGAGGTTGCAAGTGCCATCTGAAGCACAGGGTTTCTTCAGCTGTGTTGTTTACTGCTTACAGGACCTTCTCGAGGCTGACGGAGGCCTGGGGAGGAAAGGAGGGCTTTTTGGGACAAGGGCTGTACAGTGTTGTTGCTGTGTTGGGGGCACCTCTGAGCCAGTGAGAAGGCAGCAATAATGTGTCAGAAGTACGGCTAATGTTTGTATCACCAGCTGTAAGATGGTGAGTGATAGGTTTTTTTTTGGAGCTGTTCCACCTACGTAAAAACATAGAAAACACTGTATTTGGGAGATCTGGTAGTATTAGGTACTGCTCAGGAGTAAGCTGCTAAGGTGCTTTGGAGGTAGATGGAAGAGGAAATGAGGAGGTTGTTAGAATGCAGGGAGCGGGTTTGCTGTCATATTGTTAAGAGCATCAGTGATGTTAAAACAAGCTTTAAAAATAAAATACGATGCTGACCTCTATAATACGGGAACGTGTTTTAACACAAATATGTTCGCTATTGCTCTGTGCCTTTTTTAGTGTGGGTCTGTACTCGCTGCCAATGGAAATCTCTGCAGAGATGTGGCAACTCATGTTTGATATTTACTACTTCTCCAAAATAACCTGTTGCTTTTATTGAGCATCTGTGTAGAAATTTGTGTTCACGTCATGCCCTTTGCGCGGGGCGTGACAGAATTTTGCTTTCCCGCATGCAATAAAATATCCAGGCCCACAGAAAAGTGAGTGGGGGTCAGGTCGGCTCTCCCTTCTCTGGGGTGCGTGGGCAGCTACTCAAATGAAAAAGTATAATTACTGTGATGTTATGGACGGGGAAAGAAAACCTTACTCCTTCATGGGAATATTAAGGAATTGGTCAGATGTCTGGGAGATTATCCTGAACTTTTGTACGGAATAAGGTAAGAAAGCCATCCTAAAATTACAGAATTTGAGTGTATAGGGTTGTAGGTTTGTTCTACCATTCTTGTCTTGTCTTTCAAAGGGCTGGGGGCTGACAGCCACAGCAGTGGCAATCATTTTCAGGAGGATTTTCACACAGCTTTTCTGCCTTGGAAAGGTTTTTGAAGTAGTGTAATTGAATGTATGTTTTATGACAGCAGTGCTACATTGCTGTTAGCAACTGCAGTGCCCTTGGATGATTTTATCTTAACCGAGCTGGGACTTTATGCTGGACGTATTCCGTGCAAGTTGGAGCATTTGGCTTTCTTCCGTTGTTAAGCAAAAAATGCAACCCGTCTGCCGCAGGTAGAGCTATTGTCTGCATGGAATAAATGGTCTTTTTAAAAGTTTTTCAGCTAAACAGAATACACAATAGGAATTATTCTGAAGAAAATCAATAGCATCAGTTAAGTGGTACATTCCTGCCTCAATATTAAATAAGTAACTTTATTTAAAAAACCAAACCAAAACCACCACCACTCCCCTCACCCCCAGTCCCAAACACATTTTCACTCATTTTGTAGACCACGAAGAAAAATTAACTGTAACTCTCTTGTATCTATAAGGTAACTATCACCTTAGAAAAATCTGTGAAGGTATTATTATAATAGAAAAGGCTGTAAGTAATGATTTTCTTATTTTAAAAGTGGGTTGTTTTGCTTTGCTTCAATACATGAAGAACTATGAAAGACCACATATTCGATATCAGTGTTATTTTGTGACATCTACTTGCAGTAATCTCATGTAGTCTAAAATTTTGAATACAGTATAAAATGCTATAAGGCTGCAGTAGAGGAAACAGAAAACCTCTATAAAAACGACAATGTGCAATGTTAAAATGAGAAAACATGAATTCGGACTTTTAAATCTTCAGCTAAATATTAAAGATAACAGTCCTGGGCTGAAATGAAAAACAGATTTCAAAATAAGTTTAGTCTTTCCAGTGTAATTCTCTATTTGTGACAAGGCATGTTTATATTCTGACAGATTTCTTAATGAATATACACTCGCAGGAATCTCATCCCTGATGAGAGGTAGGGCACCAGAAAGAATTTTCTGGGATGCAGAGTGCTGGTATCTCATTCACCATGGAAGGTTTAAACGAATAACACAGCTGGTCGTCTTGGTTTTAGACAGAATACACCCTTCAGACTGAGGGCCATTCAACTCATGCGCGTGTCAGCGGCTGTGTCCCTTTTAATGGCCATCAGCCAGTTAAGTTCTTAAAGACTATCACACACTCGATGGAAGTACCCATATAAACTCTTCATTTCCTATTTAGAAGAGCAGTTTGTTTGAACCACCATGACGTGACTCGGAATGACTCCGGGTTTTGGTTTTTGTTTTCTTGAAGTATAATTTTTACTTTATTTTGCTATAGGCTTTCTCTTCTTGTCTCAAACAGCCCAGTCTCCTTTCACTTTGCAATAGGCTGAACATACTTTTTCCACTCACGCTACAAATTTAAGCGTTTCTTTATAAACACACAGAACATCAAAGTTGGAGGTGAATGGGTCTCTCTGGTTTTATTTCAATTATTGACAGATACTTGCCTGTAAGTGCTTACCTTCTGAGTGCTGCACCTGGTTGGGTGAAGTTTCATGTGCTGTTTGGACTGTGTGTATAGCTTGTGAACCAGTTGGTGTGCTCTCTTGTTTTTTGCCCCCAGAGGCTGGGTAAAATGCTTTTTCCACACCGCCTTAAAGCTAAATCTATCCTAAGACTTCAGTATGAATGTTATGAAATTAAATACTCACTCTGCTCGTCCTGCTGCAACTCCACATTTATGTGATCTTTAGTTTGGTGCATTGAAAACGAAGCTTGCATTTGTCAAGTGTCTCATTTTGCCTCTTCCAGGAGAATGCAATTGACTTCCCTGCTAATTATTCAATTCTGCAAAAATGTTTAATAACCTTAAATGAAATTGGCAATTTTAGCAATAAATGTCTTTCTATGTACATCTTCAGCATAATTAAGGCTACTCCATTCTTTTAGTTACCTTTTTTCCCTTACTGTTTTCCTGAAGAATTGATTATAATGTTAACTTACAACATAGAAGAACTTCAGGCGCTGTCAGCGTGCGCGCGGTCTTTATCTCGGTGCATTTGCAGTGTGGGGCTTAATTTTACCACCAGTGCTTGTATTGTACACATGTCTCACAGGTTATGAAAGTTCCACTCTATGAAGATTTTGAGAGCTTTCCTCCAAAAAGCTGGAGAAGCGGTATTTGAATTAAATTGTTTAAGAAGTGATGCAACTTTTGAACACCCGCGGTACTGGCACTCCTGCTGTTAAGCTCTGCAACGCGCACTTGATGGGCAAACTCGGTACCGAAGGAGCACGGGAGCTGGGGGTTTGGATACGGACGCACAGAACTCTGTGAAAGGTGCGTGCATTCATACCGTATATGAATCTGCACGGCTAACAGCTCCAAGGGTTGAAATCTTCACTAGGTAAATGTATAATAGGTGAAGCTCAGGTGTTTGAACAAAGTAGAATAGCTAAAGTTTTTGGTATGCTAATCCACTTTTTCCACTAGCAAAAGCACAGGGAAGAACTCCCTCCTGCACAGAAAATCAGCACAAAACATTCATTTGGTATAGCCTGAAACCTCAAGATCATTGAGGCGAGATGCAGGTTTGTAACTGCTATTGATCCCAGCCTCAATAACTTCTCACTTACAGTCTAAAAGCCTTTGCTATGGGCAACACAGTCGTCTTGGGAAATAGAATTTATTTGTTCTTCCAAAGAAGCACTATCAATAAAAAATAATCATCACGATTTCTTTTATGGGCAAACATAAGACAGGCTTGCCTTGCTGCGAAGTTTAAAGATCAAGTATTTGCAGGGAGGAGGTTATTTGATTAAAGCTGGGGCAGTGGCCTGCCTAATTAAGAACAAACTGCTCCATTTAAAGTTTCAGGTTTACTACACGTTCAAAACCAGCATAGCATAAACTTCACAGCTTTTGAAATGCAGTGTGAGCCAAGGCAAACACTTCCGTAACAAAGCAAGAGGCGAGTGTCCTGGCGCAGCAGTAACCTTTAATGAAAATCTGAGTTGG
This sequence comes from Bucorvus abyssinicus, assembly GCA_009769605.1. NCBI lineage: Eukaryota > Metazoa > Chordata > Aves > Bucerotiformes > Bucorvidae > Bucorvus > Bucorvus abyssinicus. The sequence goes on from CM020025.1 coordinate 79,703,375, forward strand.
TTCGGGAAGGGGTGAGCATTTGAGAAGATTATCACAGTGCTCAGTATATGAGAACGTGGAGCTGGGGCGATGCAGAAGACGACTGTGTGGTAGCTGCAGCTTGCATCAGTAGACATTTAGTGCAGACAGAGCCTTACAAAATCCCTTCAATGTACTCCATGCGACATAGATCACAGGATGCTTCCTCATATCCTGCAGTAAACCCAGATCAGAATGGAAAGCCATTGGCAGGTTTGGGACTTGCCAAGGAAACAGGAAGAGAAGTTGAGGTAATAACCAGTCTTAAGCAGGATTTCCACTTATTGAAACGGATTTCTCAAATCAGGAGAAAGACACTTTGGGAAGGAATGAGAAAATAGATTTTGTTTAAGTTTCAGGATACCTTACTGATGAGTGCTTAAAGCAAGAAATTGCACTATCAGACTGCAAGTACAGGGCACGAATCTAACACACCTGGACACCAATTTAACACGTGAGCCCTCAAAGATCTCCAGAATCATCTTCTGCTTATGCAGCTCCTAAACTTAATTGAGTGTCTCTTTTCATTTCAGGCAGTGCCACTTACGTACTAGGGGGGCATATGGGTCATTGTAATTATTAAACTGGTTTGCACTCCTTCGAGACAGTATATGGGCGGAGTGAGAGGTTTGATCAGTGAAGGTCATTTCCTCAGGTGCCTGGAGCCTTTGGAATTGTCTACAGTACCCTGGCAAGAAGAGGTGGGCACCATTGGTCTGGTCTGGTCTGGCAGCTGGAATGCACTGTTGATGCAACAACCGTGCCAAGGTATGTCTCATTTGTGTGTTCTTTGTAATACTTTTCACGGCTTTTTACGCAAACAAAATAGTGAAGTTTTATAACTGTTTCCATGATGGATTCTGTGGTCAATTAGAGGGAATCCATATGTTGCACTCAGGTTTGGACCAGATGAGAGGGACTGCGCTAATTTACACCAGGGCGTGCTGTATTCCCGGAAGTTCTCAAGCACAGGGTGGTTACCGCTCTGGTTTTGCATTGCTTGTTTTCAGAGAAGTCACACTTTCTTCAGACAGGTTTTGCCCAGGATTTCCGTATGTTAAAATCCGCTGTCTATATTATTCTGTGAGATATCTAAATGATGTGGTCACACATAATGTAACGGTAGTACGGGGCTGATGAGGAACCCCTGGTGCAAGCTGCCTGCAATGCAGGACTTCTGAGATGTAGAAACAGCACTCCAGGTTCTTGGTTGCTTTTGCCAGCGATGCACAGCAGTGCTGCGGATGACTTCAGACCTCAGTGCGCGGGAGCAGTAGGTGGCTCGAGCAGAGGAATGTTATAAACTTGAAATCTAATCCATTCAAGGCAAATACTAAAAGTAGCTGCTGGTTCTACTCCGAAGTTGTCATTACCCCTACAAGTTCGATGCTTTGGAACAGTATTTGTCTATTTGTCACTCTCCTGTTGATTTGCACAACACAACAGAAATAGAGCCTGTGAGACAAACCAACGGCTCAAATGCAGAAAGAGAACCAGTTAGAGAACCAGGTGAGCAAGCGTTGTTTTCTTGAATCTCTCATTAGCTATTGTGTTAAATATTAACTTTCAACAGGGAAAAGCAAAATATTTTTATACAAAAATTTAGAGATTTTATACAAAAATACACAGATTTTAAAATGCAACATAGATAAGTTAGCAGTATCTCTGTATTTAGAAATTGCTCCGTGTTCTGCTAAAAGCAGTTATGACAGAAATGCAGAACACTCAGTCGCTTGCAAATACTTTCAGGAAAAAACAAACTGCACCCTGCGCTGTGTTCCTCTTTGGACAAAACGCCATATCCCAGTTCATTCACCCTCCTGTTTTGGGTTTGTATTCTGAAGGATCCTCCACTGCTGCCATCTCATTCAACGAGAAGGCGTTTTCATGAAGCGCCAAGTGTTGTGCAGCTTTTATTTTCTTGCAGTTTTATTTTCTTGCCCTCTTTTGACTAGTATCACATTCTCAATAGACACAGTGGGACAGTTGCTGGATGCAGTGGGTCCCTTTGGCCGGTGACTGCTGGGTGAGCAGGCTCTTGATTAAAGTCGCCTGCTGTGCCTCATCTGTTGGACTGCACTGCCTGCTGCTGAAATGCGTAGATCTTCTTAAAAACCACCTGAGCTTCTCGTATCCTCTGATCTGCCATAGACGACAGCAATATCCCTCTTGTTCTTTGGTAATGTATAATTGCAAAGCTGGATTAAAAAGTGTCAGTCCAGTCTGGCACCTTCCTCTGAAAGCACCATCTTAAAAAAAAAAAAAAAGGTAAAAAATGTTGGTGTTCACTCTTGAATGTATTTAGAGTTGGACCCCCAAAGAATTAATGTCTACTTGAAATAAGTCATTCCATCATATATCGGGCTGCAAATTCTTGATCATCTTCAGTTCATAGAAGTCCTCACTGCCATTTGAAAGGGTCTTCCCAGCTCCGTCCATGTGTTCCCTCTACTTCCCTTCTGCTGGCACTTGCCTGTGGGTGACTTTACAGTCAGTCACGCTGGAAAGCTGGGCAGGGTGACTTTGGGTTTGGTTTGTTGCGTTTTTTGGGGTTTGTTTGGTTGGTTGATTTGGTTTTGGTTTTTTTTTTTTTATTAGTTGCCTAAGTGCCTGTAGAAAAGCAACAAGCAGCTGAAGGTGAGGGACAAGAGTAGGTCTACATGATAGAAGGGATTAGTTTGGGTTCTCTTGTGAAACTATACACTCAGGAAACAATCTCTGCTATCTGATGCTCTGGATGTGTCACGTAGCGTTACTTCTGTGTCAGGTCAAGCAGGAAAACCTGTCCCGTAAGCTGGATGTGCCAAGCCATATTAATTTGAATGCAGTTCCTTGTTGAGGGAAGGGCTACTGACTGGGAGCCACTTGCAGGAGCGCAGCCAAGGGTTGTGCCCTTGTTTAGGTACCCCGTGGTCTCATTACAGCCGATGGGACCACTTCAGGGGTTTAAAGTTAAGTATGTGCATAGAACATCACAGGATCAGAGCCCACCGCTATCAACTCTTCGGGATCCGTTTTTTAATACGTATTCCCCACAGTCCTTACCGTGCTCCCAGGTGCTGTAAAATGATAAGTCCTAAGAAATTCTCTCTGTGAGATGAAAAGCAGCTTTCGGGTTTGGCCGTTTTTGTGTGCATACCCTGTGCTTACAGCACTGGCAGCGCTCTCAGAGACCCTGGACATGGTGGTTCCCTCCCGGGGGTGACTGGGGGCCTCAGTACACAGAAGCTTGGCCAACACTGAGCCTACAGCCCCCTTCTCCTCAACCTTGCCAGAAGGGAGGTGCCGAACCTAGCGGCAGCACGGCAGGAGGAGAAGGCGAGGCTGCCAATTCATTCTGAAGGTGGCCAACAAGAAACTGCTCAACAGAGCCCTGACACACGGCACAGGCTGAGTGTGCCCTCGGTTCTGTCCGCGGCTGGCTGCGGCGGGACTCTGCTTTGCTGCGATGTTCTTCACCCACCTCTGCTCCTACTCCCGCCGGGGCTGGGGCCGGGGCCAGGGCCGGGGCCGGTGCCCCGCCGTGTGGCACGGGCTCCCGCAGCCCCGGCCGGGCTGTCGCCGCTCACCGCCCCGCGGCCGTCGCAGCGCAGCCGAAAAGGGAATCGCGCGGCTCTCCACGAGTGAAACTTCGGCGCTTTCCTGAGAGCGGCCGGGTGCCCGCGGGCCGCGCTTCATCCTCGGGCGACTCGGCGGGACCCCGTTACCGCCCCGCGGCCGCTCACGGCGGGGGCGCGGGGGGGTTCCACGGCAGCGGGGCCGCGTCGGCCTGCCGGCCCGCCCCCGCCTCCCGCGGACTTCCCGGCCGTAGCAGGGCGCTGTGGCCGCCCCCAGCGGCTGCCTGCCCGCCCCCTGCCCTCTGCGAGGCCCCGGCTCGCACACCCCCTGCCTCCGCCGCCGGCCCGCCCCGCTCGGTCGCGGCTGGCCGGGTGATTCATCGGCTCCCCGGCTTTGTTCGGCTCCGCGGGCCGCTTCAAACCCCCGGGCAAGGCGAGGACCGGGAAGGCTCGCCCGGTGACCCGCTGGCAAAGCCGATGTCCGCCGCGCCCGTCCGATCGCCGACGCTGCGGCCCCACAGGATGAAAAAGGACGAGTCGTTCCTGGGCAAGCTAGGCGGGACCCTGGCCAGGAAGAAGAAAGCCAAGGAGGGTGAGCCGGCCCGCGCGGAGGGGAGGAGGGAAAGCGCGCCCGGCCGGCGGGACTTCCAACGCGGCCCGTGCCGTGCCGTGCCGTGCCGTGCCGTCCCTCCGCGGGCAGCCCGCGGCGGGGGCGGGCGGCAGAAACCTCCATTGTTCGCCAGCCCCCGCGGAGGAGGCAGCGCCGCCCGGGGAGGGGGCCGCGGGGTGGGCGCTGGACCCGCTTCCTGGTGCCGGAGCGGCGGCGGCGGCTCCGGCGGAGAGCGGGGCTTGGCCCGCCCCAGCCGGGCTGGGAGGCGGCGGCGCGGCGGGAGCGCGCTTCGTGCGCGCGGCGGGCTGCGAGCGCCGCGGGCGGGCCGAGGGGTGCCGGGAGGCCGGCGCGCGCGGCCGTTCCCGCCGCAGGCCGGTGTGGGGTGGCCGTTCGTGGGGCCGGGGCCGCCTCCCGGCCGGCGGCAGCCTGCGCTGCTTGCCCCAGCGCTTCCCGGCCCCCCGTTTTCGTATGTCTGCCCGCAGCCGGCAGTGGAGCCCCAGGACCCGCTTTCTGCTGTCAGGTAGACTTCTGGTGGCCAAGGAGACTGCGGGCGCCGCGTTTTCTAAGCTGATAGCTGAGGAAGCCGTGAGGGGACGATGAAACCCGCCGGTGTTTTGTCCAGGCCCGCTTCATCCATAGGCTTTATGTTGGCCTGAGTGTTTTTCAGACTATCCAGCGAAACCACCCCGCCCTCGAGCAGCGTGATTTCACCTGGACGCGCTGAACACCGGGGCACCGAGTGTGCTCCTGTGGGTTGTCACCTCCAGCGCCAGCCGGGCAGGGAGGCGTTCGTCCCGCTTCAGCCGAGCCCGGTGGAGCAGCACCCACGCTGCGGAGGCTCAGCCACCACCGCACGCCCACCCCTGGTGCTGCGTGGGGCAGGCGCCTCTTCCCGGAACCTCCTGGGAGATACAGCCCTGGCACGGCCTTCTCGCGTGGGCACGCGTGCGAGGCGTTCTCCCAGCAGTCTGCTTACACCAGAGGCTCTGCGGAGATAGCACTGTTTGCTCTGAAACAACACGACTTGTTTTTTTCCCCATTGTAGATAGGGAGACAGTGTCTTGCCGCTCGGCTTGATAAAGACAGTCCAGCCCTGTATACACAAAGCGTACCTTTCTCCTGAGCGTTCTCCTCTAAGGATGGTATACTCCGTCCTCCTCTGGTTCCCCAGCTGACCAAGAGAAACTCTTCCTCTGCATCATCCCCAGACTGCTGCTATCTGCTCGCAGGAAATCTGTGTGTCCTTGCCGTACGGTTCAATGCGATTTTGAGTTTTCGGTCTGGTTAGACCTGGCCTTGGTTTTGTTCGACTGTTTGGTGGGTGTAAGGTAGGAATGCAATTTGAGTTTCGGCCTCCTTCGAGCTGGCTGTTGAGTGAGGACGTTTTACCTGTATTTGAGTCTATTAATTGCCAGCATCATTTAGAAGGCAGCTTTTTAATATTTAAAAATAAAATATTTGGCCTCAAAACCTGGCCCAGGGAAATTGCTTCCCTTTCCTTCTGCTGGCTGTTTTGGTGTGGCTTACTGGTATTTCCTTTACTCTTAATCGAATTTCACCAACCTGGTTATGCTGAGGAGCAGCAGAAGCAGCTGTGCCTTCCTGATGATCTCATTTGCTTCTAAAGGAAGGTGGTGGAGAGAACTCATCTCCAGCGGTGGATGCCGACCACGCTCTGAAAGAGCGTATTTCAAAGGTGGTTTCTGGGCTTAAACAGGTTCGCAACGTCCTTTCTTAAATGAGAAATTTCGGCATTACTAGGCAATGTTTTTTCAGCAGGGCCATCCATCCCCTTTCTTCGCCGAGTTTGCCTGCCTTATTATGCTTTTACGTTCTGCGCTTGCTTTGTGGGGTAGCTCTCCAACGCAGGCTGGCCAGACCACGGCTGGGCAACTGGAGGGGCCAAGGGCGCTGCTTAGGCAGTGGTGGGCTGGAGTCTGTGCCAGGGGGAGAGAGGCTGGTCCATGGCTTCTGGTAGCAAATTTCACGGCTAGAAACAAAATCTTTGTATGTGAGTGTGAAGCTGAAGTAAATTGGCAGCTCATCTCGTGGAGTTCCTTGAATTAGTTGATAGACCATGCAGGAGCCATGTGGGGAAATCCCTCCGTCCCGGTTTCTGCTGGGTTTCTGTGAGGAGACCAGCAGAGGTCAGAGTGATCTTCCCAGAGTAAATACTGCCCTCTCAGCCTACTACTCTCAACAATAGCAACTGGAAATGCTGGCTGCCCATTTGCCACAACCAAAAATCATTCTTGCCTCCTCTTGCCTCTAACAGCATAGGAAGCAGGTGAGACAGGGGTCTTTTTATACATACTTCTTGCTTTCACTGCCTGTCTTCTGCATTGCAGCCCGATCCGTATGGCCTGCTGTCACCATCGCAGCTGTATTCATATAACGACCTTTAACCTGGTCTGGGCAAGAACTGCAGTCCAGTTACGTTAATCCATCTCGCCTTTGTGCACAACTTCTGAGCCAAGCAGCTCAAAGATCCTTACAATGATACTGAAAAAGTTTTTGTTTGTTACTTAGGTGGTTTTCTTTTTTTAATCATGGGTGGCAGCCGTGTCATAAATAACCATGATGTGTGGCTACCAACCCATAAGCAACTAAATTTAAATTTTTTTTTTTTTGCTAACTACTTTATAACAAGCTGCAATCTATTTTTAGAGCGGCTATATTGGGAGAGGAGGATTCGTTATCGAGGCGGCCAGTGTAAGCTCATACCCTTGCTTTATGATGGGAGGATACGCTGGTGATAGTCACTGTGGCAGTATTCAAAGTATTTACTGTGGCATGTAAACAGCTCTCCTGCTGCTCCTGCTTTAGCAGTTTGGCGTGACATAGTGCGTTGTAAGTTGGCGCCGTGAGGTGGGGTTAAGACCTCAGGTCAAATTCGTCAGCGTTTTAAGTCAAATTCTATAGGTTGCTTAACTGTTTGAGGAAGCCTTTGAATTTCTACCTTGAATCTCTGCTTTACAGTGTTACACCTTATATTTATGTTTCAGAATTTCTATGGCTGAACTGACTTATTAGGCGGCCCTGACTTACAAGAAACAGCAGCTATTTCTACCCTGGTTTCTGATGGAAGTATGGGGTTGGTGAGCTCAGTGTTTGGCTCCTCCCTTCCTCTTCCTTCCCAGGAATATTTTTAACTCGCAGTTTAACTAAATGACCATCAAAATGGGTCACCAATGAGTATAGAAAGACCTTAGCAGAGTCCTGCAGCAGGAAAACCTACAAAGGAGCTCAACCCTTACCTGATACTAGAGAGCCTGCTGGAGAGGGACACGGCCAGAGAAAGGACCTGTCCATGGGGAGAGCACTGCATGGAGATGTGCGCTGTTAATCTTACAATCAGTCATGACACACAGCCTTAGAGACACGGGATGTGTTAGTTCCAGTGATGGTGCAACCACTGGTTTTACACCCCCACCCCCCCATTAGGCTATGTAGAAATCTGCAGAAATCTAAGTTTGCCTGATGTTACTGTGACATGGCTCTGTCTTGGTGTCCCTTGGGTTTTCAAGATGCGCCACATCTGTAATGTGATTAACAAACTTCTCATATCTGTTCAGGAGCTCCAAAATCCACTTTAAATACCTCAGGAAGCTACTGGGGTGATGGCAGGGCCTATAGCAGGGTACAGTTTGTAAGCTAGATGATCCCTTAGCTTCTTCTCAGACCCTGTAAAAGATACTATTTCAGATACTGCTGTGTTTCATCTCCATCCATAAAAGGAACTTAAAAAAAGAATGTGCCCTTTCCTGTTGATCAGGGAGATGTCTGTACTGAACTAGAGGAGGGGGTTGGCTACGAGCCTCGCTCCAAGCCTCCTTGCAAAGCTTTGTTTTCTTTTCCTCATAGCACACCCTATGAAATATCTGGGCAGCAGGTGTTTGGCTAAAGGAACTATTGTGTCTCTGTGTGTGTGTGTATATATAGCCTAGGTGGAGGAGGCAGTGAGGGAGCTCTCACAGACTTAATTGCTTAGTGTTGTTTCCCAGTGACACAACTGAGGGTGAGGAAGCTGCTCCAGAAAACAACTATTTATTGTGCTTGGTGAGATCAGTAGGAGAGGGGGAAAGAAGGAGAGGGATGCCAGTGCTGCAGGGTTATCGCAACAGCAGCTGAATAATCTGAAGGCTTGGCACATATCAAGGAAGGCTGAGGTGTTGCTCTTGGGGTCTGTGGCTGAGTGTAACAGTGAGACAGCTGGCTGTGAAAAGTTTCCTTTTGCAGTTGCCAGCAGGGACAGCTGTTTGGTCAATGGCCTGGTGGATGTGTATTTCACTGGAGGGCAAGGGTTTTCTGCCAGCGAAAGGTGGCAGTTGTTGCCCTGTTTTGCAGGGAGAGAAGCTGGAAGGTGAGAAAGCCAAGTGACTTGTTCAAGGTCGTCTGGCAAGCCAGTGACAAAACCAGGGAAAGTGTATCTATCTCCTGAGTCGTCTCTGGTGCCGTGATGCTTAGGCAGAGGTGCTGCATAATCTGCCCATTGACCATGGCTCTACGCACGCTTAAATCCATCCCCACATTGTTCAGGTGGGACTGCTTATAGTACCTGATCCACTTTGGCTTTCTAGAGGGAAGAACATGGGGAAATAAGCTCAAGAGCAGAATTAAATTGGAGGAAACAGTTTCTTTCCTTTGAAATTGATGGGGCTGCTTGTGCAGGTAATGGCTCTGTGGAGGGAAAAGAGGTTCAAAACCACATCTACTTCATTGCCTTTGGGTTGAGGAGCACATCTTAAGTCGGTAAGGCATCCCTTTGAACGCAACACGATAGGAGAGTGGGACTTGCGTAGAAAATGGATCTCATCTTTCATTTGAATTTGGTATACTGAAAATAGTTAAAATCTTTTTTTAATGTTTTCTGTTATGCGGTCTCCAGAGCTGCGTCCCTATAAACAGACTGCAAAAAATTGAACTTCTGTGGCTCTGTGTGCTGCACCTTTGCTTTAGTCACTGCCTAGTGGCTGCTTGATACTTCTAACAAATGTGTTTAGCTTTAAAATGATGCTGAAAGATGCCTGTTCGATACATCCTAAAAATATGTACAGCTGTAAGGCATCCTTAACTCAATCTTCATTCATCTTGCAGGTGTTGCTCCTGTTGGTGGCGTTATTCATGGCCAGGGTTTGTCCCGGTCACAACCATTCGTGGTCATTGCAGATTGTGTTTCATGCTGGCTGTGCCCCGTGTCCTGCTTTATGAACTGGTGCTGGTGGACTAATTGCTCTAACCTCTCTGATGTGGAAGTGGGGACTTTGACATCACCTAGTGCCTAGAAAGCTCAGGATGCAGGTGCGCTGCTCACGTGGTGCCTGCACTCTAGCTTTTGTCCTGAGACATGTCTGCATGTCTGACTAGCGGTGAAGTGCCAGGTATCTTGCAGGGTGCTGCCTAGATTTGTGGTGTTTCTCAACCAACAGGAAACTTCATGAGCATCTCTGCCTCTCATGCATCCTTGAGGTGCAGTCTGAGATAAGCTTCAACTCTTTGCTTCTTACCGTCTCCTGATCTGACACTCAATGTATTTTTAAGGCTTTTCCTTTCAACAGGCTGATGTTGGAGCTGACCCCCACCTTAACTTACTTTCCAAGCTTGTAGTTCATGTCAGTGAATTCTTAGTCGGATGGAGAAACAAATATGAAGTACGTAGGGTCTAATTCTGTGATCCTGGTTCACACGTGTACTGTTGCTGCAGTCTGAGAGGGTAAGTGTGTTTGTGCATTGTAATGGGCTACTGAAATACCCAAACAGAAGATGAGATGGGTGCTGGTTAAGCAGAGTTACTTGCTTTTTAAGAGATGAATTTGCATAGAATTATGTTGAAGCTACATACCGTTCCACATGTATGTATATATCCATAGCAAGACTGTGCAGAGGTATGCAAATTCAGGTTCAATTTGTTGTTCTTTCTACTACCAGTTTAAGCAGAGAGAGACCTAAACTTGCAGTTGGAACCCGTGTAGCCTAATTGCTGAGTTTCTGCTCTAGGGATCAGGCATACCTCTGACCAGGTCTGGTTTCAGTCTTGCTAGAGCAGTGCCAGTTTGGGTCCTGACACCGTGTTCTGTGGTGGCAAAAGCTGTACTGTGGATGTAGTTTGTATGTCTCAACTGAAATGAGCTTTGCATGCACAGGAAAGCTGTGAGCTTTTGGATCATATTTTGACGTTAGCAGATTTGGGAGATTAGATGGCAAGCTCTTTGCATTGTGAAAGCATATCAGAACAACTCGTTGCTAAGGGGTCCAGGGTTATGTGGTCTCTGGCAGTCTGCTAGTTGCAGGAATTCATGTTTCAGCAGTTACAGCTTTGCTGTTCAACTGGGCAGGAAATGTAGTGTGTGTGTACCTTATGCATGCAAGTGTCATGGACAGAGATGAGGAGACTCAAGTTTGAAGCTGTGCAAGTGGCAGCGTAGCTGGTACTTCAAAGCTGCTCATAAGGGATTTGGAGGCCAAATTGTTGTTGGTTTTCCAAGGGAGTCGAATGTACAAGTCTCTTGGGCACCACTAGAAATCTCGGCCTGCAAATACACACCTGAGAAGTTGTCTGTGTCAGAGTTCCTGGCACATGTCTTGACGAAGACATATGACTGTACAGAAGCACTGACATGTGTCATAAGGAGGAAGAGTTTTCTGCCTCACCTGTAACATCACCTGTTCGTGATCCTTGTCACCCTTGCTGCTGCCGGCAATGCAGGAGGCTCTGTCCATACCTTCTTAACCCTGGAGTATTCTGTTTTTCAGCGTTTTCAGTCTGTCCATGTTCTTATGCTGGTGCGTCAAGGTCTTCAGTGCAGCAGCAGTCTAAGGGCCAGTCCTCAAACTCCTCACAGTCATTGTAGGAGAACTTGAGGCCAACGAGAAAGAAGGGAGGGATGCCTTGTTTCCCAAGGCTTCTCTTGTCCTGACCTCTGCTCGTTATAGCGATCGTGACTTCAGCAAACCTCCAGGTTCTTTTAACTAATGGGATCTGGGTATTATGCTGCAGAAGCCAGCTACTTGAAGGTCAGCCGGGTGGCTCCACAGAAAAAGCTGACCTGTGCCCGTGTCTGGATATGACTGATGGCAGGGACTCTGTTCTCGTCGGCTGTCGTGATGTCCATATGCCTTAGTCTGCACAGCTCTCTAATTGGGCTCTTCTGCGTGGTTGCTTTGGTAGTTGCTTATCCCCTCCTTTGTGCATCCTCTGCCTGCTCTGTGAAGTGTATTATTATATACGCGCATTGTCGCTGATGAAGCTTAGTTTTTTCCTTCAGGGCACAGCAAAATCAACTGATGCCTTTGTCAGAGCTGTTTAACTTGCAAAGTATGCACATCTGTGGCAGATTTTCCCCGGGGTCTATAGGGAGTACCGGGACTGGCCCTTGCTTTATGTGCTGTCCTGGCAGATGTGGTGTACCTGCCTCTGGTTGTTGTCATAGGCTGCATCTGCACTTCTCACCCTGGGCTGCGGGGTGAGCAGTGGAGGGAAGTGTGGCATGCGTTGTGGTGAGGAGGGGGAAAGTGAACGGGAAGGAGGGGCAGGGTGAGCAGTGGGAGAGTCCTGCTTTTCAGGGGGCTCTTCCAGGCTGTCCCTAGGAGTAGTGCTGGATCCTGGGACCTCTGCTGCAGGACAGGCAGCTTGCTGGTGGTGCATGCTGTCCCGCCATCTCAGGAGGGGCTGTGTGCCGGAGGTAACAGTGACCTCTGTTTGTCTTTGACGGGTGGGCTGAGCATGGAGGGGAATTGGGAACTGAAGCCTCTGTGTTGCACAACTAATAGGTCAGTAGTCAAATGATCTCTCCAGGTTGAAGCATATTCTGCTCAGGTATAGATTTCCTAATTTGTGCTCTTCTGTTGGCCAAGTAGAAAGCTGCAACCCAAAATTTGTTACTTCTGTTGTGTATGTCTAGGTTAGCTGGTGGTTTCAGGGTCTTGCAATTTGAATTTGGTTAAGTCTTTCGCTGAAAACCAGATGTGGAGAGAACATGAACACCTGGCAGCATGTACTGCCTGAGAGCAGTGGCTCCATACTCTTCAGGCCCTTAAATCATTGTCATTTCCTTGTGGAGGAATGTGTATCTGTGCAACAAAGCTTCTGATTATAAATTCTGAACGCACAATTGTTTCCATGCACCCGCTGCAGACCCCTCTGCAGAGCCCTTAGGCTGAGAGGGGAGGCCATGGGATGGGATTCTGCTTTTGGCTTTGCTAGTGGCGAGCTACAGGATCTTCGGGAATTCAGTTTTGCCTCTCAGTGATTGTTTCTCCAAGTTAAAAAAGGCTTCTCTATAATCCCCGAGACCTATCTGGTGATCAGATATTTAAAAAAATCTCTTTTCAATGTATGCTGCATTTCGATTATAAACCAAGCAAACTGTTCTGGCTCCTGAAATTCTGGTTCCTTCTTTAATACTTCTTTCATTGCGTGGTTGGACCATAATGAAATCCACTGAAAAAAGAAGTAGTTTATTTTCCATTACAGCTGCCATATGGCCTTATTGCTAATTTTTAATTAGCTGAGATGGTTGCACACGCAATTTATTTGGGAAGGAGAGTGAGAGCTGGATGAGGAGGAGAGCTACTGTGATGTCTGTATAGAGACATGGTGTCCTTTTACTGTCTTTAAATAGAAAAATGTGTCAACCTCAGAAAGCATCTTTCCACGAGGTCTGTTTGGCAGATGTATGCATGTGTGTTATTAAACAGATGCAGACATTTCATTTAAAATAGAATGTAATTTTAAAATAGAATAGTGTTGTTTGCTCTCTGGCTCGCCTTGTCCAGCAGATGGATTTAGAGGCTTGGCAAAATTGACAGGATTTTCTTCAGAAATTGTAGAATAGGAAGAAGTACCAGCACAGCCAGGCTTGCATTTTCTGCTTACTATTCCTTCTCAGGAACAGGGTTATAAAATCATCCCTCAGGATTACTGTTTGCCGCCTTTCCTGTGTGTAGCTCCCAAGTATCGTTGCAGTGAATTGGTTCCACTGGGAAATCAGTCAGGCTGCAAGAATGCTAATGCTACAGGTATATCTTGGGTCGGTACTGAGTTTGGTCTGACAGAGATCTCGACTCTCTAATAAGGTAATTAAATGAGCATATATAATGGAGCCTTATCATTGCAAAACTGGATTTTAATTGGGTGCGGGATGTCGTGCTCCAAAGGGTCCTGCTGTGCTAGGAGCAGACCAGATCTGCCACCTGTATAGCAGATCTGATGCTTTCTGCCACGCACACTTTTTTTTTTTTTTTTTGGCACGTGGAAGGGGAGAAGCAGTCATGACTGACCTCATCTAATGTGACAACAGTCCAGCTTCAAGCTGGACCTTGGCAGGTCCTTCTGAGCAACCTTTCTCTGATTCTGTGGAGCTGGGTGTTTTGAGGGCCCCTCATCAGGGAGAGGGACAGATGGTAATGGGAAGGGAAGAGAGACTGGCCGTAGTATCTGCTCTCTGCTGTACGCTTGAAAGAGAAAGGTTTATATTTGTTTCCATGACGTGTCCGAGATAACTGGGTGCTTGTGAATTTTTCCTCTGACTGCTCACACAGATTCAGACTAACAGTTTCCCTCTTGACCACCTATGATGTACTTAATTAGACTGATGTCTTGAAAATGCCCACTTTTACTGCACTGCTACAGCTGCAGCTGCATTAACACAGTAAGGGGCCACAGTTGAAATCATCACCTTGCATCCTCAGTATAATTTAGCTTCCTATCACTTAGTTTAGACAACTAAACTGTGTGGGCTGTTGCTCTGCTGACATCAGTAGTAAGAGCAATAAGAAGGCTAGGGAGCTGTGCTTGACCAAGCCATGACTCTGACGTTTAAGATGGTTGGTTGTTTTACGCTGTCTTTCCAACTGTGTATTTCTGACCCCTAAATTCCTGTCATTTACATGTTAGCAAACAGATCACAGGTACCAACATTTGCTAAGCTAATTCAGCACCTGTTAAAAAGCCTTTCTCTGTCAGCTCTTTCACCAAAGGGGAACACGAATGGATTTGCTTTTCTGTGGACAAAGTGGTAAAACAAATCGTAATTTTTAGCGAGTGACTTTTTGTCCCATGGATGGCATTACGTGCAGGTGCCGTACCGCCCAGAATCTTGGTAGAAGGCATCCTCACTGGGTTCCTTCATGTGCTAAACAAATGCACTGTTGATCCAGTGGTTGGTAAGAGGTTTCTCCAAGAATACAAACACGACGACTTTGAAACTTAGCTAGGGAATTCCACTTCTGTACTGAATGCACAGGAGATGGGCACTGTCATTCCAGGGAGGCTGAGAAGTTTGGTGTGTTGCGGCATAGCTGGCCAGAGGATTCTCTGGAGCCCTGTTGGGAGTGTGAAAGATTTCACATCCGTTACATGGGAAGAGTAATATCAGAGTAACTGCACCCTGTGTGAGAAGAGGAGGGAGAAGATCCTCATGGCTGCCTGTGGCACTGCCCCCATGTCGTGTGATCTGTTTGTCTCATGGTCTGTTCTGGGATGTGTCCTGTTTAACATCTTCCTCAATTTACCTGGCAGAGGTGATGGAGTGCATACTCTGCAGTCTGCACATGACACCAAACTGGGTGACCAGCTGATAGACTTGAGGGCAGGTCTGCTGTTCAGGGAGGTGTAGGCAGACAGGAGAACTGGGCTGACAGGAACCTTCTGAAATCCCACGAGAACAGGTGAAAAGTCCTGCACTCAGGAAAGAAGAGCGCCCTGCAGTGATACAGGAGACCACCTCCTTGGGGGGCAGCTCTGCTGGAAAGGCTGTGGGAACCCAGGGGCAGTGAGCTGACCATGGGCCAGCAGTGTACCATCGCTGCAAAGAAGACCAACCATATCCTGGACTCTGTTAACAGAAGCACTGCCAGTGGGTTGGGCAAAGTCATTATCCCCCTCTACTCGGCACGTGTTAGATCCCAGCTGATACCCTGTGTCCTGTTTTGGGCTCCTCAATACAGGAAGGACATGGCTAAACCTGAGCACCAGCGGTAGGCCACCTCTCTCGGTGAGGAGAGCTGAGGTAGCTGGACCTGGTCAGGCTCTGGAAGAGACCGCTTCAGGGAGATTTTTAATAAACAGTCTGGTGATCCCTCTGAGGAGATTATTGAAAAGGTGGAGCCAGGTTTTTCATCGTTGTGCATAGCAGAGGAGAGAGACAACAGCTATAAACTGAAACAAATGAGGTTCAGTCTGGTCAAAGGGAGGAACTTTTTCATGCTGGGGACTACAAAACAATGTGGCAGGATGCCGAGCAAGTTTGTGCAGCCTCTGTTCTTGGAGGTTTTACGTGACACAGTGAAGCCCAGAGCAACCTGGTCTGATACCAGAGCTGCCCCTGCTGCCCCTTCAGGTTTAGCGAGAGGCCTCCTCAGGTCCTTTGCACCCTGAATTATCCAATGATCTTATACAGCTCCCTGGCAGCTTAGACCCTTCAAAGGCTGTAGTAAGGACGTTTCTTAAACAATGTAAAGTCTGTGGATTAATTATTTATGAGCATGTGAGTACAAGGTTGTGCAGTGGAGCTGTGCTTCTCATCGGGGTCCTTTTATTGGCTTTGCACTGAGGTGTTAGTAAGTGTACAATTTTTTTTCTGTCTTTCTTGCCTGTCTAATGTTTTATGGAGGAGGAAGGCATGGACTCGACTGGGCTGCTGCTCTGGCTGCTTCTTCGGTGAGGGTGAGCTGGAGAGGCTGTGTAGTTAGAAAGCTGTTTTGGGACTGACCAGTAGCAGGGCGTGAAAGTCTTTAAGATGTCTAGCCCTGCTGATGCACCACCTTGTCTACCTCATAGGACCTGGTATTACCAGTGCAAAGACTTTAAAAGAGACCGCAGAAAGCCAGAACTGCAAATTCTATAAAACTTCGGTGTGCTGACTAAGTAAATAAATAGTAGCAGCTGCAGGTCTTTTTGGACTTGATGAAATGCGACATTTTCTTGTCCATGCTTTGGACTTCTTTTTATTTGATTCTTGGGCTAGCTGTTGTTTCATGATTGTGTTTGGTTATCGCTTGAGGGATGTGTTTGGGAGACCGGACTGGAATTGCAGTTGGAGGCCTGCGCCTCACTCTTTCTACCCAGTCTTCAGCAGCCCTGTTAGGGCATGCTGGTGTCTGTGTCTTACTTAAACCTGGCAGAGTTAAACATCCGAATGCATTTATGGCAGTCGCTACCTTCACTGTACCTTCCCCTTGTGCACTGGCTTTTATCTGACTGTGGGCTCGGAGTTCCAGACTTTGTTTTAGGTCTGTAGTGCCTGTCGTTGAAGTACTTATCTTGGCAGGCTCCTCTGGTGCTCAAAGCAACAACTAAAATAATTTTCTGCATATGACTTGTCTGGAAACCATTGAGAAAACTTGTATTTTGCAGCAGCTGCTTGTGTAAGTGAGATATTTCAGTTCATTTTCAACTCACTGCTTTACTGTCCTGAATGCAGGTAGGACACAGGAAAGGTAGAGCCGGGCATGAGCAACCTCAGTATAAGATACTCTGAACACTGTGCATTGAGTGTTTGGGTTAAAGCTTCTAGTCTAGAGCACTCCCTGTCCCTCCATTGGTCCTGTGCTCTGTTGAACTGAAAACTAGTATTTACTAGCAAACCTTCAATGTGTGTGTTGCAACTATAGTTGCTATATATGAGTTTTTCAGGGTTTTCCTTGTCTTTCTGGGTGACATTTGGGCAACTCCAGTATGCACTTTTTGTGGTTTGCAGGATCGTTTATCTCAGCTTATTCTTCCTGTAGAATCATGTTGCACCAGCAAAAAAGCTGCTTTTTTTGAATTGCAAGTCACAGCTGTAGCCTCCTTTCCATTTGCCCGAAGTTTGTTTGTTGAGCTCTGTACTATCAGCTGAAGAACAGTGCCTTTCTGTGACTTCTTGTGCTTGCCTGCCACCACTGCCTTCAGAAGTGAGTGTGATACTCTTTACTTCTCTTAACATGTTCAGAAGTGATATTAAATGTTTTTATATTTGCACAGTAGACTGCTTTTGGTGGGGGTTGTTAGCCTTTTCATGCCTTTGGAAAGAGGAGCGAAGGGTATGTGGAAAGAAGTAAGCTGAAGCAGGTAAAACTACTTGGGTAGTTGACTAAGGGGGTTTCATTCAGGTTCCTGCAAATGAAGTGTCAAACCACGAGAAGGAGGTGGAAAGAAGTTGGTGGAGGGATGGAAACCAGCTCAGTTGTAAAACATGTTACCGTGAGCCGCAGTAGTGACTTTTTTGATGCTGAGTGTTCTGCTTGATAAAGTTTGTGCAGTTCGATTTGTATGTGGAATCTGAGATGGAGTTTGTAAGGAGGCAATAAGTGCTGTTACCTCCCAGATTTCTTCATGATGCAGAAGACAAGAATTGAGTGAATGGACTAGGCACCTCTATTCCAGAGTAATGTTATTAGGTCTGCTTCTGACAGATTCTGCTGTCTGTTTCTTGCTGGTTTGCTTTGGCTGGACCCATCAAACATGAGCGAGTTGATCCTGGTTTCTGGAGTTGCTTTTGGTTAAAGGTGTCTTCTTGGTGCTTGGCACCTTGTGGAAATCAACCTGCTTTGTTGGGGATCTCAGGCTGAGTTCCTGGACTGTGAGCATGCTGTTCCCTGCCTGCTTGTGCCAGTCAGCTTTGGCTGTAGTACTCAGAAGCCTTGGAGAGTGCTAAACATTATGTAGTAGAATACATTATTTAATAGAGGATTGATGGCAGGAAGTTTAAAATGCCTTGCAGGTTGTCTGCTGGGGGCGGGTACAGGTCAGAAATCTCTTTCCCTCTGTTCTCATCAGGTGGATTTGACTCCACATCCTTCTTTCAGGTGGAAGCAGTCCTGGTCCTTATGTGGTGTGCTTGGGAGAGTGTAATTCTCCGCCATTGCTTCACGGGAAGAAATGACCTTTTGTATATTGTGAGGGAGTTGTAACTGGTGGAGGCTGGGGAACTATGCTTTCCACATTTTCAAGCAGAACTTGTGTGCAGAGGGAAGGAGTATAGCTTTCTCTAGTCACTTTAGGGTGCTCTCAAGCTGCAGGTATTGCCCGTGATGTTTCAGGCAGCAGCGTGGCTTTTCCCTGTCAAAAGACTCTGGGGTTGAAGCAATCCATTTACAAGTTCAGGACAAAGCAGGTGCCAAAGGTACACCCAGTTCATGCCCTGGAGTACAGCAGCTGTAGAGTTTTGGTGTGGTTTATGTTAGTGCTTAGGAGACCTGGGTAAGGGGTAGATACTCTAGAAATTTTAGCCTTAGAAATAAAACGCATGCTCGAGGGCTTGGGATCCTCTCTTTACCTGAAACATTTTCTCATTTATTAACAAGGCTGTGCAGAACCTAGAGCAAAGAGGCAGGAAATGGGTGAGAAAAATGTCACATCTGTGAAGTTAAGGGATGCGTGGTGCTAAACTGCGGGGTCCTGCTCCCAGCCAGGTGCTGGTTCCAGCCCTCAGAGCGCGCACAGGGTCTGAGCGACACTGAGCTGGGGTGGTCAGTCCTGTTTTGCTGGCCGTTGTGTTGTCCATGGCTGACAGACTGAGGTAAGGCTGCCCAGCATGGCAGCGGCTGGGTGGGGACAGGATTCTCCTTCCTCCTCGGCAATACTAGCGCCGCATTTGCAGGGCCCTGCAGGGAGCTTCAGCAGAACATCGGGTTCAGTGCCCAGCAGCTTGCTTTCTGCAGCGTTCCGTAACTGGCTAAAAAACCGGTCTGCTCAGTACTTACAGAGTCCCATTTTGTTCGCTGTGGTGTTCAGTTGCCAGTGCTGGTGATGTGGAAAGCTGCTCACAGCTGCTGCCATCTGTTTAGCGCTCCTCTGCCAGGATGCTGCATCTCTGCCTGTTCCTGTTGTGCCTCGGCGCACCCTTCCTCTTTCCAGGAGGGCTGGTACGTGTACGGGGCTTGGCCAGGACAGCTGTAGCTGTGTTGATATTGGCTATATCAACACGGGTGTCACCCACCAAAGAGTACCAATTCGTTTTTCACCAATCCCCCCAAAGAACTCGATGGAAGGGTAAGAGTTTTCCTGGGCAGAAATCTGAAAGCGGTATTTCATCCTCGCAGACAAAACAAAGCCCCGGCTTCTCATGAATGTTTCCAGCTGGCTCAAGTGTTGAATATGCTGGTACCATGCTAGACACGTACGTTACCCCTGGCGAAAACAAAAGGGGAGGTCTTTGTTCTGGCAGTCACAGAGTAGACCCCTGGTGTGTGAGTGTAACCCGTGTAAGCAAGCATGGTCTGCTCTTGGCGGCTAAACCAAGAGCATTATTACAGCTCCTTCCTGAAAGGTGCCTTTAGCTTTACTTTTCCCTTTTTTAGGTCTTTCCATTTCTTTAAGTGACAGAGCCTGGCCGGTGTGACTGCCTTGTCTGCCTACCGAGGCATAAAAATAATTTCCTTTATTACCACACTTCTGCTTTGAATGTGGTCCCTTGATACAGTGCCTTTGTGTGGCTTTGATCAAGCCTTTGATCTGCCTAGGGTTATTAGTTCTATATTACAATTAACGGAGGCTTAGTCTTTCTCCTGCAGGCTCTATCAGAAGATCTCAGAGCCTTTTGTGAATGTTAAGCAATTAGTAATGCAGTAGCAGCCTGGTGAGTTGTGCGTGCGATTTGTCTCTAGAAAAGAAACAAAGAGCCTCAGTGTATCAGCATGCATTATGATGGAATGTTTTGGGTTGGAAGGGACCTTCAAAGGCCATCTAGTCCAACCCCCCTGCAGTGAGCAGGGACATCTTCAACTAGAGCAGGTTCCCCAGAGCCCCATCCAACCTGACCTGGAATGTTTCCAGGGATGGGGCTTCTACCACCTCTCTGAGCAACCTGAGCCAGTGTTTCACCACCCCGCAGCGTAAAAATTTTCTTCCTTGTATCTGGTCTAAATCTCCCCTCTTTTAGTTTAAAACCATCACCCCTTGTCCTGTCAGAACAGCCCTTGCTAAAAAGACTGTCCCCATCTCTCTTATAAGCCCCCTTTAAGTACCAAAAGGTTGCCATAAGGTCTCTCTGGAGCCTTCTCTTCTCCAGGCTGAACAACCCCAACTCTCTCAGCCTTTCCTCATAGCAGAGGTGCTCCAGTCCTCTGATCATTTTTGTGGCTCTCCTCTGGATCCCCTCCAGCAGCTCCATGTCCTTCTTGTGCTGAGGACTCCAGAGCTGGACACAGCACTCCAGATTAAGAGGTAGAAGCTGCAGGGTCTTTACTTACCAGGGACCTGTTGCCTTCTGATCTAACACCTCCTGTGGGAAATTGGAGCTCCAGCAGGTATTTGATCTTTTATGCAAGGGTTGGCTTCTTCATCAGGGTGGTTTGTCCTGTGGCCATGTCTCACCTGAGATGTGAATGAATGAAGGTTGTGTCACTGGTCTGAACGGGGTGGCAATCGTCTTGAATATGGACTTTCTATATTGTCTGTGATTGTTTGAACTCAGGATATGAATGGCAGGCAGGTGATTCACTGTCTGAAAAAGTGCAGCTGGTCATGGCTTTGTCTGTGGGAAGAGCATGGGAACTTGGGAGGCAGTAAGACATTGAGGGCAGGAAGAGAGCTTCCCGTGCAGTTCAGATTACGTGGTCATCGCACATTTCCCATCTGTATGCTGCTCAGACCACCAAAGTTACTTGAACAAATCGTCTGTAATGGAGCCGAGGGTAACCAAGCAGCCTAATAGCTTCCAAAGGTAGGGTTGAATCACGAGGTGGAGGTACATCATGTAAAAGTTGTGGTCAGGCAGCACTGCAGACCCAGCTCGGCACTGGTTGAACGCGAAGGAAAGCGCCATATCCAGAAAGCCATGATTAGCATCATGACAGCCGCTGCTTTCTGCGGAATGGTATTCAGCCTTACGCTCAGGAGTAACTAGAGCTAAAACTGAGTAGCATTTACCACCCGTTTTTGTAAGAGGCAGAGACTTGCTGTCAATTTTTTGATAGCAAGGCAGGGAATGGCCAAGACTTAAGAGGTGAACTGTGCTGTTGTTGGTATCTTTTAAAATTACACAAGAATTACTAAGAGTGAAGGTAGACAGAATCAAATTGTTGACATCAGCTTGCTCTTTCTTGTAAAAAGCCAAAAGTGGGGGCAGATTTTTATAGTGCTGCTGCTGACTTTAAAGGCTGTTTCCTGACTTGTGAGAAATCCCTGGCAGCTCTGGTGGCACTGCCAACTTTCTGCAGCTAATTGCTCCTGTTCTGTGCCATTTGTGTGTAGTCCCATGCACTGAGGCAGCCTGCCTGGCTTACAGATGTAGTTCTGTATAGCGTGTGTGTAAGCAATCTGCTCATTATATTCATTTGTTTCACAGGCCAGCACAGCTTCCAATGTGACTAAATCACGTTGGCTGCTGACACACCCCAGAGACTGTTAAAACATTGGGGGGCTGCCAGGAACCCTTGCTGTTTTCTCGGGGACTGGTAGAGAAGTGACCTTTTACTTGTGAATTTAGATTTCTGGTTTAGAGGAATACTCGGGGTTTTTGCTGGATGCCTTGGCCTCGTGCCCATCCCTTGTTACAGCTGGGTGTTGGTAGTGCTGGCTGATGGGGTACTGGAGCGGTTCAGAGGACTAATGCTGTCTGTTAATTGAGCATCTGCTCAGAGACGTCTTGAGCCAGAAGGAAGGGAGGCTAGAGCAGGCATCTGGGAGAAATCATAGCTAATTCTGCCAGATACTTTTCCAGGGCATCATCCTTCTGTGCCTGCAGTTACACCTGGCTTGTCCTGTGTAAATTCATAGCTGAGTCATTTAGGCCATTGGCAAGTTTTACGTTAAGGCTGTAACCATTTAGCAGAGTCTGTATTGCGGGTCAGGGTGGAAGCAAACTCTTTTCATGGGGCCCAAGGGGTTCCCTGGATGCAGGGGCTGCTCATACGAGTTCTGCTGGCGTGTCTGAGGGAGACGGGTGCCCTGGTGTGGCATGGCAGCAGGAGCAAACCAACCTGCTTGCGGCAACAGGTAGAGGAAGGGTTCTGCGGGGGACCAGCCTGAACTAAGTGATGCTGCTCCAGCCTGTACTCGATTTCCTACCTCTTCCTCTCTTCCCCTACTGCAGGTATCTTCTGACCAACCTATGAAGTGAAATGATCATGCTTTAGAGAAAAACGTTTTACACAGATCTCTTTTAGAGAGCAAAGGACTATATCAGCACAACAGGAGAAGATAGTTCCTGTGGGGAAGGAAACGGGAAAAGAAGGGGGCCTGTGAATGGGCAGGTGGAGAGCAGGCAAGGAGCAGTCACAGCTCCTGTGGGACCGACCATGACTGTAACATGCTGTGTAAGCACAGCCTGCTCTACCAGTAAAATGCCATCTTGCATGGATGGCTCGTTCCATGTAAGGGTCTGGTATAAATCTTACCGGAAAGCCCCTGTTGCTGATGTGAAGTCGAGGAGGTTGGCATTTGCCAGTCGATTAATATCCATAATCTTTTACAGAACCTTTTGGTTTGTGAAAGCACAGGCTGAAAGCCATTCTTTGTTGTAAATTTGCATTGAAACACCTCTCAGGTTCTTCTCAGAAATGTCCCTGTTGCTCTGTCTTAACTATTATTTTAACTGTCTACCCTTGCTCATTTGTGGGTTCCCTGTTTTTATTCAGTGTTGTGGCTTGGTTTCCTTTTCCTGCTCCTGTTTCTTTGCTCAACAGTGATAAGTGACTACTTATCACTACTGGGGGCAGCGACTCAGGAAGAGGCCTCAGCATTTTTTCAAGCGCAGCATGACAGGTTCTGGAGTGCGGGAGGTGTTGGGAATACCCTGGCAAATTTATTTTCCTTAACACAATTGCTTCTCTGCATGCTGGGTGTTGCTCTGTGAGCCTGCGTGTTCCTGGGGCCAGCTGTCGTGGTGGGGACCCTGGCTGTGCTTTCACAGAGGGTGGAGATGGCTTTCTCAGGAAGATCCTGGCAGAGAAAATGCCAGCTTTGAGGTGCCTGCTCTTAGCAGCAGGCGGGGGGAGGCACTTGACTATCTGCAGCGGCAGCGAGGATAGGCAGGGGTTCCTGGCTGGGAGACCATGGCCAAGTGCTATGTCCTTCCTCCTGCCCACCCCCGCCCACCGCCCCCGCCTCACCTAGCAGCTGGGTGACTATCTTCGTACCTCCTCCTGTGTCACCATGCCCAAATTAACGTGGGTTTGGCAGTCCCGAGGTGGCAGCCCCTTGTGCAGTTGCTGCCGCGCCTTGAGCATTCAGACAGCCCGTGTGGTTCATCTGCGACCCCTTTGTGCTGCTGAGGCTGGGATGGCAGGGCTCCTCTGTAAGAGGCGCAAAAAAGGAGGTACGAAAGATTATGTTTATAGCAGGAATCTCTTCTCAAGCTGTCTGTCTAGGATGTGGTGTATGGGCCATCTGTAAGCAGGGCTCTCCCTGGGCAACAGGCTTTGGGAGGCTTCTTGCTGCCATAGCTGTGCTTTGCCAGTAGCAGTGGGAGAGGACGTTTTGGTCCTGCGGGATCTGGCCCAGCTGCATTGGATCTGAAGGCAAGTGTAAGGGTTTGATGTGGCTCTTCATGTCATGGGGGATGGGGGCTAAATACACAAATTCATATTAATGTTTTCGTTCGGTTTAGTGAATTGCTCAGAAACAAGGTATTTTTGTTAGGAAGAGTGGAGATCATTTTTGCATTAAAAAAAAAGAGCAGGTTTATCATCTTAATTGAACTTCTGGCAATAAAACTAGTTCAGGTGCATTTAAAAGTATTCTGTCTTGAAATGTGTGCAGTGTTTTGTTTCTATAGCATACACCGAAGACAGTACTGTGTACTCACTGCCCAGAGGAACTGACCTCTTGTGCATTCGCAGAGAATTAAGAACAGTGATGCCCTGACCTTACTGAACGCTTGGCATTCCCAGAACGACAGCCATGCTGTCGTTGAAAAGACAGAGCTACCTCTAGGAAAAAGGCTGATACTTGCAAACAGAGTCTGATTTCAGTGGAATTTGAGCATTTATAGTCCTAGCAGGGTTTTTATAATCTTACTTGTAGTGTCCAGCTTCCATGCAATTTTTCTTGTGCCTCCTGGTGGCTGTATTTTTATTGGCATCACAACGTAGGAGCTGCTTGGGTGAGAAGGCTCTAGCTGGACGTATTGCAACCAGGGCTGCGTAAGGCATGCTGTTAGAGCTGGGTTTGGTCTGTTGCATGAGGCTTCTTAACTCCATGACTTTTGTTTGGAGAGTTTTTCAAGAAAATGAGTGCAGAAAAGGGGTAATTAAGAGTTTCTTTAATAACGACATTTATCCAGGAGGTTGAATCCCAGCCTGCAGACATTGTATTCTGTTTGCAGTCAAGAATGCTGTTCTCTTCCCTTCCCTTTGCAGAAGGTATGGAATATAGAAAACAAGGCTTGCCTCCTGCTGGCAGCCCCCCTTCCCCCAGGCTTGGTGTTGTGTTAGCTCTAACAGCTGCTCCAACGTGGTTCGGAAGCCATAAAGTCTCTAAATACGAGACTGGTGTTCTTTGCTTGCAGAACATAAGAATAGCATTTCATAACTGAGGATTTGAGTCGTGTTCAATATCACGCTGTGAACCAGACTGTGAAATGCGGTAACTTGTTTGGAGCACCTGTTTCAAGTGCCCATGAGAGGAGTGAGGACTGTAGTGTGTTCTTCTTCCCTGCCCTCCCCTGGGGCAGTAGGATCTCAGTGTTTCCCCTTCTATCAAACAGAAGAGTGAGTACTGATGCAGGATTCTGTAAGGTTTGCACATTACATGAAAATGACTAGCTTGTGGTGTGATTTTCCAGGGGGAAAGGGGATAGCGACTGTTCTTGAAGGAAGTGCTTGCTGAGGTATTGTGACTGCTAGTCAGGTGTTCCTCCCTAGAGAAGTTTGTTGAGCAGACCTTATTTATTTGGGAGTCCTTGCTTTCCCTGGATAGAGTATGGACTTGGACCTCTCCCAAAGGAGACTGCAATACCCCAAATGCAACTACAGATGATCTTAGCCTATACTAACACAGAACTGTCACTGTACAGTTGGGGGCTGTTACGGTGTCTTTGTATCTCCTATTTTGAATGCATGTGTTTCAGTAGCTTGGCTTGCAATAAGTAATTGTTATCTGAGTTTAGGGGGAGATGTGCCTTGGAGAGTGTAAGTGTTACAGCATTGCTAGTGCTATTTTACTGTTGAGCTCTGTGAAGATACTAAAGAACTATTCACTACTTGTTCTCATGTGCAGGACGTAGGGAAGTATTTTAATATTAATTTTATTGATGAGGCGTACTTTCACAAATGAGAGTTGTAGGTTTAGGACAAGAGCTCGAAATCACACATTCCAGATGTCTGTTCACCAGATCATTCTACACCTATTTTTAGCCAGTGGCAATGCTAGAGTTAAATACATTTTCATCTTTAACTGCTAGGTCTCCCTGGAATTCTGTGAGGCTTTTAATAAGGCCAGTAGCAAGCTGCAATTCCTGGTGTTCTGCAGCTGAAAAAGGTAGTGATGAGTAGTGGTTGTGCTATCAGAAGAGGGGTTTGTTTTTATAGTTTGCCGTCTGGCTGTCCTGTGGACAAAGCTCACACCCCTTCCTTCTGGAGAAACAAGTGTTCTGAGGTTGCTGTTACCACAGAATTTGATTTCTTGCAAAATGTTTTCATCCGTTTGTGTGGTGGCTCAGTTTAATAAGCTATAAAAGGAAGTTACTTTGATTTTATTTTCTACTGCAGCTGCAATTCTTAATTTCATAAACTGTGGGCCCATTTTGAAATGGATCTACCAGATATTTTCTCTTATTATGAACACCCTCTTCAACTCCTACGTACCTGCAAACTTTGCACTTATTACAGTCTTTCTTTCTGTTTTTTCCCGCTATCCAGTGAGTGACCTCCAGGAAGAAGGTAAAAATGCTATCAATGCACCAATGAACCCAAGTACGGTGGACATCCATCCAGAAGACACACTGTTAGGTAAAGTATTCATGCTACAGACATGAACTAAGTGATTATTAATGAAGGTGGCCACAATGACCCCCATATCTATTGCTTTACTGTTGAATACAGATTGCTCAGTTGAAACTGAGAAAATTTGACATGAGAATTGAGAATTGTTGCATGTCACATGTAGACTAGAAATTAGAAGGGCTAAAATGGAATTTAAAGAGCAGTGCTAGCCATGCAGGTACACTTAAACTAGGTAGTTTATGGGAAAATTGACTTGTTCAACGAACTGTCAGGGAACTTGAGTTCTGTGATTATCCTGAAAGTAGATAGACAGTTGAAGTTTGCAAAGAATTAGATGGAAAATACTGACGAATTTGTCTGTGTAAGATTTACTTCAGTTGCGTTAACCCATTCGTCAAGTGTATTTCAGATATCCTTCTTTGGTAAGGAAGTGATACCTTCTCTCTCTATATATAGATGGGGAACTGAAGTGCAAAAGGACCTAACTGGTGGATGCCATGTTCCTCCGTGGTTTACTGCTGCCACTTTGCAAGTGACAGTACAACAAAATGGGATCTGATACTCAATGAGCAGATGAGCATTTAGGCTGCTGAAAATAGTAATTAAATATGATTAGGGCAGAAGTATATACAACAAGCCGTGCTTTATAGGAACAAGGCAAATATTCAAATTCCTAGTCTGTTCCTCTCCCTCTCTGAGTCCCTACAAGAGCGACAGCGTAATTAAATATCAAAAAGTGTTTTATTCCAAGAAGTTTTAAACACTTTTTTCTTTCCTGGCCATATGTCTCTTAATTTACGGAGTTAGCTGAAGCAAGCTGTCGTGGGGACAAATAATAAAACCAGTAAATTAGAAACAAAAAAGTGTTAGTCATTTAGATTTTTAGGAAATGCAAAATACTGTTCTTCTGAGTCATGGACAGAGTGTTCATTGCTCTGTGTATATGTGTGGATCAGGATTTTCTCCAGTGATTTCGTCTCGATACCACTACCTGTGTCTCTGACTTCAGAAGATGCAGGACCACTCCTGAAGGCCTGTCATGCAAAGACATGACCACTGGTGAACAAGAAGCAAAGTTCTGTGGTGAAGCTGATATTGTTATGGGTCAAATCTTGTTCAGGGTTTGTTAGCAACATTTTGGTTGTGTAGTGGGTGTCACTTCCTTGCGACTAGGCTGCCTGACTCATCCTAGGCAGCAATAAGGAAATAAAGAAACAAGTAGAAAAAAGCAGCAAAAGAATTAATTTTTTTTTTTTGGTAGGTGTGTGGAAATTTGTAAAGCATGTTCAGAGAGCAGGGTATTGTTTTTTTTAATAAAGAAAATGGGCCCTGGAAAAAACTGAACCTAAATGTCTGGGTGAAGTCTAAGGTAACGGGTTAGTATAGTCTGTCTTGTGTCTGGGATGTGTAAGTGTCACGGTTCCCATCTGACAGCGGTGAAGTCTGGCGTGGCAATCAGAAGCCACTGCAGGTTGGTCAGGGTCAGGTTTTAAAGGGTTCCTCTATGCAGTGTGGCGGTAGCCTGACCAACGGTCGTTCTGAAACCTCTCCTTTGTTGTCACGCTGGAAGGAATTGAGAAATCAGTAGGAAGAAAGAATTCCGTATGGCCTGTTGAGACTCAGCTAAAGATAAATCCATGAGGTTTATAAATAATTATTTTAGCTGAAGAGATGTGGGTCTCCTTGTGTTCCTGTTGTGTGGTAGCCAGGGTTTACTCTCCTCTGAAAGGAGCAGATCTCACCTAGATCACAGCTACCGCTTGGCTACTAAAGGAGCTGAAATGAGGGGTGCAGGAAGAGGTCTGCTACTTGAAAGCAAGCACCAGAATTTAAAATATGAGACTTGCTCCAGCTGCTTCCTAAATACTGGTATCCATATTTACGATAGCATATATAAACATGCACGTGATGCGTGTGTCCATATGTGCTGTTGTGGAGATAATTGTGCCAAAGGCTGCTTGATTGTTAGCCTGACTGAGCTCAAGTTGATTTTGCTACCCACGCTTCTGTATCAAATCATCCCTTTTAAAGATTAGTCTTTATATTCATGCCTCTGCTGGCTGTTGGAGAGCATATCTCTTATCTCTCCATCTCCCGGCCACAGAAGAAATAGAAAACTTTATGTCTGAGAAAACTGTTTCACGTTTTTCCCCCATACACAAGTACCACTGATACAAATCGGAATAATTTTCATTCTCCAGCTTAATCAGAGGTTAAGGAGTTCATGCACTCAGGGCCACATGCATGACCAAATTTTAGGGAACCAGAGAGTGGAGGCACAAACGTGTCAGCCCAAGCTGTCCCAGCATTTGCATTGAGTGTAGTGCCATAAGCTTGCTATACTTTTCACAATGGTGTCATTTGGGACAAGTGTTTCCAAATAGGAATTAAATGCAAATTGAGGAGAGGGAAAAAAGTAGTTGACTGTACTTTTTGGCATGTTAGTATTAACGTGCCCCACAGGGTATAGAGGAACAGTGATTTTCCTCAAGTATTCTGCATACAGCAGTCTCAGCTGGGGAGGATTAGTGTTAACAGTCTTATTTTAGG
Organism: Bucorvus abyssinicus; assembly: GCA_009769605.1. Taxonomy (NCBI): domain Eukaryota; kingdom Metazoa; phylum Chordata; class Aves; order Bucerotiformes; family Bucorvidae; genus Bucorvus; species Bucorvus abyssinicus. Next base: position 79,731,977 of record CM020025.1, read on the forward strand.
GAAGTTAGGGCTGTGTTGTCTTTCTGTGCATCTAAAAATGCCTAACACTTCGATCATGGGAATCTCCCTTGCTAAGATGATGACTAGACACTGTCATTTCTTGATCAGCTGACAGGCCGTTTCATGATTAGGCGTTGTTGCAGTATTTCAGCAAGTGTACATTTGAAGTGGATCTCACTAAAGTTTCCCATTTTACTTGGACAGAGGAGAATGAGGAGCGCACTATGATTGATCCTAACTCAAAAGAAGACCCCAAGTTCAAAGAACTGATCAAGGTAGGAGATCACTATTTTGTCCTTCAAATCTTTAACTAGTGAGCGGAGGTCATTTACAAGCTGGTTACCAAGAGCACAGTTGAGGAATAACAACTTGTTACTGAAGTATCTCTGTGAAAACTGGGGTCATTGACAAGTGAAGGCTAAAAGCAACGAGACGATCAAGAAAAGGTGAATGCCATAGTTACGGAGTAAAGCTCTTTTGTCCATTTATATCATTGCGATTATCACAGCCAGGGTCAGTGCTTAGCTTGAATCTCCCTGCAGTCACTGCCCATCAACCTAGGTTCCTTCTGTTTATGAAAACAGGGAAGGAGCTTTGGAAAGCATTAGTGAGATTTGAGGAGAAAAAAAGAGTAGTACTGAAATGAGCATGGGTGTGGTAGACGAGGAGAATTCTGGTGTTATAGGAAAGTTGGAACGGAGATTCTTCTTACCTTATATTCTGTTGGTTTTTTTTAAGAAAAGTCCTCAGTTTCCCTGTGTGCTGGGGCAGGGGCCAGGTTCTCCTGAATCTGTATTGTCCTTGGAGACACCGGCCCAAGGTGTGGATAATGGTGTTCCCAGCTGTGCTGATGTGAAGCTTGGCTTCCTACCCCAGCAGTGCTCAGAGTTTCTGCTGGGTGTGATGCAGGATGTGATCTTGAGAGACTAGTGTTTAGGAGAACCTTTTCTATGTAGTAAGTCATGGAGATTAACATAGTGAAAGCTTGAGCAGGAAGAGAAGGGATCACATTCTGAACAAATGTGATCTTGTTCTAAAAAACCATTTGTGCTTGTGTTATACTTCCTGCTACGCTTTCTCGTTATTATTTTCAAATTAGTTAAAAAAATCAATTTTGTTAGCAACAACAGTGCAGCTGTAGCTGGGTGGGTCTGAAAACTTTTGATGGTGTATACCATCTCCAGAGAGGGGGTTGAGCTGTGGCACACTCCTTTCAGGAAGTCTTTTTCACCCTGGCTGCACACATGCTTCACAAAATGCCTCAGCAAACTGCAGACCTGGTACATCTTTAAATCAAGCTCAGTGATCTGTTATTAACAGTGCAATAGCATGTTTAGGATTACAGAACCACCTCAAACTCAGTTTAGCAAGGAACTGTGCTCAGATTTCTTCGTTACTGTTATTTACCTGGAATGCATTGTGGTTTTAAATGAAGGGAATTTGCACATTCTTTCTTTGTTAGTACTTAAATCCATTAATTCTCTCAAAAGGTACAGTGGTCTTCACCACTCTTTCAAAATGTTATAATGAATATTATAATGAATAATTCAACTGAACCAGAGTCATTGCAGTGAAGGAACCAGCACTCTGTGCTGCAGGATACTTGATACTGAGATCAGAATTGCTTTTAAATTGAGAAGTTTGCTGTTGAATTTAATATGGGTTGGTGAGTCTTCCCTGGATGTCATAGTCTAGCAAGGTTATATCTTCCAGTTTAAAAACTTGAAAACCTTCAGGAGTAGTGAAAATTAGAGCTAAAGCAGCCCTCGAGAATGTGTCTGAGTGCTTACGGCACATTGCAGAATCAGGCTCTGGTTCGCTACTCCGGTCTACACTTGCATGAAGAGAGAGTAACCTATGGCCAGTTGAACTGGAGCAGCTGGTGCGGGGAACAGCATGTAACTGGAGATTGTTTCCTTGGGGTCATCCTCAAAGGAGTGATGTGTCCTGTAGACTACCTACTTGGAAATTACGTAATTTCGGTAATTGCTAATCCTTTGCATACCTCTCAGCAGGTGAGAGTTTTTACAGAGACTGAGCTAGAGAAATATTTAACACTACATTAGTGTGAAGCTATGTACTTCACTGTACATAGTACTATATATATATATACACTATAGTACTTCACTCTCTCTGTGTAAGGCAGAGAGAGGTTTGAATTATGTTGGCAAAACCTATTCGATGCCACAGAGTTTGGATAATGCAAAAAAATGAGCAATTTATTCCTTGTTTTCTGTGGTTAATGACATTTTCCAAGAGCCACAGTGCTGGATGAGAATTAGCCGTGCTAAGTTTATATACAGCAGCAGCCAGCAGAAAAGACTGCCTGCCCCACAGAGCTTCACATGAAAGGTCTGCACAGATGAGCGAGGAGTGAGGAGTTGAATAGAAATAGGTTTTTATAGTTCAAAGTTATTCTCTCTGTTTCCCTCAGAGAGGAATGTGTCAATAGCAGCAACAGAGCATCGTGCCTTTTGAAATTTGGCAGTATGATTTCGTTTCATTGCTGCCAGCCCAAATCTTTTTCAACACCAGAGTTAGACATGCCAGTGGTTTGCCGTGACTGATTTTAGGTGTTTCTGTTCTATCAGTGACATGCAGTTGGGTAAACAGATCTCAGTACAAAGAAGCAGCAGAGATATCTGTTGCTGACATTGCTTTAATACCTCTTTGTCTCCACAAAATGTTGTTTTAATTTCTGCTAGCCTCATGACATAGGAATTAGATGCATAGTGGATTGATCAGTGCAGGCTTGTGTGGGCATTTGGAAGTGATTTTGGCAGAGCCATTGTAACTGTGGAGAGACAGATTCTATAGCATTGTGGTAACACAGAGAGACCAACAGGAAAAAAAAAACCCAACAAAAAGCACCATTCCTCAGCAATGAAGTTGGGGATGCTAAAATACCTGGTTTACATTCTCTTGCACATACAAAAATCATCAGGAACTAGAATTATGCCTCAAAGTGGTGTTCGTTATCATCATTGATGGTGTTCTAAAAATAGTTAGCCACAATTTGTCAACATGAAGTGTTCAGCTAAGTTCCCTCTTTGGCCATCAGCCTTTTTCTCTCATTTCATTTGCTCTGTGTATAATCGAACACAGTTTGGTACATGGCTGAACAGAACTAAAGATGAAAATTCAGGTCAGGGGAAGAGAGATGAGTTATATTATTTACATATATGTATAAATAATTTATTCACAAATTCCTCTATTTCTGCTGTCTGAAATGTGTGAACTTCTTTTACTCATTACCCAATATTCGCTAAGTGACCAAAGCACAGCTAACTTAACTGTGATGCAAGTTTGGACTATTTTGTGATCCGATACAGAGGTGTCCTGGGATATATTGTTTCTTCTTGTATACTTCAGAGTCAGGTTTCTAGACTATATGTTACTGTGAATATGTTTAAAATTCAGTTTCCATTCGTATTTAAACTTGCCTTAGTTGGTCCGTGTCACTAATTTTAAAGAGTGTTTGGGAGTTCTAGCTCTGTTTTGAATGCTTAAAGAATCAGAAGAGAGACTGATCTGCGTGTGCTCTCCTTGTTGCTCATGTGTGTTTCTTTGTGCACTCAGTGAAAAGGTGGAAGGCATCATTTTTCTCCCTTCTGGTTCAGATATGGCTGAAGGGTGAAAGTTTCAAAAGCTTCATTGCTGATTGATTGTCATCCTAAACGTAACTGGGATTAATAGGCTGTAGGAATTGAGTCAGAGGCTTAGAAAAGATACTTTAACATTTCATTTAAGTGGCAGATTCCTAGGGTTTTGTCATGTGTTTTGGTAGGAAAAGTATGAAGACGACCTTCTCTAACTGAATACAAAATTTTAGAATAGCAGCTTGCAAGAACTGCGTCCCATCTGAAAGTGCCCTGCTGTCAAGGGTCAGGGCTGGGCTGGCCACTAGATGAATGACAGACACACTCCGTTAACCTCTCTACCTCCCTAAAGGGGAAGAGAAAGGGAATGAGGGAGAGAGACTTACGGATTGGAAAACTAAAACCGCTTTAATGGAAATAGTAACAATAAAATGAACTATGTACAACTATATACAAAGCCAATACCAAACGCATCCCCCCCGATGGCAATTACATCACCATCACCACTGGTGCTGTGGGCAGGTACTGGGGAAGTCCCAGACTGGAGTCAGTTTTAGATGGGAACCAGATTCAGGAGCTGGATTCCAGAACTGGATTCAGGAATGCACAAGTTGGGATTGAAGGCAGAATGCACGGATTCCTTCTCAGACACTGGCCATTGAAGAGGAGAGTTTGACCCTCGTGATCCCTCAGCTTTACACCGAAAATCTATGGGCTGGAACACCTTGTGGGTCAGTTCAGGGTCACCTGTCCTGTCTGCTCCTTCCTGCGGGTGCAGCCTTGAACTCACTGCGCCCCCACTGAGGTACACAGGATTTAGCAGTGACCTTGGTCTGCACAGGAGCAAGTATCAGCCAGAGCCTTTCTGCACCCCAGTCCCTGGCAGTAACCGTAAACATCAAGCGCTGTCACTGCTAGAAGCAGACGCTGTCTGCAAAAATACACCGTTAACTTCAGACAGTGCCATTAGTTAGAAGAGAGTGAGCTGAAAGGTAAAATCACTGAGCAGAATCAGTTCTGTTCTAACTCAAACCTGGACACCTGCCTTGACAAAAGATAGCAAGTCACAGTTGCAAGGTGCTTTCCCTCCCTGCAAAGACTTCTGTAAGGTCGGCTGATACTGCAACAACTTTTGGCCTTTGAAGACTCATCTAAACTTAATACAGATCCAAACGTTGCTGCTCTAGATACTGCCTGAAATGAGTAAACATTCTCTTTTGCAGTAAATCATTCGCTGTCATAGAAATTATCACCCTTTTCCATGTCTAGTTTTATGGTTTTTTAAAAACTCACTGTGGTCACGAGAAAACCAAAATGAAGCTACTGACCTTTTGGTAAGGTTTCCTGTGTGACCAGATGAAACCATACTTCCTTACACGGTCCGTGGTCTGCTTTTGAAAACAAGAAGCCTTCTCTTTATTTACAGGCTGTCAGTGCTTTGTGCTTAGTCAATATTTTCCAGGCCTGAATATGAATTTTTAACAGTAATTTCCATGCTTAACCCTGAAGCCAGTCAAGCTTTCATACCTTTGATCTCCACTTCCCAATTCTCCCAGAAGTCAGGAGGAAAAGGGTCACTGAAATCAGGGTTTTCTTTCTTTGCTGTTTTCGGTGACTGGGCTTCCTGCTTTCCCGTTGTACCAGATGTATTAGTGTATTTTGTCTTGTTTTTCATTGAACTCTGAATGTGCCTCACCGCATGGGAGCAGCCGGCCTGCAGCCTGCAGAACAAAAATAATTCACCGAGCTGGGGAAGTTTAATGTAAAAACCCACCTCGAAGGAGGCAAAAAACCGAGTTGGACAGGCAGACTCATTTTCCCTTCAAATTTCTAGCTCTCTTTTACTTCAGCCATCTGCCTCATGGCGAATTTCAGTTTTCAGCCCAGCGTTTAGTAATGCAGTATGGCTGATTTAACCAGACATAGGCATTTGTCCTAAGAATGATGCGTCAGAATTTAAAGCACCGCTGGAAAATTTACAATTACAAATGCATGTGTCTGAGCATTCAATGAAGTTCAGAGGTGTTTTATATAAGTGTCGATATTCATGCAAGGGCAGGCATGATTTTGAGGACCTATTGCATTAGAGCTTTAAAATCATGCTGCTGATCCCAAATACTACAGAAGACTGTAGAAAAGAAGCTTTGTATGAAGCTATGAGAAGTTAAGCGACCTAACAAACATTTCTGTGTTCCTACGTGCTGTTTTGTGAGTCTCCAAGTACTGGACAAGAAGCTGAGTCTCAGGTGCATAGAACATCATTAGCTACATGTGGGATCTTGTGGTGGCTTCACCAGGTGTTGCATGCAAGGAGAAGCATGGTATTAGGGCTGACACTGGAGAACAGGCTTTGCAAAAAGCAGTTCCTCAGTCCTGCAGCGTTTCTCTTATACCCGTTATTTAATGCAGCAAATCTAGCCCAGGCTTAACAGGCAGCACTGAACTGCAGATATAGGAAGTGCAGTCGCAGAAATGAAGGAATGGATAGACAAGTGCTAAACCAAACAGATCAAAGTTAAGCATATTTTCGTGCACGGGAAAAGCTTGCTGTCTGCACCTTCTGTCTGCTTCCCACAAAGTACTCTGTGCATGTATCGAGCTATTTAAATTTTTAGTCAGTCTGGTTATGGAATATTTTCTGCTTTTCTCTTTGCATTAAGGAGCCACAAAGAACTGTAGACCCGGATTTCTGTGAGCAGAGAGTCAGAAAATATTTCTGCATGTTTATAATTTCAATAATCAATATGGTGCTTTATTTTCCTTGTAAAAGTTAAAAAACCTCAAAAATTCTATACAGAAAGAATTTTCCAGGCTCACAGTCAGGGAATCAAGAGCGGAGGACAGCAGGTTTTTGGAGTTGGTTTGTCTGGGTTTTAATTACAGCATATGCCAGTCTTCAAGGGCCGTTAAAAACCCCAACATCTGGAATACTGCATCCAGTTCTGGGCTCCCCTGTTCAAGAGAGACAAGGAACTACTGGAGAGAGTCCAGCAGAGGGCTATGAAGATGATGAGGGGACTGGAGCATCTCTCTTATGAGGAAAGGCTGAGAGACCTGGGTCTGTTTAGCCTGAAGACAAGAAGGCTGGAAGGGGACCTTATCAATGCTTATCAATATCTACAGGGTGGGTGTCAAGAGGATGGGGCCAGGCTCTTTTCAATGGTGCCCAGCGATAGGACAAGGGGCAACGGGCACAAACTGCAACACAGGGAGTTCCATCTGAACGTAAGGAAAAACTTCTTTATTTTGAGGGTGACTTGAACAGGCTGCCCAGAGAGGTTGTGGAGTGTCCTCCTCTGGAGATATCCAAAACCCGCCTGGAAGCGATCCTTTGCCAGTTGATTTAGGCAAACCTGCTTTAGCAGGATGATGCCCAGAGGTCCCTTCCAACCCCCACCGTTCTGTGATTTTGTGATTCTGTGATTCTCTCATTCTGTGAAATTAAGAAATTGCAGAATTTTTAAATGAGGCTTACAGCTTTAGGTGGCTCATGGATTTTGCACGTCTATGATTGGCAGTACTCTTATAGAATCAAGGATTTAGCAGGATTTAACATTGAGTCTCTTCCCACAGAGCTGTATTATGTTTGTGTAAGTAATTTAATTTTCCAGATAATAAGTTGGAGGAAAGCACTACTGCCAACTTCAAACTGCCAAGGCTGTTGTTCCTGTAACTGTGTGGAAATTATTATCTTTGGCACCTGGAAAACTTAACTCAGTTCCTTTTCTTTGTAAAGGTTCTTTATGTTAATTCCTGTTTTGCAGGTGATTGGATGATTTTTATAGTTACACTAGTCAGCATATGGGGACTCTTTTATGTGTTGTAGAATGGTTTTCAGGCCTCTTTGACCAACATTTTAATTCCAGGCTTCTATATTCTGCAGTATCTTAAGATAAAATACCTCGTCCTCTTGCTAATGACAGGGATCTAGCTCGTGAGTCTGTTTAGCTGCTGTTAGTGTTGACTCTTTTCCCTCTGCAGCTCTTCTTTCTGGCACACCACTCACATCTATTCAGGGTGGAGACCATGCTGGGAGCATGGAACTATTGGCATCTGTGGGCAGGTCTGCTGTTCACATAAAACAGGTAAGGCATGAGTTTTGGGACCTGGAGAACATAGGTATTAGCAAAGGCTATTGTTGCAGAGCTGCTAGTTGCTACTTGCTTTAAATTGGTGCAATGAGGAGACGTTGTAATGAGGAAAAAGAGGAGGCTCTAAAATCGCCATGCTGCAAGACCTGAACTAAAAACAATGGACCAAAAGCATCTCTTTCTTTGTTATTTCTCTGTAACTTGGCAAGACCTACCTATGGGTACTCATGCTCTGTTTTATATTCCTGATTACTGCCTTGAGTGGAAGGATCATATTTCAGTGGTTTTTAGACAGTTGCCTCCTTTTTCTGTACTTCCAGGTTCTAATTGACTGGATTAATGATGTGCTGGTGGAGGAGAGAATCATTGTCAAGCAGCTTGAAGAGGACCTTTATGATGGGCAAGTGCTGCAAAAGCTGCTAGGTGAGTTCACACAAGAGAAAATGGCCCGGAAGACTGGGAGAGGCCCAAAGTGAATGTCTTCCAAAGCTGCAGACGGGAGCGGGACTGTGCAGTAACTCGCCATCTCACCACAGATACAGTTTGGTTCACTGATAGCTACGGTGTCAGCTTCTCTATCTGTTCTTCACAGGCTGTCTGCTGCAAGGGGAGGAAATCCAGGTGGTTCCTAGGTATCTGTTTCATTGACTGAGTTAGTCCAGACAGCTGAAATATGTAACCAAAAAAAAAGGTGAAGCAGTTTGTGTTTACAGTAGGAACAAGCAGAAGCCATGAGGTCCACAACTTTTTCTGTATAGTTTGCTTCAGAGAGCTTTTGGGCTGAGACCTTTCTTGAGGTCCTGACAATTACTTTCAGGGGAAAAAATGAGAAAAAAGGAATGCGTGGCAGCAGACATACAATGTGTGCTTATACGCAAATGATTCATGAAAGGATATACTCAGTTAAGTGATTGTGATTTTGCAGCACCCTTACATCTTTGTGCTGGGTGTCCATGCAAGAAGCACAACGGAGAAAAACTCATGATGGTACGGTAATTTGTAGGGGTGTTTTTAGCAAACAAAGAAGCTTGAGGCTTCAAGCGCCATTGTAAATTACGCTGTTTCTTGGAGACAGATAGACTGCTCTCAGTTTACTTATGACGTGTTTTCAACGGTGGGTTGGGATGTGGGATGCATGTGTCAAGAGTGGGGCAAGAGAACCTGGTGGTGCTGGTTTCAGTGGTGCTAATGGACGCTGCTTACTGAATTTTCTGCGTATGCCCACTAAATAATAGGTCTGCAGCGTTTTGATGAACATTCACAAGCTTTTAAAACTGGTTAACAACATTTAACTTTCTGTGCAATTAAAACTCCTCCAAAATAACTTGAGGAATAAAACCAGAGCACTTTTAACACTGTTTGGTTAGACTGCAGTTGGAACCCTCCAGAGATGGTGGGGAGCAGGGATGTAGAGTTAGTTTTAGCTGGCGAGTATTTGTGTCCATACAGTTGTACTCCTTAACATACAGACCCTGCTCTTTCACCAGGTGGTAGTGCACGTCAGAGAGACCTCTTACACTCCCCGTGACGGCCATGGTTCCACCCTCAGGCCTGCAGACCTTTAAAAGGTGCTTAGCTGTACATACATACATACATATGTAGCTCAGTTGGACTTGGCATATCTTACAGGAGGAAAGGTGGGCACGTACATCTTGCAGCCCGAGATTTTAACTGGACTGGTTTTTCCTCATTTTCTTCCTGTTGGTCCTCTGACTAGAGAGCGATTGCTTCTCCCCTGACCTGAAGCTATCACGGCTCAGCCCCAATCTTGTGTGGTTCTTCAGTGGAGTATTGATTTCTCCAGCAAGACTTATATTAATGAATCTATCCATCTTCGTGCTGTGTCAGTGATACAAGCGGTGAAGCACTTGTGGTTTTGCTCCTGATACTCGAGGCCCCTGAATTAAGTCAGTCCTCTGTTGTGCAAGCCTTTTTTTCTGGTGTCTGCAGGGGAGGCAAACAAAGTAGGGTCATTAAATTTCAAGCAGTAGTTAGCATTCATCGTGTGCAACAGATGTTTCAAGAAGATCTGTCTTGATAGGCAGACACACCAAGAAAAGATGAAAGACAGCAGCTTGTCACTGGGCTTATTTTGCAGCAGTTTAAGAGATTAGCAAACGGCTGGCTGGCTGATTGAGGTGGATCTCCTTGTTTAGTTCATTTCATCGAGGTAGAAGTAGTGCCACTCCAAGAGCTTGGAGTGGCTTGGTCCACGTGGTGTCAAGGTGAAAGGAAACTAATTTCTGCTTCCTGACTAGCAGCTAACCTGGGCTGAGAATAGATAGGAGCCATAAGATATGACCAAAAATTGAATCTTGTAGTATAATAGTTTTTAAAAGTGTAAACTAATTTAAAATTATATTTGCACATTTTGGTAGTCAGTTTAAAAAGACTGAGAGACATGTTGGCTAAAGAACATTTTTCCCATTAATATTATTCAGCTATTGATAAAAAATTTCCTATTGTAGATTGATAGAAGCAGTGTGAATGTTCACAGTATCTGTGAGCTGATAACCTGCAAGTCTTGTTTGTGTTATTAAAGTATTTTTGTATTCCTGTCACTGTAAAAGAAGTAAAAAAAATCTTCAGCTATGTAAAATGTCCAGAAGAAACGTGAATTTGAGAGCAGAAATATTTCCATTAGTGGAATAATAGATTTTGACAACTCTACAATGTTTCTGAAAGAATCTTTGGGGTTGAAGCCCATCCCACTTTGTGAAAACAGTTTTGGTGAAGTATCTTCTGTTGTTTTAAAGACTGCAGTTACAATATATAATTGGAATATGTTCAACCAGTCCTGATCTCCTAGTCCCAGCAGCTTAGTGAGTTTGACCATTTTTTTTCCCCCAGAGTGGAGAAAAGAAATCAGCTGTTTCCGTTGCTATGGTGGCTGGAGGACTCTACTCCACCTTTCTCAGCTCTCTTTCTTCTTTTTTTTTTTTTTTCCTTTTTCGGAGAAATTCAGCTCCTGTGTCTTTGGCAACGGCCACGATGCAGAGGAGGAGAAGAATAACTTGTCTATGACGTTGGCAACAAATAATTATATTACAGAAACATAATTCAAATTTTAGTGATGACATTTTGCAGAATCTCCCACATCAGTTTGTTCGTAGAAGTAATTAACTCTGATGTGACAGTGTCATAACAACATGACAAGATTGTACGACCTTACTTCTTTCTTTATATTAGTTCCACTAAGCCAGTACAAATCTTTGGGTCATATGAGTCTATGCCTCTTGATGGGCTGAGGAGGCAAAGTTTGCTTTAGCTTGAATTCATACATTCAGCTAACTTTAAATAAAGCTTATCAAGCTGAAGTAAATGTTCACACAGTGTTGCCCTTTTTTTATCCTAAATTAACTTGTTATTAGAAAAGTCCTTTAAACCTGCACGGATTCATTGGCTGTGTTATGCCAGGTGCTTTTCAGCAGTGAAACAAAATGGGAGGTACAATAAATGTTATTACTAACTTGGTACCTCTCTGAAAGTTGTTAGATATTTGGCACCTGATTGATGAGCATGTTCTGCCAGACCTTACCACTTTTCTGTCATGGGTTTTTCTGGGATTGACACGCTTTGATGTAAGGTTTGATTTGGTGAACGGTTTGCTTTCAGCTATTGTGCTTTCTGAGGAAAATCAGCCTCGTGGAGAATTTCTAGCAGAGTCCAGCTATGCCCAGTGCTCTGTGCTTGTTATTCCCATCCAGGCCCTTGTTTCATCTGATTTTGCCTGTTCTTCTTGTTGGTCTTTTTCTCCAACACAGAAAAATTGGCTGACCGTAAACTGAATGTGGCAGAAGTGACACAGTCTGAAATTGGTCAGAAACAAAAGTTGCAGACGGTCCTGGAAGCTGTGCATGACTTACTCCGACCCCATGGCTGGACAATCAAGTGGAACGTTGATTGTAAGGACTCTGTTACGCTTTCTGTCTCAGCTTCCAGGCAAGGAGTGTATGATAATCAATGGGTTTATCATATTCTCTGTGATGCGGTGTGTTTTTAAAAATTATTGATTTATTTGTGTATTTATTTATTTACATCCATGTGTGGGTTTTAACTTACTTTCTTCCGTGGTCTTTGTTTAAGGACGGATGTACATAGCTATGGGATAATTGAAGTAATGTGTTACTTTAAGGGTATGCTTTCGTTAGAAAGATTTTTTGTTTGCTTTCTGAATTTGAATCCCTACAGATAGGAGAAAAGTTTTAGGCATTCAAGTAGTAGAGGGTGGTCTACTCCTTCAGGCAACCGCAGTGAGAGTGAAAGGATCCTGTATCCTGCTAGAGGATGCAGCTTCTGACAGGCTAAGAGAAAGTGCCCTCTCTTCAAGCATGGCCTATTACAATCTGAAAGCGAGAACCGAATTTAAGAAGTCCTTTCACCTAGGTGGTAGGTGGGGCTCATCCCTTACAGCCAGGAAAGCTTCTGTTAACGCTTTGGAAGTCTGCTAAAAGCAGAATTCTCCAGCATTCTCCAGTACAGCGGCTGAGTCTGCCTGTCTTCATTGACTAGAGGTGGAGCTGAAGTGTTTGGACTGCTGTGTTAGGCATGTAACTTAAAGGGAGGTTTGAGTCTAGGCTTTGCTACCTGTGAAACTGTATCGTGGGCCTTGTTAATTCAGAAAAAAGAGGAAGAAGGATAAAAAGAAAAAAAGGCTGTTCACCAAAGGCATTTTTCGTTGCCTTTCTGGTGCCTTTTTCCCAGAGGTGTTTGTTTAAAATAAGGCTTCAGTATTCTTTTATCTGCTTCATTTTCCTTGTTCTCTGCAGCAATCCATGGCAAGAATCTGATTTCCATTCTGCACCTTCTGGTAGCTTTGGCAATGCATTTCCGGGCTCCTATTCGACTGCCTGAACATGTGTCGGTACAAGTGGTAGTTGTACGGGTGAGTATGAACATGTAAGAGAAATCGATCAAAACAATCATTGTTTTTCACTCTTTTTTTTTTTTTTTTTTTGCAGGACTGGGCTGCTCCCATTCATTTTTCCCCAATCTCTTGTCATTTAGAAAATTCTTGTCACAGTTGTTTAGTGAGTCCCAGTCCTGGGAATGCATATTTGGTGTTCTTAAGTGTGATACCGAGAACTTTAATATTTTTAGTATGTTTGGGACTGCCACTTGCCACTGCAATATCAACTGGTGGTGGAGTTTTGGATAAGGGAGAGTTGTGTCTGTAATTTCTGGCACTTCAGCAAATGGTTTTCGCCATGCATTTTTTTAAGAGAAGCCATTGAAACACAAACAGCACAGAATGGAATTTCAGCACGTAGAATCTCGCTAGTCTGGGAAACCTGTTACTGATGTTGTTTTTCCCTGTTGACGTATTATGCAGACTTAGACATGTTGTTTTCCTTGGCATGCTAATAGACGTTCATCGTTTTTTTCACATCTTTGTGGGTTTTTTTAGCTTTCCTTAGATATGGAGAAGAGATCTGACCTGAGGAACCCTGACTTCTTCCCTCCTGCCCTAGATAGTGCTCTAGTTATTTCTTTCTTGGCTTGGTGCTGACTATTTCCTTTCACTCTACAAAAAGTCTACTTTCAGAGCATGTATCCTCTTGCTTTTTATCTTAGCTTTTATTCCAACTGAAGCTCCCGTGGCAGTAGAGTCTGTAGCATGCAAACCCAGCTTTTCTCAACAGCTGTTGAAACACCAGGCAGAGCGGTTCCGGTGACCGCTGTGGGGCTCAGCACTGTTGCAAGGCAGGGTCAGCTGCTGGCAGCAGGCTGTGGGACTGCTTTCTCTGCGTGTCATTTACTGTTAGAGCTGTCAGGCTGTAGCAGGGTTCCTTGAAAGAATAAAGAAGATAAAGTGATCTTGGACTCTGTTTTGCAAATGTGCATCCCCATACGAAATGTGATTGCGTGGTAGTTGATTAGGCAAGCCTCATTTTGCTTTACATTTAAATAATGGCATTTGCCAGGCTGCGTGCCTGAATACTTTAGAGGTACAGGGTGTGATGTAAATGGGTAATTGATGGATGTTCCCTGGCTCAAAATAAATGTACGGATTATCTCTAAGAATTGGTTTTGAACTGCTTTCAGGCTGCTGTAGTTCTTTCATTTTAAGAATGGTGAGTTAGGTATAAAGTATTGTGTATGTAAATAGAAGACTAATTTCTTTTTAGGTTTTTTTTTAACTGTCTTGGAAAGCTAAGGAGGAAAATGTAAATATAAGGTGGGCAACAGTCATCTGACACCTGATGCTAGAAACCTCCTTCTGCCCAGTACAGTGAAGTGTCTTCTGCAACAGATAAGTCAGAAAAAAACCTTAGGTAAAGAGGTAGAACCTCCCTTTCCTTGTCCTTAGTTCAAGCTGCAGGACCTTCCACTGCTGTAGCAGAGGGAAGGCCATGGAGATGTTTTCACATTTTTTCCTGTTGGAGGGATACAGAGAACCTACTGAGAGCATCTATTTCACTAGAGTCCCTTCATCTGGAGACTAGACAAGGCTGAGGTGAAGACAGGATGAGACAAAGACTGACAGAAACTAGGGAAGGAAAGAAGGAAAGAGAGAAAGTGCAGCTCTGGTGTCCCCAAGGGAGTGCCTGAAGGTGTCAGAGCAACGGTACCATGAGAGGTAATTTAAGGTCGAGGGGCTGCAAGCTCTTGCTCTTTGACCTAAAGAGAACCTGGAGGTGGTTTTGGCAAGTGCTGGCTGTGAGCCTACCTCAGCTGGCCCCATGCAAGAGGAGGCTTGTTTCAGCCCCTCTATCCCACTGCTAGGAAAGGCTTGCAACTCTTCAGCTTTGTTTATTGAAACGGAAAGCAAGGCACAGTATAAACTGAAACATGTATCTTCTGTAACAATAACTTTTGCCTTATAGTTTGGTAAATTAATTTTTCTGTAGTTCAGCATCCACAATCTATTCTAAAAATACATGCTGGTTCAGTAACACACATTTTTTTAAATGGATTTTATTTAGCCTTTGTTATACTAATGTCAAACAGAAGAATTGTAATGAGGTTAATATTGTTCCTAATCCAAGTAAAAAAAAAACCCTATTATTAAGAAGATTTTTATAATTACCAATTTATTGTTAAATGATCTCTTATTACAGATCCCAATAATTATTAGGGTTCTGTCAAACTGGATCACGGTTAATATAAGATGTCTGCTCCAAGAGGTTTTAGTTTAAATGCTTCTTCTTGCTTGAATATGCATTTAAGGGGATTAATCAAGAGTTTGTACGTGAGTTCTTTGTAAGCTTTGCAGAATTAACCCCCCTAGCAAGAAAATCTTGCAAGATGTTGTTGGAAGTGTTGTGCAGGAACACACCTGTACTGAAATTTTCAGAACTGGTTAAGTCTCACTTTGGCACTTGAGATTATCATTATCAACTTTTGTTGAGCCATCCTGGCACTGTGCCGATGCATGAGGTGCTTCTTAACCAGAAGGGCGTGCTCATGACGATAAGAGTCATACTCGTTTAGCAAGTTGCTGCTCAGACAAGTTGTGTGTATTTCCGTAGCTGATCCCAGAGCAGCGCAGAATACCTTATTAGCTTGTGTAAGTGTTGTGGGCTTTTTCTTCTCTAATTTATAGTGTTCTGCTCCATAAAATGAGACAATGTTATGACAGCACTGTGCTACATGCAAAGTATTTATCAAGATCTCCACAGACTGGTGGTGATTTTGCCCTTCCCATAAGTTCTTGCCTTTCTTTAGCATCTTGAGATGCCTGAGACTTTCCTAAGGTGCTGTAATTTTTTAAATTAAAAATAATTAATTTAGAGTCTGAGAAAGGTCTGAAGCTGGATCTGTGTCTGTCAAACAATACACTATCCTTTTTTGGTCCTGCACTGGGTAGTTTGCTCAGAGACCCACAAGCATTTTGAAGAGGACTTTCTGCTTTACCTTCCTTGGCAGGAAGAACCTTTACCTATCTATGTGTCTGCCGATGTTACCTAGAACAACTGCAAGACTAACACAGCAGAAGAACACTTTTGTTTATATTGTTTTATAATGGGCACCATGAAGTAGCCCCTCTCAAGAACACAGTTCCTGAAACCTAGGTACTTTCAAACCTTTTCAGAATCAACCTCCAGAATTGGTTTTCTTGGTGTTTTTTGTGTGAAATAGAAAATTTTGTAACCATGGCAGTATGTGTGCAAGTTATACATGAAGTACCCTGGTAGAGCAAGGGTGTAGGTGAGTCTTCTAGATAAGATCCTGTAGATAGCTACTCCAAGTACTGAGTTAGGAGTCTAAGATGATACATGTTTTGATACTGGTGTCACTCAGTATGTGCCTGTTTTTCCAACCCTCCTCAGTGAGGGCAGAGAGAAGAGAAACTTTGTGGTTTCAGTGCATGCTTCCACTGAGAACTGAAAATCCTGAGATTTTTCTTCCAGCTGACTCT
This sequence comes from Bucorvus abyssinicus, assembly GCA_009769605.1. Lineage (NCBI taxonomy): Eukaryota > Metazoa > Chordata > Aves > Bucerotiformes > Bucorvidae > Bucorvus > Bucorvus abyssinicus. The sequence continues at coordinate 79,748,029 of CM020025.1, forward strand.
ACTGCCTGATATTCGAAATGTAAACTTGCATGATGAAGAAGTACCCTAGTTCAGGAAAACAAAAACGTTCTCAGAAATAAGTATAAAAATTGTTCTTAAGGCTCAGCTTGTTGGTTATTTTTACAAGGCTCAGGAATTGCTGTCTTTTGCACTTATCTTTCCTCATCCTTAAAATTGCAGCGTGTCCCACCTTGGTGCTGCTGGGAGATCTGAGGTATTTTTACAGTAATTCCCTTGTAATCTGAGTTGCAGACTGAAAGATCAGAGGCAAGGCAGGATAAAGAATAAATGTGTCTGGTGGCAGTGGTGCAAGGAATCAAAGTTTTATCGAGGAATGACATTTGCTTTTGTACTGCAAGGCCAAGGGACCTGAGCTTGCTGTGCAAGCAGCAGGCTCAGCTGCCTCGGAGGGGGCTACACGGAAATGCTGTCATTTCCACCTCTTGAGGAGTCAATGCTGGCATCTATTCCCCTTCTTTGTAAGGCATTTGGAAGCATTATTCACTAGTCACCACTGACTGAGTTTTTGATCAGAGTTCATAGCATCTTCTTCCTGGGGTACGTGGTGCCTGGGAGATCTAGAAACCTGTGTTAATAAAGCAGAAACACAGTGGGATGGACTAAAGACACTATTGTTTTGTATGCAAAAAACCAGTGCCCTGTCAGATGCCTCCCCCTTTTTCCATCCATGCTGGCTTGTTTCACCAAACCTTCTGGCTCTGTTCCCGTGGCTCCCTTGGGGGAGCAGGATGAGATGTATGCATGATAGGAAAGTGAGGCACTGTGAAAACATGGCAAGGTGGCAGCAGCCAGCACAGGTCCCAGCTCAGGCAGGGAGCTGTAACAGCACAGCACTGGGAGACCACAGCTCAAACCATGCTTTCAGCCAGGCTCCCTGGATGGTGCCTTGAGAAAGCAACGCTACCTTCATTTGTTGAGTAGGGAGTGGAAGGGCAGGAGTTCGTACTAGTTTTTAGATTTCAATTTTTGTTTCTTAGATTGTTTCTGGAGAAGGATGTGTTTCTCTTCAAAGCTGTTCTCCTAATAAGTTCTTGTTATTGACATGGCATATTGTGTATGGAGCTTGTGCTGGGGCATCTCAGTTTCTAACTCCATCTTCCTTTCCAGAAACGCGAAGGCCTCCTGCAGACCACTCATGTTACAGAGGAGCTGACGACGACGACAGAGTAAGCACAAAACACTTGAGCTTTAGAGTGTGTCTGTGGTGTGTGATGTGAGACCATTTACAAAGATGAAAGAGAGACTTCATCTTCCCCCTGCCTCAGCTGAATTAACAATGGCACTTAATGTGGTGCCTTCCTTAGCGATATAGAGATAATTTGGTCTCTGGAAATATGTTACAGAGGGCAAAAGTGTCTTCTTGACATTCTTGTGTTACAGAAGCTTTTAACTGAATAGTTCATTGAAAGTGACCTTTGTGGGCCTTATTTTTTTCCTCCTCTTCTTCCTGGAGGTAGCCACATATAACTAATTTCTGCCCAGTGCTGTTTTTCTTTCAAGTGAAGGGCCAGTATAGATATTTTGGGGAATAATTAGTTTGACAAAAGACAATTCTTTGAAATACCTCTCAAAACTGAAGCAATACTCTCTTCAAATGGTAAGGAGAGATGATCTCTGTTTTCAATAATACCTCAGGACTAGAGCTCAGCAAAACTAAATTAAATAGATAAACCTCCTCTCTTTCCAGTTTTTGCAATGGATTACTTTACTTTATGTTTTTATAGCTCTTTTTATAAGGAGAAGGCTAGACATGCACTTTGGCTGCAAATAAAAGCTGAGATTTTCCTTCTGTGGCTTGAAGGCAGCTCTTCTAAAAGGGACTTAAATGATCCCTCCTTCAGTTTATCGTTGTTTTGTCTTCCTGTGGAGTTGGCTCAGCTTTGCATGACTTTGAACATAAATGAAGTACCATGTAGAAAGCTCAGTGGGGAAGATCTTTCAGATGGAAACTCTCAAAAGTGAGATCATAACATGTCTATGTGGACATTAAACGGCTCATCGTGTTTTTGGTTCTGCCTTAGGTTTGTGGGCCAAAATTCCTCCGTTCAGTCCTATGCTCTTGAACAATGTAGTTAGCTTTTCCTCTCCTTCAGATGTGGTTTATAAGATGTAATCTGTGAAGTGAGGTTTAGACATTTTTTTAGCAAGAAAGATGCTTATAAATTTGCATGTGTGTTTATACATGTATTTTATTATTTAATATTACACAATATTAAGAGGCTTACTGTTTATTGTATTGCACACACAGATATCACAAAATCACAGAATGGTGGGGGTTGGAAGGGACCTCTGGGCATCATCCTGCTAAAGCAGGTTTGCCTAAATCAACTGGCAAAGGATCGCTTCCAGGCGGGTTTTGGATATCTCCAGAGGAGGACACTCCACAACCTCTCTGGGCAGCCTGTTCAAGTCACCCTCAAAATAAAGAAGTTTTTCCTTACGTTCAGATGGAACTCCCTGTGTTGCAGTTTGTGCCCGTTGCCCCTTGTCCTATCGCTGGGCACCATTGTAAAGAGCCTGGCCCCGTCCTCTTGACACCCACCCTGTAGATACTGATAAGCATTGATAAGGTCCCCTTCCAGCCTTCTTGTCTTCAGGCTAAACAAGCCAGATCTTTCAGCCCTTCCCCGTAAGAAAGATGATCCTGTCCCCTCATCATCTTCATAGCCCTCTGCTGGACTCTCTCCAGTAGTTCCTCATCTCTCTTGAATTGGAGAGCTCAGAACTAGACACAGTACTCCAGAGATGGCCTCACTAGGGCAGAGTAGAAGGGGAGGAGAACCTCCCTTGACCTACTGGCCACACTCAATGCACCCTCGGATACCATTGGCTTTCTTGGCCACAAGAGCACACTGCTGGCTCATGGTTAACTTGTTCATCAGAACTCCCAGGCCCTTCTCTGCAGAGCTGCTTTCCAGCACGTAAACCCCTAACCTGTACTGGTGCGTGGGCTTATTCCTCCCCAGGTGCAGGACCCTACACTTGCCTTTGTTGAACTTCATTAGATTCCTCTCCGCCCAGCTCTCCAGCCTGTCCAGGTCTCACTGAATGGCAGCACAGCCTTCTGGTGTGTCAGCCACTCCTCCCACTTTTGTATCATCAGAAAACCTGCTGAGGGTACACCCTGTCCCTTCTTCCAGGTCATTGATGAATATGTTGAACAAGACTTGACCAACGCCACTAGCTACAAGCCTCTAACTAGACTCTGTGCCACTGATCACAACCCTCTGAGCTCCGTCATTCCACCAGTTCTCAAGCCACCTCATTGTCCACTCATCTGAACCATACTTGATAAGCTTCCCTGTGAGAATGTTATGGGAGACAGTGTCAAAAGCCTTGCTGAAGTCAAGGTAGTCAACATCCACCTCTTTCCCCTCATCTACCCAGCCAGTCATGCCATCATAGAAGGCTATCAGATTGGTCAGGCATGATTTCTCCTTGGTGAATCCATGTTGACCACTCCCAAGAACCTTTACTTTCTCCAAGTGCTTAGAGATGGCATCCAGAATGAGCTGTGCCATGACTTTTCCAGGGATGGAGTTAAGGCTGACTGGCCCGTAGCTTCCTGGATCCTCCTTCTCGCCCTTTTTGAAGACTGGAGTGACACTGGCTTTCTTCCAGTCCTCAGGCACCTCTCCTGTTCTCCATGACCTTTCAAAGGTGATGGAGAGTGGCTTAGCAATAACATCTGCCAGGTCCCCCAGCACTCATGGGTGTATCCTGTCGTGGCCCATGGATTTGTGGGTGTCCAGCTTGTCTAAATCATCTCTAACCCGATCCTCCTCGACCAAGGGAAAGTTATCTTTTCTCCAGACCTTCTCTTTTACCTCCAGGGATTGGGATTCCTGAGGGCTGGCCTTAGCAATAAAGACTGAAGCAAAGGCGGCATTCAGTAACTGCGCCTTCTCTGTATCCTCTGTCACCTACCTCATTCAACAGCGTGCCCACATTTTCATTAGTCTTCCTTTTGCTACTGATGTACTCGAAGAAGCTCTTGTTGTCTTTGACATCCCAAATGGGCCTTAGCCTTCCTCGTTGCATCTCTGCATACTCTGACAACATTCCTATATTCCTCTCAAGTGGTCAGTCCCTTTATCCACCTTCTGTAAAATTCCTTCATCCAGTTGAGTTTTTCCAGGTGCTCCTTGCTCATCTATACAGGTCTCCTTCTTCCTTTGCTTGATTTCTTACCCATAGGGATGCACCGATCTTGAGCTTGGAGCAAGGGGTGCTTGACTATTAACCAGCTCTCTTGGGGCCCCCTACCTTCTAGAGCCCTAACCCCTGGGATTCTTCCAAGTAGGTCTTTGAAGAGGCCGAAGTTAGCTCTCCTGAAGCCCAGGGTTAGTAATCCAGTCACCTGAGCTATCCCACCGTGTCTCTGTAACTGCAATGAGATCACAGCCCTGCAACTGCCCGCAGATCTCCAGTTCTTCCTCTTTATGCCCCATGGTGTGTGTGTCAGTGTATTGGCATTTTAGAGAGGTAATTGAGCACGCAGGTTTCCCTCGAGGGGTGCAAGAGGATCCACTACAGCCATACACACCCTTGAGGTGGTTGGCCTTCTGTCTCTCATGTTGGGAGGTGGCTAAGGCACATCTGCTGATGCTCTGGTTGGCCTGGTTTACTCCCCTCTTAGTTGCTATGACACAAGCATTGCCATTTTGGACCCTGTCCCCAGAGTCCTTCAGTTTAGAGCCTGCCTCACCAAGTTGGCCAACCTGCTGCCAAAGATTCCCTTGCCTCTTCTAGACAGGTGGATTCCATCCCTCCCGAACAGGTTATAGTTGTCAAAGAATGTTCCATCGTCATAAAGTGCAAAGCCCTCGTGACGGCATCAGCCAGGTAGTCAGAAGTTGGTATGCGTTACTTGTCTGTTTCCGTCTGCCCCCTTTCCTCCACCTGGTGAAAAGGAGGAATAGATGACTTGGGCACCAACAGTTTTTGCTTGTGCCCCCAGGGCTTTATAGCCCTCCTTGATTCTGCCCAGGTTCTGCCTTGCAGAGTCATTCGTGCCCGCCTGAAAGAGTAACAGTGGCGATTAGCTGGTGCTCTGGACAGGTTGTGGCACCCTCTCGGCCATGTCTCGGACCTTAGCTCCTGGAAGGCAGTGTTCTCCTCGTGACTCCCTGTCAGGTTGGCAGTGGGCATAAGAGAAGTGTAAGGTAAGTATAGCTGTGGCAAGATGCAATGATCAGCAGAATCCAACATTCATTGAGCACTTTCAAATCTCTCTGTGCAAATCAGGGCCCGATTCTCAGCTGATCAACATCTGCACATGTCTGGTGATGTCACTGCTGTGTATGTAATCATAGGTAGCAGTTTTGTTTACATTTTATCCAGATGTGATGTATGTTTTTAAAGTGAGGTAGATAGCCTTGCTCCTTCTGAGCTGTGTGGTTGGAGTGTCTGGTGACTGTATTTGTGGAAACTACACAGAAGTACCTTCGTTCATTGACTCTTCATTATAAAGATAGTTGTGCATAAGAAATCATAATCACATATAAAATATAGTTATACTTTTCCATTCATTTGAAATATATCTCCCTGATATCACTGGTGGTCTGTTGAGGACCTTCCTGTAGCACATTGAGTCTGGTCTGTGACTTGCTCAACCTCCTGAATTGGGAGGAGTCGTCCCTTGGCATCGTGCAGGAAAATGCACATTAAGCCCATGGTCTGGTCTTTTCAAAGTGATTATTCATGAACTAACCTGGTATTTTTGAATGCTCTGACTTGCAGGATGATGATGGGAAGATTTGGTAAGTAACAAGGTTGACTCTGAATTTTTTTTTTTAGTTTACGTCGGGCACAGAATCTTGTCTGTTTTCCTTCAACAGATCAAGACAATGGATTGAGCAGTTCCATGGGGTTGGAATGTATTGTGGGGGCAGGTTTCGTTTCTCCACATGGATTTGGAACATAATGGGTAGAACCAGATTACATGTAGTATACTGCATGTGCTCTTTAGACTGGTCTCTGTTGATTTATTCTCATTTGTAAGTAATGAATAGCAAAAACGCTGCACAGGGCAATATTTCCTAGTAATGTTGTTAGTGGTCTTCCAGTAAAAATCTTTGCAACCCCCAGCAATAAGCATTACGCTTTCTTCATATTGTGACCATTTAATTTATATATAAATGGCTACAAGAAAATTACTGAAGCGAAGGTGTATGGTATGAGGACTAAAGAAGCTCTCTTTATCTGTCCACTTTCAGAGACCAGTCAGCCCTCTCTAATTCCTTTTCATGGAGTATCTTATCTCCTCCATGTTCACTTAGAACATAGACTTAACAACTGGATTTGATCCTCTAAACACAACCAATTTTTTTTGGTGTTGCTACTGAGAGAATTTTCTCTTTGCATTTAGTTTTGTTAGTGGCTTTAAGTCACTTCTCGCCGAGGAGATGTGGGCTCCTCTAAAGGACTGTGTGTGATGAAGAACAAGTCATTTAGTTTCTGTATTCCCTAGATACAATATGTGAACACTACCATTTCCGCTCTTGCAGAGTGCCTACATTAATAATTAATGAGGTACTCAGAAAATAAGTAATGTCAGGGGGCTGTAGGGGCTAAATAACGGATCTTCAGATACCAAAGGAATTTGGGTAATGAATATGTTTGTTTATTTGGCTATGGAAAACTATTAAAATGTGTTCTATAAATAAAAAGAATTTGAACTTGGAAAAACTGATAATGTTGAAAATTTTAACAGCTTGAAACCCACACACTTTTCCAGCTTTTTTATGCCTTTTTTTTTTTCTGATACAACTGCAGTTGGTTAAATTTCAATTTTTTTCTTGTTTTACATGATGATGAGAGTTTTCATCCAAAAAATTCAGTGTTTGGGAAATTTCAGTCATCCCAGAGCTGTCCCGATGTGAAATGTTGCACGAATATGTCAATGTAGTAGATTTTAGATTGCATTAGATATTCTTATACAATGCTTTGAAGGTCTAAACATAATTTAAATCTTCATCCTATAGTAAACTTCGCTCTTCATGCATTGCTGAACCAGATTTCCCTCATGTGTCCAGTTTTAAATGTTACCCAAGTCAGGGGTACTACCAGCAATTTTAAATTAACCAAAAGAGTATCTGATTTTGACACTGAGCAGTAGATGCAACCGTAGCTATCCCTGCAGCTGCAGTGCGCCAAAACCAGCGGATGGTTTAAGTTAGGATTGGGGCATAGTCAAAATGTGTGTTTCGTTTGAATTTTTCTTCCACCTACGTATTTTGTGTACCGATTATGAATGGCAGAAAAGAGATATCAGTGGATGACATGTTTATTTTAAGTGACCTCTAAAATTCCCGGAGGAGTCTCGCTCTGGCTTTTATTTAGACACCAAAATAGGGTGATGACTGTTGAGTCTCTGTTACACGGTTTTCTGAGAAAGACCTTGAAGCTTGGGACACATAACCTGCTTCCCATACTTGGCTGTTGGAGATGTATTGATTTCTTTTTTTTCCCCCCTACAACCAGAACGTGATGCCTTTGACACCCTTTTTGATCATGCACCAGACAAACTCAGCGTAGTAAAAAAGGTAAAAAATAAAATTCAAGTTTTATTTTCTACATTGCTTTTTTTTTCTTATGCTTTTGCAAAGGTATCCAGAAAGATATGGAAAATAGCAGAAGAGGATTCTGAAATCGTGAAAAGAGTGTTTATCACTGAAAGATGACTTTTTCAAAGCCAGGTGGATTCACTGGCTTCAGACAGACTTGTGTCAATCCTCTCATTTACTGGCCAAAGCTTTTCCAGGTAGCACTGAGAGATTCAGTCAGAATGATGCAGATTAGAAAAAGCTGCTCTGCAAGGTATTCACAGTAGTACAGATTATTCTGACTGGACAATCACGCATGCTTTTATATCCCAGGCGCTGTCATCCTGCAAGGAGGTGTGGGCTGTAGGTTAATGGCTGGCGTTGCTGACCCCTTCACTAGGCTCAGTAGCAGCCAGGGTCATGCATGTGTCTTCAGCATCAGTCTACCCAAGAAGCACTCGCTGTTTAGTTTTTAGCTCATTCTGGTACTTAAGATGATCTTCCACAACTGGAAGATGTCTTCCACAATACCCTCATATGTGATTCATCCATAAAGAGGTTTGTTGAATATAAAGCTTTTACAGAAGTTGCTTTTGTCCCAGGGCTCCTCTTCTTAAGACTAATTCATATGGTCCTCTGGTCTCTCCTTCAAGGCTGAGCATCATCGCAAAGCACACCTGTCCAGACGTGTTCTTGAAGTGGCTCTGTACTAGGCAGAGTGGAGGGGTAGAGTAGCTGTTGATACCTGCTAGCTCTTGTTAGTTTTAGGGAACACATAAGGAAGAGACTCCACGTTGTTCCATCAGCTAGTTCCAACATGGCTGTTATGCTACTTATTAGAACAAGTGGTACGCGGAGATCAGCGTTGTCCCTTTGCTCCGTATGAAACAGATATATGCATTCAGAGTAGTGCTTTGAAGGCTCTGGAAGATTTTATGTTTCCAGTCTGAAGTGTCTTCTAGAAGAGTGTTTTTCAAATGGATAGAGAAGTAAGTCAACTCTATCCACACAATAAAAATGTTAACACCCACCTGTGTCCCTTCTGAAAGTGGTGTAAGCAGGCTGGCAGATCTCTGTGCCTCAGTACAATAGCACGTGTCTGGCTCGCAGTAGCAGGATCTTGCAAGTCTGCTTCTTGTGGGAATAGAAATGCCAGACTTGGGTCACATCCTGACTGTAATTTGCTAATTAACGTGCACATATCACTCCAGGAACAGAGGTGTGTGCAGAACAGTACTGGAGTCTTAGCTCAGTGCTGCGGATGCGTTGCTCCCAGGCAGTCGATCTCCAAGAACCTGGAGACATTAGTGCGGACAGTAAACGCACCTACTGCTTGTGCCATCTTTACAAAGAACCTAGAAAATAACCAATGTCATCACAGCTTTTTTCCCTGATGCTGAAATACACTTTATGTGCTAGGAGCAATGACTAGTCACCATCATGGCTTGGCTTCGCGGACGAAGATTTGGGAAGGGCTTTGCCCACGCTTATTGCAAGCGCGTTGATGGCTGAAAAGGCCAATGCGGGATAGGCAAGACCGGTTGCAAAGAGCACACCGGAGGGTCTCCTTGGGTGGTATAGTCGAGGCACGGTTCTTTCTGCGCTGTCTTTTCTCCTCGAGCTTGATTCTACGCGTGCTCTCAAAGGAGACAGCAGCGTTATGTATGGTGTGTCTCCAAATCTCCCGATTGGAGGCCAGGGTGGACCACTGATGGTGGTCAATATGGCCTAGGCTGAGGTGTTGTTTCAGGGAGTCCTTATATCTCCTCTTTGGAGCTCTTCTCTTGCGGCAGCCGGTGGCAAGTTCACCATAGAACACGATCTTAGGGAGGCGGTGATCCGCCATCCTGGAGACGTGCCCTGCCCAACGCAGCTGCGTTTTCAGCAACAACCCTTCAAGCCTGCGCGGTGGATTTTTTAGGTGAGGCGCAGCGTGCGCGAGACTGGCCCCACCCTTTACACCTGAGGTTCATCTGCCAGGGCCTAGCGAGCTTGGACGGTGACAGCGAAGTCCTCAGGTCGTAGGTTTGGTTAGAGTATCCTTCTCTTAGATGGATGGCCTTACAGGGCTAAACGAGCTCCATCTGCCCGGGTTTGGAGTTAGAGTTGTCCTTCTCCTAGGATGGTTGCCCGAAGGCTAGTGAGCCCATCCTGCCCGTGGACACACTTTGTCTGACCCTTCAGTTGAGACCTGTCAGGCTTGGGAGACCCTACCGGAGGCATATGCCACCACCAGCATAGCTCTCAACTTCGCAAGGGCACGCAAGCTCTTTCCCCACGGCAAGGGGGTGCCCATGAAAGAGAATGACTAGTAAGCTGTATGTAACAGCACCATCTGGTGACTTCTGGCATATGGTGCAACAAAAATGACTGAGCTGTTTGCAGTTTTGTGTTCTTGCTCATGCAAAAGCAGATAGTACACATGCATGTTTATTAAGCTTTAAAAAATCCTAAAAGATTATGTTGACCCTTTCACATAGTCTAACATCACTGGTTCTGGTGTTTTCTTTTATAGTCTCTGATCACCTTTGTGAACAAACACTTGAATAAACTGAATTTGGAAGTAACGGAGTTAGAAACCCAGGTAGGAAACTTTGTCTTTTTGTATGCAATCTAAGTGTGTAAATGGCAAATCTAGGTCCTCCCTCCATAAAACCTGGTTAGGGAACTGTTTCTCTTTGGCCATGTTAAAGTATGTGCTCAGGGCTCTGTGTTTTAAGTAGCAGTGATGCTTGTTTACTTACGTTTACACATACTTCGTGTTGCTGTTGATTCGTATTATAAAGGGAAATTCTTGGATATTTAATAGGGTCATATTAATGACTGCAGCATGCGGCTGGGTTTCAGGGCAGCTTGTCTCTTGGATCGGAGTGGAGTGCTGCAAAGCAGTTGGTATAGTCACGGGTGGGTTGTGTCTTTTCTAGCTGTGGGGGTTCACAATGAACTGATGTAAGATCTTAATAGCTGGCTGCCTGGAGATCTCGGGAGGAGTGTGGACTGTAGTGTGCAGTTCATCGTAGAGATATCAGTGCTAGCTTTGATGACATCAAAGTGAGACTGGAAGCAATTTTGCTGTTGCAGCAAAGGCTTTCTATCCTCCTCTGTACCCTGCTGTCTTGTGAGCACGTGCACTGTGCTTGCTTCTCAGCAGTGTGGATTAATGACTTGGAGCTCCTGTACTGCAGTGGCTTGACTGCTGGTGATATCCACGTTGGTTCGTTTAAAGCTAGTGGAGGTGACTGTCAACCACCACAGTCTGCTCTGAGGAGATCTCTGTCTCTAGAGTAGAACCAGGTACTGAATATCCTTGGAAACCTTAAGTAAGTGTAAATCTCAGTGGGGTAGTTCTCACTTTGCAAATAAAATTAAGCCATTTTCAGGCATGGGCTAGGCTAAGGAGAAGCAGATATTATTTCAAGTTCACTGAACTGTGGAGAGATGGTTAACGTACTGTTCTGACAAAAAAATAAGCACAGCATCTAGAGAATTATACTATGAGTATGGGTAATTGGTTTGATCTTGGCTTAGTTTAATACCAATCATTCACTGCTGTTTTCTAGCTTTGCTGTAATAAATGGGTAACTGAATCTGATCTGTCACAAGAAATTGTTGCTCGATGCCTTGGAAGCATGCAACAATTTATTTTTTAAAAGGTTAGAGGATGTCCCATACCCCATATCAGGATCACAAGTGAGAAGTCTGTTAGAAAGACATCACATTACCCCTTTACCCAGTAAGTAGTCATTCTATCTGGTAGGAATACTGAATAGTATTGCTGAAAGAGTTTAGTATATGAGTTAGTATTTACTGAAACTGTAAACAATCTATTTTGTCTTGGATAAAACCAATTTCTTTTGCGAAGTTAAACTTCCTACCTGTGACGGGGGAGACTTAATTTCAAGTTCTGATTAAGGGCAGGGATTTGAATGTCCAACACACATGACTTGAGAGGGATTTTGGTTGAAGTGACTGTAGGACTAGGAGTATAGGATGTGCAAACTTGTTTCCCAGGAAGTCTTTTTTAAATAAAAAAAACTTTATTAAATACTGTAGTGAAGTTGGCAAGATTCTTCAAGCAAGTAAAATGAACTTGAGAAAATGCAAGAACAGACATGTTCTAACTTCACCCCAGAGTATTAAGTAGCCTAGTAAATAGAAGATGTTGTTTTCAGTCCCTGTCTATTCAGACCAAATACTCTGAACAACTAAGGAGTACAAATTGTAGACAACTCCCAGATAAATTGCTTTTAATTTGCTTAGAGCTATTTACTGTGTGTAAGTAATTTATATAGTCATTGGCACATGATCTTACATGGGTTAGTGCTGTAGCAATAGCTGATGGGCTTCCTTGTTTTGCTCAGGAAATGAGAGGTGCGGAAATAAGGCTACCAGAGGTAGGGAGAAGCCCTTATATCCTGTGCTTTTTTCTTCTCTTTAGAGAGCTGACAAGAAAGCAGCTATATCAACCGGCTCTTAGGGAACAACTGGTTTAGCTTGCTAAGCTGCACTGGTGATTGCAAGGGTAGAGATGAATCCAGAGAGCAGATGAAACAAAGCCCTAAGCGCTTGTTACACTTGCTGCCAGTTCCTTCCTATGCCTGAAAGGAGCAGTCAGTGACTCCTGAAACATCTTACACCTCTGTGCTAGCAAACAACAGTGGTGGAAATCAAAATACATAATTTGGGCCAAGCATTCTTTGAGCTGCTTTTTATGAATGGTTATTTGAAAACAGATGCTTTCAGCTGGGAATGTCATCAGTATTTCTATTTAGTTTGCAGATGGTGTTTACTTGGTTTTGCTTATGGGTCTCCTTGAGGACTACTTTGTTCCACTTCACAACTTCTACTTGACACCTGAAAGTTTTGATCAAAAGGTGAGTAGAAACTCCAGGTTATGATCTTTTTGCTTTATTACCACATATTTTCCAATCATTGTGTCCTTTCTCTTTGTGCCAAGTAAATCAGAACCTGGTATATTCTTCTCTTCAACTGTAGCGAAGATGCACTGACTGTGACACTTGACGTTCCTACAAACCCAGCAAATAAATATCTTTACTTGATATGTAAACGAGATACTGTAATAGAAGAGATGGTACTTGGGCCATGATCTTTGGTTGATATGGGGTCAGAAAGTATAGCTGATCTAAAACCAAGGTGGATTCCCTGATCCTGCCAGGGAGGGCGCCTGTAAAAAATTGCCTGTCAATTGAAGTCCCTTTGTGAGCACAGACATCTGGTTCTGTGTCCAGTTCGTGGTAGGATCATTGCCAAAGTTGCCGACGTTAACTTTTGAGAGAATGTGCTAGCTTGTCTTTTTTGCTATTTCTTTCTGTTTGGTAAGGAGTGAATGACTTGCTGCCTAACAGTGTCTCAGACAAAACAAGCTTTGAGGAAGAAGAGTGGATTCTTTGCAGTCTTAACTTGTCTTTCTCATAATCTGGGCATTAGAGATGGGTGGAGATGAAATAACTGTCTTGCTCTTAGCCCCACACTTGCTCCATTGTCCTCTGTCCTTCCTAGTGTTGACGATGAGAATAGTGCTTAACACGTATTTTATTGTTATAACCAAAAGTTTGCCTCTTCTGCAGTTCTTCCTGGACATGAACCACATCCATTTATATTCGGTGCCTGGTATCAAAATACTCTGAGCCTAGTTGTGCTGGAGTAATGTATCTGTCTCCTGCTTTTTATTCTGCCAGGTTCTGCAGTGGAGAGGATGCAAGTGTCGTGTTGACTGAGCTGGAGCAGGAGAGGGCTAGGACAGGAGTTGAAACGCTGGCTAAAGTTAAAAGATTGAATGCTTTGTAAGGCAAGGGCTGTTTGAAATGGTGGGTTTTTCATCATCACTTTAGAGTAGATTGTTGCTGCAAGCACCCCTCAACAAAGGGGATGGGACTTCATCGCCGATAGAATAACCCAGCTTTGCCTGGGTGGATCATACCGGCATTGCAAGAGGAGTTAGAGCTGCACCAAACGAGCAACATCACACACCCAGGCTAACGTGCTGTGCCTGCTGGTTTTATAGGTTTTACAGGGTTTGTTGACTTCCTCAGGAGGTGGCTAGCTGCTATTTGGGCTTAAGGGATTCTCTGTAGACAGGAAATCGAGCTCTGGTAAGAGGGTCTTCTTCAGGTGTTAAGTTTGTGAATAAGATGGGATTTAGTTAATTTTGAATGTTGCACACTGCGCATGAATTTGGTAGAGCAGTGGAAAAATGGTTATTTATTAAGTCTTATACAAGGTCTCCTTTATAGCTTTCTCATGTTTTTTTGTTTCTTTATCCTAGTTTCTTGGATTTTCATCCTTGTAGAAATGCAGGATGCTGATTTGTAGCCAGCACCTGTTCAGTTATGATTTTGTTGTTAACAGTTTAAATTCATAAAGATTATCCAGTACTCCTGAAGTAACGTGGTTTTGTGTGGAGACTGTGCCTTGAGGAAAGGGGATTTGTAAATCAAAAAAGGAGAGGTAGAGTCTATGTTTTTGGGAAAGGAAAAAATATTTTCATCTTGAAGGGGATTGGTTTTGTCACAATGAATGAGGAGGAACTATAGCAGGTAAAAATATATTAATAAAGGTCCTGAGTAAGAAGCACCAGTGAAAGTGGCCTGTCTTCCTTGTTGTAGGGGAGCTCTGCATGCGTAACTCAATGATTTTCAAGATGAGTAGCTTTAGTTAATTCTCTCCCCCTTGCTATGTGTCTTCTTAACTGTCATTTGCAGTAAGAAAAATGCATAGCATTCATAACCCAGATTACCTTGGTGAAATTTCTGAAGGGTGGATGAGAAAGTTGCTGTGCAGATCTCTTTAAACCATAGTGTTTGCTCCTCAAAGGAGAGATGACGACACCTACTTTCTGGCATTTTCCCTTCCTGTCCATTTTCTTTCCTCTGACTTTGTGTTCATGCGTGATCCTTGGTGGCTTGTTCAGGAAGCTCTTTTGGTACAGTTGTGCCTAGCTTGTTTTGCAAGTTCCCTGCATAGTCTGTCTAGGAACTACCACCACTAAGAATTTTTTGAAGCATTTGCTTCATTAGAGAAACTTAATTTGACTTTTATCTGTTTGCAAGTAGAGGAAGCCAAATCACCAAGAGACTAAGGGATCAGCAAAGGTCATGCAACAAGCGGCTTGGCTCCTTCATGATGTGATGTTGATGTTACTTGATATGCAGCTGATAATAATGCAGAAAAGACTAATACCGTTTGAAAATAATTCCATTTAATGTCCTTATTTCTTCTTCCTTATGCACCCATATGTATATTCTCATCTTGGATCCATTGTGTTACTTCTGTTACATTCATTGTTCCCTGGATAGCGAGTGATCCCTTGCCTTGTAGTTGGAAATGTTGATCTTGGGTACAGGCAGAAAGAACTCAACAAAACGAAGCTCTGTTGTAGTTGTTACTGGGAGCTCTCTGGCCTCTGCCACAGAGACTGAGGTTGGCACGTAATGGGGTTTCCTGAGTCACATTTTTAGACTTGAAATTTGGAAATCTTAAATAACTTACTTTGTATCAAAAAGTGAGTGTTTGCCCTATAATGAGAGCAGCTTTCATTTCTTAGTCTCTCATAAGTACTTTCTGCCATGCTTAAACATGTAAATGTTTAATATTGATTTAAATAGAGTTATCATTCTCTATGTCACGTATAGAGAGAATGAAGCATTTATAAAATTGATGAAAGGTTTTTGTTGCTTATATAACTTTGAGATTCTAAACACTTTACCTCTTTCAGGTCCATAATGTTTCCTTTGCTTTTGAGCTCATGCAGGATGGAGGACTGAAGAAACCAAAAGCTCGCCCAGAAGGTATGGGCATGCTAGGTGGCTTTAAACTGTGTATAAAGACATAATAACAGGCACATTTCAAGAGTTAACTGCATTTGAAGACAGCAGCAGTAGTACCACGAAGGGGAGCTGTAAATGTGCTCCTTGACGCTTTTCCAAAGGGTTCATGGTCTGTGTCTGGGGAATATCCTTACCTGTGCTTCTTGTCTGGAGTAGATTCACTGAGGTGTTCGAGCCTTGCTGTAGTGAATGAGCCAAGAGCTGTTCAGCGCTGTATTATAAATGTGGCTGGAATTCTTAATAACAATCCAAGCAGAAAGCTTTTCATGGGCTAATATTCATAACTCTTACAGTTCGTGCTAGTTTGGACACTTGTGATCAGATTCCAGTGACAGAAAACTGAAAGGCTTTTGGTTTTTTTAGGAGAACTGGTAGCAAACTCTCTTCTTCTTTTATGTGGACTTGGGAGTCAGAACTGAAAAGTGTAAAAACTGAGGTTTTCCTTTAAAGCCTCTAAACCTTGACATTAATGAGGTCTGCATTGTTGCTTGCACTAGGGCTACAAAGAGGAATTAAAACTTTATGACTGCTAAATGAGAAATTTTTATTCCGTGTCTTACAAACTACATATGTGTTAGAGACTTCTGCAGAACAAAGGAAAACAAGGAGCCCCCAAGAAGTGTTCAGTTTGACTTAAAATGAGACAAAGTGGTGATAGTAAACAGATTAATAAATGGTGTATCTTGTTATAGTAGGGGGAAAAAGGCCAAAGACGATATTCAATGTATATGTATCCTGTCAGTGCTGTGCTCTTAAATTTGAGGATGAAAAGTGCTGCTGAAGAATTCAGTGAAACAGGACACTAACTTGAGAGAGTAAAGGAGAGTTCTGAGTACTGAAGCTGAGTCAGTGGGTAAATGAGAAGGAAAGTGGAGAAATATGAACACGCAATCAGGAATGGCAGGTTTTTTAGTAGAAGAGTTAAAAGAAATTGCAGTAGGAGACCAGGTAAGCTAGATAAGCCTGTTTTGAGAGAGAGAAAAGGTTAAAAGCCGGGGAGAAGACCTCTAGTTGAAAGCTTGCCCCTTTTTTTTGGTCTTGTTTTCATTGATTGATCTGACAGAGGAGATTCCCTTCTCATAAGGCTGTCTTACATCCTTGTACTAACATGAGTGGCAGAACACTGTAGCAGATCTTTTGTTTGCTGCAGACAGTAATCTCTATCTTACTGTGCATTCAGTAGGTAGCGGAATATGTTTAAGTGTTTTACTGATTGAAAATGTCATTAGTAGTAGAAGTTAAGAGAGCCAGATGACCTCAGAGAACGTTCCTTTCTGCTTTTTGCTGCAGCAGGAAGTACAGTCTCTTGTGTGTGTTCCTTCCTCTGTGTGTCCCAGCAGCAGCAGTTCGCAGCCATTGCAGGAAGTGTGCTCGTGGGATTGCCTGTAAAACTGACTGTTGCTCTTGAAGAGCTGTTCATGTGGAGAGGACAGGGACATCTTGGGCTTTGCTCGTCGCCATGGTTTCAAAGAAAAAAGTTTGAGAGGTTACTGAGAGTACCAGATGAAGTGTGGGGGTTAGTGTTACTCAGTATGGGGTGGGAGGGAATGGTGGAGAGGTCCTGGCAACGATTCTTCAAAACAGGCAGTAGGTATTTCCTCTGGACCTCACATTAATTGTACTTTGTTAACTGTTTGCTGTTTTCTAGTTCTCTGGATGATTTTTTTAAGTATCTGTTCTTCCTTACTTCTTCTTCTGTATATATTGTATACTGTGTGTTTTTTGTGTCTCGCTCCTCCTTTCTTACACATTACATCCAACTTCCTTCCACTTCTTCAGCCTTCTCTGTCCTGTGCCTCCCTCCATAGTCCCTGGGTTGCATGTCTCTGGTATTTCCTGGCATTTTATTATAGTAATAGTGCAGTAGCAGATGCTAGCAGAAAAGCTTTTTGTTGAGAACTGTTCCAGACATGTTCCCTGGCCTCGCATGGGAAGGGATATTAGACAATAGAAAGCTTCGAGTCTGCTAAGAGAATTCAGGCTTTGTTTATTTGGCGACTGTAACACTGCAGAGTCGTGGATATGAGACTCAGTATCTCACATGCAGTGTGTGGCTGTTTGTTTGCTGTTTCTGTGGCCAGTGAAGACATCGGTAGTATTTCCCAAAGCCTTTATCCCAGCTCTCAGATGAGCAGACTTTCTCTATAACCAATTTTTAGATGAGGAAGGGAATCTTTCTTCTGTTTCCCAGAGAAGTTAGCTGTGACTGAATTGATGTCAAGCCATTTTGAAGTGCATCATATGGAACATCGACCAAGCTTGATGGGGAGATTAGAACTTTGTGGGGTCTTTTGTTGCTGATACCACCAGCTCAGAAATGTGCGAACTCTTGTTCCTTTGAGGACAAATGAGGATGAACAAAAAGCAAATTAAAGATTTTTCCTTTTCTCCCACAGACGTTGTCAACTTGGACCTGAAGTCTACCCTCAGGGTTCTCTACAACCTGTTCACAAAGTACAAGAATGTTGAATGATCCTGGAAGCTGCTGAGGTTCTCGTTCTTCCAACCTCCTTAGGCAGAAATGATAATAAACACGCCCTCTGCATGCTCTCCTTGTGCCTTATGCTATACTTCATGCATTCTTACTACAGTTGATGTGGTCCGTCTGTAGCTGTTTGTATGACAATCCCTCTAAAAATAATGCATGTGTATTCTCTAGGTCAGTTGAAAATGTGTAGATATTTCTCACTTTTACCAAAAGATACTGTTGGGTATGTTGTTTTTTATGATCAACAAATGTTCTTTTGATAAAGGAAATACACCACTAACTACTTTAATAAGCAGGGAAAACATGAGACCTTCGTCATGGCTGGAGACTCTTTGGTTTCACAGTAGACTTTCTTTTGCATACTCCTTGGTTGCAATTGGCATTTGATGATTTTCCAGGCTTAAGTGTTAGCAATAGAAAATCAGCATTAGAATTTATTTAGAAGCTGAGCCTTTTCTGTTAGATAAGCTTCTGTACGTTCTGTTGGGTGGGTGGGGCTGAGGGCAATTACAGGCACTCTCTGAAGCTAATGGTGTTAACCTCATGCTACTCAGTGTTATTTCCATACAGTGTTTACACCGAGTAAGCCTTGCAATGGGATGATTAGCTAATATTTTGATGTCTGTTTTTTTATTTCATCTCCTTTCTAGGAGAAATTTGGTTGCTAGAGCCACTGCCACCTCTTAAGCACGCAGCTTCAGTCGGGTCAGTCAGGAGCTGGTCTAATGGGCACAAGCTGGATTAATGCATTTTGCCCCTGGTCCTTACTGAAACAAACACGAGGAGTAATGAACTTGGCAGTTTAAAGGCTGACTGTTTGCTTCACGTCGCTGAGTTAAAGGGTCAGATTCCTTCCTGTTGGAGTTGTTGGCAGCTGTACGGTTCTGAGGGTCAGGCTTTTA
This sequence comes from Bucorvus abyssinicus, assembly GCA_009769605.1. Taxonomy (NCBI): domain Eukaryota; kingdom Metazoa; phylum Chordata; class Aves; order Bucerotiformes; family Bucorvidae; genus Bucorvus; species Bucorvus abyssinicus. The sequence goes on from CM020025.1 coordinate 79,766,834, forward strand.
CAAACAGAGTTTTGTGTAATTTCTTTCCTAAGGAGTAAAGCTGAATTCCTGTGTCAATACAAGCTTGCCTGCACTTAGGGACTGTGCTGGGCTATGCAAGACGTGGTATACATAGTGCACACCGGGGGTTAGCACTTAGTTATGAAGCTCTTCAACGATCAGTTATGGTTCAAAGTAATTTTATCGAGTTACCCTGTGCCATCCCAAGAAATACTCTGCTAGGCTTTAGCCTAGTCCTGTACTCCTTTACCTTGCTGTGGGTTTTAGCAGGACCCTGTTTTTCAAACAGGACTGCTAGATTTATCCGGTAGGCTGTAGCTACCTCATACCACTTAACAGGTGCCATCTGTGGAGCTGTTCCTGGCTGGTGATGCACTAGGTACAGCAGTGTGCACAAGGATGCTATGCTGGAACATGAGCCATCTGAGTAGATTTTTGAGGTGAGTTGTGTAAAGGAAATGGGGTTGTGATTTCTAGAGTTAATTAGGTGTGGAATATGCATCTCGTAGCACCCCTTTCCTTGGAGTGCACAGGGGACAGATTTGACTGCTGCTTTTATGTATCACAGCAGTAAATTTTCTTTTATGGGCAGCCGTGATTTTGTGTGAAACATGAGGCAGCATGCCCCAAAGACGGAGCGGATGGTATTGCTCTGCTCCATGGGATTACTTGAGTCCTGTTGTGAGTAGGCATCTTTCCCTAAAAATGGATTTCTTACACCAAATATTATTTACCCTTCAAGAGGAGGTAGATGTTCAAGAGGAGCTGTGCTATCTGAATGGTAGAATTTTACAGTTGGGATTTTCTCCTTCCCTCCTTAAACATTTTTTAATCTCAAAATGGGCTTCTGCTTTTTTGTTTCATATTTTTGGGTTCTGAGTTCTAGTATTTGAATTATTTGGGTCACCTTCCCTCCCACCTCCAAAACGAAGATGGAAGGCAGATGCCTTTTCTTTCTATGAGAAATTCAGATCTCATCTACTCTGTAAGGTTCCTTGGGGAGTCGTTGCTTGCCTGTACTTTAGGAGGGAGCTGACCTCTCGCTGTTTATGCAGAGCCTGAAACAATTGAACTTGAATTTCAGATGGGGCCACTAGACTCTACCACCATGCTAGCAATAATTACAGGAGGAGACACGCAGAGGCACTAAGGCTGGTGGGTCAGCTCTCCTGGCAAGTTAATGAAATTGGTCTAATTTCCGTGCTGTGAAATAGGAATATCATGAGGCTGGAAGATGATTGAAGTGAAAGGTCGCTCAAGCTTTTAGTTGAATGCCGTGTTTTTTGTGGGAAACACATCTGTTAAAGAGCTGTCATTGCACCCAATTCCCTTCAGGTGATGTAGAAGTGGCAGTGCTATTTATATTCTCTGTGTTGCTGGGAAAGACCTCTAGAGAATTTAGTTTTTGAAATTGCAAGCAATATTAATATCAAAAGCAAACAAAAAGTTATGAGAAGAGATTGATAAGAGCAGCTTGGCTTTTGGAGGGGGGATGTCTGTTCCTGAGTTGGGGTTATACAGCTGGCACCTTTATTGCCTGAGAGCAGCAGGTCTGACCATACCACCAAACTTGAGAAGAGTCTCTGTTTGGTTAAATTATGTGTTTCTGGTCGCTCTACAGAAACCCGAGTCCCTCTACAACCTGAGGCACGGGTCTCTTTCAGCATTCCTTACTGGCAGTTAAAACTGCAGGCATGATGCCCTGAACAGTTTGGGGACGGGTGTCATACCCTGTTTTGTTATGGTTTTAAGTCTGTTGGTAAATGTTGCACAGGGAAAATACATTTTTGGTTCCTTGACTCCTTGCTGTCTAGCTGGGTCACTCTTCCTGTAGACACTGGGTTTATTATTACCTGGTTTGGAAGCAGGGTGGCTTTAACTGACCTGGAGCTTCAGCCCAGTCAGTCCAGTTTCCAGGAAGAGCAATGTAGGTAAAGCTTCTCCAAACACCGGCTTTTGTCATGTTTTGCTGTTCCATATGCGTGATACTTTGGTCTTTTCCTCTCAAAAAGATAAGTCAATGTTAAAAATGTGGTTCATGAACTCTTGGTGTTACTGGAGTTTTAGATACGTGCCTTGGGTGCCAGTGGGGTAGATCTGAATCCTGTTGAGTTCATCTGGAATGCTGAATGCTCTGCAGCGTTAAAGCTCTCACATTTGTAAGTACTTAGTGTCTGTCTTTTCCAGTCCATTCAACTTGCCTTTTAGGTGCATCTGCTTGACATACTCCATTCCAGTGAACTGTATTACCACAGAAGAAACCCAGATACTCCTCAGCTGCATCCCATTTTTCAAGACAAAAAAAACCAACAGTGGCAGATTTTTTAAAATCCATTTAAACCTTATAGGATTTCTTATGCCTCTTCCCCACATCTCAGTGCTTTCAGTATTAATGTATTTTTTAAGAATCTTTTCTACTTTTTTTTAACAGTGTTTCCTCTGGATTTCTAACTAGTAAAAGCCAACCTTGCAGATAAAATTCTGGACTTGTCATACGCTGGAGACATCCAGCTGTGTTACAACAGTTGTGTACTGTAAGCAAGTTACAATGCAATGCTATGTTTGCTAAAAATCACAGCAAGAGTGTTATGCATGGTTTGTGACAGTGTACTATTTATTCAAATAAACAAATAATGATAACTTGGTTTTCTAAGTCTTTTTTTTTTTTTCCCCCTAAATGGACAAGTCTGTGAGAAGAACTTTTGGAAGGTGAGCTTCAGCTGTCTTCTTTACCAAGGGTCCAAGATATATATGATGATCTACGCAGACCTAGCAAAGCAGTGATCTCAGGTTTCTGGCCCTGGTACAGGTGATGAGATTGTATAGGTAGACACAAATGGGCTGCTCTTCTCCATCAGCCACTTTTTTTTTTTAATATTTTCGCAGCTACTGGACCTGATCAAGCTCACCTTTTTCCTTCCACAAGAGAAAAGCAACTGAATTACACTCTCTGTTACCGTTAGAAGACTTAGGACCCAGTTCTTCCACAGCAGCAGCACAGGAGGGCAGCATGGCATGCTGAAGTCAGTCCCGTATGTGTCTACGGAGCGCTTGGGAAGCCAGAAGCCCAAGTCTGGAGTGACACTGAAATGCCAATGTGCTTCCCTTTGCTCTGGTATGGAGAGAGCGTAAAGTGGCGCTCCAATACATCAAGGCTGTGTGGAGAAGCAGGAAGATGCGTGATCAGAACTTGGTATTGGTGGGAGTGCTGTTGATTCCTTGAATTGTTCTTTGTGGCTATTTTTATGTGAGGGCCGGGGTGTGTGTGTGGAGGGTGGGCTGGGGTGCGAATGGGGTGTGCTTTGGGAATGTACAGAAAGACTTGGGGCTGGGGGCAAGTGGGCATGAAATTGAGTGCAATGCTGATACAGAGTTTACTAGTGCTGTTCTACAGAAGATTGGGTACTTCATGCACTGATGGCAACATCAGGTTTTGGAGGAAAAAAGATGCTTGTCCATCACACGTGTTTCATGCTTGTTCTTTTGGGACTGACGCACTGTGTTGTGAATGAGGCTTTTAAGAAAGAAGTCCTTTGAGTTGACAGATGAGGTAGGGAGAGACCTAGTAATTGCAGATGGGTTTCCCAGCATTTAATTCTTCCTGCTCCCCTTGCCTTCCGATACGAAACTGGATTTGTCCAAAGTTCCCAGTAGCATCTTCAGCTGCCCCTTCCTTTTGTTTCTTACTTCATTTCTAGGCTGTGGCGTGCACTTCTGCGTAAGTAAGAAGCTACTCTGGATCTTTGCTAATTTGATACATTGTTGTGCTTGTTATCTGGTTAGAAAACACAGTTAAGTTTGCCCTTTGAATAGGATTTCAGGTTAAGTTATGTTACTAAGAATTCCTGGCAGCTGGAAATCTGCTTTCAACCTTTATCCCATTTGACTCCTGCTGAACTATCCGTTCTTGTCTATGGTGTGGAGCTAAACCCAGGAGTCCGTCCCTTAACAGCGATAAACCAGACCAGCTTAATTAGCGTGGCTGTCTACTGTCTCATTTGAGGATTTCATGGAGGACGGCAGAGCTGCTCTTGCTTTCTGGATGAGCTCATGAAGGCAGCGGGTAACTGAAGGAAATGTCCAGGGACAGTGGTTGCCGTAGGGAGCTTTCCCTCTTTAGCTGATGGAAGAGGAAAGCAGAGCAGCTTCACTGTCTCGTGGAGATGGCTTTTGTCTCAGAGGAGCATTTTGGGCCCTGGGGTGGCTGACTAGCTCTGTAAGGAGAAACAAGTTAATCTCCTTCTGCCTCGGTTCCTCCTTCTACCAGGTAGGTAGAGTAGTGCTGATCTGCTTTACAGAGTGCTCAAAGGGCTATAAATAAAAGGCGTAACGTAGCATGATGACTTTGGCTGTTGGCCGTTTTGCTATTATACGCGAGCAAGAAGTGCGCAGTGAGTTGCCCCAGGGGCAGACTAGCAAACAGCCGTGCCGTGCAGTACCGCGGGAAAACGATCACACCTTGCTACCACTTTCTGGCATTTCAGGAGTTGCGGGGTTGCGTGTTTCCTGCATTTGTATTTCTGTTTATTTTAGTCTCCGGCCGGGACCAAGCACATAGAAAATGAAGTTCCGGATACGTCTGTGGTTTCGTTTTTAAGAGCAGTCGGTACTTCGCTGCACAACTTCCCTCTTGCGCGTTCTGCAAGCTTTGCTCAGCCCCGCATGGGAGGCTGCAGCTTCGGTGCAGGACGCTCCGAGGCTGGAGGTCAGCCCCCTCTCCCCAGAAGTTTCATCACGCCAGCTGTGAGAAGATCTTGGAGTAGCTTGTGGAGAATTACTGAAGGAGAGAATAGTAAGTTTGGGAAAAGAGACTGTTTTGGGTGCTTTTTAAAAATTTTTTTTTTTTAAACTGTAAGACTTTCTGTGTCCACGTGGATTGTTCGTGCTAAAATGACATCTTTTCTGATGCTAATGAGCAAAAATAGCTCTTGAAAGGTCTGGTGCTAAACAAGGAAGTAAAAGTAAGTTTTAAACTGGACACACGATGCATTTTTTTTTTTTTTTACTTGTTTTTTAATTCTGGTTTTCTGAAGGCAGAAATATAACTATTATGATTGGCGCTTGGTTATTATTCCCTCCTTTGTGTGATCTATTTAGACAACTTTTCCTAGGAAACGTGTTTGAGCAAATGCGGAGAAGGGCTTTTGTCGTTTCGAACTGGAAATAAAGCAGTTGACCCAATTGGGTAACACTGGTTAAGTGCCTTGTGTGTATTCTGCAGCTAGTTTGTATGCCAGAGAGCACCGGTAGCTCATGAATGCTTCACGTTGTCAGTCAGGGATATCTGGGAGCCAGGTCTGGGTGAGGACTTGTGAAGAGGAAGTGAGCTGACCTGGCCCACTTAGAGAATTAGTTGTTCTGTTGGTGGTTGCGGCATTGCAACGCTGTGCAATAGTCTAGCTCTTGGCCTTAGAAAAATCCACTTGTTGGCTGCCTCAGCAGGTGACAGAGGAGAAATAAAACACCCCTTGATGTCAAATGGCCAAGCCTGTAATAGCAGTGCTGTCTCAGTAACAGAGAATGAAAGATCAAATGACATTTCATTTGAATAGTCAATAGTTAAGCCTCAGTTTTGTTTTAAAATGTCATAATGGAATGCCTCTACAGCCAATATTCAGGCAGTCGTCACCTACAAAGATCTCTTCTCCGAGTGCGGATAAGGAATGCGTGCAGGAGGACAGAGGCTGGAAGAACCAGCATGCCAGTCACAGCTTTGAATAGCAGATTGGAGTGGTGGACTGCAGAGGCTGGTTGCAGCCAACACAGAAACTTGCTCGCGAGAACAAAATCTTCCATCCCTTCCCATTTCTCATGAAACAGCTAAGCCCAAGAAGGAGTCCCAACCCAGCCGTGATCCATTTTATGGTGTTTCTGCAGGATGTTTGTCTTTGAAAGGCTGCTGTCTAGGATCAAGCCTCACAGAAATGAAATTTGTCACGCGGAGGACTGCTCGCAAAGGCTCGTTATTAGCAGCAAGCGATGAATCTATTAACTGCTAGGAAGCTGCAGTTCTCGGGCTCTGAGCTGGCTGTGGGAAATCGGCGTAGGTAAATACGAAGTGAAAGACACAGGGGAAAAAATATTACCACCTCTCCAGAGAAAGGATGGGCTCCGAGCGGAGTGTTGCCGTTTAGGAATAAGGTCTCAGGAGTATATTAGAGAGTTCCATTGAAGTGTCAGCTTGGCCCTCAGCAGTGATCGAAAAAGCAAAGCGTTAGGACCGAGGAGGGGAGGAATGGAGAACAATGCGGTGGACAATGAGAGGCTGCAGAGCCATCTCCCTGAACCAGTGCAGCTCTGGTTCCCGGAGCTTCCAAAAGGCTGTGACGGTGTGGGGGACAGTCTGGAGAGGGGCGACCGGGATGATCAAAGGTACTGCAGAGTAGTTCCTCTTTGAAGGGCAGCTAAGATGTAGGCTGTGCTTCCTCAGTTTCAGGAAGAGATGACTGCTGAGGGTGTAGGTTAGTAGTACAGTAGTAACTTGGAGTAGTTACACAGCAACGTGAAGAGTGTGAGTCAGCTGGTCTTTACGCTGTGCATGGCGAGGAACTTCAGGGGAAGCTGGCAGGTGGCACGTCAGAGCAGGCGACAGGAGGTGGTGCTTCCTGCAAGGGAAAGAGCCGCCGTTCAGCTCCTCCCTGCAGAGTGGTGGGAGACGCACCTCTTCAAGGGGTGAATGGGAAGTTCATGCCAAGTAAATGTGTTGACAGCTTCTAATTATTGTGGCCCCAGTTTTGATTTAGGAAGGCTGAGCTGCAGGCTGTTGAAGTGTTTTAGGGAAGAATCTGCATATGCTTGCTTGGTTTTATGTTCTTTACCCCCCTAAGCTTCTGCTTTTGGGTGCTGTGAGCGGCTGGGTACTAGGCAAGCTAGTCTTCCCCAGTAGAGCAATTCTAACACGAACCGAGTAGGACACGCAGGGCTGAGGTCTTAGAGGACATTAACCCTCGCTATTGCAAATTCCTAATTCCAGGCCTTTTCTTACAGACTTCCAAATTTTAAAGAGTGGCTTCTGGTGTTTGAGTTCCTTGGCCAAACAGTGACCAAGGATGTGGCAGAGAGCACACGTCACTTCCATGAGTAGATCAAGGGAAGCAAGAGACACACAAGCTGAGTGTTGCAGCAAAGCTGAGTTAGTGTAAGTTGTGGTTTACACAGACTTTTACAGAAGACTTATGAGCAGGACTTCCCAAGGCATAACGGGTTGTCCTGAGGTTGCTCTGTATTCGCTTTCCTCTTTCAGTTAATTTCACCTGGGCAGTCTTCTCTCAGATAGTTCACTTGTCCTTCAGGAGCTAAATGGCTCAATTTCTCCTATCTTATTTGACCAAGCACGTTTTTAGAGATTGCATTCAGTTTTGCAGCCACCACAATGAAACGAATTCTCGCATCACCTTTGTCCCTAGTAGCTTGCTGAGAAATTTGTACCTAATTTGTTTTACCAGAGAGATGTGTAAAAGAATCCAGTCATTATTTTCTACCAATGTTCTTAGCTTGTTAACATTCTTCCATGTCAAAATTCACGTTCATAATGGACTTTGACTGGAGCCTTAAGTCAATATGTGAGAGAGAACCTGCAGAGCAGCACCATGCTATTCGGCATATGAAGCTACCAGGGTGAGATGTGGCACTGAGGGACGTGGTTTAGTGGGGGATGTGGCACTATTAATTGTGATGCACATGGTGATCTTAAAGGCCCTTTCCAAACCAAATGATTCTACAATACTGTTTGTAAAAGAGACTGCTCAGATTCTACTGTCTGTAACTTTCTATTGAGTTTTAGTCTTTGCCAGGATAAAGCACTCTAGTTTTTTATTCTCGTGGACTTGACTGAAAAACCTTTATGCAAACATTAAGATTTGTAAACCAGGCACTTAAATCCGAATGTTTCCTACCGTGTAAGCTGCCTGTAGAGCCTGGCTCTATCTTTTTTGTCGTCTATGTAGGCAGCATGGCACAGACTTACATAGCCACAGTTAAAAAGTCAGACTCAGCTCTGCTTGCACTGTGGTTTGAGTCGTAGCGTCTAGAAGAGTGGGAGGCACCGTTGCCAGCCTCTTACTCATAGATAGTTGCTGGTGATAGAGATGACCTTCACCTGGGTACAAGACAGCATGTACCGATACAGATACCCACTGGTACCTGGGAACTGAAAGCTTTTTCATTTCTGTTGAAGTAGGATTTTACTAATCTAATTCAGAAGAAACAAAATGAGATGGAATTAAAGCAGGTTTTAGTACTTCAGGGCTTTCTTCTACATCTTGATGATTAACAGAAAAAAAGGAAAGTTCTTTTTAACTTCTTTTCCTTTACACACATTTAAATACATTTTTAGACATTTTTAAAAGGCGAACCACCAGTCATGAAGTAGTAACTTAAAAAAACCCTTCAGTTGGTTTGTTTTCTTCTTAGCACTAATTTTGATCTTTACATGCCTTTACTCATGTTCTTTTTCCCCCTGTATTTTTTACCAGTTTACCAGGAGTGAGAAAAGACAATGGATCCAGACTTTTTGAACGTGTTTACTCAGCCTGTTGCACTTAATCAATTCCTAGCTGAGAATGTCATTGCTCAAGGTATGTACTTCATGAACCAGGACAGAAAAACGTCCAAAGAATGACCTGAAGAACCAAGTAGAAAATGTACAGTACAAATGAATTTTGTATTTTTCAGCAGTGGTCCGTCCTGTGGTTTTATCAGCAGTGAGTAACCTCTGTGTAATTTGGCTGCTGACTCTCTAGAGGCAAATCGTGAAGAGCAACACAAATTGTGGCTGGTTCTTTAATGGAAATTTGAATTTCACGCATGGGGATCTGACCAAGTTTGTTTTCTTCTGTCCAGAACTGTCCATCTAGATCTTAAGTAATTTGAGTTACACCGAGGCACAATTTCCAACAGCAGTCTTAGTAGTCTGATACATCATTTTCTCGCTCATGAAGAATCGGTTAAAATAAAAAATGCCAGTGTTTCTACGTATGGCAGTTAGTGATATTGGGTAATACTAAACTGATGGCGGATGTAAAGCAAACTTGCATAAGTCCTACCTGATGATTGTAACAGACCCTGTTTGCTTGCTTTCGTAGGTGAGAAGAGGAAACTCATAAAACCAACCTCAAGCAACAATCCCAAACTGGAAGAATTAAAACTGGTACCGTTTCTTTTACTCTGTTGTTTAACCCTCAGCTCAAATTGCTTTAACCTGTTGTGTTGATGCTCAGCCCTGTAAATTCCCCAACTCTTTGGCCACAGTTCCCGACTCTCTACGGATGAGGACGAGCTCTGCTTTTGGCACTTGGCCTCCACACAAGTAAGCCAAAGCTTTGTTCAGGTGGTACGGGGCCAGCATTCAAACACCTGCATCACCCAAGAGTGCTCACTGCTATATATAGAGTAGAGTAGAGCGTAGCTTTAAAAACTGAGGTTCTTCTGGCATGATACCTCTCCTGACTTGGGATGTGTGGGTGAGCCACACCAGAAGTACCCCGTTGCTACTTCATTGTAATGATAGTGAAATAGCAGTCAGAATCTAGCTGGAACAGTGGACCGTGACTGAAAGCAAACCCACGTCAGGATTTGCTGGGACTAAAGAGAAGTGTTCAGATACGTGCAAGTTTGCTGCCCTGATGCCACCATAACAAGTTTGAGGATTGCTGTGCTGATTTGCAGCAGTCTTCTGTCTTGTCTTCTACCTCCAGCGGCAGCTGTCTTGGCTGCGGTGCAGCCTGATGACCATAGCGTAGAGCAGAGGGAGAAGGGATGAAGGGTATGCAAGTCACCAAGAGTTCAGGAGAAAAGCTTTCAAGTGGTTGTATGGTACATTGTCTGCTTGAGGTACCCGTGAAGGAGGAATCCTGTTTCACAGGGAAAAAGTATTTCCAAGTAATTTTGAAAATACCCCTATGCATTCAGTCACTGTATTCCTCCAATGGCACAGCCCGGGGGAAGGCTTGATGCAGAAATTTCCAGGAGGAAAAGTGGCATGACTCTTATGAGACCAGCACTTCTTGCATTATGGAGAGGCTAAAATTGTTATAAATCCAGTGAAAGCCAGCTTAGGCTATGCGCTGATGTGTGTATAATATGGCATTCATAAATCCATAAATACCTGCATTTCTCTAATACATTTTCTTAGACCTTCATGAACATTTGATCAAAAAGACTTGATTTTTTTGTTTTGTCAGGCTTTCACAATGTTTTTATACAAAAGAGAAAATTTGAAAGGTGGTGCTGCAAAATACAATTACATTGCCTACAGAGGCATTGAATTTGTTCTTTCCAGACTGCCAAAAACGACGAGCTTTCCTCAGCTGATGAAGATTTCTGTGAGCTTCAGTGCTTAATCCATTTCCCGTCAGAGACTCCTTAAGCAATGTTCTTCGGGGTCTAATTTCTTGTCTTTGGATGGTGATGATGGGTTGGAAATTGGGTCCCACGGGAGGCAGTCCTCTGGGTGCCCACCAGTGTCACCGATTACCTTCTTTCTGAAGCGTTCATGACTCCTCTAGAGAAGAGATTGGGATGGAGGGGAGGACAGGGAGGTATCTTCAAGGGAAGAATAAGGGAAGCAAAGAAACTAACTTGGGAGACTCTCCTCCACTGCATTTTCATTTTCAGGTGGCTTTGGGAAACTAAGGAATGTGGAATGGCTCACTCTAGTTGCTGCAAATATCAAACTGCATGTAAAATAGAAGCCAGTAGCAAACTTCTTGCAGTATTCCTTTCCTACTTTCCCTCTTTACTCATTTTTAGACACAACACTTTGCTCTGCAGCTGAGTGGGGTCCCAACCGCTGGACTGAAAGCAGAGTTGTGTGAGCTGCAGGCTGTGGATGTGGCTGTTGAGAGCCAAGACAGCAAATGAGGGAGCTCATAGGTCTGTACTCAGCAGTACTTTCTGCTTTTCCAATTTCCATCTGGTCGTACAGTGATATCGGGGGTACTGTTCTATCCCTCGCACATCTAAAGCACCCCCAGGTCTTAACCCACAAGCATGAGCGGAGGATCACAGCTTGCTGTTCTAGAAAATTAGTGTTACTTCTTAGCTGGGGAATTATATTTCAAGCTCTTTGACGGCTTCTCCGTTCAGGCAAGTGCCAGTGCCAGGCATTTCTGTTTCTTGTGCAGTTTCAAGCATCTCGGAGATAGATGTATTTCTTTTTCAAACTGCTTTTTACATTTCTGTTAATGTTGGCTAACTTACAGGGTTCTGCTATGAATTTTCTCCTCCGTTCACAGGAAGCGAGAAGGATATTCTACACACAGCAAACTCCAGACCCTCCCCGGTAGCAATGATAACAATACCCACCCCTCTTTCAAAAGCTCCCTGGGAACAGCCGTCTGGGTCTACTCCTTTTCAGTTCTGCTTCAGCAGGTCTTCTTCCCTTTCCATCAACATTTGTGGATAGAAAACATGCTTGGGGAAGCGCCGAGGGGCTCCTTTGGTCTCCTGTGTCGGAGCACAGTGCTCAAGGCGGGGCTGCAGGGCTGAGGGATGTAACTGGGAACACGGTTCCTTTCCAGTTGCAGCCAGCCCTTGGCTTCCTGAGCAGCTTCCCCTTGCAAAGGCAGGAAGGGTGTTGGAAAGGGCGATGGGAGGACTGCTGTGGGAGAAAGTGAAATAAACACAATGCTCTTTTTCCCCTCGAGGTATTTGGAGGCAGGCTAGCATAAAATTGCAGAAAGAAAAAGAAAACAAAAATAGGGGAGGCAAGGGAGGTGTGCTCGGAACACAGATGCCTGCCAGAAACAACCAACAGGATGAGTGAAGCCTCTTTTCTCACCAGCCTTTGTCTGACAGTTGAATTTGTGTGAATTACGTGATGTCCAATGAAGGCAGGACCTGGGAGGTGTACTCTGCAGCCTTTTCCCTGCGGGAAGAGGGAATAGGATCTTTCTCCAACCGTGTAACTATTTCTGCAAAATCCGTGGGAATATAGCTTGTGAGACAGCTCTTTCACTTGAAAATTAGGGAGAACTAACTGGTACTTAACTTCCTTTTAAAAAACAACCTAAAACCACAAAGGGAGTGGAGGTTGAAAGCAAACCAAGATGCGAGGTAAGGGGCTGAAGACAGCAGTGAAACACAACACAGCACTGGTTGCTGTGCTGTCTAAACAACGAGACTAGGATTGCCAGCTGCTTTGTTTTCTTCTGCAGTTTTTGATCGACTGGATTAACACAACACTGAAAGAGGAACACATCGTAGTTAAAAGTCTGGAAGAAGATCTGTATGATGGGCTGGTACTTCATCATCTTTTGGGTAAGCTGTTGCTTTGAGTTTAGCTCACAAACACATCACAAAGGAACTTGCAGACAGGAGGATAAATGTCCTGACTCGTGGCAGCGGCTATCTGCCGGCGTCTCACGAACGGGGAAAGCACGGCACTGTGAAACGTCTGTGAGAACGGCAATTCGGAACAAAGGCCTGATGAGGCACTGTTGTTTTTATATAATCACTTTTCTTCTAAGAAAGTCTTTTAACCTGCTGGTTAACATAATAAAAAGGTTAATTTTGAAGCAGGAAATTAGAGTCTCTGAAGTGAAGAAGGGCTTCATAAACCAGGAGCACAAAGGTGACTTGTGATGCTACCAGAAACAAGGGATGGAATCAGAAGTGTAATTTATGTTTTCCTGCTTTAAAAAAAAAAAACCCAACAAAAAGAGTTCTAGGTCTAAAGCACTGAGCTGGAAAATCTAAGAGACTTTCTACATTATGAGGTGCTTGTATGAAGATGTAAAGATGTGACCCCTTGGAACATAGCCTGTTTATTTCCATTTCTCCACCTCTCCTGTCCCTACTTCATTTTTCTTTTCCCTTTGGGGTTGTCTTCCAAATCGTACCTCCTTTTCACCACGGCTGACGGCACTGGTGTGAACAGCAGTGGCTTATTTTCATACTTTACTTACCTGAGCAATGATCCGGAACTTCTTCTGTATATGTGAGCTGCTCTTGCCTTTGTGTCTACAGGATAAAGACTCGCTTGTTGGATTCCTGTAGCTTCCACTAGGAAAAGGAGGAACGTGGAGTGCTAGGCTTGGGGGATGCTGCTGCGAGGAATGATTTGAGTCCTCTCCCTTTTGCAGAGCTGCACTGATTTTACTGAGGCTTTCAAAGAGTGCGGGAGTTTCAGAAGGCATGCAGCTGTGGGGTATAGGCTGTGGAAGCTGATAATTGGTACTGAACCTTTAAAACAAGACTTTTTGTGCTTTGCTGTCATTTTATGTTTCTGATTTATTATTATTTTCTTTCTATGGTGGTGTTAAAATACATCCCTCTCCTTCCTATGTCGAAGAAAACCTAGGATCTCTCAAGCTGGATGTTGACAAGATCGCATTAACAGAAAAAAAACAGCGACAGAAACTCTCTGTGATTCTGGAAGCTGTGGCTAAGTGTTTGCAACTGGAAGAAAGTCAGCTGAAATGGAGTGTGGAATGTAGGTGCAGAAGTGAAATTGGAGAAAATTATCCGTCATGGGGCTTCCTCTGGTACAAGGCTGCTGTGAGGCCAAGGGGTGCCAGAACAGTCGTCAAACAACCTGTTCTCAATTACGAGCTGAATCAGAAGTGAGACGGGAATATCTAACCCTGACTGGGTCACGCAAGCTGCATCCTCTTAAGAGTGGCTTGTGGACCACTTAACAGCCCTCAGCATCCACATGCACATCGCACAACACGGACTTTTAGGGTGTAATATTGCTGAATTGTGGCATTACATAAACCCCAATCTGCGTTATGGCCCTCCGTGCCTGTGGGATCTCCTGCGCAAGGGGAATTTATGGTATTAGAGCGATGTTTACTTGTTTTGCGCACTAAACATTGTTTTCTTTCTTTACACGGAGCAGCTGTCTTGGCAAAGGACTTACTGAGCACGCTGCATCTTCTAGTGGCGATAGCAAAGCACTTCGAACCCAGCCTGCCCATGCCTCCAAACGTTCAAGTGGAAACAATCACCATTGAGGTAATTCTAGTTTCAGTATTTGTTACACTAGGTCCTGGAGATGTTTCCCAAGACCGATTTGCTTAGAATTAGGGAGAAACATGTGTGCAGCTGTGGAAGAGGTACTTGTATTTTCTGTGAGCTTTGCCTTTTAATTTCTGAGTGCGCTGGACTGGACTGTCGTTTTGTTCGCGGTTCAGATGCTGTATCTTTAAAAGGGTAAAACCACGATGCTGTTTTTTCTCCTTGATCCAAAAAAGCAGCGGTTCAAACTGAAAACAGCTGTTGGTCTCTGTAAAGAAGAAAAAGAAGAAATTCTGCGGTTACTATCTCTAAGCATTTTAAAACAGAAGCCTGCACTCATAAATCGTGACGCTGGTGTTGGGAGCCCAGCACGCAGGACTAGCACGAGTCCCTCTTTGGAGGATCGTAGCTGCAGCTGGAACAGAGCTCGCCCTTGAGCTGCATGTGTGGCTTCAGGAGGTTTAAAAGTGTCCTGGAGGGACGGCTGCTTCTGTGGCTCGGCTCTGTAAAGGTAGCCATGGTGGCCCCGTGGTCGCCGAGCGCTTCTGCAGAGGAGTTCATGGCAGTGGAGGTAACGGGGCCGCGGCGGCACGCTGACTCCCCACGGGACGAACCGATGCCCCTGACGGGATGGTAATCGGTCGAAAGCGAGGAAAGCCCGCGAAGGCACAGCTTGGAGAGGCGCTGAGGGCAGGGAGGCAGAAGGGTCGAGGAAGCCCACAGGAGAGCGGGGAAGGGCTGGCCTTCACGCGGCACGCACCAGCAGGAGGGACCTGCCTTTGCCCTGGTGAGGATGAGGATGGGTGTGCTCCTCATCAGTGAAGGCTTGACCCCAAGGAGTTGATTCCAGTGTGTGAACAGAGAATGTTTTCACTGTCTGAAAGGAGAGAGCAGCAAAACCCCAGACTTTTCTGTGATGTTTGCCAGGTGCCTGAACAGAGCAGCCGGCATGCCCACCCTCTCCTCTCTTCAGACTGTCAGCTGGGCTGAGGCACTGGTTTTTGCTGGTTTGTGGAGTACTAAGGTTTATATAGAGGAACAAAGAAACGAGGACGTAAGCAGAGATCCCAGGGGGCTTCAGAAATAGTAAAAATTGCTAACCTAAATCTAAGCAAGCCGCCAAACCTAAGTGCTCTGCATTGACGGATGGCAGGACACGGCGTGAGGCTGTTGTAAGGCAGAGGTGAGCACCTCCAGTCTGTAAAACGGGAGAGTCCTTAGTGCAGTGAGGCGCACAGGGAAACTGCGGGTTGCCCAAAGCGGCTGGATGCATTAATCAAGTGAACGTGCCAGCCTCTGAACTTCACCGGCTGAGGGGTCGTGTGTTTCTGCTTTGGCTTCTTCTGGTAGGGAAGGAGGTAACTCTTCTTCTGGGTGAAGAGCACAGAAGGGAGCAGTGACCCCTCAAAGTGCCCGTACTAATTTTACTAGACCTCGAATAAATGCCCTCTGGTAATCATTTAAGGCAGCAAATATGTCATGAAAGCTTCGTTAATGCTTGCAGATCTTTTTTGTGTAACAAAGCTAAAAATATTGATTGTCTTTTCAACAGAACACCTCCAGAGGATTGAAGACAGCAAGTGCAGTGGAATATATCACAGAAAACAAGTAAGAGGGGATATATCTGTTTTTTATGCTGTCAATCAGAAAGGAAATATTGTGGGTGTTTTCCCCCTTAGAAAAAATAGCTGGAATCATGTTGATGACAAAAAGCGTGAATGCGGGCATGCATATGCATGCAAACTGTTTCTCTGACTTCATTCCTTTTTTCCCCTCTTCAAATGTGGTATATTGTGCTATAGTACCCTTCTTCAGTCATCATATAAACTTCTCCAAAATAATGTGTGCGACTATTTCTGAGGCTTATTGTTTGTCATTGCCATGGAACGTAATAACTAATATAATAATAAACCCCATGTACTGTACGTTGACCTGTCACAGACTAAACTGGAAATTTTCTAAAGTCACAGTGGTTTAAATCTACTTTTAATTTATTGCTATTCTGTTACAAAATAAAGAAAGAGGAGGCAGTTCTTATTTAAGTGTGAAAGAGGTTTGAGCTTGCTGAGTTTGTAATGTACCGTCATTATTAAAGGAGTTAAGTAGTAGGATACCATTTATATACTGAGGAAATACGGACGTCATTCCAAGAACTAGAAACAGATTTTTCTCCTATCATCTTTTATATGCTAGAACATCTTCAAACTCTAGTATCATGGGCAGCTTATTGGAACAGAATGTTCTGGGTTGTGCTTATAAAGTAAACGTTCATTAGTCAGTGGGCCAGTTAAAATCTCATATACATCCAAGAGCCTGTACAGATACACAGTGTGCTTCATGTCTGTTGGAAAGTTAATGGCACTTTATACTTGAGCTCCGGCTTTCCAAAATAGCTGATGGCCCAGATAAGCTTTGCTTGTGAGGAAGATTAGTTTTGCTGAATGTTTTTTCTAATTATTTCTTTTTATTGCGCTTTCAGAGAGAATTTAGAAACACGGTCAAGTAAGTACTGGCATTGCCAAGTTCAGCGTTTCTCTGTTAGGCGCTATTGTACACCACATTCTGATCGGTTCTTACCTCATGGTAAAATCAGTGTGCTCCCACTAGAGTAAATGGAAATTCATTGATTTCTTCTTGTGCTTTTCTCCAAACGTCGTCTGTTAATGTGTGTCCATGTCAACATAATATAGTTTGGAAGTTTGGTGGTCGCTTTGTCTATGGACTACAGGCAACAGATAGGAGATGAGAAAGGAGACAGTGGGTCGATGCCCCAAAAGAGAATACCTGCCTGGGGGCAAAGTACGTCTTGGTTTTACACATTGACCTCACTCGCTGTTGGAACTATTGAGGAGCGTAGTGACTTGGAAATTGTGCTTCTGGTTGCTGCCAGTTTCAGTATAGTTTCCTTTCTGCAGCTTGCAAATGAGGTTTTGAAATCTACTGGTACTTAATCGTGGATGGCAGCTCAGTAAAACCGATGTCTCCAGGGTTTTTACCCTTGGGGCTTTTGAGGGCTGTGAAACGCTTGAGGTGAAAAATAGCTGATGGCCCAGATAAGAGACTGCAGGAGGTCTGGGTGCTGCTCAGGCTTCGGTGGGAGCTGCTTTTTCTTGCCGTGAAGGAGCGCGTGGCATCCCCAGTGAACCAAGTTTTAATGCTCTGCTGTGCCCTTTATGTTAGCATTTTCGTCTGTTGCAGAGGTGCAAACTATATTACTTAATATGTATTTATTGCTCATTCCACTGAGTGGTCTCTCGTGGGGGATGAAATTGTGAAAAAACCAACCAACCAAACAAACCCACCCCACCCTGTAATTAGGTGTTTCTCTTCCAGTGGGCTGATTCTGCTGGGAGAAGAAATCTGCGATGCACTCTTCAAAGCGCTCGCTCTTTTTCTCTTGTGGAGCACAACTTGCTTAACAAGGAGAGAAATCCCAAAGCGGGGCTCCAGGAGAGGGCTCTCTAGTTTGTGAGGCTGTTGCAGGTTTCAGACTGCTGCTCGGTGATTTGTTTGATGGATTCATCTATTCCCCGTCAGTGCTCGTGCAGCAACCCACGAACAGGGAGACCGGAGAAACCCGAGGAAACCCTTTCACAGCGGAGGCGTCTCCGTTGCTGGCTTTTGGAAGGAGCCTTCCTTAAGCGACGCTGCTTTGGCTTTCCTGCGCCATAGGAAATGTTTCTCCCTTTAGTCATGCTTCCAGAGTGCCTTTGGTTTTTAAAGGTGTTCCCAATGCTTTGTTCATGCTTGAAGCGGAGCAGCCTTGTGGCTTGGTTACCATGAGGAGATGTATCCTGCTCCTGCTAAACCTGGGCTGGAAATGGAGGTGAAGTGAGACTTTGATGAATCTCACTTCCTTGGAAACCTTTAGGCTCCTGCTAGTTTTCTGGCACAGCACTGCTGGCATTAAAATGGATGGCTGTACTGGTCATTATTCAGGTCCACGAATTTTCCAAGGAAGGGCAGTATATCCAAACCCAACATCTAGTTTGTGGTTTCGGTTTTTTTTTTTTTTCTTTTGAAGGGAGAGGGCTGTTTTTCTGCAAATTTGACATAACTGACATTTCTGTTGGGGGATATCACTAAAGTATATAGCTCTTCTTCTCTGCTTACAATATTTTATCCCAGAGGTTCAGGGATAAAAAAAAAACCCCGTAACTGAAGAGATAAACTGTAGAGATGCAAAATGTAGCTGTTGCTCACACTGGTGGCAGCACAAATCTAGACTGATAAGATGTGAACACCTTTCGCCTTCTGAAGCTGCTTTAAACCTTTGATCTGACAGTTATTCCAAATAATACCCATTAACATTGTCTTGTTACAGAAGAGGATGCCTTTGATGAGTTATTTAGCCGTGCTCCAGATAAACTGGACGCTGTTAAAAAGGTAATTTCCTTTTTTAATAGTCATGAAAATTTGTAAGGTACAAATATAATTCATGACTTCACTGAAAAAAGTGGTCTTCTCTTTCACCCTCTCTCTCCCTTCCGTTTTCTTTAGGTATTTCTGCAATTTGTCAACCAGCATGTTGGAAAATTAGGATTACGTGTAAAAGACATCGACTCTCAGGTAGCCTGCTCTAAGCTGCATGTTCGCCGTGTTTTGTCAGCCATTCGATTGTTTCCTCTGACCACTAGGAGTCCTCCTTTTTGTTGTAGTAGTCTGAAATTTGGTAACGTGACAATTATTTCTAGCTCCACGTTAAGATATGAGGCTTCAGTCTCTAAAGTTTCGGAAGCTAATAAGGGATGAAAAATTGAGCTTTCTGTTGAATGCTGTCCTTGTAATGCTACAGGGGGTGATTTTCAGAGTCTGCCCAGCTCCTGTAGAAGCTCTTTCTGTCAGGATGGAAATCAGGGTGTTCTGACAACTAAACCGAAAGCCAAGTTGACTGCTGGTGCTTAGTGGTTTTTAATGCTGGATTTGCTTCAGGGTAGGAAGGCCTGATTTTCATTACATTTCGATGTCCCAAAGTCCTCTGAACTTCAAGCTTCTTTAGAGTCCATGGAACAGCAAGAAAGTGCTCATTAGGCACCTCGGGAGCACCTCCCTGGGCGCCGGAGAAGAGAGGCACCACTGCACCTCCGCTGCCCTCCTCTGCTGTCGCTGCCTCCGGGAAGGGATGGCCGCGGCTGGTGCAGAGCTGGGGAGCTGCAGCATCCTCCCTGTGCCCCTCTGGGGAGCGGGCGAGTGATGGGAAATGAACTCGGGGGTGTCCCTTGTGACTTTTGCGCTCCCCTCTTCTGCAGATCCACACACGGACGTCAGCCCACAGCTCTCGCTCTGCTGCAGGCGTTCAAAACCTTGGTGCAGTGGCATTCCCTGTGGTTTATGCAGCAGGGATGAAAAGCGGAGCCGTGCTCTGGTGCTCTTCTGGGTTTTCCTGGTGGACAACTGTGAGAAAGGAAGTTTTGCAAGAGTTGTGTCATAAATCTCAGGCACTGGGCACAATTTTTATTTACTTACAGTCATGCGTTTGTCACTTGTGGTTATCCGAAGTCTCTGGAATAGTTTGTTTCAATAGCTGTCCTTTTACTAAGTCATATATTCACTGATAGGAACTTGGGAGCCTTATACCTAAATAAGAGGTTCACTGTAATAGAGGCTGAGGGAGCTGAGTCATTAGGCTGTCTGCTTGCCAGAGTACTGTTTCAATTCCTTTAGTGCTAGAATGGCATTTAGCAGACTAATTGACTAGAAGTCAACGTAATAAATAATATTCAGGTCATTCTTCATCTAGTTTGCAGATGGAGTTATCTTACTTCTGTTAATTGGACAACTGGAGGGTTACTTCCTGAATCTAAGGGATTTCTTTCTGACTCCAGCCAGCACCACGGAGATGGTAGGTTGTTATTTAATTACATTGAGCTTGAGGCTTCAAACATCTCGTGTATTTAATGCTTCTGCATGTCAGTGAAGAGCTCTGCCTCCTGCTTTAATTGCTGCTGTGTGCAAAGTCGTATGCGTGCAGTGTTTGCAGGACAGTGGTTTGGGACAGTACCGATGCAGGGACTTGACGTTGTTAAAACACCCGCGAACAGGCTGGAGTCATCTCCAAAATTAGTGTCTTAGGGGAGGTAAGCTATTGTTACTTGCGTTTATCTGGCAGACAGGTGCTTCTGAAGCCTTCCGGTGAGATGCAGAGGCTCTGCGTAGCAGGGAATTAGTATGCTGTCTCCTACAAGTCTGTCTTTCAAATGACATTTTTCAGCGGATGACACCTCTTGCATAGCAGAACTAGATCCCTATAGGTTCCCTTACGCTGTCCTAAAAATAGACCTTAATCAAGACACGACCAGAACATTTTGAAAGCCCCCTCTGTGCTCAGGAAGCTCTTGAGAATTTACATCTTTAGCTCCCCCGAGGCTGGGAGCTGTAACCTACGCAGCCAGGCTTGCTTGACTCCTTTTTCAACCTCTACAGGCAGATTTCATCAGTGCTTTGAAAGAAGAAGGTGGCATCAGCCAGAAGGTAGTGCACGCTAGGCTGCTGGTGTAACTGCCTCCTCCACAGATCGAGGGTGTTGAAATATTTCGAAATATCAGAGATATTTTCGAATTGGCTCTGGTTTGGGTAGGGATTTTTCGTTTGGATCACTGAATAGCTCTGAAAATATGGAAACCGTACTATTTCTTGGATTATATTCAGTTAGACCTCTGGAGGTGAAGTGTATCGGATCCTTTTTGCCTGAGAAGAGATTTTCTCCTCTGGCGTGGTTTGCTCTACAGCTTCCTCGCTCAGACGAGGCTTCTATCTGACCTGCCTTTCTTAACCTGACCGCAGTTAATCTCCCTGGGCAACATTTGTCATGACAATCCTCAGAGGTCCTGTATCAATTAATAAATACTCCTGTGGAGATTTTCATCAAAACATTTAAAAGTGACATTGTCCGAGACCTCGGCTCAATTTTTGTCAAAATTTAAATGCTGTGAGTTGATGACTGTTTAAGGTACTAGGAAAGGTCAATTTTTTTTTTAAATATAAGATGATTCAGAACGGGGAAAATAAATTTTGAAGGGTTGAATCAAACAAATCAAAGCATTTCCTTGCAGTTGTTTTTCTTCTCTTTCTCCTCCTCAGCTTTTAAAATTGTTTGCTCCAGTCCATTGACTTGGAAATAAATTTTTAACATTTTCATTAACTTTATTTGGGGAAAGTCAGTGAATTTTTTTTTTTTTAGTTAAAATTTCATATATAACCTTTTTCTTTTTGGTTCAGCCCTATCCAAACCTCATAGATATCTTTCAAGAAATGAGATACCGCTATGTTTCAGGTACAAATTGAAGCTCAGACTTTCTAGTTCTTACTCTGCCCATGCTGGTCAATGGCCTTAGAGAAGATTGTGACAGGGTTGGGTGCTGGTTCGGTACAATTCTCCACATCCCAGTAGTTTAAGCCAAGTTACTCCCAAGCACTGGACTGATCGTTGAATAGTTCCCCAAAGTGGTATTTACTCTCCTCTGATGTTTGTCACAAGAAGAAAAGCAAGATGACGGTATAACTAAAAATATCGAGCAACCATGGTTCAACCGTCATTTGTACATAAAATGCGTCTTTTGGTTCCCCTGTGCTTTCCAAGTCCCTGCCGTTTTAGACTTGAATTAGTGCGGTGAAGTATGACAAGGTAACCTTCGCTGAGATTTAAAAAACGTCCTTTGTGTCATCAAAATGGTGATAACCACCTGCGCCGTTAAGAGGGCTGCGGTGCATCAGCTGAAAGCTTGTGGTTCAAATCTAGAACGTGCACTTCAGGAGTTGCAAGGAGGGGAAGCTGGAATGGAAGCAGTGGTACTGAGGAGGAAATAGAAAAAGAAATGAGGGAGGGCAGGAGCCTGTGTTAATGGGACAGAAGGGGTGAGGAAAGCAGGAGCTGGAATTTGGGAGGTGACCCATCTGTAGATGCAAGAAGACCTCACTGTGGGTGGGTAGGTTTGCTGCAGGGTTTTTTGTTACCAAAAAATGAGCTTTACGAGTAACCATAAAGAAAGTCCGGCTCTGGGCACTTCTGTGCGTAGGAAGGTGTGTATTCTGAGACAAAGAATATAATCACAAAGTAAGTCGAGCTAAAATTAGGGGTGAACTTTGTGTGGTCAGGAGAGGAAGAAGATGGTGAAGGAGGGCCCCTGTGCTGCTCAAAACGCTATGAACTCATTACGTCCGCCAAAAGAGGCCCGGAGCTGAAATACCCCAAGTGTCCCGGCCTCTGGGCAGTTGTAAATCCTAGAGACCGGTCCGGCTCTTTTGAGTCTGGAATGCAGCTGGAGGAACCGACTTACTTTTCTAGGTTGCCCCTCTTTGGTAATCATCAGTAGCTCTGTCTGAAGACTTATTTTGAAATCTGCTTGTTACAATTCCTTGCAAATCTTGTACGCAATACGGCGAGGGAAGTGCGCCCGTTTTGCTGTGCTGGTTCGCTACGGAAACACTTGATTCATTTCATTCGGATCAGAAAATTGTGTAGATCTGTATGAGCTTAAGCTTTCCTGGTTGCTGCCTGTCAGAGGAAGAACACAGAGCTGGACCCAAACTGTCGGTCTCGGGTACTTGTGAACCAGAGAACCAGGTACAGCATAAATCTATCGCTGCGCTTCAGAGCACGCAGGTTTTCCTCGGCTGGTGCGTGGGGGACCCGTGGACCTTATTGTCAGAAGTTAGTAGGGAACAGCGTGGCAGCGGTTTTGATGTGCCTTCCAGAGGAGCAATTGCTTAGCAGCCTGAGGAATATACGGAAGAGGCAATTTGAACTTCGTTCAGGTCTTTTTACTTCGTTAGAGGAAGGGAGCTTGCTAATTACCAGCCAAGTAAACCGCTGCCCCGAAGCTGTTAGGAGCTAGTAATGGATGTTATATTACTGTAAAAAATCATTCATGACTGCTGCATATGTGTGTGATGCTGCCTTTATGTGGGGAAGGGAGAGAAAAAACAGTGAGGAAAAATCAGAAAAAAACCACAGCTTTTTTAATTTGTCTGTTTGTTCCAAACGTGGTAAGCATATGGGCATTGTTTAAAAAAATAGAAATAAATTCCGTGCATCTATTAGATCCAGTTATGAATCTAACCTCTTTTCCCCTAGAAACGTTCATTAACACAAGACTTTCACATGCAAGGTCTATTTTTAAATAAATGGGTTCTTCTGCCCACCTCATGGGATATGTTTTGTTGGAGATGGATTTTACATCCGATTTTGGGTGATAATTGGCAGTAATTCTGAAGAGCACTTCATTAAAACTGAGGGGATGAATATGAGTACACATTTATGAAGCAGTGTCTTCAGCTACTAGAGGACTACTTTTAAAAACTTCCTGGCCGCTGCACTGTTGGGTGGAAGATATTTTTGGTTATATTGGTCTCTCTCTCTCTCTCTCATGAACAGCTTCACAACGTTAACCTTGCCTTGGACTTGCTGGCAGATGGAGGTCTTCTGAGTTTTTCTGTGAACTCTGAAGGTGAGTCATAACCCACAACTTATGTGGAATAGACTTTCTAATATCTTGGCTTAGCAAAAGGTAGGGTAATTGAAGGAAGTCGGGTCTGCAGTGCAATGCTGACACCTTTCGTTATATGGCTTCCTCATAGTGCTGTCAGCATGAAGAGTGATGAGGCTGAGAATTGTTTTGAACAACCTTTATTTCTATTCTAAAAATGTGTGATTATTATAGATTTAGTAACTTCACATTAAACTTAAGCTGTTCAATAAGTCAGTATTTGTTAAAGATTTAAACCAGCAGCAGCTCCTAGGGAAATTACAGCAGCTGAGCTGGAGGCAGAGCTATTTTCTTATCTCATAAAAAGCTGTAGTGTCTTAAAACCAAGCTTGTTTCAAGACACCTTGCAGAAAACGTCCCGAAAATCAGAAACACTGACCATTCTATTGAAGAGCTGGTGTGTCCGTCTCCTGAATGCAAAATACGTAGGTTTTACGTTGCTATTCTGCCTGTTCAGTTCTGACCTGGGAGTTGAGTGTTCATCTCCTACATCCAAGTGAATACTTGCATCGCTGTGTTGATGTACATTTGTGCTCCTCTCTCTTGCCTCACCACACACACAAAGAAAGTTTCCTTTGGATGAGTCCAATTTTCTAATTAAAAAAAAAATGCTCCACAGAAAAATTTTTTACCAGTTCCTGATGGGCTGGGACTGCTTAGCTTGACCCCTTGCAAAGTGCAGGGCACGTAACCTCACCCCGACAAAAGCTTGTTGTTCAATAGGGAAATAAAATCTTTATTAAAAATAGAAAGCATTATCTCTTCCCCCGTTAGGTATTCATATGCAAGTGGCTGCACGTGTTTGGTATGTTACACACGGCATCATGGAGAAGGAAGGATGCAATTTAGTACTTTTTTTTCCCTTTTGTTTTCTTTCCACTAATGTTTTGGTGGTGTTGGCAGTTTGCACGTTGAGCGTGCTTGAATTGAGGGCTCTTTGCCATATTGCATAGTTCTAGGAGTTTGGGAAGTTATTTATGTTAATTTTGGAAAGAGTAGTCTGTGTGAACTCAGGTCTCCACACTGAGGTCCTCCTTTCGTATGAGGAGATAGACCCACGCTTTCTTCATTCTGCTATCCTGCACTGCCTCAAGCACAGAGCTGATCGTTGTAAGAAATGCTGGTGCCAACATCTGCAGGTCGTTTATCTTCACTGGGAAGATACTCAGCTGGTGATTGAATTTAATATGATTTAGGGGTACTTATTACAGCTCCACTTTTTAGACTGTTCAAGGATCTCATTTACTGGTGTCTCTTTGTTAGTCTTCTGGTGATTTAAGCACTATAAGAAGAACAGTAAACCTCCTAAATCAGTTTCCCTCTTTCATTGCAATTATCAAATACAAGAGCAGTTTGTTTAGCCAATAGTACGGAAGCTGAAAACTAAATGAAAGAAAGAAAACAGCCAAGAGCAGCAAAACACCACGGAAATATTACAACCAAAAATTAAAAGTGTCAGGTAATTCCCAACATGATTCCTGCCATAGAAGAAACATAAAAAGTAAAGCTGTAATAGTCCTATTAAATTATCTGCTCCGTTCTCTGCTAGTGAAGAATTATTTCTTACTCTGCATTATTTATCCTGCCTTCCAGCAAGATAGGGCAGTGAAGTTCCCTCCTCCTTATGTTCGTTTAATAAATAATTTGCCAGCTCTGTAGTTCCTGTGATGCTTCTTGTTACAATCAGGTTGTCTAAGTTCACACTGTAGCTGTGGAAATGTGGAAGATTGTTCTGGCAGCTGCAGTTTCTGTCTGTTCCAGGGATTGCTAGTATTTCCCATCTGATTTTATCATTCCTCGTGTATCCACAGATATTGTGAACGGAGATACGAAGACGACAATGCGGATTCTCTATTGCTTGTATTCCAAATACAAGACCAAAGAAACGTGAAGAGCAAGGCCAAGAACTTGGCCTTTTTTTTCCTTTTTTCTCCCCCCCAGCATCTCCTCGTCTGATTTTTGGATTCCCAGCTCTATTTGCCACTGTTTATATGCAGGCACGCGTGGTTGACACTTGCTGTGTTAACACTGTACATGCAAATGTTGTAGTCAGGTCAGATGTCACATATACCACCATGAATAGCTGCTCCGTGCGTGTGCGGCCAGGGCCAGTGTACTGTGTAACTAGTTCTGTGGCTGGAGCTCCTGCTTGTTTCTCCAGTTTCTTGTTCTTTCTGAGCCCCCTTAATGCTGCAAAGAAGTGCAATGTGTGTTTGTTCTGGACTGTGTGTTCTTTGCTTCTGGAGGTGAATTTGGAGCTGTTCTTGCAGCCTCCCCACTTGCTTCTGATTCCCTCGGGAAACTAGAGAGGTGAAAGCCTCATCACGACATCTCTGGGAAGATTGCAGGTGCGCTCGAAGCTCAAGTCCCAAACCTTCTTTAGACAGGTGCCCAGCTGTTGTCACACAAGAGGATGTGGATCGGGCATCAAACGGATAGGTAGTTGAAATGAAACCTGAACTTACGAAGTGTTCGGTAAAAGTTTCACCATTTGCCTGCTCGAATACGGAAAAGGAACCCAGAATGATGTGCTGGTGTGACACCGTGCAGTGACAGAGGGGTCTCCTGCCCAGCTGTGGGAAATTGCCCTCATTTGCTTGCTGATCTAACGCCAAAGAGTGGCCAGCAACAGCCTGGCGCAGCAGTCTCCTGGTCGGAGGTGGACACATGGGGCTTCCTCTCCAACTGGTAGAAGCAGAGGCCGTCACGGGTGGGAGCAGGGAAACTCCCAGCTTCTGCTACTTCTGCTGTGGGGACGCTCAGACCGCTCTGAGGGTCTCTTAGCTGGACTGGTCCAGCGGCTGTCCCCCAGCATCCCAGCAGCCCCCTCTGGATGCAGGGAGGCTAGGCACGATTTACGGGAGCTGTCGCCCTTGGTCTTTCTCAGGGGTTTTAAACAGAATTCTTTCAAAACTTCCCTCTACTCCCTTGACCTTAGAATTATGTCACGTTGGTGTCACATAAAGCTTGAGATCTAATTAAAAAGAAAAAAGAGATGTTTTGCTACTATTTTGGTTTCTGTCTAAACTGATTTACCTTCCTGTCGTCAGCGGCTCTGACACTTGAACTCTGCTCTGATCCTCATCTGCGTGTTAATGGGAAACCAAAGCTGCCATTTGCAGAGGAGAATTTGTTGTGTCTCCCTGTGTATCGCACAGCCTGGGCAAGATCCGCAGGTTGCAGCGCTGGCGAGTCTGTGCGTCCTGCCTTTGGAAATGGTAACCCTGCACAGCTGTTGGAGGAAAGAGCGCTGCAAACTGCCCTGAGCCTGATCCTTCTGGCACCAACCGTTACCTTGTCGTGCCTTTACAGAGAAAAAGCCAGTGTGTGGAGCCAATGAGCTCCAAGATCAGCTTCCTTCCCTAACAAACGTTAGTTCTGTGTGCTGTTTTGAACAACTGAAGTAAAGACTACTTGTTTTTTCGTGTGTAAGTCCCCATAGGTATCTAGCTTTATTCCTTAATGGGCTTCAAACAAGCCATTTTGAGGCTTGAGAAGCTTGTTCGTCCTTCACAGATCCCTGCTGCCGTTGCCGTAACTTGGCAAGTGGATTGTAGGATAAATCAGCATGGGGCTTGTGGAGAGCAAGGGTGAGGGGGCAGGAGGGTGTTTGGTGGTGATACGGTGGCAGCGTGGCCTTTTCCATCGAGGAATCCAACCTGAGTCTCCTCCCTGGTGCTCGAGGGCAGAAGTCACTTCCAGTGCATGACTTCAGGCATAACCTGGGGACCATGAAAAAGTCAGTGGTGGGGAATTAGTTGGCGATGCTTCTTAGATGATTATTTCTGCTCAAGGAAACAGCTGGATTTTTCTCTGCACGTTCTGAGTTTTGTGGTCCGCTCTGGTGTGGGTAAATCCGGTGCTTGTACTTCTGCAGAATGCTGGCAGGGGGAGTCTAGTTCCTGGTATTTAATAAATGAAAGGATCATACTCCCTTCCCAGCAACGGCTTGCCTAAACCTGTTATGAACCAGTCATTATTCTGAAAATATACACAGGAAAAAAAATCACAACTAATGTGCTTGCAAAACCAAAAATTGTTTTAATCTGTTGGGTTTTTTATGCAGTGAGCCAGTTTATTACTGATGAGGGAAGAGCTGTGAATATTGTCTACCTAGACTTTAGTAGAGCTTTTGGCACTGTTTCCCACAGCCTTCTCCTGCAGAAACTGGCTGCTCATTGCTTGGATGCGTGTCCTCTCTGCTGGATAAAAAACGGGCTGGATGGCCAGGCTCAAAGAGTGATGGTGAATGGAGTTAAATCCAGTTGTCGGCCAGTCACAGGTGTAGGTGTAGGTGGTCTTCCCCAGGGCTAAATGTTGGGCCCTGTTCTCTTTAACGTCTTTATCAATGATCTGGATGAGGGGATCGAGGGCACCCTCAGTAAGTTTGCAGATGACACCAGGTTGGGTGGGTGTGTTGATCTGCTTGAAGGTCAGGAGGCTCTACAGAGGGATCTGGGCAGACTGGTTGATGGGCTGAGGCCAATGGTATGAGGTTCAACAAAGCCAAGTGCTGGGTCCTGCACTTGATCACAACAAACCCCTGCAGCGCCACAGGCTTGGGGAAGAGTGGCTGGAAAGCTGCCCAGCAGAAAAGGACCTGGGGGTGCTGGTTGACAGCCGGCTGAATATGAGCCAGCAGTGTGCCAGGTGGCCAAGAAGGCCAACAGCATCCTGGCTTGTATCAGCACTAGTGTGGCCAGCAGGAGCAGGGCAGTGATGGTCCCCCTGTACTCGGCGCTGGTGAGGCCACACCTTGAGTCCTGTGTCCAGTTTTGGGCCCCTCAATCCAAGAAGGACACTGAGGTGCTGGAGTGTGTCCAGAGGAGGGCAACAAAGCTGGTGAAGGGTCTGGAGAGCAGGTCTTATGAGGAGCAGCTGAGGGAACAGGGGTTGTTTAGCCTGGAGAAAAGGAGGCTGACAGGAGACCATATCGCTCTCTACAACTACCTGAAAGGAGGTTGTAGTGAGGTGGGGATCAATCTGATCTCCCAGGTAACAAGTGATAGGACAAGATGAGGTGGCCTCGAGTTGCACCAGGGGAGGTTTAGGTTGGATATTAGGAAAAATTTCTTCCCTGAAAGGGTTGTAAAGCATTGGAATAGTCTGCCCAGGGAGGTGGTGGGGTGTCACCATCCCTGGAGGTATTTAAAGAACGTGTAGATGTGGTGCTGAGGGATGTGATTTAGTGGTGACCTGACAGTGCTGGGTTAATGGTTGGACTTGATGATCTTAAAGGTCTCTTGCAACAAAAATGATTCTGTGGTAACACGCTTGATGTCTCTGCACACTTTGATAAAGAGCCTGTGTTTGATTCCTAAAGCACACTACAGAATTTTGCTAATCCATCATCCAGGCACCCATTACATAAATTTATGTAGAGTATACAAGTGCTGTTTACATTGAGATGTAATCACAGCCTTGGCATAGTTTTAACAGTAAATATAAAGTGACAGAGCTAAAAAGTATATTCTGACAGTGTGAAACTGTGGGGAAATGAAATAAATATTATTGTTCTCAGCCCTTACTTTTGCCTTACATCAGGATAACCTGTTTCCCTTTTCTCTTACCCATGTGAATTAATGAAAACCAAAGCAGCTTACTATTCAAGGTAGCAAATGAACTATGATATTTTAAATAAACTAAGCTGTCTCCATGCAAGCCTGTTCATTAACACAGCGACACCACTGTTTGTGATGGAGAAGTGTGGTGGACTATTCAGGTGGTGGGGGTTTTATCGGGCTGTGTAGCGAGATAAGCAAGTCTAACTGCGATGACTGTTCAGTTTTCCAACAGTCACTGACTGACTGCACCATACTTGGTTTCCAAGGAAGAACACGTAGTTGCTTATCTTTTAAATAACTGGTAAATGGTCCAAGGATTTCTGAGCCAGAGAAGAACTCCCCCCAGGAGCTTCTGTTGTCACCTTCGTCTCCAAGATCAGTGGCATGGTGGCTTCGTTGGCAAGGGGACAGCCAGGTCGTGGAACAGATCTGAAGTGTTTCTAACTACTGCTTGCTCTAATCTTCCTGTTGCCCTGTCTTCCCAAAATGGGGAACTGTCCCTTCTGTCAAAACGCCTTCTTGTCCTCAGGAACTACCTCCTTCAGGATTATACTGCCATTTGTTTCATGTTCTTTTGTGGCTACAACCCTCTGTCCAGGACCTTGCTGGTGTGCCTCTCTGGGACCTGGACAGCTAAACACCAGATGGAAGATGCTGATAGCCCCCAAATGTGCTTGATGGGTGGGAGCAGCACCTACACTGCTCTCAGCGGTACCTGTTCTTAGTGTCCCTCCTTTTCTTTCTTCTAATTTCCCCCCTTCTCTTATTCCTTTCCTATAGTTTCTATTGTGTTGCTTCTTGGAGGGAGACATCCCCAGAGTTGCTTCCAAAAGTCTCTTTGGCGATTAGGCTTTCAAACCGTGAAAGCAGCTAATTCAAATTCTTCCTCTCCATGAGCTCAGAGGGTGTCTGTCTGTGAGAAGGGATCTTGCTGTCCTTTCTTCTACAGGCTGCTAACATTTCCTCAAAGAATAAGAACCATTGTCAGTTTTTCCACAAGGTATTTTCTTTTTTCCAAGTCAATCTTACAATAAAGGATAGATGAAACTGGTACTTTAGAGGAAACAAAATAGCGTATATGAGCCCTTCTGCTTGTGGTGGAGGTGGATGGGTTTTCTGTGCTCTTCAAATTTTTCAAGGATGGTAACATGGTGAGCAGGACACAAAGAGTGAGATGTGGATCATGAAATCAAGAGAGCAATACTGGAACATCCTTGATGCCCCATATTTGCTGTCAGTACTTTCTAGAACTTAAGAATAAAATTTAAAAAAATGCAAAACCTCTATTTCTTTGTCATTCCGGTTTGAACAAAGTGCATCAAGACACCTTTGCCATTGACTTTTCCCCTTAGCACCTCCAGATTTCTGAGCCTTTTCCTCGCATGTCATTCTGGAGACCCCTAAGCCATTCTGCTCTAGCCACTGGCTAAAATTAAAGTTTTAAAGGATTTTATTAATTAATGCCCTTCCTCAGGCTGTACTTGGTGAATTTCACACACCTCAGAAAGAAGCCAATAAAATAACGTGAAATAACAGGCAAATATTAGAGGAGAAGGGAGGAGCTTGGTCAAAAATGGATTAAATTTACCTGTAGAACAGTGGCTGGATGCTTGGAACGGAACCATCTAAAGAATGTATTTGTGATATGAAATGGAAAAGAGTTTAGATAGTTTGGACCACATTAAGTTACGATGCTGTCATAGTAATATAAAGAATTTTGAGTTGAATCAGAGCTATGTAATTTTTCAAGTTATTCTATGGATGCACCAGCTAAAATTATGCAAAAAGTGAATCAAACTAAATTTACAGCCTCCTTCTAGTAGCCAACTTTCCTACCTCTTCTGCATATTCCAGTACTTTCGCATTCTGACTCCTCGCCTTCCTCGTTTTGCTCTGTCTTGTGCACCCCTCATGCTGCTGGCCCAGGTGGTCAGACAGCTGCCTTTCCACAGCACTGGCTCCTTCCCCTCTCCGTGCTCAGAGCTGCTGGGCTGTAACTGGGAAGTTCGCTTCTAGAGAAGTCATATCTGCAATGCAAAAAAGCTGTGAGCAAAATCTGGAAACACCAGCTGGCTGCTGTGTAGAAGAATTTAAAATGTTTCTCGGTGGTATGCAAGAATTCCTTTGTCCTTCCTCCAACATGAAAAAAACCCAGAAGATCAAAGAGAGAAGATAGTGTTTTGACTGACCTAGTATGTTGAGAATGCAGAAATACATCCAGATCACAGTAATGAGCTGATTTTCCATCCCCACTTTACCTTTCGGTGCAAGGCAGCTAAGACGTGTGTGTGTGTCTGCGTGTAGTTTTCCTGGATGTGTTCCCTCTTTGGCAAGAAAATGTTGAATGGGAGTTTTTAAAAATTCTGAGTGTTTGAGACCTCCAGCGGATCAGAATCCTCTGACACAGTTGTTGTATGGCTGGGATTTTCTGTGGTTGTGCTTGGGATTTCTGGGTGCCAGTGTCCCGGCTGGCACCGGTGGAAATGTACCTTCTGCTGTATTGTCACGTGTAGTAGTGTAACTTCTCTGAGACATGTCGAGTTTGCACTGCGCAAGTAGAATTAGGTATGCGTAGGACATCCGTCATAGTCGTGGCACCTCAGGTTTGCTCTGTGTGCCGTCTGCAGGTCTTGTCCACGTGCTTCTGTATAGGAAATATTGTCGTGGCGATAGCCTCCATCGTCAGCAAACAGTGACAGGAGGCTGGACATCTCCTAAGGCGAAGCTTGGAGGTTGGTTTTTGGGACAGTTACAGCACAGACAAGAAGAATACAGCTCTTACACCAAGATTCTTCCAAATTAGTGTGTCTTAGGTAGAGAAGTTTCAGCACGTGATTTCTATATGCAAATACCTGTAAAGTTTGCATCCTAGTAGTGCTACAGAACTTGAAGAGCCACAGGTTTGCTCTCAGTGCTTTCTTAGTCCTTAATGTTACTCATGAGATCACCAGCGAGATACGCTTTGAAAAGCCTTTTTGTTCTCCTGGTGGCGTAGAGTCTGTCTGGAAGGACAACGAGGTCTATAGGGAAAGGGATTTTCTAGACTCTTGGATATGAAGCCAAAAGGGCAAGAGTTGTTGCTGGAATTTCTTACAGGGGATCCCCGCTGTAGAAATGTTGCCTCTGGCTTGCTGCTAAGTTTAGAAAATGACTAAAACACATACTATGCACTTTATACAGAGCAGATGGTACAACAGGCTTTACTGGTTGCAGTGTGTCAAATAACAGATTGGCTAGAAAAGTTTGCTTGGTTTTGGCAGACAATTTAATTCAGCTCATAGCATCTTACTGAAGTTCAGTGTGCATCTCTGCAGAAGTGGGCAGCTAACACATTTTGTGTCATCTGCTATACCAGAAGTTTCTTAAATAATAAAAAAAATGTTAGAAGTTGTACTTAGTTGGCTTGGTGTGGAGTGGAGGAGGCGAAAGGAGTCTCAAGTGTGTGAATAGAAAAACAATGTGAAATCCATGAAATTGATTCATATTCCAAAGCTGCAATCTCCTTCCACTTGGTAAAAACTTGCATTTTCATTCTCTTTTTAATATACTTCTTGAAATAATTCCTCCCTTTATCTTGAAACGCGACAAACATGGAAGTCTCAGAATTTATTGCAAAAAAAATACCGTCTCTACAAACTTTTAACATCTACACAGAATAGTCTTAATAGGTTTGGTACCAGCTGTGATCAGACAGCTTCAATAAACCAAAGTATTGTTGAATCTTAACAATAAGAGCTGGCCATACACAGGCAGGGACGTAGACTAGTAAGAAAGGTATCTTTAGAGATATCTAATGTTTGTTATCTGTGTACAGCTTGGTGATGTTAAGCATGATGGTACTGCGAAGGGATCCTAGGAAGGACTAGCTTCTTCAGCTCTGTCTCGGTTTGTCGTGGCATGTTTTTCTTTTTTCTGAAAGAGTTTCTCGAAAACAGAGCAAAAGTACTTATTTGAGCTGGCCGTCACCTGGCTGGGTCTGGTATACTCAGTAGGCAGGTCAAGGCTTTACATCCAAATGACTCGCTCTTGCGACGCTCTTCTCATTTTGTCGGATGAGTTACAGTCTGAAGCTGCTGTCAATT
This sequence comes from Bucorvus abyssinicus, assembly GCA_009769605.1. Classification (NCBI taxonomy): domain Eukaryota; kingdom Metazoa; phylum Chordata; class Aves; order Bucerotiformes; family Bucorvidae; genus Bucorvus; species Bucorvus abyssinicus. Next base: position 79,799,924 of record CM020025.1, read on the forward strand.
TACCTGCTTGCTGTTAAGCTGAGTTAATATACTGAGCATCTCAAAGGCTGGGTCACAGGATAGCGGTCACAGGTGACATCGTATCTGTAGCTGTGAATCACTATTCGTGTTTCACGTTTCTTTCCCTTGTTGCACATCTTGCATGTGAAATCCGTTTTGCCAAGGTGTGTCTTCTGTGAACCCATCTGCACCAAATTCAGAGGATGAGGGTCAGTAATATGACCAAGTTCTTTAGTGTGAGCCCTAAAACCTTGTATTTTTTCTTCTGCAGACCGCTGGTCCCATCACGACCTTGGTCAGACTGGTGGCAAGCACTGTGTCAGATGCCGTGACTTGTCCGTGGGTGCAAGGTAAGGCTTGTGTTGGTGAGGACAAGGGTGGGGGAAGGAGGAGGTGCACTGGTGTCCTCGTTATACACGGTTCCTATAAAGCTTTTTCAAGACACAGACAACAGCAGGTTCCCTCCCCACAAATCCAGCCTGCTGCCAGACGATGCTGTTGCCAGCTGGCAGGGTTTTATAATAGCTTTGTTATTAATCGTGATTTGCCTGTTTTCTCCAGCTCAGTCTGACAGCCATTTCTTGTTGTCACCAGCGGGGCTGCCAGTGCAGGGGGGGACTCCCACTTTCGGGACCTTTTTGCCACGGTCATTGCCATCTCTTGGGGTTTCCAGGGGAGTGAAGCGTGTCTGGAGCTCTTTGGGTGAGGGGAAGTGATCAGCATCTCTCTGAGGGTACGACCCGGGAGGAGCAGCAAAGCCCCTGTGACAGACGTGAGGGCAATGAGGGAAGTGGACGTAAGGGCTGCAAGACATTGCAGGAGAACGTGTCACCTGAAGGAGGAGAGGAGGGGGGCACGGGGGGCCTGGGTGAGGAAGAGATCGGGCTGGGACTGAAGGGGGAAGCTGAAAGGTGTACAGGGAGGATTCGTATTTTCTCAGCAGTGTCGCAGTTCTTCATGTCTTACCTTCAGAGGAGATGGCAACTGCAAAGAGGACACTACTACAGGCAAGAAACCTGCCCAAACCCCAACCCAGCAGAAGCAAGCCAGGGGCTGGGGAACCTTCTAACCTTCCTTGGAGGAACAGGTTTAGTAACCCGCAGACCAGCACAGTCTGCTGTAACGTCAGCTTGTACCAGCTACTAAAGTCCAAACCTTGTACTGCTGCTGGTGCAGAGCCTGAGGAAACAAAAACGTGGTCTCAGACCCAAGTCTTTGCTGAGGCCCTACACGTATAAGCTGGAACTTATATAATGAGCTCATGACAACATCATTTGGGGAAATGATGGCAGACAACCAACCAGTGCTTCCAAAGAAATTTGGTTTTTACAGATGAGTCATCAAGCATGTCACAATCTATCAGCAAACAACCTTCCCGAGCATACTGAAAGATTCCCTGACTGCTCGCTGCTTCGCTCCTTGTGGGTTTGCTCCTGCAGAAACCGGCTCGGAAACGCTGCGGCACACAGCAGCGGTGATACTCGGGCAGCTTTGCACGGGAGGAGTGACCACTCACCACCGAGGGCAGGAGAGAAGAAGGTCTCTCAGGGGCGACCGTGTGCGGGGAGAGGTGGAGTGCATGCTGGCGCAATGCTTTTCCCCCTTCCCCCTCCACCCAGAGGAAGCACTGACACTGCCCAAAATTTGTGCTTTTTTGGTCCCATGGATTTTTTTTTTTTTTTTTCAAGATGCCCACCACTGACTTAACTGTGAATTCAGTGGGAGTTAAGCCAGAGCAGAGCATTTCGGAAAACCCTTTTCAAAAGGCGTAGCCTGCCATTCATGGGACGTTGCCTGGCTGTCCTCCAGAGCAGCAGCCAGGCCAAGCAGGATCCGTGCTAAATGCTTGTGGGAGCGACAAGGTCCACCTGGGGGATGCAGAGGGAAGCAAGGGCAGGATGACTGCGTGCGCCTGGCTGCTGACCTGCACTGGGGAGAGCTACAGACCTGCACAGTGGAGGTGATCCCACCTCCTGCTCCCAACTGCCCGCTGGAACAAAATCTGTTATGAGCTTGGGGGCTCTAGAAAATCCGTTCGCTGCTGGCCTGGAGCCAGTCCGCTCGAGAAGCACTCCTTTGCAATCCTAGTGTCAGCAGGAGATGTTCGCTTCACTTTTGCTCAGTTTTTGGTTAACCGCAGACATTTGTGCTGACTTTTCAGTGGCAGCCGCGTCACCCACTGAGCCGTATTTGTGTGGAGCAAAGGGTGTTTGAGCATGAACGAGGATATTTCATTGTTCCTTTCCAATGTCCTGGGTTTCCTCTCATTCAAGTGCAGAAGCAAATCCAGTATTCGTGGTTTAAGCATTAATTGTCTCTTGGGGAGCTGAAGCAAACAGTTTATGGAAATCCCACTCACATGATCTTTGGAGAAGTGACTCCTGATAACCAGTGCTTTCCAAGGAAGGGGCTTGGTTTTAACTGATTGATAATCAACCGTGGCAAAGCCCATCAGCAAATAGCCTGGCTTAGTGTGCTGGAAAATTAACTAATAGCTGGAGGAATGCTTCTCCCCTAAATTATTTGTGATTTGACAGCTCTAGTAGCCCTATTGCTGGGAGTTTAATTTCGTATTTATCCTTCTGTGAGGATGTGTTTTAACAGTTGCTTTGGCTTGCTGCCCTCTAATGAGGATTTTTATTTTCTTTAAAAAAAGAAGGTGCTTTGCAAACTAGATTGATTTCTTAGCAAGGAAAGCCAATGTTGCTGTGTGAGGCGGTCCTCGTGCCGCGCTCAGTGCCCAGTGGGGGTGGAAAGCTGCCGTGTGCTGCAAGTGGGTACGGCTGGCAGTGGTCTCTCCAGGAAAGTGTGCCATCAGAGCCCTGTGGTGGGGCCCAGGCACTGCTCCCGCCGGGGCAAGGTGACTCTGGGGAGATGCTGCTGCTGTGGGGGTCCCCGTGGGCCTGGCTGTGGGTGGGGATGGAGGAAGAGGAAGTTTGCTGGGGAAACACGAGCATGATTAACACTGGTCAGTGTGCTGCCCAAATCCTTACCTGGTTTTGGCCAGGACGACCTGGTGTGGCTTCCTGACTCAGGAGCTGATTAACGGTGGTGTTCGGGGATAGGCGGAGGCAGCCCTGGGGAGCCAGTCATCCTACGGCTGTTCCCTGAGCAGCTGCCTCCCTGAGCGGCCGTTGTCTTCTTCCTCCCACGAGCAGGCTCATTTCTAACCAGGAGCACACGTCCATGGAGACATACAGTTCTCATCGTTAGGTCTGCCTGTGAAGAAGACACCAGGCTCAGCCCACTGCTTCACAGCACCCACCTATGCCAGGGAGCAGCTCTGTTTCTTCGGACACCTGGGATAAAACTCCCCCCACCTTGCAAAGGCTCTTGAAGCTAAAGTGTGGAGGGGGTGCATAGGTGCGCTCACCTGACTGTCTGCGTGCTAAATTCTGTACAAAGTTCCGTTTTGAAGTGCCTAATCTAACATGACTGGATTCTGAATAATCCAGGAAATAAGAAATTTCAGTAATCATTTTCCGACGTGAAGGGAGAATCTGAACGAACGCATGCTAAGTTAAAGAAATTTTCCTGAGGGTGGGGGAGAGATGCGAAGTTTCCTGTAAAGATTATATTCAGTTGCGTATCTACATCTCTGCGTGATTACAAGTCAAGGCACAAATACTCTTTGCTTGCAAAGAAAAAAAAAAAAGTACTAATGTAAAGCAATATCTCTAACAGAGTTGATTGACATTGATTCTGTGTGAGACGCTTGGAGGACAGTTATGTTTGGGTAAAACCTCCTACGCTTCTGTGATGAGATGGCTTGTGCCCCGGCGCATAAAAGATCGTGAATCTTTCAAAGCAAACAGTGGTCACCCATGAAAACAAGCCCCTGAAAACGAGAAATGAAGGCGGTCCAGTGTAATGAAGAGAGAAGCGGAAAGATCTGCAGCCTGCTGAGATAAATGTTTTCAAGCCTGGGGAATGCGCAAGATTGGAAATACTCTGCCGTCTAAGCAGGCTTATTGAGACGGTAATTATATAAAGATTATTGTTTCTTAAGGCACAGTGGTCACAATTCCAGCCTTTTTCCTGTTTTCCAGATTCCAGTTTCTGACGTATATTCTAATAATTATCATGGAGAGAGCCATTGTGACAGTAGTACCTTTGTAGTCTCTTAAAAAAAAAAGCCAAGAAAAAGACTTTGAGGTGATGATGTAATTTTCTTTTTTTTTTTTTTCCCCAATAAAAATCTTCTACAGTTGCCTTGAGTAAGGTGGGTGGGGGCAAACGACAGCAAATCTCAGATAGTGGGCCGAGAAAAATATTCACGGAATCATAGAATGATTTGGGTCGGAAGTTCCAACCCTCCTGCCATGGGCAGGGACACCTTCCACTCGACGAGGTTGCTCCAAGTCCCATCCAACCTGGCCTTGATAGCATTAGCAGCTTGCTCCCAGTGGTTCCTAATGGAAATACCCAGGCTTGTCTGCCTTCACAGGATGCTCAGCTTGCTATTTAAAAAAGGTGGGGGGTAACGGCAGCTGCCAACCTTTCTGTCCTACTCCGTGTCTAATGCCATTATAAAGTTAGTTGTGTGCATTTCCCCCCCTTTTTTATGTTCCCTCCCTGCCTTTAAGCTTTGCACATAATCCCACACCGTGTGGATAAATACGCTGAGATGCATAGTCTGGCTACCAGTTTTTTATTTTGCCCGGCTTTGCCTTGTCCTCCCCTCCCTGCTGCTCTAGGGGGCTGGGGGCAGGGGACGAAAGAGAAGTGGTGATACAAAAAGAGAGATCTCTGACATTGCTGCTGTCACCCTGAGCTTCTCCCGGATATTTTGTGGGGCTCCTCACCTCCTTCGTGTCTCCGTCAGCATTTTAGAGGGATTATTGTCCCTCCCTCAGAGCCGCTTCAACCCCGGGTGCTGTTGTGCTGCTAGAACAAGGGTTTCTGTTCTGCTTTCATCCCGGCTCTCTCTTAACGTTTCTTTGCTGGGGCGAAAGGGACTTGGTAAATGAAAAAGCTTTATCAATAATCTGGAGATGGTCAATAATCAAACAATCATGCAAGAGAATGGTTGAGATGGACAATGGTGGCTTTGTAGCTTGCGGCTTTGTGAAGGATGTCTTTAAAGATGAAAGGCTGAAGTTTTTATCTTGTTAGTACTGAGCAGCTGAGATTTAAAAGACTGAGACAAACCACCGTGTTTTAGCACTCACACTGAGGAGTGGAGGAACACAGAAATATTCCATAAATCAAGACGAGGACCGATGAGGGCTTAGTTAATTTTTTGTATTCCAACAACACAGCTTGATACGCTCTGTGCAAGTTACGGATGTTAGGTTGAGTCTCAGTACAACAATTGGAACTTCCCAATATTGCAAACTGTTGTAGGTGCAGTAAGCGCTTGAACGTGATGAGGAGATGTGAAAGGACTTCCTGAGAATTTCTGCCTTTGCTTTTTAAGCTGCAGTCCACAGATGATGATACATAAACCAACTTGGCAGAACGTTGTAGTCATGTTGGTATCCATATTGGGCGTAGACTCCAGTCTCGGGCGCTTCAGTTCAGCCCTGGAGCTGTGCATACACCAGTCTTTGCGAGAGCACAGCAACCAAAGTTGTAGCTGTCTGGTGTACGTCCTCCAAGGGAATTCACCCTGGCCTCTGGCACTGCTCCCATGGCGTGAGGAACAGGAGAGCCTGCAGCTTCAGCTGAGTGCCTCATGTACGTTACGTACCTGTTCTGTACTGGCTGTGTTGTTACCAACTCCATAAGAAGACCAAGATTTTCACAGGATCTTAGAATGCTTTGGGTTGGAAGGGACCGTCCAAGGCCATCTAGTCCAACCCCCCTGCAGTGAGCAGGGACATCTTCAACTAGAGCAGGTTGCCCAGAGCCCCATCCTACGTGACCTTGCATGTTTCTGGGGATGGGGCATCTACCACCTCTCTGGAGAACTTGTGCCAGTGTTTCACCACCCTCATTGTAAAGAAAATTTTCCTACCTATCAATGTGTGCCTTGGGTCAGCAGCAGGTGGTTTGACTAGAACCGGCCTTTGTTAGACTTATCCCTAGTTTTAGGGCAGGGATGTGTGTTATTATTGTTTTTCCACAAGTATTTTTCTTCTTCAGATGGCTGATAGATGGTCTGCAGCTTTTCTTCCCTAGATCTGAAGGAGAAAAAGGTTCAGCTGGAAGAGATTTACACTTTTTTACCCAGGAAGGACAGAAGCACTTGAAACTTAACGGAGTTATTGCCTTATTTAAAGACTCATAAGGGTACTTCCTGCCTTGAGGTGGACCCTGCTTTCAGTAGTTCTTTCCAGTAACCAACTATTTAGTTAAAAAAAGAATTTAACCACATTAGCCAGGTTAGTTATGTTAGTTATGTTACGTTTTTGTCGGGTGCGATTCACATCCTACAGGAATATTTCCACTGCGTTAAACACGGCGGGTGTCTGCCTGCGCTTCCTGACCGCTTTGCCAGGAGGTCGAAATGATGTCAGCGTTGATCCCCCGTTCTTCTGCAAAACTGCCATCAATTAAAATAGGCAAAGACGTCTTAGGACAAAGCGGTCTTTCCGAGAAGGAAATGACACCAGGTTTACCTCACTTCCCCCGCTCCTGACCACACACAGGCAGGAGGACAGCGCCTGACGTTTCAGAGACTGCACCAGAGCCCGTGCTTATTTCTTCTTCCTTCTTTCTGGGAAGCACACAGGTTGCGGTGTTGTCCGGCAGAATAAAAACGCTGAGGGAGATGGATCAACATGGGATTCATGTTTCGCGACAGGGCGGTGCCGCAGTCTCCCTGCAAAGGAAGGACGTGGATGTGCCTTCAGTTTTGTTCCAAGCGGCTGAAGTCTGAACCCATCTGCCTGTGCCTCTTAGCAAGCGGTGGCGAACGATGCTTTGCGCAGCACGCTGCAGAGGGTGACCGGCCACAAGGCCATTTGTCACTGGAATTGGCTTGTTTACTCATGAAAAGAAAAGCCAGTATATCTGGAACTGGTCATACATCTGTGTCTTGCTAACGGAGAACATCTTGTGATTACACTGGAAAATGGTTTCTGCATCAGGAAAACGAGAGAGGAAAACCTCTGCCAGCGGTCTGGTACTCAAGTGGATGTGGTGAAGCGAAAGGATGCTGTTGTGCCAGTACTCCAGAAAAACCCAAAGTGTACCTTTTATGGTCAATAGCTGGTAGTAAGGAATATTGCCATTTTATCGCAGGGGTGTGGACAGGAAGGATGTTCTCATATTTATGGGCGGATGTTAAATGGTTTATTTGCCGCCGCCTTAGGCTGTAACTTTCTTCTTCGGCTGTCCCGTTGCAAATTGCTTTCTAGATCACTTGATGTCAGAGCTATAGAAACTGAAAGAACAAAGCTATAAGCTGGTTTAATTGAGCATAACAAACTAAACTGCTATAATAAATAAATAAATAAACTAGCTACAAATCATTGGAAAATAAATAAATAAGCTAGCTACAAATCATTGGAAAATAAATAAATAAATGAGCAAACTAGCTACAAATCATTGGAAAATAAATAAATAAAGGAGGAAACTAGCTACAAATCATTGGAAAATAAATAAATAAAGGCGCAAACTAGCTACAAATCATTGGAAAATAAAAAACCCCTGTTTTATAGGTAGTGTCACAGAAATGTGACTGTTCTTAGTGGAAGGGCTTCTGAAGTAAAACTTACTTTGAAAATCTATTTTCACCTATTAAAAGAAAATTAATGTAAAATGATGCAGAATAGCTTTATTTTTACTTTTGCTCACTTGTCTCTTTCCTCCCTGCGTGCCCCCCCCCCAAAAAAAAAAAAAGAAACCCAACCCCAACCCTTCTTTCACTGCTTGTTGCCTTCATGACCCAGGTGTTCAATAAAGGGAACTGAAGTTTTTCATTTGCAACCCTCTCTCCTCCGTGATAGGAGGTGGTCTGAAGAAAATAAAATATTTCTTTTTAAGGTACTCTTGAAGCCTTGGTCAAAAATTTTTCCAAAGGGGAATTTTGGGGGGAAGATGAAGATTTCTGGGCCAGCTCCAGTAGTGAAGGGCAATGCGAAGGGGGCACATTTGATTTCTCAGCATCTCTGAAGGGTCTTGGTAGCTGACGAGTATTGAGGTGAAGCTGAAACATCAGTGATGGCTGGTGATGCTTGAGGAAGGGGTTGGGAGGCTGCTGCTCCTGAAACAAATGATGCAGACAGCCAGTAAACACAGAGTTGGTCTTTTCCAAGGAAGGAAGAAAATAGACGAGGGAGAGAGGGCTGTGGCGCCGAGGGGACAGGGCAACAGACTTGTTGGAATGCAGATACCTGCACTGAGCAGTCCATCGTGGAGGAGTGTGACATTGCAGAACGGGGCTTCAGGGCAGGGAAAGGCGGCAGAGGTTCAGGTGTGAGGAGGCGTTCTTGTTCCTACTGGACTTGCAGGCTTTTGCAGCCTGGCAGTACACAGACCTAGCACTGCAGAAGAGAAGGCTTGTTGAGAGAAGGACCGGCAGGAAGAACATGTCTTGGTTCTAACTGGTCTTTATTAAAAACCCAACGGCTGAAAACCAGCTGGGTGGTGGAGACACCAGCTTCCTTCAGAGCGCACCCGTGAGAAGGGCAGGCCTGCAGTGACACAGGGACCGCAGAAGGGTCAGGTAGCACACGGGGTCCTGATTTTCACTCTCGGGTGCCCACAGTCCCAAGATGGACCATATGGTGTTGAAGCTCAGGCAGTACTGGGACGCTTCTTACAAGTCTTCCCTGCAACCTGGGAGGTGAACCACTTTCTCGGTGGGTTAATGCTCCCAAAAAACTACAGTTTGGACAAAGGACTGTAGCTAGTGCCTCCTAGTGTTCCTCTTTATTTCCTTATGCGGCACCACGCCACGAACTGGGGCCACCTCAGCTGCACCAGCGTCACTCCCTGTGACCAGGGGTAGGCTGACTGCTGATGCACCTGTGTGGCACGGCAGATACGTGGGAGACATCCTTCTGCCGTCTGGTGAGGGGTGTGCTGGCAGCCCAAGGTCTCCTGGGCTGGAGAGCAAATGGCTGTATGCTGGAAACGGTCCTTCTTACTCAGAGCTTGTTAATGCCTTACACGCTTCAGGGGCTTTTCTGAGGAAAGGTGGTCTTTATCAACAAGTGGCCCAGCAGAATGGTCTGCGATGTGGTCTGGGAAGGGTGGTGCTTCCGCCGCTGCTGGAGCATCCCCACCAGAACGAGGTGCCCAGCGAGGACGGCTTGCCCGGGCAAAGTCACAATGAAGCGGTAGGCACCGTCTGCCTGTGGCGCTGAGGGACAGCTGATGCTGAGGAGTGCCCGCATCACGTGAATACGGTGATAGGGAAGCGTGACGGAGGTGCAGTCCGATCGCTCTGTTTCCGTTGAGCTTTCTTACGTTCGTTTGGCTTACCGTATGAAAGAGCACCAGAAAAGGCAATTCCACTCCGCAAACTGATTTCAGAGTCCCAAGCCCGCACTGACAAAGGACGCGGAATACGGCTCGGTACCTTGCTGAACAGAGGGGAAAATGCCAGAGGACACGTTGCCTCCAGCAAGCGATTGCGGAATCTCTTCTTTTGGCCCGTTTTTACTGCCCGAGGACTGCTGGAATCTCAAAGACCTTCCCCAAGTCCTCCGTGTGGAGTGGAGGTTCCTCCTGGCACAGCACGAGGCCAGTTTTTCAGCCGCGCTGTGGCATCGCCGAGCTGCACATCGCTGCTCCCCCAGCTTCGCGGAGACGTCGCTGGCTCATTCCCATAGGCGTTTTCCTCTTCTGTTCCAAGTGCGTTCGTTTGCTCCCATTTACGGTCCTTGTTTTCGGTGTCCAAATGGCAAGGGTGGAGGACTCCTGCAGCGGCTGACTGCTGCCAGGCTCCCTGTCGTCGCTTATAGTGGTTTAGTAATTCCCAAGCACAAACCCTTCACATAAATCCTATTTTTCTAAGGCTCCTAAAGTACTTCAGAAACGCCACTCAACCTGATCGGCACAGGTTTTTCCGTTATATGAATGAATGTTTTGTCCGTGCTATTTATTAGCAACTTGTTGAAGACGGGGGTTATTGTACCTACTCCTCCCTCTGCCTTTATTCAAGGGATCACTGATTGGGTACCCTACCCAGCTTTTTTTGGGTAGGGATGTTTAGAACACCTACCTTTTACTCACTGAGCCTATTCCAGGGCTTTTCACCTCTGAACATGGCCTGCTTAGAGAATTTCACCACGGCATAAAATTATAAACCGCCCCCCCCTATATACACACATATGTATATATATGATACCCGACCGTGACAGAACTGCTCCCTGACACAGCCTGTTGAACTGCTTTGTGCTAGACGTTTGAGGCGGGGGGACAGACACATTCCATGGAGCAAATTGCGCCGTGGTTCTGGTTTAGTTTGATATTTTATCAACATTTTACCTTGGTCAGTTGCATTCCACTTCCTCCAGTGATATTCCTCTTTGCAGTTTTCCGCCGTTTAATGTCGCTTTACGTGCTTTTTAGTTTTTCTTGGGCCACGGCCAGCACGTTTAGCTAGCTTCATTTTTCTTCAGAAGGCAGTACCATCGGTCCTTCAACTCGTTACTGCCCCTTCTCCAAAACTTTGTTGCTGCGATTTCATTGATATTTCACAGCAGACTTGGTCATTCAAGCGAGATGTCTGAGAGGTGAGGAGCTATGAAACGCGCACTACCTGGATAGTGGAGAGTAACTGCAAATACTAAATGACACGGCGGGACAAGAATTGCTCTGAACCCCTGACAGAACTGTCCTCAGTGGCGTGTTGTGATGCAGATCCGAGGGAGCTGCAAGCACCTTGTTGAATATTCACGTGTTGCATCCACTGATACCCACGAGAGAGGTTTTTGTTGTGCAGTGGAAGACAAAGAGCCGCTTTCAGTAGACAAGCTGGTTGGGGTGGTCGGATTTGCACAAGGATGTGGTGATAAAGACTTTGCACGTGGGGAAAGAGATGAAAATCCCGTGTTTGTTACTGTCACCTGCCAGCCGATGGGGAAGAACCCATAAAGGAAAGAGAAATGATTGGGAGTGTTAAAAAGGAAGGGAAGAAAAAAAAGATTTAGGGGAATGTTTCTTCTTCGTGAAATTCTGTGATTGATTATTTAATTATGAAGTTACAGATAATTTAGCTGGAAATAGGATTTTGAAGTGGATTGCTGTAAGAAACCTTAAGGCTTTACAGCAGTTTAAGCCTTTACTCATTTCTATTCTGTTATTTTTTTGTTACTGCAACGGAAAAATAAATCCGTTCCATAGAGAGAAGCCACCCTGGTAGTGAGCCTGAAATGTGCCTGGAATCACAATCACTTATTACCACTGAGCTAATCATGCTCCTTCATCAAATCTCTCCTCCAAATAGGTTTTTCCTCCGACGCCTGTTTAAAACAGACTTCCACGCTTGTTACCTACAGCGTTAGCAGAGGCGAGAGGAAAAAGGATGCAGACGTACTGAAAGCCGGTTAGCGGGGTACGCTGCCCGTCTGCTCCTGTTTGCTCTGGTGCTCAGACTCTGTAGCGAGGGAGGTTCACTCCAAGGCCCTTCTCAAGGTCTGTTCGCTCTCCAGGGCTTAGGGACCGAGTTCTGCCCGCTTCCTTTGCTCATTTGCAGTGAACAAGCGAAAACCCCACCAATGGTGTTTCCTGGCCGTCACCGCTGCGCTATCAGTGATGCTCTCCCTTCATCTCCAGAAGCTCTCCTTTTTGAGTAGATTGAAGCAGGAACGTGTGCTAAAGCGTAACTTCGCATGCCTCAAACCTTCGCTCCCATGCTATGGGAACCCTTCCGACCTGCTGGCACACACCCGGTTGTAATCCAGGGAAATCACTTCAAAAGCCAAAGGCGCGTTTCCAGAACGATGTGTTATGCCTTCACAAGGACAATCCTGTGGAGCGCTTTCCGAATCTGCTGTCTTATGGAACTGAGTGTTTCTAAACGCGCTGCAGAATCAACGTCGTGGTTTAGCTTTCTCTTCTGACTGAGCTTTTGCATAGAAATGGCTTGTGAGGAGGAGTGAAAGGTTTGAATACTGACAAATGTTACAGCCTCTGAAACTCTCAGCCGGGAGCCCCGCGCATCAGAAGGTGACTCTGGAGTCTTTTGCCCCCCTGCCTTCGCCGGGTCTCCTCACCACTGTAATGATCAGGAGAAATCTCAGGCCCTCCTGGTCAGTGTGCCAGTCTGTTCGGTGAATCCTGACGGTCATCCAGATGACCACATCCCTCGTCTAGAGGTCGGGGTGAATGTGACGCTTGCCCTTCAGGCAATTTGTGTGTGACCAAACATGGCTATTTATTTATTTGTGCATGCGTGAATCAAAAATTATGAGAAATAGCAGAGTTCATCAGAAAGCTGCAACTTACTGGGGTGGGGGGGGCAACCTATCACCGAACTGGGTTTGAGAACAAAGGCTCTTAGGGCTTCCTAGTCAGGGAGTGCCATCATTTAGAAAGCTTGCTCAATTAACACGCTGGCCGTGGCATACAAACCACGGAAAGGCTGTCACCGTGACATAAGCATTTCCCCCCCTGCCGCAGAACTTCAGCAAAAGACGTTCCCGTGCCTGTGTCCCTGGCGCATTTGTGGGGCAGTGAATGAACACACGATTGCCTGATCAGGACAGCGTATTGCTGCCCTGGATGGATGGATTCTGACAAAACCCCGTAAGAGCTTGGGTTTCGTGATTTTTGAAGTTAAACTTACTGACTTCTTAGAATGAAATGGTATTTTCCTTTACAAATCGACATATACTAAATGGCATTGAAAAGGTCTGTAAAACAATTATCTTGATAGAAAATTAAATAGGTTGTTTCTATCTGAAAGAAATGGTGCAGGGTGACGGGAAATGCATTTTTCTCCTGTTGAAAAATTTAATGTATCCTGTTTGGATAAACCAATTAGTATTGATCTATGTCTAGAAAACCTAGCTCTAGGCACTAAGGTATAGTAGCAGTAACAACAGCAACAGCAACAACAACAACAACAATAATAATAATAATAAACCCAAACCTGCTGTTCCTTGCCCAGGCCTGTTCCTACCTGATAACTTGGCCACGTAAATCTGGCTTTTCAGGGGTTATCACTAATTGTGCCCTCATCTGAGACCCCTGTGTCTGGGTTTGCAGAGGTACTGAGCACAGCTGGAGTCAGGCTACTCTGTGTGTCTGTTAACTGGGTGGAGGGTATTTATTTAAAAATGGGTACAGTACTGTTGGCAGCGGTGTCATGGAGACCCTGCATGGGAGCTGCTAGCTCCGGTTTCAGAAGCAGCTGTGAGCAGCTGGCGGTAGTAGAGCTGGGGGCAGTGGCGGTGGAGTCAGGAGGGCTGCCTGCGCAGGTTCCTCTGTGGACGGAGGCTCTCAGAGGTGCCCTGCTGAAAACCTGTGTGTGAGCAAATATTTAAAGATCGTGTCTCCATGGACATGGGTAAGGGAGATGAGTTGAGGTTCCCCTCGGTGACATCAGTTTTACCCATCCCAGCGGCTGGCTGCCTGCTTCTTTGACTTGTATAGTATCTTTTTTATCCTTTTGGTGGGTATTACCTGAAGTTCTGGAAAAGCAAGTGGACCCGTTTCCTTCACGCAGCCCCACGCAGCGTGATGCTGCTGCAGACCACCAGCAGGTCCAGCGCAGAGCGCTCGAGGGCTCGCGATGCGCTGGAAACAAAGGGTCGCAGCGGTGGGTGGTAACGCTTGATGTGAAGCAAAACTGGGAGGGTTGAGGTACGCTCGCTGGAAAAGAGAACCAGCCTGGGACTTAACGCTTCCACGCCTCATGCTGGAGGGAGTTCTGTTCTTACGTGCACCCGCGCTTCAGTCTCCCCAAGTGTTTGACTCCTCTCTGCTGTTGCCTCCCACTCATCCCTGTTTGGGTCCATCTCTGCCTTCCCACGGATGCTCTCATTCCTATCTAGCCTACTCAAGGCTCCAGATCCCAGACTTCACAGTGGGGATCTACACAGCCCAGCTGTCCTCTGCCAAGCGGCGTAAAGCCCTCCTGAGGTGGGAACGCCCTTGGTAGCACCAAGCAGAGGGTGCCTGCGTTGGCTGCTCGGCCCTGGAAACTCTGCGAGACACCGCGAAGCAGAGCCTGCGGTCATTTTTTAGCTCTCACTTCATAGTTGTTCTGCTGATCGCAAGAACAATATGGTATCATGAAGAAGCACCTACTGCCCTGTGCAAGCTGCCACCCTAAGGCAGAAAGTAACCGTTTTCCGAAAAGATTAGCAGCGAAAAAACACATTTCCCATTCACCAGCCTACGTTTTCAGAAGCAAGTAAATTATCTTGTCTCAAGCTTTTACTCTGAAAAAAAGTTTCCTCTAAGGAAGACGCCTAACATCCATCCAGACGGCTAAGCCAAGGCGCAGGTCTGCAATCAACCCCAGGCACGGGTACGTGCAGGCAGTACCAAACAATTCCAGTGTCAGTTGGCATTATCAGCCCTGCCTCCAAGAGATTCGGCTGCACAATGTGGGATTACAGTACGGCACCATTATTCAGCTGCTGCTGAGGCACGGGGAGGGACATATGTTATTATGCATTTGAATTACAAGGCATGAAGATTAATGATGTGCAAATTAGCGGCATTCTGCTACAAGTAATTTTTGCTTTCATTTGCCACTATCCTCCCTGAATGCCAACATCCGCTTACATTTACAATGTTCAAATGGTGTATTAAATACCAAATTAGATATTGAATCATCTAACTTTCCGTGCCGAAATGCATCTAATACAGAGAAAGTTTTTGCTTCTGTGAACTTCTGCTGCCCCTTCGTCAAGAACTGGTATCAGATAACATTCACAACGCGCAGCTTTATTTAAATTGCAGAGCTGCGTGACTATCGAGTATTCTTTGGCTTTTCGATTACGGCAAAGTATTAACTCCATCTGCAGGTTGGTCTGCCTTCTTGGTAATTCTCACCTTATCATTATCGCAGCATCATTTTCTATGTTTGCTGCATTCCTTAGGGCAAATGGATTTTTTTCCTGGGGAATAAAGAAAGACAGTTACTGCTTTCACCATCACAATACAGTATTCTGCTGCCAGGCATTTTTTACCTTGTAAGGCAGCTGAGGAGTGTCTGGTTTTGCCTTCTTTCCTCTCCTATGATTATGTTGTCTGTGACAAACAAAACCACATTTTCTCATTACTCCCATTCTTAATAATTTTTTTTTTTTCCTTCTAATACCAGGGCGGATAGAGTGTGTCAACATACAGTGTTTAAAAGTTCCCGAGGCTTTGATTCTGGCTCTCCTATGAAAATAAATATCTTGCTCGCTGAAAAGAATAATTATTTTCACTGGGACTACATAGGCATAAGGACTGCTCAGCCAAGTTGAGGTTAGCAGCACCTGCTTCTCTGTCCTACTACTTCTAAAACAAATAGTATTAGTTAGCTGCTGCTCATACTGCATCTTATGAGAAACAAGTTATTTTTGAGATGTTGGTGTGTTTTCCTCGGCTCTGTTTTCCTCCCCTGCTCTGTTCTCTGTGGTCAGGCTTACCTGGGGCGCTGGCAGTGGCTGACTCTGCCAGTGTTGGCACTGCCTGGCTTCAGATGCTGCGCGCCTGCTTCACAGCACCTCCTTCCCACCGCTGGAGCCTTCGGGTCTGCCAGTTTTGAAGGATTACATGCTGGCACGAATGCTCAGCCGTTTTCCCAGAGGAATCCGTTTCTTCCCTTATCCCTCCGAGAGTGGGATGTCAGCTCCTTCCATTTCCTTTGCCTCTGCTCTCTCTGATCCGAACTCTAACCCCTCTGGTATAAACCCTGTGCCCGGCTGCTCGACCCCTGGCGGGGTTTGTGCCGTTCGTTTGGTGCCATTCCTGTCCATCCCTTTGGTGTTGGGAGCTGGTGAGCTCAGGGATGAGGCTGAATCCCTCTGACCTGCCCCCAGTAAATGGGAGCCCCGGAGAGCACAGTGCCAGGGAGAAAAGCGGGCGCTCTGTCCGTGAGCCTGCCCCGAGGCTGGGACAGGGCGCTGCTTTCGTGTGAGTTAAAACGTCAGCGTTAACGTAAGTTTTTAATGAATTCTAACAGGAGTCAAAGCATTAAGATGCTGGCCTCAAACACACCTCATCCAGCTCGTCAGTGATTTGAGAGAATGACTTTTAAAACAGCCGGGAATCACTTGGAAGTCACCCTGCCTAGAGAAAGTGAAGGAGAAGGGTTGTCTCTCCTGATACTGCTTTTATGGACTAGCCACAAGATTATCATTGAGATAGGAAGGGGTTGGCTCAAGGAAATAATGTGGAAAATATTTAAAGCCACTTTTTAATGCAAATGAATTTAGACAGTGAACTTACTTAGGGAATACTTTGTTAAAGAACGACCTGGATTTAATACTTGCTTTTAACTTTATGGAATAAGAATAATAAAAAAATTTTCTGTCCTGGGTATAGTTAGTTTTGTACTGGGGTGTTGCTAAATCATCTGCTGAAGAAGTAAAATCCTTGGCTGAGGAGGGTGGGTCATCAGGAGGTAGAGCAGCTACTATAGTTTAGCCCTAGGTACAGGCTAAATGCAGCCGATACTCAAGTCTGTATGAGAAGGGCTAGAAATTAGGAGAAAATATTCCTCCTTTGGTGAAACGATTTGGATGTACTGCACACGCGGGTGAAATGGCAACCTCTTGGGAGCAAAGCCTCGCTCTAAGGGTGAGCTCCTTCCGTCGATCTCTAGATGCTGTCAGGGTACGGGTCCGTGTTTCATCAGATGCGCGTTTGGGTGCATCAAGACCCGAGTGAGTTCGTGTAACTGGACTCGGAGTTATGCTGTCAGTCAGCGTCTTAGGGACACACGCAACTATCAGTTCATCAGGACGAATTAAAAATCAGGCTGGTAAGAAGATTCTAAGCTGTGCCTTACGGCTTCTACACAACCAATGCTTTAATGCAAATTAGTTCTAATCAACATACACACACTCCCCCTGCCAGTGTATGTTCAGACATCATTCAGGATAAACAAGCCAAATACAGTTATTATCGTTTTAATTTGACCATATTGTAGAAATGTCAAAATATTAGCTGGGAAAATTAATTCCTACCATTTAGCATATGTTTTTCCTGAAATGAAATCAAGGGTATAGCAGTCATCTTTCTTCGAGTCCTCCCACAATATTGCAGGAATTCTTTTCCAAAAATTTGAGATTTCCTCATGCGTTTAACTGGCAAGAAGTCAGAAAATATTTGTATTTCTACATCCCTTTCCTAACTTCCTTTCTAATTTAAGTGCAAACAGGCAGGAGGTGGCCTGGGGTGGCGGTGTTAGCTCCATCTTGGAGATAACCCAGTATCGGCTAGATGGTGCCTTCAGGTACCTTAAAGCACTTCATGAACAGTAGCGTTCGATTTTACGCTGTTGTGACCTTAGGAACTGCTGCTTCTTTCACAGCTTTGCTCTGGGACTCTGGGGAGCTGAGGCTGAGGAGGGTCCCAGGAGGGACTCTGCCTCCTCCAAGCTTCGGTTTGTGTCTGGAGGGTACGTGTGATGTTGGAGGGGAGATGGATGCTTTCTCCTTCCAGCGAGCGGTGTGAACGGAGCTTTGAAGTGTGGGTTTGGTCTCCTGGCTCAGCCTTCCATTTGCACAACGCACTGTGAACAGACCGCGACTGCGGCACAAAAGCAGCTCCTGACGCTAGGCTGCTGCCCGGCTTGATGAGGTATTCAAAGAAAGAATTGGGCCGTCATTATTCCTTCAGTCAGAAGCCCTTAGAGTTGGAAGCTTTCAGTGTGTGTTTTTCTTCGAGTGCATCATTTCTTTCTGGGTCAAATCACAAACCATTTTAAAACCATATGCGCTTTTGTGTCACTTCTGTGCGAATATCACAGCTGTTCCAGGGTCCTTAAGGTGTCCTAAATGTGGAGTTTTCAGGTGTGCATTCATTATTTATTTGGAGAAGTCAGTGTGTGGAGATAATGTATTTTTTTGGATGATGCATTATTGTATTTTAAAAGTCAAGAGCATCACACTAGAATGTTGTTTAAAACGATCACAGGGTTTGTGCATTAATTGGGACAATATTTGCTACAGAGGACAGTTAGTGCATAGTCCTTATTGCAGGTGGCACAATAGAACACATCATATGGCAGGGGCACTGTCACGTCTCTGATTAGAAGCAAGCATGGAAGAATTAATACGATGGGAATAACGTGGGAACAGCTTCACGACAGGACTATGGCATGCGCTCGCCTGAGCATCAAGGACAGGCAGCGCTCTAACTGATGGCGAAAGCCTTTCTTTTGGTCCCTGAGCTAGCAGGAAAAAGTTCCCTGTCTTCAGATTTTATCATCAAGGGTCTTTCCATGGCATGCAGGTGGTGGTCTTCATGTGTAGGTGGTATTTTGGCATAGGCGTGTATTTATGGCTAAGGTGCTTACGCTGATTGGAAAACTTGTATATTGAGTCATTTTAATAAAGTTTCGGTGAAATCTCTTTAAGGAAACTTTTCCTCACTGCCCTCCTGAGTTAATTTTATCTGCATCCGTGTGGATGTGCAGCTGAAAATAAGATGCTACTTATAATAAGATACTACTCCTAATTGATTCAGGGAAAAGAGAAAAAGATTGAGGGCTGGTTTGGGGAATGTAGTGAGAGACGCGACGCAAGATGCAGCCAGGCAAATAGTGACATCTCGCACCTGTGAGAAACAGTGGCTTCCAGATCCCAGCTTCTGCCAAACTCCAAACTCACCACGACCCAAAGCAAAACCGTACAAAATAATGATTTTTATACAGGTACACAAACACTTGTATTCTATGTGAATATGGTCTTCGCACCTTTAGATTGCCTTAACACCCACCACACCTTTCACAGGCCATCGTGTACCCCCGGACTGCCACTCCGAATTAAATAAATACTTATCCATTTTCCCGTGTAACTTCTAAGAGCCAGCATTTGCTGGTTGCGGGCAGCAGGGGCTTTGAGTGCTGTCTCCTCCTAAGGCAGGGGCAATGGCGACAGTCATACGTCTAGTTTTTCCTACTCTTCTTTTTGTGTTTCTTCTTGCAAGGTCTGCAGCCACCTTTTGACTTCTCTGGCAGCACGTGGAAAGCCGGAGGGTCTCCGAGCTTCCACGCTGGGTGACAAACTGGGGGGTGGTGGATGTGGAATGCTAAGTGTTAGCACAGGGTTGCTGTTGCAAGGAGAGCAAGCAGCGCACATTAATGAGAGAGGCACAATCCTGAGAAAAGTGACTGGATGCTTAATGTATCCGTCTTGGTTTCCCTGGGCTAGGATCACAGGCCAGCCGTGGTGTGCAGGCTGTAGGAGCTGCGAGTCAGCCGGGGCAGCTGCCCTGAGCTGGCTAACAGAGGTATGCCATACCATGGACATGGTGCTCATTACACAGGGCGAGGCTTGCTGAGAAGGGGGGGCTCCTCCTGCTTCCTCTTCTCCCCATCCCTGCAGGGTTTCAGCATGCCGTTCTGCTCGCGAGGACTGCTTTCCCGTTGGTTGTGACTGCCGTCCGTTCTCTGGGCCGAGCACAACCTTGTGTCCTTCGCGTTAGTATCAGTTTCTGTACTTTAATACGAGTTTGGCTGTTGCAGTAAATCTGGTTTTGTTTCAACCAGTTTGATCTCCTCTCCTTTTCCTGACTCCCCGTGTTGGTTGAGGGCGGGGTGGGCCGTCAGGTGGTAGAGCAACTGCCACGGTTTAGCCTGGGGTGTGGGTTAAGCACAGAGCATCCCCGAAGCTTCCATCGTAGGCGCGTTGCAGGCAAAGCCTGCTCCCCAGGGTGGTGACTTCAGGAGAAATGGTTGCCCGTAGCTGTCAGGTGCCTGCATTAGCCAGGGCAGGCGGTACCACCTGCACGTCAGGCTGTCCGCAGGTCTCCACGGGGGCTCTGTGCAGGCTGGTTGCAGCCCCGGGAGGCTGCAGCTGCTGCCGGGGATGGTTTCCGAGGCTGGCGTCAGCCCCTCTCTGCGCCCTGTGGGAAAGCTTCGGCAGAAAGGGGTTTTTGCTGCTCTCAAGAAGGAGGTCAGAGGAGAAAGCCTTGCTTTTGCCCAGGGTAAAACCCCTGTATCAGTTTAGTGAAGACATTCAGCCTCACCCAGAGGGACATGATGGTTTAAGGCTGAGGCAAGTGCTGTACCAAGGCTGTGCCCTGGGCTTTCTCTGGCTCTGCTGCGGTTCGTGTGTTGGCAGCAGCAGCCGATGGGGGTTTGGTAGCTGAATTCTCCGAGTCCTGAGGGGATTCAGTGCAATGCAGCGTCCCTCCTTTCTCACTCAGATGACTTGTTGCTGAAAGGCAATACTGAGCTCGGTGGAAGCCTGTGCGAGGGGTTCTTCACCGCTATGGGTTCAGGAACCACAATCCAGACCTCGCAGACAAGCAACCGTGCCTAGCTAGGCGTGCGTTTCCAGGGTTAGCTCTACCTTATATTCCACACGCCGTGTTGTATTTCAGAGCTTTTCTCTCTAATGGTCCATGAATCCTCGCTGCTTCCTCTCTGAATTGGTGTTTAAAACCTGCTGGTTCGTTAAAAGGAATATACATCGTGGTTCTGCGTGGTGGGTTCTTTTTTCCTCCCACAAGAATGAGCAGTGCTGCCAATTATTGGCACATGGCACCTGTATATATCCCTGAAACATCTTCTTCTCTTTCGGTGTGATGGTTTTAAGAAACCTGTATAGGTAGGAACCTCTCCTCTGTGGTCTCCTTTTATTGTAGGACCTTAACTTATCAGGGAGGGAATAATGCAAAATTTGTAATAGTAATTGTGGGAGTTTAAGACCATTTGATTGTTCATAGTTTCTTGCAGGAATCATGTATTGCGTGCGCTGAAAAGACAGACGACGGCAAACCAGTGTTTTTTTCTGAATGCAAAGCATGGCAAAAGAGCATTTGGGCAAATTTCGAAATACAGTGCTTTGGTTTTTCTAACCGGTCAAGTGCAGGGGGTGAAAAATTAATGATGAAAAAACGGTACCATTGAACACTTTCTACTTGGCGTGCGCGGGAATGTCACACGCTGCTGCAGTGTTCGCTATACTGCGGCTCCTCCAAGAGGGTTTCCTTGTGTCCAACGGCTGTTGTGGATGGATTTTCTAATTTTTCTTTTGCACTGTATATGTAATGAGCAGAACAGATCTTAATTCCTGAGAGGAAGATATTTATGCAAAGTTCAGTTACATTAGCTGAGATATTTCTTGTTGAGGGACATCAGGATTGTTGAGATGTCCCTGGAAACAGGTGGCTGAAAAATTAAGAAATCAAACTCCAAATTAATGGGAGCTAATCAACTGATTGTGTGTCTGATCAACACAAATTATCTGCCCCTGTGATTTTCATGCTTGCTAGGTAGCTCGTTGGTGACGTTCCTGAAGCTGTAGGTGTAGTGTGATGAATAAATCCCTGACTGATGGCTCTGTATGTAATCAGCGGCACTTGGAAGAGCCTCTGATTTCTTGGTCTGTGGAATAAATGTATGCAGGCACACATAACCCTTTATGGAGTGTTTTGGACTTGAGAAAAGATGTCTTGCGGTGCCAAAAGTACATTCCTTTCCAAAGCCCTTACAGTTCATCAGCGAGATGGTGCAATGCTGTCGGTGGGTGCTTATATAACACCGAGCAATGTCGTGTCATTTCACCCCCAGGATTCAAATGGGGCTTAAAGTTCGGTGCACAGATTCAAGGGGGAAGGCAATTTTGGTATGTTCTTGTGGTGGTGTCCTGGAGGAAACAGGAGTGGGGAGGTAACCATGCTAGCTGGATTTCATTTGTTGCTTTTGTCACTATTTTTACTTTCTATTTTATTTAGTGATACAGGCAGAAAAAGTAAGAATGCATCAATGGAATTTGCAGCTGGCACAAAGTTGGGAGCATTTGTCTGGGAAGGAGGAGAAGCAGGCAGAAGGATGCATAAAACCTGTTTGAACTACTAAAGGAATAATGCAAAAGCTCATAGGTGTTTCTTAGCTATACATGTAGTCTGGATGAAAATCAGAAGATAGCCCGCTGTCAGAAAAATAAGATTTTGAAGTAACCTTCCTGTAAGGGTAGTGGAAGAAAAACTGTTCTTGAGATAGAGGTAGTTCAGCTGCAAAATTATTTGTGCCATTGCCTAGTAGCAACAGCCTTGATGATGCTGGAGAACCTTCCAGCATCCTTCTGTGCCTGTGTTCCTAGTCGTGCCATCTCAGCTCCCTGTGTGTCTACACAACATTTTGCACTTTGGAGGAGAAGTGAGGGTAGGAAATCTGGATTTGCCTTTGCAAGCCTGTAACAGAGTAAGCCAAGAGTAAACGATATACTCAGGGAGTGTAGCTGCCAAACTCTCTATACAGCATGTCTAAGTTATTGTATTTGGAGATGTGTTATCAGCCAAGTCTTCTGGTTTTGCTGGGACAGAATCGGGGACCTGCCATGGTCTGCAGGCCATGAGCCGTTTGGAGTCCACCAGGGCAGCTGCCCCGGCTGGCTCGCAGGTGTATCCCAGCCCAGAAACATCATGCTCAGGATAAAGTGGGAGGTTTGCTGAGGAGTGAGGAGCCTCCTGCTCGGGCTCCTCCTGATCCTCTGCCTCCTCTTCATTCTACTCCATCCCTTGGAGGGGCTCGGTATGCAGTTCTGCTCCCGAGGAGTTTTTTCCTGTTTATTGTGACTTCTGTACATTCACTGGGCTGAGTAAAACTTTGTTATGTTTTATGTTGGTATTAGTTGGGCTGTTTCATTAAATCTTTCTTCATTTCAGTCCACGGATCTCCTCCTTTTCCCAGTCCTCCTTCTCTGCTGGGGAGGCGATAGAGCAACTGCTGTAGTTTAGCCCCAGATATGGGCTAAATGTAGACACCAAGTTAATACAATATTCTGCCAGAGTGGCAAAGGCGTGGTAACATGCTGGAGTAACAGTTGAAAATTCCTTATATCATCCTTCAAGCTATGCATAGTATGATGTAATTTCAGCTATTTCTCAGTGGAAGTTTTGAGAAACTTCAAATATCAACGCAGAGTTATGACTTGTGCTAAAGAAGATCATTATTCTTGTTGCATTCCAAAAGCAGTCCCGACGCTTACTCGCCTGTGTGATGAAGGTACATTCAATGAATGTGTGTCCGGGGAAACCTTTTAATGAGGAGAGTCAGGCATCATCACCTCTACCATCAATACAAAGAGGAGGAATTTTTGTCATGTGTTTATTTACTAGTCATCACCTTTTATCAACTATTTGTCATTATAAGCAAAAGAGTTAAGCTCTTATTGCTTGTCCAACACGTTCCAAAGGTACTGAGACCTACAGGATTCAAGCAAAACAGTAATATGAAATGTATACATCTCTGGTTGAACAGGGATAGAAACAGAGACAAGCCTGGATGTTTTGCTGGTTTGAAGATCAAAGGGCAAGTTCACAGACCTGTTGGAAATGAGAAGGGAAGAGCAGAAGGAAGACGATTTAGGGTAGAGATTTTTTTTATTGTTGTTTTTCCTAGTACTGGTGGCCGTTGTAGGATATGGATTCTATTCTTTGCGTGATCCCAATGGTGTCAGCTATGCCAAATATTGGGGAGACCACTTTGAAGTTAATGTACTGGATAGGCTTGGGGGGGTGGGAATGTGTATAATGTGGTGCTTGGCTCAGGGACCCTGTGTGTGACTTTGGTTTAGGTGGGGCAGAAATGTCTAAAAACTGAACTGGAGTTTTTGGATATTTTGTCACATAAGACTGAGTCTTGTTTGAAGACTGTTAGAAATGTTAACTGGCTCTAGGAGGCTGTTTCTGAAATGTCCTGGAGCTTTGGTTACTTGGCTACAAAATGAGGGGTTTTGTTTTCTCCCTTTTCCTGCTTTCCTATATTTATAATAATAAGGAATATTTTAGACTTTGTGAATACTCTGCAATTACTACAATGAGGCCCTGGTCGAAGCTGTGATTCCTATATGCTGTTGTGCTAAAATACTGTAATTTCAGAGATTTAAGGGAGTGATGAGGGGGAATTCCCTCATGGTCAGTGTGGAAAGGAAACTGGTTTGGGAAAAATAAAATGTGCAAAGGCCATGTGCTAATTTTTTAAACAAAACCATCTTGTTCAAGTCAGGCAGAGTTAATAACCTCAAGTGCAGACCATCGAGCCTCCTCTATATGGGAGGGCAGCTCCGATTGCTTCTCTGTGCTCGTTCCTTTTATCATTACACTAGCTTGTGTAACACAGGAGCCTCCCTCTGAAGGACTCAGCGTCTGACCATGGTATTAAAACTGGTCGCAGCTAGGTAGAAATAAAATATTAAAAAAAGGGGGTGGGTAGGTGGTGGAAAAATACAACCCCTGGCTTCTCTGAGCTAGAGAGGTGAGATCTAAAATCAAAACAAATAGAAAAGTTAGGAAACATCCGAATGCGAGCTAAGACCTCTGGTCCTCAGCTTGGCAGTGGTGCACCCACTTCATCCTCGTTCACCAGAATTACCTGTCAATCCTTCCCAAATTTACCAGCGGAGGAGATCAGCCGGTTTCCACGGAAGGATGTTCTACAAAACTTCCCTGACAACCTGACCCTTTCCTTATTACGTCTGTCGTCTGTGACACAAATTCTTGTCTGTAAACAATTTTTTTACTCTTTTCAGAACACGGAGTGCCATTGCGGTCAAGTTTTTCCTCCCTCATGAGGAGATGATACGGGGCTAGAGCTGTTAGGACTTTGTGTGCTTCCTAAATCATCAGCTTTCACTGGATGTTTCTGTGATACCTTAATTTCTCATCCTTAATGGGGCAGCCGGGGATGAGTAAACACTTCAAAATGTGACACCACCATTTTATAACACTAGCCAGCATGCTGTCCTGTAATGATGGTTTCAGCGCTAGTCCTATCTTGTCGGAGCTGTATCTGCAGGTTATGGCTATGTTTTGTTTTAAACAGGACATCATTCTAAGGTGTGTGCCAGGGGCATCTGCATATGCTTTGAGCCCTCCTAAGGAACACAAAGCCTTTAAAGCTATGGCGAAAACAATTTCACGAGTTTTCTCCACGAAAAAAGAAAACGTCCGTCGTTCGGCTCAGAACAGAGGTTTTGCCCAGGTGTGATGGAGGAAGTGTGCTCTGACTTGCGCACGCACCTTCCCACGTGGACTGTGTCTGCTTCAGTCTGCGTCATCGGGGCAGTGAAAGGGCAAACTCTGGGGAGCGCTCAGCCCACCAGAGACCAGAGGGAGCGTGGGGCTGCCTCTCCCATGGGGCCTTAGCGTGGACCTTAAGGGGAAAATGCAGGTTTGGGCTGAAGACTCGATTTGAAATAACATTTACGCCTAAGAAATATGGCAAGCTACCTCTTGAATGTAGGTAGGGTTTTGCACAACGGCGAGTTGGGGCATGTCTGTTGTGCGATGTAACGCAGAGATGACAAGCTGTCACCGAGAGCAGGTTCAGAAGGCTCCAGCTGATGCTGAGGTGGGAGAAAACTTTTCCCCCTGCTTGTAAACAGCAAGGAAACGCCTCCTCAGCACCACTGGAGATCACCAACCTCTTGCTTCCACCAGCTCAGTGGATTATTTAATCACTTGCTCAGCTGCTCAAAAAAAAAAAAAAAAAAAAAATCCCGTGGCCGCTGAGTTTAACCCAGGGTCAGCTCAGACCACTGGTAGCTAAGCCAGATTGAGTCCTTGAAGCCTGGAGGAGGTAACGGGGATTTCAAACCAGACTTCTGCTGCCAGCAGGAGAATCACCCCATGACGTGCACCAGGCTGGCCGAGGGCTTGCAAGACCTCGGGTAACTTGTTTAAAGTGACCTTGAGTTGCTCTATACAGTGCTGCACCTCACGGGAAGAATGTGTCATCTACCGGCCTTTTTTTCCCTACTTAACTGAACATTATTTTACTAATACTCATGTGCTTTGAAGTGCATTTGTTCTGCTTCGTTTGCTGATGCCAGACTCATTTTCTTTTCTGAGATTACTAGAAGGAAGATAATTGAAAAAGCGTAATTTAAAAAAAAAGGGGGAATATCTGTCGACAGAAGATACCTGGTTGAGGGCTGTGTTTACCCGTCTGGAAAACAGAAACGCTGTGTAAGGACCCTGCACTCGCCGGTACAACACGGTGAAGGGTTTGCCTGCAAAGCTCACCTGTCTCAAGAAGGGTTCAGGGAATTTCCGCTGACAGCACTTGGATGGCCTGAAGGATGTCCCCCAGCAGGGACACATTAATATTCCCGTACCTCAGGCTGTACATTCTGCAGCTGTATCTGCCGGTGTTGCTGGTCTGCCCGTGCTTTTCTGAATTTGATTTCTCTCTGCTGGCTTCTGCAGCGTGCAGTCATTTACTACCGCTCGCCTTTGAGACAGTACGTGCTGTGGTAGTATCTCCAGTCTTTGGCACTTCTCCCGTGGTTCTTCTGCAGCACTTACTCTTGTACTTGCTCTTCAATAAAGTGTTTCTAGGGTTTTCCTCCAGTCACTAAACCATCTGCTGCTTTATTTTATGCCCTATTGCCTTTGGATTTCGTTGCCTTTATGCAACACAACTGCATGCCTTACGTTCTGGACCGGTAACGGGAGTGTGCTGCCTGTGGAGCGTGAGCATCCGCGTCGGCCCCGAGAGTTTGCTGGTGAGTAATTAAAATGAGAAAAAGAGGTTTGACATGTGTGACCCCTCAAGGGTCAGAATCTGCTTTCTGACCTCTAGCCTAGGGTACCTGCGGCTGTGCAACCCCCCTGACTGCTCGCAGGGAGCTTGCACAAAAGACAGGACTTGCAGCAGCACCTGATAAACATCAGGAGCTACCTGCCCCCAGGGATATCGGTGCCTCCAGTCCAGATTCCCTTAGCTGCATCCCGCCTGTGCTGCCTGAGAGTGCCCCCAGCTCACAGTGACCGGGGGATAAATGGAGCCCTGCCGGAGAACCGCTTTGGAGCTCGTTCTCCTCGGAGCAGCAGGTGATGCAGCTGGAGGCTCTCCCCTCAGATCGGGACGCCGTCCGAGTGTACCTCCCTGGGATGGAGTGACTCTCACCCGGCGTTGGTGAGTGACCCTCTGGGTATCACTGGGTGAGAGATCCTCCCTTTGTATCAGTGAGCTGGGCACGTTTTGGGTCATCCTTCCTTAGAGGGTGTTCTGCGGTGCTCAGCAATCTGCTGTGCAGTGACAATTCCCAACCGACGTCCGAACCGGTACCATCGGAGTGCCGGGCGCATTTGTTTGCCGTAAACCCACGTTTTGCGGATAGCTGCTGCTCTCTGCTCTGTGGGTGCCTCGCGACAGTACCAAGTCAAGGCGCACCCCGGCTCTCCTGTGTCCTTCATTAACGTTTGCCTCTTGGGCATTACCAGATTTAGTTTTGACACGTCTTCTTCCAAAAACTCCTGTAGAATATGTAATGTTTTCCAGACTAGCTTGTGTATGAGACTCCGCCTTGTTGCTCTAGTTGATATTCTCTCCACAGCTGGAAATCAGATTTTACCCTTTTAACAGTCTCTATGTCCTTCACTCAGCGTTATGTCGTAGGTATTTTTGTCACACACTCAAATTATTCCCTGGCTGTAGAAGGCCCATTTGGACATCTGCCAGAATCTGTGGTGAGTATCGTAAGGACCTGGGGGGGGGTGTGGGGGTTTTTTTTCTTTTTGTTACTAGCCTAGTTTTTCCTAGTTCCTACTATCTTTTCCTAAAAAATAAAGTTCAGTTTCCTTGACATCAGTTCTTTGTCTCCCCATGTGATCAGGAAAGTAAGAAATTAATTCACATATTCTGTTGTTGCTGCCTCTGCTATTGCCACTTGCTTCAACTGTCTCTGAGTTACGACTGTCTCTCTTCAGCTGACCTTTTTTATCTTGCATCCTGGGAAGGACATCCCATTATCTCTCAATGGGTGCAGGGCAACCTTCATTCTCTTCTTGCTTCAGTTTTAAATGTCCTGAGAATTCTGCCTCCTCTCTGGGATCTGGCATGTTATTATCTCAAAGGCATACTTTTTTTGCCTTTTTTTTTTTCTTTGCTGTTGGTTACTTTTTGCATTTCCTTATTCCTCCGAGCTGGACAGGGTCTACCGCCATCCACCACCGTTGGTCAACCGCCATCCACCACCGTTGGTCAACCGCCATCCACCACCGTTGGTCTACCGCCATCCACCACCGTTGGTCAACCGCCATCCACCACCGTTGGTCAACCGCCATCCACCACCGTTGGTCAACCGCCATCCACCACCGTTGGTCAACCGCCATCCACCACCGTTGGTCAACCGCCATCCACCACCGTTGGTCTACCGCCATCCACCACCGTTGGTCAACCGCCATCCACCACCGTTGGTCAACCGCCATCCACCACCGTTGGTCAACCGCCATCCACCACCGTTGGTCAACCGCCATCCACCACCGTTGGTCTACCGCCATCCACCACCATTGGTCTATCCCCATCCACCACCATTTAGCAGTGGAAAAGTAAATAGCAAACACAGTACTCTTTAAATGCTTTTGCTTTTTTTTGAGTATGTTATCAGATATTTTTCAGAACTTGCCTTACTCTTAAAATGCACCTTGCTCAGACTCCCTATCCTTCCCAGACAAAGACCTCTCTTGGTATTGAAGAGCTGCTCGTTGTGAATCTAATTAGACGGAGTCTGCTGTGACTTGAATCATCGTCACTTGTAGATCTAGCAGTGCTGGCTGTGCTTCTGGAGAGAGCCACGCTCCCTCCCCACGATGGTTTGCACTGCCCCTTCTCAGGCAATACCTAGAGGAGGCTGTCTCACTGGACACGGAGCACTATTTATGTGTCTCCTCTTTTCCTCATTTGTGGTAACCCCTGTAACCAGAGAAGCAGTTTAGTGCTGTTGCCAGCTGGTTGTATTTTGTGGGAGGTCTGAAATGTTTAAAGGGGAAGAAAACTGACTGTTTGATCAACCCAACACATCCCAAGTAATTAAAATAAAGAACAGGTTGTCATGAAAACAGGTTCGGACTGTGAGGTCCTCTGGGCAAACCAGGCTCTGGTGAAAGGACAGAAGCGTTTGGAAATACGTCGGGGCACTGCAGCAGTGTGGCTGTGCAGGCTGTCTGCAGGGGCTGTGGTAGATGGTTCCATACGGGAAGGTCTCTGCATTGTACAGAGGGTTCAAAGCGAATGGCGTCAGGCTGCACCTTGCATTGTTCCAGACTCCTGATTAGTTGTATGAAAGCTGGCAGATGTAGTTCCGTTGTAGTGAGATCATAACAGTACTTATTTTGCAGTTCCGCTGGAACATAGCAGGAGTTAAGGGCTTTCACGGTGACAGGGCTAGGCTCCTTGCTGCTGTACGATGGCTCTAGTCTCCTAAAAAAATCAGATTGCCTTCAACTGATTGTGGACATCCTTTCCATGTGTGGGGTGTTTTTTTTTAAATGTAGACTTGTTTTTTCATCAAAGCTTTTTTTATCTTTTCTGTGAAGATCAGCATGGCTTTTGAAGACCAGCTACATCAGTTATTACTGAAGCTTAATCGTTCCCTGCCACCCACACTCAAACGCCCCTTCCCAGCTTCCTTGGGGGCTTATTTCACCCAATTACCACGACTGCTGAACAAAGCTAGCCTTTGAGGCAGACTCATGGACTGGGGAGCAAATGCCTGCCTTCCCTGGAGTCCTTGAAAAGCTCTTGGAGTGTCAAGACTGATAGCCCTGCCGGATGTTTTCTTGGTCCTGATTAGAGCCTGCCTTACTTCATCATCTTGTTTACACTGAGATTTCCTTAGGAGGAGGAAGAAACCAAATAGCTGCTTTTATATCAATTCTCACTTGTGAAAGGTAGTGATGGATACAGATATTTTCAAAATTAAGTCCAGAAGATCTGCTTTCTACTCTAAATTCCCAGCTCTGCTATTCATTCCTTCTGAACCGAGGGTAATGGCACATTCTGCCTTTTTTTTTTTTTTGGCAGCATTTTTGGTAGGGTTTCTGGTATTATCTTTGTTTTGCTTTTTTTTTTTTTTTTTGATCTGTTTAGATGCTGTCCTGGCTTTTAAAGTGATTTCATTCCCAGTGTGAGTGAGCGGTGTTCCGTAAAGTGGCAAGGCACCCAGTTCCTCTTGTAATCAGGGGCACGCGTTGAAGGTCACGTCCATTGGTTTGTGCGTAAGCAAGGTATATGGCTCTCAAAGGCTGTGTCCTGGGACCTAGGCAGGAGGCTCCCTCCTGCTGGAAGAGTAGGTGTTGGGTAACTTCTAACAGGAGCTGAAAAATGACACCGTGTGAATTGGGTACAAAGATGTAGTCCCAGAGTCTACTACCAGCATACAAAATTACTTTGAAGGTAGCATGATGGATTGCTAGCAGTATTTGATCTTTAACGAGTTTCTTCTCTGACTTCATAAAGCCCAGTGTGGGTTAATACTTGTTCTCTGGTTAAAACACAGCATCCCTTGGGTGAAATTAATGCTCAAAACTAAGAAGTTTATTTTTGGACTCAGGGGGGAAGAAAAGCAAGAAAGAATTGAGATGCATGTTAGGTTTTTTTTCATTGCAGGTGTAAAATAATATTAAAAAATTCTTCTTACAGTAATAATAATTTTTTCCAGTGCACCTTCTCTCACCAATTTTGGTTTACACCATCCCACAACTACCACATTCATTTCTATCCTTATATTTATTGATCATGCTGTTGTTAATAGATTATCATTATTACTTGAAATCAAATGAAGATTGCATACTGACCTGCTAGATTCATGATTTTCTTATCTTTTCAATTCTTTTAATTTCTAGAGTTTGTAGAAAAGACTCCTGAAAAAAAATATATTTGCCATCAAATATCCAGGCAACAGAATGGTTCCCGAAACATTTCTTCTATAAATGCTCATCACCCATTTTGACAGCGCTCTGGGAGGAGAAAGAATACCCAGTGATTTGAGTAATCAGTCATACCTGATGAATTGCAGAGAGCCCACAAAGAACGCGCTACGTCGCGGTTGGTAAAACTCAGCAAGCGGTCTGTATGTGGCTGTAGCTGGCCTCAGGTTCCTTTGTGTGACAGATACATTGCCAAGGGTTCGATGGCCAGTTCTAGGACTGAGACTCGTTTTTGAAGGCGCTGATTTTTTCGAACCAGTTTACTGTTTAGGTTGATGCAGGGATAGAAGACGAAAGGCAATCTTGAAAAATGTCCTTAGACATCAGTGATCGTACATCCTCTTAAACCAGACCCACAGATAGGTGGCAGTGCTCTAAGCACTACCTATGACGCTTAACAGCCTAGGACTTAGCGTTACAGTGCAGTTTGGGGTAGAAATAATCTGTAAGGGAGACAAAGGGAGATCTTTTACAAGGCTCGCAGGATGTTCAGTGCTTATATTATATTCATAGACTGCCATTTTCATTTCAGGAAGCTTTTAAGTTATGCTTCATAGAGAAATAAGACAGAAGGAGGGAGAACAGTAAGGCATTTTCAGTAAGTTTTGTAATTAAATTCTCCTCTATCCCTGTCTAGGATGAGGAAATTTTGCTGAAGTACTTTGCCCCCAATTAAATGCTTTTTTCATCATAACTTTCTTACAAAGATGAAGAGTAGGTGTTTTTTGATGGAAAATGAAACCCACCTCTGAAGTCCAGTCCTTTGCTCTTTTAATTCTATTAAACTTCGACTCGTAGGGCAGGGCTGACATCCGGACTGTCACTGATGTGCCGCAAGGTGCAGTGGCAATCTGTGTGATGTCACATTAAGACCTTTTAGCCATTCATGGTTTGCAAGACTGGCACTTTCAGACTAATGTGGTTTTTATCAGTCTGATGGTAATTTGGATGCCAGCAGTGATAATTCTGGCTGATCAGTAGTTCTTTTGGTAACCCGATGGATGTTTGTCTGTTGTTTTGTAGCTAAAAGTTCTTCGGGCAATTAATATTTTAGGAGGGAAAGAGTGAGAATGTGTATGAACATGGGAAAAAGAGTGCTTGTTTATCTGAGCATGTTTTCTAAGCAAGTAAGGAGAAAAGGATTAATTATTCTGCACATTATTTCTCACTCTAAGACAATATTTTCTCAGTCTGGTTCCCAATCCACCTTTAACAAAAGCAGCTGGTAGAAGCAGACTGCATAGGTAGTACCTCATTGGTATAAATATGTCACTGTCTGAACGACTCGGTTTCCTTTTTCCACTCTAATTCTCATTAATTCTGTGAGAATAATGGCCGTTTCAAGTCTTTCATTAGTACCTGTGTCACTTCACTGCCAGTCCCCCAGCTGCTGGTATTTTGAAAGCTTAACTCATTACTAGACCTCTGCAGAAAAGCGGAGTGCTCGTTTACAGCAGAGCCCACGGACGCGGGAATGGCGGGGTTCGTGCCTTTGTACCTCACTCGGTGTGTTCTATGCCAGCCCCACAGAGCAGCCTATCCACCCAGGCAAGTGGAGGAACCGCCCCCCAATATTCTCAAACGCAGCTTACAGAGAAAAAGTGGCAGTAGCATTGTCCATATTTTCGCAAGGTGACGTACTCAGCGCACCAAAGCCGTAATTTTAAAAGGCATTTCATGAAATGTGATAACATTTAATGTCTAGACGCCTAAGTGAGCAAATGACTCTTCGTTATACACCAACAGACAGAGTAAATGTTGTTGGTGAACTAACTTACAGGGATTACTAATAGCTTTTAGACACGTTGCTCAGAAAAAGCTAGTGACACCACCCCTTGAATCAAACTCGCTGTAGTCCTGCAGCTGATCAAACGACAGGATAGACGTTACAACGTTCAGCATTGAACTGCGAAGGAGCCCGGATAAAAGTACTCTGTGAAGTGCCTGCAAAGGGTGTGATGAAGATGGATAGGACAGTTTGATATAGATGAAGCTGCTTTTAGGAGCCATCTGTGTTTTTACTGATGAGAATGAATTTTAACTAATGAAAACCTCAGTGATGAATGTTCTCCACATTGCAGCAATTACACAGTGTGATTAGATTTTATGTAGTGACTTAAAAAAGAGAGGTTGAAAATCCTGCAAGGAACATCTGCCTTATTTTGAGCTGCAGTTGAGTGCTGGTGTTTGTGAGGTTTTTTTCCCCCCTCAGCTCTCAATTGATATACCTGTTGGAAAATTCCAGGGAAATTTTGCAGATCTAAATAAAGAGCAAATGTGCTTGAAGATGGGAATTGGTCCTATCCTTGCCAAAAGTGAAGTGACCTCTGTCGGTTAATGTCAGAGCTGGTAATCACGTCCCCATAACCTAAAAACCTGGACTTCTCTTTACAGTGCAGATTGCAATTTAAAAAAAAAAAAAAAAAAAGTGGGCGAAGAAAATTCTGGTTATGATTAGTGATCTCTCTGTATATCAGTAACTCTTACGGGTTGCTTGGAGGAAAAAAGTCTTATCAGAAGGAATATGAGCTGCGTACTCTTTTTCTGCGAAAGGGGATTCTAGTTTTTCAAGCAGTTTTGCCTTCCTTTCCCTAAAACGCATAGTTTGTGGAAATATCTTCCAGGTGCTGGGCGACTAGTCTCTAGACCCTGGAAAGAGGTGGGATCTCAGCTAGGTTAGGTACCCCAAGTACGTACACACACCAACGACTCGGATTCTCATTACAGCCAAGGAGAGAAAGGAGACCTTTAGTTAAAGCATCTCTGCATGATGCAGGCATCCAAACTGACACCGCTACACCCCAGCCTGTGACCACGGATTCCTCTGCATTAACTGTTACAGAAGCGTAGACACAGATGTGGATGAATCCCACGCTCCCTCCTTTCACCCAGCGGCAGGGTCCTCTGGCTGCTTTTATCTCCTTGGAAGTGAAAAGGGAGATTCTTTAATTCCCTTTTTAACCCAGATGTCGTTTTACACGACAGATTACCTTGAAGCTATTTCCTCTCCCCATTCCCACCATCACCTCATCTTTCAATCTCGTCGATGATGGCACAGCGCTGTAGAAATAGTAGCAAAAGCCCCTGTAACTAATTCCCACTTGTACATGCCATGTTATTTTGGTTCCTCCTGATGTGACCCCAATACACCACTCCCATGTTTTATTTAACCTTCTGTAATTGGTTGCTTTACACACACACACGCAAAGCCGACTGGTTTGTTAAGTGTGTTTCTAGATAACTTCTTATCTGAACATGAAGCAGAAGAGGGTGAAATAAGTGCAGTTTCCAGCCTTGAGCACTTAGAAAATGCAGGATATTTAAGAACTGGGAGATTAAAAATAAATACTAAGGACACTGAGCTTTTTAACATTTGCATTATCCTGATTTTTCTTCTGAGGATGTGTCAGAAGAGGGAGAAAAGTTGGCAGAAATAGCTTCTGTTTTCCCTTTTTCCTTGGCTCTAAACGAAAAGGGAAGATGTATGAAGAGAAAAAAAAAAAACAACGTTAAACAAAAATGTAGTTGCACAGAGATTTGCTCACTGTGCCTTCCCCAGTGTCTGCCCCACAGCATCGGTGGTGACGGTGACGTGGTTGCCATCAGCGGGGTTGAGTTCAGTTATGTTTGTATATAGTTCATTTTATTCTTCTTCTTCTCATTCAAGCAGTTTCAGTTTTCTTTTCCAATCCATAAGTCTCTTTCCCTTGCTCCTTTTCTTATTCCCCTCTTTGGGAAGGGGGGAAAGGGGTGGGGGCAATAGAGAGCATCTGTCATTCATCTAGTGGCCGGGCCAGCCCTAACCCGTGACATTCAACAAGGCTTACAAATTATTAGTAATTCATGGGGAGATTGAAACACATCATTAAAGACGAAACACTATTTCCAGAGCTCAGTTAAGTTTCAAATGGCATCCTGAGAGTCTAAGAATGACCTTTTAGGGAGCTTGGGACAGAGAGCAGTATCCAAAACGTGGATCAGCCGGAGATGGCTGAAGAGTGAGACCTCTCACAGAGGGGCAGCAGGCCACCAGAAGGGGCACTTAGAGTTTGGTGTTACTCAGCTGTGAAATGGTTCTGCGTATTCTAACTATGTGGCTTCTTCTTCAAAAAATAAAAACCGAAAGGCTTCTATTATAAAATCACATGAAATTGTTCTTCAGAGACTGAATACAGGCACAAGCTCACTCCTGTTAAGCTGGGTGTATGGTCTGAAGGAACCTGTGCGGCGAGTTCTACATGGTGCACAGAACTCGCTCTCACACTTTGTTTTAATTGAGTAGAAATGTACACGCATCCATTTCATTGCTTCTACCAATCACTTATCAGTGACGCTTCCTGCAGGAAATCGTTCAGGAGCGTCTGAAATCAGAAAGGCTGGAATCCCGAAAGGTTTGTGACTGCCTGTAGCCTCGGGGAGAATGGGAACTCACAAAAGAGTTTTAAAGTAATGCAGTTGGGCTTATCTGGGCTTGTTTGGGCTTTTTAGGAACAGAAAACAAGGGAAAGCAGGTTTTAAATTAAAGGGGTGCAACAAAAGCGAGTTAATGCACAAAGCAATTAAAACCATAAATCGATCATTTAAATCTAAACAGGACAGCTGATAAAAGAGAGAGATAAGAGAGAGATGTCAGTAAATACATGCACAAGTACATACAAGTAAATAGACACCCCCTCCCATTTATAGTTGTTGCCATGTTCTCCACAGTAACTCCGTTGTAGAAATATTTTACAGGGTGACGGGGAAATTTGTGAGATGGCTTGGGAAAAAGAGTGTGAGGGGAGTCATTTGTTCAAATACAGAGGTCACTTACATGTGTGTGAAGACATATTAAAAAAGGAAAGCTGTTCCTCACCTGTTACCGTGGGCCAAAATTTCATCCGACGTGTTTGCAGTAAGATTTTGCGGAAGTTATCAGGGGAAAGGGTCTATGACACAACTCCAAAGTACCTTTCTCTTCCTCTGGACGGTGTTGGGAAGGTCTGGTCCCTGCTCTTATAGACGTGTCCATCAGATTCAAAGGAATTCTTGAAAAATGGTAACGTATCAACAACAACATTAAGACAGAAAGACTATGGAGGTCATATTTTCCCTAAACTTAGTGCGCTTTCTTAGGTAAATGGTGGCACCATTTGTCTTCCTGGTCATAGCCAGTGCTCCTTCACTGTGACAGTTGCTATTTTCTGCCTGGGACCGAATCCCAGTGCTCAACAGCACCTCTACCTGCACAGCCTTACCCCTTGCTTTCTAATTTCAGCCCCTGCCTACAAACCCGTTTCATCCAAGTGGTCTTCTGTCACATTCAGTTGACTTGATTGTTAACTCCTCCTAAAGACCTTAGCCACTTCAATTTGACACTGACTTTTAAGTCAGATAACTTCAAAGCCAACTTAAATTTGCTTTCTGGCGTTAGCTATGCCACCCTGCATCTCACGTTTGTGACTGGACTGCTTCTGGCCAGAGGCTCTCTCTGTATGAGCGATTCATCCGTTGTGCGTGGTCACGGTAAGCCATTTCCTTACGCCTATCCACATTAATGCCAATTGCATTACAATGCCGTTCTCACAAGACTAGTTAGGTGTGTGATGCTGATGCACTCTAATTGGCTAAAAAGCCTTATTTGGGAAGCAGAACTCCTGAGTTTTTCCCTCCTGAGCTCTGCTCTTACGTTTCATGTCTTCTCAGAGCATATTTTAATGTGTGTTGTTTTCTCAGCAACCAGGGCTGAAACTACTTTTTTTTTTTGGTCTTTTTTCTTTCTTCTAAGATATTAAAATTTCAATGTACTCCTATGATTCCGGGAGCTGAGGCTTTGAGCAATGTGCCCAACCTCCGCATCCTGTGGTACAATGTTCCATAAATGTGGTACACCTTTTAGGAATGCTGGTAGGCTGATGAATGCTGAGTGTACAAATAATATCATGGCCTCCTCAGTATCTTCATCCCTTTGGCTCCAGAAAAGATGCCTTTATGGTTTATTTATTGGTCTCTTTCACTCTCTTCTACAAAGGCCACGCTAAAGCGGGTGTCTTTAAAAAGAAATGCAGTACATCCAGCACACTTGGGTAAAAGAGGAATTTCTTCATTAAAAGTTTGCCCATTTGTCTAGTGGCAACTGGTGGAACTGCCACCACCTGGAGAGCCAAGACAGGAGAAAGGAAAGGAGATTGAGTAGCTGAGCCCTAGAGTACAGAGCACTAACACAAAGTCTGGGTTGGCTGAGAAGAGCCAGCCCCATGAAGAAAGAAAAGCAATCTTCTATTGAGAAACCTAAAGAAAGGATAAAAGGCTATTGCAGACCCACAGCGTTTGGGAAGGGTTGAGGGAGTGACAAAACCGATTAAGCTTATCTGTGGCCTGTGGCCCTCAGGAGAGACACTTCCATTTGGTTTGGGGTTGGGTGACAGCCCTGGTGCTGCCTCACTTCACAGCACTGCTGTGTACTCTAGAAAGAAAAATGTTTTCTCCAACTTCACTAGATAGATGCTGAAAAAAAAAAATGCTGCTGCTCAGCACAGAGTAGTGCTGAGAGGGCCACCCTGAGCAGGCAGGCGTGAAGTGCTTAGTCCAGCTGGGAGACCTGAAGAGCTGATCACTTCTGTAGGAGCCAAGGTGGCCACGGGGAGCACTGTGATAAAATCTGGACCCGACCACCGGGAAGCTTTAGTCTTGAAAGCAAGACAAACATCTTTTGTTGACATTCACAACACATCGCTGTCCCTAAAGGCTTGAGAAACAAACCTGAGGAAGACAACTCTTGGACCCACATCGACCACTCGGTGTTCCTTGCTCACCAGGCAAGCAATACCTGCAGCTCGTTCTTATTTTGAGGCGGTAAAGGTACCATGCCCAGCTTCTCACCCGTTCTGCGGAATGTGTTGCCGTGCTTAGCTCCTGACAGCCTCTCTGCCAAGGGCTCTGCAGGGACACGTGTGCTAGTGCTCTTGAGATACTCAGCCTCCTGTGCTGGGGCTGGTGATGTTGACTAGCATTATGGGGAACAGAAGAGCTTATGAAGTGGTGCTTAGATGCGTAAAAAGTTCCTGAGTGTCAGTGCCCAAACCTCCAGCAGATTAATTTTGCACTAAATAACGTACTACTTGTTTGTGAATGGAGTCTCAAATCGAACTTCTGTAGCCAGAGCTCCGCTGGACTTTTATGTTGGTCACCGTTTCTGAGGATAGAGAAGAATAGAAAATATATCTGGAAAATATGCTCGGTGATAAAACTGGTCTGAAAAAGCTGTGGTTGAACAGAACTGTCATTTACCCAGACATCCTGGAAGTTGTTTTCCTTATGAGATAATATAATTGTAGGAATTACACACGGAGATGAACTATTGAAGTAATTCTGTCCCTTCCATGGTAACACATTGCTCTGACATCACTCGTTCCTGGTTCTCTGCACATCTACCCGCACTTAGCCATCTGATAATATTTTGCTGTAATTAATCTTCAACTTTATCTAACCCTTCTGAACAAGTATGGGATAAACCACACTTAGCTCTAATTGTTTTTGAAAGTCAACTAAATAAATTAGATGAAACCACCTAAGAGGTTTTTTTTGTGATTTTGGGAGGGGGAAGGGTGGTGATAAAGGTCTTTGGATCATAAGTAATCTCCTGTATTTACGTTCTGTCGTTGCAGCGGTGTTTGAAAGTAGCCAAACTCTACAAGAACCTTTTAAGGACTGGATCCCAGGATAGGATAGAGAGCACCCTTTCTGACTTCTGAGACTGTAAAACTCCTTGAGAAGATCTCATATTTCTCTTTCTTGAGCTGTGGAAAATCCTGAATTGTGGTTTTCCCAGGTGAGATCTGAAGTGTGGTCCACTCTTTGTGCCATCTTTTTTCTGCGATCTGATATGACTGATTCTGAACAACCAGATTTGCTTTACCATTTCGTCTGAGACTTGAAGACTTAAAAGAAACTTCTTAAGATCAATCCATTAAGGTAACAAAACCTCAAATTTCTTTTAGCCTGTGGAAGAAGATGGTGCTCAAAATCTGGCAAGAATAAAATATCCAGACATGACCACATGTATTGGCGCCATAAATGTGCCCGGAGAAATCCAATCAGGTTGTGATCATTGCAAGACCGGAAGACAAGAAAAGCGTGATAAATAAGAATAACCGAGCTCTAGCATGTGTCATCAACTTTGAAAGCTTTGGCCTGAAAGGCTTGTCGTGAGTTTTCCCAATCATCTCCAGTTAATACCACTTGTGTTATTTCATCTATTTGCGTTCACATCAATGACTCTTTATTTGTGAGAGAATACCCTCTAGATCTGAGAATTTTTTCACTGAATATTTATATACACTTATCTGAAGAAGACCAATGTCTTTCTGGCCTTTAGGCTTCCTGAGCTTGAAAGTGGCTCTTGCTGCCTGCTCCAGAATAAACATCCTGAAGTGCATCCACGTGCCCAGTGAAACCTCAGTGGTAGCAGGGCAAGCAGGTAGAGGTGGGGAAAAAACTGTGGTCGAAGTATTAGTTCTGCCACAAACTTCCCAAGGGATTATTTGGGTAGAACACTTAAGGCGTGCTGAGACCTGGGGTCCTGGTGCTACTCATGTTGTCTTTATTAATCGGAGACATTTGGAGCCTGATGGCAAATATGACGAAGATGATGGGATTTAAGAGAGACATCTCTTTCTGGAAGGAAGTCAGCTGGAGATGAGGTGGGACATCCCACGGTACCTAAAATGATGCAGGATGTTTCTGTAACC
This sequence comes from Bucorvus abyssinicus, assembly GCA_009769605.1. NCBI lineage: Eukaryota > Metazoa > Chordata > Aves > Bucerotiformes > Bucorvidae > Bucorvus > Bucorvus abyssinicus. The sequence goes on from CM020025.1 coordinate 79,839,385, forward strand.
GAATGCCACCTTTTATGGGCAAAAAGGGGATACTAGCAATGCTCAGAGTACTGGTACCTTAGTGTAGCTCTTGGGCATTTAGTGTAGCTTCCATAGGGCATTCAAACCCCTGGGCGGGCGCCTGGCGGTGCAGGACGACATGCGAGTTTTCTCAAAAGTCACCCAATCTATTGCTCTCAGCTGGGGTAAGCATGATGAACACAGGGGAATCTTTGGAACCCTATTGCTCTCCACAGTTAACTTCCTAGGGCGCTGGTCAGCTGAGCCTCGTGAAGATTTGCAGCCTGAAGCTCTTTCTTGGCAGTGCCTGCCGGGGACCTTGCTGCTAAAGCGTGACAGCCCTCTCCGTCATTCGCGCGACATCGTTTTCCAAGAGGGATGCTCCAGGCCCCATCTCCGGAGATGAGAACGCAGAATATGTTTCTGACACGCTCCCTGCCCTGCACGTGAATCCCTAAATGCCGCAACAGCGTTGGCAGAAACAAGTGCTCTTGAATTCTGTGCTTGGGAGGGCTTGAGCACTTGCGTGATTAGAGTAGTGAAATAGGACACGTGTCTGTTAAACTGTGAATGGGTTTTCTCAGCCTGCTGGCCTTCGGAGAGGGAGTGTGGGCTGAACCGATCACTAGCAAGCAGGGGACGCACGTGTTTGCAGATGTTTGCGTTTTTTTTCCTTGGGAGAAGATGATGTAACAGTGATTAAAGTAAAATTCAGCTTTTTCCTCTGCAGAAGTTTCATTACGCCAGCCTGTAGGCTTCTTCTCAGTGCCTTCAGTGGTAGCCTGTACTCTGGCTTTACTCTCGGCCACAGCAGTGCAGCCTCTCAGATTCCTCTCTCCCTGTATCTTTGCAGGAGAGAATGGACCTCTTTTTAATAAGACACGAGGAACCTTTGCATAATTTAGACCTTTAGTCTTACCAACAAGGTGTCGGTTTTCTTCCATAACTGCTTCCACGCTAAAATCAAAGGCGTATCTTCTTTAAAGACGCTACCCTTTCCTTCCTTCTGCTTTGCTTCTCTGGCTTAAGCAGTCTTCCTCTGAACAACGAGTATGAAAGGGTACGCTTATTCCCCTGGCACAACATTTTGGGTTCCTCTGGGAGAAAACGAGACATCAAGGGCTATGCGGGTGGCACCAGGCACCCGTGATGGTCTCTGCTGCTATTTGGTAGTAACAGTAGTTTGACTATACAACTGACAATAATGTCTGTGGTTTTTTTCAATAAATGCCGGACAGATTGGGCAAATGAATACCTAAGACTGCCTTTTTAAAGACCAACTTTCCGGCCTAAGATCTACCAGGCAAGACTTTTTCCAGCTTCTAAGCCAACATACTTGGTAAGAGAGGCGATCTTTGCATGCCTGTCCCAGAAAAGCAAGTAAGAGTAACATCTCGGGAAGACACGGCTGAGTGGAGGTCAGGTAATAACCTAGCTGAAATACCAAGAGAGTTCTTAGCTTTAATTAAAAAAAAAATAGATGGACCGTCCTTTCCTGCTGCCACCCACCCAGGACTTAATTTGAAAAATTGGTTACTTCAAAAAGGTAGTGAAAGCATTTGTAGTTTGTAAAAGCTGATTATTTGACTTAAGGTAAGAGGACTAGTGGGTAAAGTCTGCAAAAAAAAAAAAAAAAAAAAAGGCATGACCAGGTTACTTTACCGCGATTTTAAGGCATTTTTATTCTTTTACCATTGTTAACGGTGTTACTGTATTAACGGTGATGTACCTTCTGCCTATTTTTATCAGAAACAACCTATATTACCCATTCTCATTGCAATAACATGCCCTTCCCATTTAAAATCTAAAGCATGTCCAATTTAAGAAAAAAAAATGCCCAAACTAATTTGCCTCACTTCTGCGTTCTTCACTTTCTCCCGTGAAAGGTTCGGGCTCTGCCCGTGCCGGGCTGAATTCCGTTTTGAGTTCCTGCCTTTCGGCATTGTTCACGCTCTCCGATGACTGTTCTGTGGCGTTTCAGGCGTGGTGTTGATTTAAAACCTCGTTCTGCAGCACGGGTTTGATGGGGGTTGAGGTGCGGGAAATTTTGCACGTGCCCAGCCCACGGTGGGCTGGATGTCCCCGGTGCCGTGGCCGGGAAGGCAGTAGCACCGCTCCTCGGAAAGCTGAAGGAAGGCAAGAGGGAAGCACTGGTTCCTCTAGCTCCGTCCCAAAAGTGCTGCTTCTGCCCGCTTTGTAAGGCGTTCGAAGAGGCAGCCTAGGCTATCGCAGTGCCGTCCTCCTTCGCACGACGAGTTTTCGTTCGGGAAGAACCAGCTGCAGAACACGCGCCTTTTCTGCTGGGGACCTGTTGATCTTCTGAGGCTGACTTCCAGGTAGAAGGATGGGGATGGGCTCTGCAAGGCTCTCAGCCGCTAAGGATGGACATGTCTACTTTTTAAAATAAATTGCTCTCCTGACCAAAGAGGTAGCAGATTGTCATGTCACTAGAAGAAAGTTGTAAAGAGGGAGATCAGGGACGGCTGCTTCTTCTGTGCATGCGCTCAAGGAAGACAAGACTAAGATGGCTCTGTGGGAAGCTGAACTGTACCATTTGTTTTAAACAAACCGGCGGCAGTGCTCTCCTGCTTGCAGGACTGAAAGCGACGGGGGTCATCCAATTGTTTTTTCAAGACTCTCTTTCCGAAAGGGACTGAGTGGCAATCCAGAGGGCTCTGGTGTGAATCCCCCTGTCCAAATGTGAGAGGGTTGAAGAAGGGAGTTGCCAGAAAGCCCAGAGCTTTGGTCTGGGGGTCTAAGATGGTGAGGTGCAGCCCCGCACCCTGGGAGGGGTGATGGACATGGAGATTATTTGGACCCATGCAGCTGGAGAGAATGACTCTACGTACGCTGATGTCCCATTTTTACACAGTTAATGTCCTGTGGGCGTCAGGGGGCTCTTTGCAGTGAATGAGTGTTTTTGGATAGACAGGAGGGGCTGTTCGCAGCCATTTAAAAGGAGGGGCAGGGAATACCTCTTTTTTTCTGCCCTGCCTTTCCTATTTCTCCTGTTTGTTAATTCCCTGTATTTCCTTCTCCTTACACAGAGAAACAAAAGTGACTGTTTTCCTTTTTTTTTCTAACTGGTTTATCTCTCTGCTTTTCATGAATTAGCACAATACTGTAAAATCTGGACTGCAAACCAAGCAGAGATTGGGCTCTGTGAATGGGAAATTAGATCTATTTTGATTTAAAAAAAAAAAAAAGGAAGAAAGAGTGGTAACTTAGATCTACTTACAGAAAACTCCCTGAGAGCATTGCTTTTAGAGAGTAATTTCAATTTACAAGAGTACTCTCCATCCCAGGTATAGGCTAAGTGGAAAACATAGATGAAAAGATGTTAGGAGTATTTCTTAAATCAGAATATCCTTTCCTAATTTTTAAGTGGTACTTAAAATTTTGCCAGCTGCCTTAGCACCAGATTTTCAGATCCCTTCTCCAGTAACACCTTTACCCTTTAGTGGGGTATTATTTACCACAAACCACCATTACAGAGCAGCACAGATTTCATTCTTCCACTGTTTGCTTTGAATACCCACTGCTCCCAACACAGATGGCACCCATGTGACATGGTAATGTTATACACAGTTTAATAAACAGAAGGTTTCTCATTCGTGGGTTTTTTCTGCATATCCAGCTCGAGCTCAGACAAAAGAAGACAGGGGCTGTACCGCGAAGCCTCGGCGAATGTGGAGCTCTGCCAGCTTTAACTGAAGGATGGTATTGGTGCAAAATCTAGCTCGTCTCCACATGGAATGCAAAACCTTGCACGGAGACGTTGTCTCCAAGCTGTCAGTGCTCTGGTGCCAGGCTTGCCCGGCTGCTGAGCTGCGTGGTTTGCTGCTCCTGATTAGTTTGTCCCCCAGGATTCTGTCTTTCAGTGGAGAAAATAGGAGGAAAAGATGTCTGGGAGAAGTGAGCCCTAACCAGATGATGGTGACAGCTTAGGAGCAGCGTGCTCCCTTTCCACTTACCTTCATGGCAGCTGATGGCTAATTAGCAAATCTTGGTGGTGGTTTGTCTGCAGACCCTTTTGCTTTCTTACTCTCATAATTTTCTTTTAATATCTGCCACTCTTCATCTTCTGCGTGCGTAACCCCATCCTAAAATGAGCTGGAATAGCTGAACGTGTCTCCTTGTCTGCCCTCACAGCCGCTGCGCCAGGGTAGGAGCAGTGCCCAAACAGCAGTAACTCGCTCGGTATCCCTGCATGTGTACCGTTTTCTGTAGGAGGGAAGGTCACAACCTAAAAAAGCCTGCTTGCTAAACTAGCTAAAAGGGGATGCTTATAAAATATTAAGCCCCTCAGCACAGAAGAGGCTGGTTTCTTGTTTGCTTTTTGAAGCTCTTGTTTCATTTTAAAAGATGTCTATGGGGATGAAGTTGTTAGTTTCGGCTCAGCCTATTTCTTAGCAAATAGAGGTGACCCATACATTTTCAGATGAGATGAAGTCTGATGGTAGTCCTGAAGGACCAAGTGATGTTTTAATGAAGTGAGAGAGGTGGGATGAATAACACTTAGGAGTCCATAATGAGAGAGAGTATTTGTGGTAAGGCGGGGAACATCCCAGCCATGGGAGAGAGGTGGATCTGAATGTATCGATTAACCAGAGGTGGATGCAGCTGTTTCCACTAAAAAAAGATCCCGGGATCAGGGAAATATTGGTATTCTCCTTCAGGACTGTACTGGGTTTGGTTGGGAGAGAGTTAATTTTCTTCATAGGAGCTCGTATAGTGCTATGGTTTGGATTTGTGATGAAAACACAAGGATATTTTAGCTATTGATGAGCAGTGCTTGCACAGCGTCAAGGACTCCTCTGCGTCTCTGCCACCCCGTCGGTGAGTAGGCTGGGGATGCACAAGAAGTGGGGAGGGGACACAGCTAGCTGCCCTAACTGCCCAGGGGGACATCTCATACCATACGACATCGTGCTCAGCAATAAAAACCAGTGGGGGCATTGCCAGGGCTGGCAGGGTTTGGGAGCGGTCTGTGCATCGGTTGGCTGGTAGGGAGCAATTGGGGGAGTTTTGTATCACTTGTTTTTCTTGGGTTTGTTCTCTGTTGTTTATTTGTTTATTAATTTAAACTTATTTAACTGTCTATCTCAGCCCATGGCTTTTCTCCCTTTTAACCTTCCAATTCTCTCCCCCATCCTGCTGTGGGGGGAGCAAGCAAGAAACTGTGTGGTGCGTAGGTGCCTGCCAGGGTTAACCCACAACAGTGCCCTTGAAGCCTCATTCGGCATCGTGTGTTTCGTCCCAGGTGCTCACGTTCCAGAAGGGTCCGCTTGAACTGAGACAAGCAAACTGACAGAGCCAATGTCAATTTTCAGGTGAGGCAATTGAACAGCTTTATCGAATACACGTAACGTCACCACGATGAGGTGGTTTAAGGATTTATTTAAGGCTGCAGCCTGATCTCCAGCAGATTGAGCAGTCTCGCTAGGAACGGGGACATGAGTGATCTGACAGAGAAATCCCCTTCAGTCTTGGTGCCGTCTTGCTGCCCTCCGAGCTCTGACTTGCGCTCACTAGACAAGTTTAAACAGAAGCAGCACAAAGCTTAGGTCAGACACAGCATTTGGGTTCACACTTCTTACAAGTCAAACATTTCTCCAGCATGTCACAAGAATTTCATCACGTATTCTCACTTTTGCAGCTGACTATTAACGCTTTTGACTGTTAGTGGGTTGTTAGTGAAATTTCTGCTATTTGCAGTGGTCAGTCAACAAGTCATACACAAGTTGATGGTTGTGTTTGCTTCTTGTTGTACCTCTACCCCTTTGGTTTTGATCCTTCTGACTGAGCTGTTTGGGGTGCACTTTAGTTTAGGGAATGGCTGCAGCCTGCTTGGGATTCTGCTGCTTGTTCCAGCTTTTTTTACTGTCCACATCTACGGTGAGAGGGGAAAGAGTCTGGCCACCACCCTTCTGTAATTTCAGAGGAGCTTTGAATTAAGAGTAGCTTGAAACAATTGAAGGAATACTACTTGTGCAAAATTAACTGCATAAACTCATAGCCAACCAATTTGCAGAGTAGAAGAAAGTTGCCACCCGCCTGGGGAAAAAAAAATCCCACCCTGCAAATCTCTGAGAACAAGGACCTGAAATCCAAGCTAGAGCTTCATAAATTTGTGGGAAGGATTTTATAACCCAACAGAGGAAATCATGCAAATAGAAAATGCATCTTGTGGTTCATGGACGGGTATTTCTAAGGGACTTTAGAAGGAGACTGGATTGCTGTTTGCATCATATTGATATTGTATTAATCCAATGCTTTAGGGCTTCGACTGGCTGCTTGCAGAGAGTAATTTATTTCTCCTTGGGCTACATCTAAACCCAGGAGATAGTGGTGCTTGTACGTCTTGCTTAGTGACTTAGAGTGAAATACATCACCACATGTGGTGAACAAAAAGATAGTTTCCTCAGGTGAGACTGGAAGTACTACAAAAAGTCCCTTCTGGCTTTCCATACTGAAATGAAGCATGGTTAGCCTAGGTTGTTCTGGGAGTTAAGTCTTTCTTACACATTCATGCTGTTATAGAGATTGAGGACACTGGTAACGTTCCTGAGGTCCCTTCGTCTCCTTCACAGCCATTCTTTATGGTTGGGTGTTTGTAATCCTTTACTAGAGAGGTAAATTTATTGCCAGGCACTGGTGGTTGTTTTGTGGCTTTTGGCATCGATGCTTACCCCAATGACCCCAAATGGTTCTTCCCAGCCTCATGTTTGGACGTGCCATGTTTTCCTCGGTTCTCTGCACTCCCATAGCTGAGCTTAGAGCACTCTTTACTGTTCTTTCCACAGACACCTGTCCCTGTGTTTCCCTGCACAAAAACTTTATGAATTTAATGCATCAGGTTGTGTGTGCAGGAGAACAGAGGCTCTGGGATCAGAGGATTTTCAGGGTAGCAGAGGGATACTATTAGGGTTGCTGTACTGTCCTATTGTGTGAGCTGTTGGCTGTGGAGCCCTTGTCATGTTTTGTTTCACATTGCTCTTCAAGTCACTTCCTCATCACTTGACAAAAGAAAATGACATGTTTCAAACATAAGCTGATTAAAACTTCGAAACGTGAAGGAGTTTCGTTAACCTATCATTTTCAGTTTCCAAGTTCTGATCTCCTACAGTAGAGTCAAACGACCAGCCGTGTTCATTGCCGTACGTCTGCTGGGCTCCCAGTGAGTTCCCCAGCTGATACCAGATACCAGGTTCTCCTCACAAGTGAAACACGTCCTGCTTGGAAAGGGCTGAGCCCCAAACTTGGGACGCCAGCGCAGCTGTGACTGCAGAGAAGCGGATGCCCATTTTCTATCATGTCAGACCCTTGGTTCATGGGCCTTTTGAAAATTCAGATTGAGGTCTGCGGCTTAGGGACTAGGCACTCCTTAATTCATCTTCCAAAGTTGAAAGCTCCAACTATATTCCCGACATTTCCATCAGGTAGCACAGTGACTGCTATCCCTTTGGTAGTGGTTGTGGAATGTATCCAGCTGTGAACGGGTTTCTAGAAAAGATCCTTCTAAATAATGGCCAAAAGAGGATGCTTTAACCCATTATCTGGAATCGTTAGCACTGCAGACCAAGACTTAGGCTGATGCAAGGAGCAAAAAGGTAACCGTGAAGGTCCAGGTTCCCTCTGCTTTCCAAATGATGACAGTCTTTTGATAGTTGGCAGATTTTGCGATCTCCAAAAGGAAAACTGTACTGATCAATGCAGAGGCTTTCTGAAAGGCTTTGAGGCACGCACAGATGGACAGCAAGGACTTGAGAAATGGTAAAGGTGCCGATGCACAAGGCTTGTGCAGCTGTTGCCAATACCCAGAACAGAATTAATTAACTCTCCATGAATAGTTAAATTGGAAGAGTTAAGAGGTGACTGTGCTCCACAGCCAGCTTAGCAAAATAACTGCATCCTCCGGGCTTTGCCATGAAGTTAGCCGAAATCTGGAAATTCGGTCTCATAGTCCTAGTCAAGCTGTGCAAATAACTCTGAGTACATTTAAAATATGTAAATTGAATTAATGTTAAATCACCGTGTCTCTGTGGTAGTGAATAATACAGAAAAAGCAAATTGGATGCACAGCAAATAGAGGTGATTCAGCTGTCAGCCTGTGTGCATGAATAGTTTCCCAAACTATTATCTAAATGGAGAGATTGCAAAAGTACAATTTTACTTAAAAGAGCAAATATTTAATAAATTTAAAAACGGTGATATTGTTGTGTTTCTTTCTGCTTAATCCTGCAGTGCCCTAGCTTTGTCTTTAACGTTCTAGCTTGATAATTTAGTTTTCTAGAGATAGCCTGCCAGACTTATGCCTTACATTTCATTATTCTATGAATACTCCTTGGACATTCCAGGCCACAGAAATGAGCCCCAAACTCGCACTGTAAAGCAGTTTTTGTTCCTTCCCTGGGCAGGTGAATTATTAATTGAGTTTGGACCTTTTTGGGTGCAGGAAGTTCTGATGAGTGCCGTTGTGCGATGAGGATTTTACCCTTGTATCGATGAGCTCTGAGTGCAGGCAAGTGTATGTAGAAGTGATGAATTATAAATGTTATAACGCTGCCAAACTCCAAGCTAAGGGAAAAGTTGGCAGTTCAGAAGGACACACATCTCAGGTTCCTCAGAACCTGGTGCACAGGTCAAAGATGCTACTGGACAGGCAGCAGCTCTGCTTGCGTTGTTGTCAGTGACAGAAAGCACCTTAGCTTTTGTCTGGGTTGGCTGCAGGGGTTTTCTTCAGGGGTCTTTTCTATTTTTTCTTAAAACCAGTGTGTACTGTAATATTGACATTAATGGGCCTTTAATGGGAGTGGGTAGAGACAAGAGCACGAATACAAATAATTCTCCTTTGCTGCTGCTTAGAGAAAGCACATTAAACTTGTCTTGAATAGAATGACAAATAAAGCTGCCTCTGGGATAACTTTCCAAAATGTGTACTATTGAAGTTTTACACATTTAACTGGAAAGGAATTACTGAAGCGTGCAAATGTTATTGTAACTGAAGAGCTGCCGTAACCAAGCACTGAAGGTATTTTTCCCCTAGAGATTTATTTGTGGTGATACTCCTCTGTTTAAAGACAACCTTGTTGACAACAAAAAGCCTAGATAAGAACAAAAATCTCTTTAATAAATCAGGGTGTTTAGTTTAAAAGTTTTCGTTAGCAGAAGAAAGTATTTTGTGAAGTATTGACCTTAATTATTAAAGAAAGACAGAAAGAAGAGTTTCTACCCCAAATATTCTGTTCTGTAACCTTAAGCCAGGTCATCAGGCACAATCCTTCAGTTGGTAGGAAGAGGTCTGAGTCTGTGCTTTTCTTGTTCTGTTCTGCTTTGGGATGGAGTGAGGAGCTTACTCTACCTTGCCGGGGTATTGTCTATCTCCCCAGTGACTTCTAGTTGCAAAGACCACTGGCAATGCGACGGTGGAAGAAGGTACTTTGGGGGTCTTCGGGAAAACTTCCCAGAGTGTGACCTGTCCAAGCAGTGTGAGGGTGACTGCTGCCGCTGTTCAGCTGCGATGCGGTGTTAGCCCGAGGAGAAGAGACTTGCTGGCAAGCAGCGTGGTTGGGTTGGATCTGGGCTCTGGGTGTTGAGAAGGCGTTGCCTGACAAGCAGCCCCAGCCCTTGTCCTGGGACAGGCCTTTCTCTCCTGCAGCTGAAGTGTGAGAGATCACTTGCTTAGGAATAATTTGTTCAGCATCTCGTGTTAACTCCCTCTGCCTTTCTGGGTCTGCTAATGTGCAACGGCTGCCTAGGGAAAGCATGCTATTTTCGGCGAGACGAGGAGTCATGAGGACTGGTGTCTGCCTCCTGACAAGATGAACCAGGCTCTTCGAACCTGCCTTGTGGGAGCAGGGAGCCCCTGGGCCTGACCTTCTTCTCCTGCAGTTTCAGGAGGCAGGGTTTGTTGAATGATCTTTTCATGAAGCCGTTCAGATGAACGTTGTACCCCTTGTGGTCCAGGGTCTTCTGTTGTCCTTGCCTGTCCGGCATGACCCTAGCAGGCTGCTGTGAGCACATCCTTCAGCAGGTCTGGGCACATCTCCATCTCCCAAAGCTGGAGTCTTCCTCTTCTTAGCCAGGCTCCTCATAGTTTGGCACACAGACATGGGAAAAACATTTGGGGTTTCCAAGTTTTCATTTTCTTTCTTTTTTTTTTTTTTCTTTATACAATTCCCCTCCCTCTGCCTCCATAGTCCTCCTTTCTCCAGCATAAACCCAGCCCCATCTCACAAATCTCTTATCCTTGCCTGAGTTTGAACTCTATTCTTCCTCTCAATCTTACCGGGTAGCAAATGATTTTCCCTAAACGTTCCCCCACGGCTGTAACCGTAGTGGGACTGTCTGCCCTAGGAAACAACCCCCAGTTCTGAGCAGAGCCACTGCCCTAGGTACAGACGTGCTGGGAAGTGTGGCGAATAGGGTGAAGCGGGAGGAAGACGGACAAAGCCAAACAGGAGTTGCTCGCTCGGGCTGTGTGCTGAATGACATGACAAAACCAAAGGCAAGCTGAGTGGCGTGGAGATGTGGGAGCATGCGATGTGGTTTGTCTTTGCCCAAAAAGGTTCTTCTCTTTTCCCCATGGCAGAGCTGTTGCGCCTCTGGGTCTTGGGAAGTGAATTAAGTCCACATTGTCAAATGATGGGATGACAATATGGTTCTTGGTCACACAGCCAGAAAGCAGCACTCCCACATCGCTGCTTCAATCCGGTACCCCCGAAATGTTCTGCAGCCAAGTTAGCTGAAAACGCAAGGCTGAAGGAAGCTCTGGTTTGCATCCAAAACCAAACAAACCTCCTGGTTTCTGCAGCTGCTGTCTAGCTTCCTTGCTTTCGGCTGTCATCACGTTCTGTAGCGCGCCACTGCTGCTATTGTTCTTCCGTGAAACACTCTGTGTGGATGGATAACGCTTTCATTAGTCCTAGCAGCATTGCGCCTGCTCACAGAGCCAGGAGTCACTTATTGCTCACCAATTATTTATTAGGTGACTAATGTCCATAAAGGAAGCATTTATGAAAATGTACCCAGTCAAAATTTATACTGGAATGATGGGGGTTAAAATAGTTTGCAAGGGACTTGTACGGAGATTAGAGCTCTCCTGAAGTCAAGAGCTATCTCCAAAATCAATAGGGCAATAAATACGCCTCGGAGCGGTGGATTTAAATAGATAACAGCCGAGGTAAGGGAAGAGGTGAAACAGACTGTTTGGCCTGGCCACGTAGCGGAGATTGTCGAAGGAACTGTTTCCTCTCAGAACGCGCAGCGTTGTGAGGTTCGCATTTCTGTGGGTATGTGTCAGCTGTTTTCAGCAGGAATGGAGGAATTCATTCCAATGACGCTGGCATGTTTCCTTTCAACGTGTTTACTAATGTTCACCTTCTGTTCAGGAAGGATCGCACTGAAAAATCTTGGCTGGCAAACATCAAATTACTTGGAAATTTCTGTTCTACAAGAACATTATGTGTATGTCAAAGCTGATGCTGAAAAACAGAAGAGTCCAAAACCTGCAGCCTTTTCTTTTGGGTGAACCCAGTTTGCTGCATGTCAGTTCTTGGTAAAACATACAAGTATGAGCCCAGATCTTGCAAAACTTGGTCCTTCCCGTGGGAACACGAAGCCTTTTAATAGTCAGCTTTCTAATGTGCCCATTGGTTATTGCTGATGTCAGGCTGATGCACTTGTCAGTGCAAAATCTCCGTTCGCAAGTGTGCTGTGAGGCCACCCATTTCAGCAGCAAACCCTGTCATGTTTTTCTCTTCTGTCACGTCAAAGTCAGAACCTGCACACTGAGGGACAGGGCTTGTCTTGCTGCTGCCGCTAACCTCTGCCGAAGAGAGGAGGTGGGTCTGGACCTGTTTCTGGCATGGGATAGTGAGGAGGAAAACCATCTCACCTGGATCTGGGATGTGGTGCAGAAACTCTGCTGCTTCCTGGTCTTTAGCATGTCGGGGCTCCAACTGAGCTTGCCACGGGCTAGATTTCATCCCAATGCCGTCGGTTCCCCCGGTGTCCTGTGGCCAAAGGGATGCACTGTATGACCCTTAATAAAGAAGAGGGGAAGTGAATGGTGTTTGAGAATTTTAAAGACGAAGTGGGGATTTCTGGAAGGAAAATTCTGGATATTTGTTTTGGTTTGCCTTTGTCAGAACTGTGAAATATCAAAATATCAGCCTTTTTATTTTGCTCGGGCAGTGAAGAACTTTTTTTTCCCCCCTGGGACCCCAAAGTCCATTCCCCAAGGTGGTCCTGCATGGTGGTGCTGCAGGACCAGCAGTAATCCCAACAGGGAGATATTCTTTGCTTACCTGAGCATCAGTAGCAGACCTGGCAGCAGCCAGCTCATCATGGGGTCACTAGTGTTGGTGGGTGAGAGGCTTGGGGTACTTTTCCCCTTTCAGTCTTTGAGGTCAGTTTGTATGGGTGGAAAATAATCTCCTTTCATGTACTTCCACCATCTGGTCATCAAGCCCCCTCTGAACCTCTTGCCTATAGCTTAATGGAGATGACCAAGAAGACCCATGAAGTAGGCAGCATCAAACTGCTGCCTTCCCCTGCTTGGGAGATGGAGATGAGAATTTTGCTGCCTCACAGGTCGGTGTGCCCATAGCAGAGCTGATTCAGGAGGGAGGTCGGAAGTGGCCAGGCAGTGTTGTATTTTGTATAGGAAGATGAAGTTTTGGGGTAGAGTCAACTCACAGGTGCTGGTACCTCTGGGCACTGCATGCCTAGGGCAGATGTGTGGGACATGCGGTGTAAGCTGGGGACAGCCAGGACTGCTCTGGCTGCTAAGGACCCTTTCTTTTGAGCTGGCAATTGTCACAAGACCTCATTTTGACACTCTCTTGGTTTAGCTGGAGTGGAAGGCGCTCTGGGCTTTGTTTATTTTGGTTTCGGGGATTATACACAACACGGATGGGAAAGCAGTGAGATCCCAGGAGGCCCCTCTTTTGTGATGATTAAAGCAAACAAATAAAATTTGAGGTGCTCTGTCACTTTTTGTTTTCTTTCAGCCACCCAAGTACAACCGCACTTGGAACGATTCTGTGACGGGATGGCAATCAGCAAATTCTTCCTTTCAGAAGCGGGGGAAGGTACTTCTTTATTTATACGGTTGGGGCCAGACTCATTCCTTTGATCATGAGTTGCAGCTTGTCTGTTGCCAGTATTATTTCATACTTCGTCTTTTCCCATCTAGTTTCTTTTGATCTTGCTCTGTTACTTCTGCCAGTTGTGCTACGTGAGCAGAATAAGCGAACCTGAGACCTGAATTGGCAGTGGAAAGACACATCTCTCTAGCTAGGAAATTGCTGGAGTTGGATGCCTGGGAAGTTTGACCGAGACGCAAAAGCTCAGTGGTTGTGCTGGACAGTAAAATGAAGAGTTTGTCTGGCATCCATCTGGCACGGTCTGCAGAGTGTTCGTCTTACGATCGGGTACGCGCTAGTGCAAAGCAGGCACACAAGTATGCAAACTCTAAGCTCCTGGGAGCAAATTCCGGGGAAGACTGGGGAGTTTGGTGACCTTTTTTTTCCCCTCGGGATCTCCGGAAGTCTGAAGAGTGCGGTGTTTATAGGGAGGAAGGGCTTGGAGCTGCATGGAGAGAACAAAACCTGTTGGGAGGGCCATCAACCCTGCTTTGCTCAGTGCTTTCCTTGATGACCATCTCTCAGAAGGGCTTCCAAGACTCTCCCTTCACCAAGTGCTGGGTTTCTGGAAGAGCTCCTTTCTGAATTAGCCCTAACCCATGTCTCCAGACCAGTGCTCACACTGGTAACCTCTGTCCTGTCCTCTAGTCCACTGGCAGAGAGTGGCGCGTGGAGAGCACAGTCCCACACACTTGTGGCTCCGCAACCATCACAGAAACCCTGAGCACACCGTGGCATTTGATACTTGGGCACTCTGGTTTTGAAGAGGTTAAAGGACCGTTCCTGCCTGGGCTTTTTTTCCCCTGACCTCCTTCTGCTGGTCTATTTGTTGTTGTTGTTTTGTTTTTCCCTTTTTAAAAAATTTTCGATTTCTCATCTGTATTCGTGCTCCTTTTCCTCCTGTTGAGATCACGCGGTGGGAAGGACAGGAGGGCACCGCTCATCATTTCAGAGCCACTGCGCTGCTTAGGTGTATTTATGTATATTCGGAGGGATTTCCAAACTCCTCTTTGCAACGTAGTTTAGTAAATATTGATATATTTTTGCAAATGTCTTGAAAGACACAAAGGCACAAATCTATCATGAACTCCTGAAATGTTGATCGTGGAATGGGCTCAATTGATTCCGTAGTAGTTTTTTCTCTCCTACTCCTCCCTTTGAAGTCCCATCCTCTAGAGGCAAATGACTACTTGAGAAATGCAGCTTTCATTTATTAAAAAGATGTTTTCAGCTCTCATAATCATAGCTGGATTATTTTTTTATTATTATTATTAGAAAATAAATAAAAAAGACCAAAGTGTTGACAAAAGCATGCAGGTAGACAAGGAGAATAAGAAGAACTGAGCACTGTTGTCAGGTTACAAGCAGTTATTTTTAAGCTGAATCTCCCGACCAGATGGATTTAGCTGTCCTTGGTTTTAGAGTGCCACAGGTTGTCAGCACTTGTCTCACTAAAAAACTTCTCCTGACAAAAGCAATTTTTATTTTTCAAGCCTGATCAATCCTCTGCTAACCTAATTTTTAATTAACCTTGCCTTTGTTTATGCAAGGTAGTAAGTTGTGCTCCACACTACATTGCTATTACGTTGTTATTGCGTTTTCCCCCTTTCTGTGATAGATTTACCCACTGCAGACGGGAGAGTTCAGGTATGTGCGTACTGCGGAGGGTACATTTGCAACACAAACTGTGCTATCCTCAAATCCCTGATTCAGATCTAGCCTCCAGTCCGTGGTGACCGAAGAACTGTGCTCATTCCTTCCCAGCTTGCAAGCCAGCGTGAAGCGAGTTGGGGATACGCAGGCGCTATATTTTTTTCCTATTTGTTATGCATGTGACTAGATAAAGATTAGGTCTTGCATTGCTGATTCCCATCCCCTCTTTCAGCTGTGAAGAGCTCCTTCTTAAATGTTCTTCAATAAAGTCTAATGCCAGGACATGGAGCTACAAATCTTTCCCAGTTGAATATGTGATTATTTTTACAATTTTTACAATTTTTCCCCCCCGCCTTTTCTTTTAACCCCCAAACCACCAAAAATCCTGGCCAGACGGGATTTCTTTCCCTCCTGCCTGATGGTGTTTGACCTCAGCCGTGGGGAGCTCTGTGGGGAGCCCTTGCTGTGCTGCTCAGGGAGGGAGGCGGACGGGAAGCACTTGAGGCTCAACGGCAGCCTTGCAGGCAGCTGACACCAAGGGACCGTCCTGGTGTGGGGCCGTCAGTCGCTGCGCAGCATCAACCTACCAAAATGGGTAATTGAGGCTAGGGAGAAGGTTTAACGGAGGGATGCCCGTGCCCTGTCGTGTCACGTTTTAAGGAGTGGAATTTTGGGTTTTTTTTTTAACAGGCAGTGGCTTAGCATCAGTAAATACACTATTTTTTTTTTTTTCCTGGTTGGTGGAGTGTCATGGTCCTCCCCCTTTGCATCTGTCAGTGGTAACAGTTAATTTGCATTGTACCAAAGGGGCTTTGCTTTGCCCAGCTCATTTAAATGCAGAAATCATCCTTTGAAGTTTCTAAAGTGAGCTTCTTCATCCTGCACATGGCCCTTCATCTCCACGGCTGTGTGATAGTCCCATGGCTGTGGTGGAAATCTTGTGTAACGTTAGTAGTAGCAAAACCTCACCGATGGTCTTCACAGCTGCAGGTGGCACTGAGGAAGCCGTGGTGTGCAACCAGCCCAGCTGGATCTCTCCCAAGGTGTTTGCTGCCCCTGGTGGTCCAAGGGCCCTGGTGGGAAGCCTTAGAGAAACCTTTCTCACCAGCACTTGGTCCTTGCTGACTTTTTTGTCTTCTAAGTCCATGTTAGGCTTAGCTTATAGGTAACTGATTCCATATTTTTGTGCCTTTGAGAAAAGTGGTGCACAACTGCCCTTTCTCATAGGTATCTCATAGGGATCTGGACAGGCTGGATCGATGGCCTGAGGCCAGTTGTATGAGGTTCAACAAGGCCACGTGCCGAGTCCTGCACTTGGGCCACAACAACCCCGTGCAGTGCTGCAGGCTTGGGGAAGAGTGGCTGGAAACTGCCCAGCGGAAAAGGACCTGGGGGTGTTGGTTGACAGCCACCTGAATATGAGCCAGCAGTGTGCCCAGGTGGCCAAGAAGGCCAACAGCATCCTGGCTTGTATCAGCAATAGTGTGGCCAGCAGGAGCAGGGCAGTGATTGCCCCCCTGTACTCAGCACTGGTGAGGCTGCACCTCAGATACTGTGTCCAGTTTTGGGCCCCTCACCACAAGTAGGACAGTGAGTTGCTGCTGGAGTGTGTCCAGAGAAGGGCAGAGAAGCTGGTGAAAGGTCTAGAGCCCAACTCTTATGAGAAGCTGCTGAGGGAACTGGGGTTGTTTAGCCTGGAGGAGGCTCAGGGGAGACCTCATCACTCTCTACAACTACGTGACAGCAGGTTGTGGTGAGGTGGGAGTCAGTCTCTTCTCCCATGCAATAAGTGACAGGATGAGAGGTAACGGCCTCAAGTTGTGCCAGGGGAGATTTAGACTGGACATTAGGAAAAGTTTCTTTACAGAAAGGGTCATTAAGTGTTGGAACAGGCTGCCCAGGGAGGTGGTGCAGTCCCCATCCCTGGAGGTGTTCCAAAGCCGTGTGGATGTGGTGCTGAGGGACATGGTTTGGGGACCCTGGCAGTGCAGGGTGGACGGTTGGGCTTGATGATCTTAAAGGTCTCTTCCAATCAGATGGTTCTGTGAGTGATTCTGTGTGATTTCAGCTTTGTGGCTGTCTCTTTTTGATGAGATAACGATGTGCAAGAAGTGTCTCTTGCCCCAGAATGAGGCTTGATAGGCAGCACCCCAGCTTTGCACAGAGCACTCACTGGGTGGTTTTGCTGCCTGTGCCTGGGCAGAGGAATTGAAGTTGTGCCAGTGGCTTAGGAACACGGGTCGTGGCAGGATTTCGCCTTCTGAAAGGGGAGTGCTGGCTGCTGGCTGCTCAGTGTTGTTTAAAAAGCCTTTAGTGAGAATGCGTAACGTGCCAAAGTTAATATAGGAAGACTATTCCTCTCCTGACCTGTACAAGCCCCGTTATCATCCTAAGCGAAACCACGGCCAGTTGCTCGGTGGTAAAGCGCCGGGCAGCGTGCCACAGTATCCCTGGGAAGGCAGTGAAGTTTTTTCTGCTCAGTGGTGACGCATACAAAAGCAGTAAGGTAACTATCCTTTCCGATCTCAGGTGGAGCTCTGAGGAGCGGTAAATGACTTTCTGAAGAATCCCACGGGCTTTAACGAAAGACCCTGGTCTGTGCGTGCTGGGCTGGGTGAGCTCAGGAGCAGCCGTCTTGGGGGAATGGAGGCAGAGTTTGCCAGCATGGGTCAGGGCGGCTCAGCAGCTCTTGGGGTAGGCTTGGTCCTGCCTCCTGATCTGGGCATGGATGAGGTGACCCACCGAGGTTCCTGCCAGCGCAGTCTTCTGTGGGTTTGGGACTGGCTGTATTCAGGCTTAAACTCTGCTTAGCTGCCTGAGGTGAATTACAGCCCAGGCTCTATTTACCTCCGTTTTGCTTTCTTTAGCCTGATGCCTTACTTTTCTTAATGCAGGTAATGTAATCCTTAAAAAACGTTGAATATTGATGCAGTTATGCAATTGCGAAAAGAAGGCAATAAAGGGGAAAAGGAAAAAAAGTCTAAATAAAAAGAAAAGTAAAGGTAAAATAAAGTGGATAGGAAAGAGAAAGAGTTGACCATTTCCTAACACTGTCAGCAATCTGGTATGGGAAGTCAGGGGATGGTTATGACTTTGTGGCAAACAGAAACCCTGGCACCACATGGAGGATGCTGGACAGCAGCAGGGCGCAGGGCACTTGTTGACATCTCTGCATCCTTTGCAGTTTTTGAAAGTCCCAATTAATCTGGTGTGCTGCTTCCCACCCCAGTGATTTCAGTGTACTTTTGTGCCACTAGCAAACCCTCGAAGGACATGGATGATGGAAGGCAGAGGATGGCTGCTGCTGCGGCAGCTGAGATCCCAGTGTTGCACCCGGCTAGCCTTGTTTATCGCTGAAGGCGAGGGGCACCGCATGGGTTCTGCTCTCCCCCTGCAGCCGGTGGTGCTGCTGAACCTGCGCACAGCCTGCTTGGGGCCAGCTGGGTCCCCACTGGCGTTGGGACTGGTGCAGCATGGCATGGCCCATGCTGCAGCCCCAGAGACGCACGCAGGAGGAGGGTGAGGTGGCTTCGCCAGACGCTGCCAGCTTTGCATGCACACACGCAATCTCAACCGTCCACTTGTTCCCCAGCATCTCATTTTCTTCTTTTCTTGTTTTTGCTGTGCTAGTGCGCGCCAAATCAGACTCAGAAGAAGGAAGGCTCTCAGCTGCAGAAGGCTCTGTATGTTGCTGGAAAACAGCCCGATAAAATAAACAGATGCTGTCATAAAAAATAAAGCAGGAAGTCTGTTAACTAGAGCTTCCCTTGAAGAAAAGGGAAGTATTTCATGCAGCATGCATGGAATTTTCTGGGGTTTGTTTCTTTTTTTTTTTTTTAATTTGTGATTTTGACCTGTAAAGTGGCTGAAGCTTCAGCTGGGAGTACATGTTGCCATGAGGGTGCACGTGCTTGGACGGGGTCTGCACCCAGCGCTGGGAAACTGCAGTGGCTGGATTTTTCAACAATAATTCAACGTCGACACATTGTGCACTCCGGCTTCTCAGAGGAGCTGGCTACAGAGTTCTACACGCAAAGAAAAATAGTTTAGGAGTATGTCATTTAACCTCAGAGGACTTTGACTCTTTTGTTTTGTTTTGTTTTGTTTTTTAGAAGAACAAGTCTGCTTCTTGCAGTCTTTTTTCTTGTGGAAAACCTGCCAAGATAAAATTGGTAGATGTCGTGAGGAGTAGGCCAGTTGCAGGGGGATGCTGAAACGGAAACTCCACTGCCTTGGGGTAGCCTCAGCCCTCTGGAAGTAGGAAGAGATGAATATGGCATCAGCCTAAATTTTGGAGTACTTAGAGGAGGCTGCAGAAGAGCCTCAACAGATTTGGGAGCAGTGGAGAAGGAAGGCTAGAAGATTGGGAATCCTCCTTTTCTCAGTGGCCTACTGATAGAGCCCAGATATTAGCATTATTGCGAAGAGAGTCGATATTTAGTCCATACTAAACCCTACAGTTTTACGGATGCATGTCTCTGGTCAGTGGGTGAATTAAATCACAGAATCATAGAATGCTTTGGGTCGGAAGGAACCCTCATAGCAGAGGTGCTCCAGCCCTCTGATCATTTTTGTGCCTCTTCTCTGGATCCTCTCCAGCAGCTCCATGTCCTTCTTGTGCTGAGGACTCCAGAGCTGGACACAGCACTCCAGATGAGGTCTCACCAGAGCGGAGTAGAGCAGCAGGATCACCTCCCTCGACCTGCCGGCCACGCTTCTTTTGATGCAGCCCGGGATACCGTTGGCTTTCTGGGCTGTGAGCGCACATTGCCAGCTCATGTCCAGCCTTTCATCCACCAGTACCCCCCAAGTCCTTCTCCACAGGGCTGCTCTCAATGACATCAACCCCCAGCATGTATTGATACCGGGGATTGCCCTGACCTGGGTGCAGGACCTTGCACTTGGCCTTGTTGAACCTAATGAGGTTCACACAGGCCCCCTCCTCCAACATGTCTAGATCCTTCTGGACGGCATCCCGCCCCTCTGGCATGTCAACTGCACCATTCTCAGGCAAAAGCAACAGCAACTATTACAAAGCAGAAAGGGATGGGGCAGAAGTGGTATTGCAGCATCGATCCAGGAATAACACTAATATCTGAGCCTCTTTTCAACCACCTCATATCATGCCATTCCTAGTTTTAGCTCTGTTGACATGTTACTTTGTCCAACACGTTCCCATTTGAAGGTCTTGCACCCTGTGATTGGTTTGTTTTTTTTTTTAACTGGATTTTTTGGTACCGTCTAAAACGTGTCTATTATAACTTAGCCGTAGTACGGTTTGCAGTCTGTGTGTCAATGAGGTGCTTGGATATTGCAGTGCCCTGGCACGGCTGGGAAGGTGTTTCCCTCTTTGTGTAGCATTTTTGGATAGTTCCTTAGGGGAGGCTGGTTTGGATGCAGTTAGGCTTGTGTTCTCACCGTTACCCTCCAGAGAAATTCCATCAGGCCCGAAAAACCAAGCAAACAAACTCGTGTTTTAAGGTTTCTCTGATATTAGGGGAGTTGATTCCACAACTTCTGTGATGTGTGAATTTCCCATTCCTTGTCAGCAGTTTCAGAAGTTTTTGATCATCCAGAAGAATTTTCCTACTAAGTTTATATTGGAAAATCTTTCCCTCGTTATTTTAAAAAAAAAGGGAATTAATAGCAAAAATATTGTATATCATAACATTTAAGGCTGATCTTCTTAAAATCCCACTCTACAAGGCGATGGAAATGTCAGTCCATCCTGGTTCATGTGCTAGTTACTGATGGTGAAACTCCCAACCTGACAGCATGAACTTCTTCAGCTCCAATTAAACTTCCCTTTGGCTGTGATGGATAAGCACAGAGAAGTACTTGAGCAGTGTCTAAAGGTATGTATCTGCTAGTAGTGCTCCTCAGAGAACAGATTGTTTTACTCTGCAAAAAGCTGAGATTCACAGGGAGATCCCCCTCCTTACTCCAAGTCAAGCATTTGCAGAGACTCTGCAATAATTGATTTTATTTCTGTTTTAAACTTTAGAAGCAATTGTAATATACCTTATACAGCTTGAAAGATTGTTTGGTGGTTTGTTTTTTTTTTTTAATCCATTTTGGAATACATCTGTTTGAAACATTTGTGACAGAATAAGGTCCAACTTCATTTTCATGAGCTTGTTTCACTCTATTTTCTTCCAATTTCAGTGCAATTGAAGTGGCATTTTCTACTGAAAAAATGTCATTTAAAAAACCTCTCTCGTTTCTGGCTACCTTCTGTGTGTGCCCACCTACACGTAGACCCCACGTTGTGGTGGCACTGCTCGTTGGTCAATGGACTGAGCATTATCTGTACTACTTCAGCAGGCCAGCATTTCTGCATGGCCCTCACTTGGCCTTCCGCCACAGAGCAAACTTTCTCTGCTTTTCTCTCTTTTTCCTTTGGAGCACCTCTGCAAAGTTATCCTTGCCTCTGGTCATATTATTTCCATGGAGCTGGCAACAGGTTCCTCATAATCTCAATGAGATAAATAGCTTTTATTACAGGGGGGTCTATGCAGAGGTCATGACTGTTGTAAATCAAGGAGTTGTCAGTCGTTAATAAAATAATAAAATAAAATCATTCTGCGTTGGTCAGGAAGACTGTTACCGTTACCAGTGTCTAGCTGTGTATTATGAAAGGTCAGCAACTTTGCACTGAAAAGAATTCCATACATTCCATGTAAATGAAAGGTTAGTGGTAACATATAGTAAGTGAAATACACCCGGGTTGTATTTGGCAGCGATTCAAGGAACCCAGTGAGGCTTAGAAAGATTCCTTAAAAACTGTCATGTCAAGACCAGATGAAAGTACGCTCGTTGGTGCCAACTTGGATGGTTTTATTTCTCTCTTTTCTGGTTAAGGATGTTCATCCTTAATGGGTTTTTTTGTTTTGGTTTGATTTGGGGTTTTTTTGTCTTTATTCAACCTTCTACAAGGGCCCCTTCCTCCAGTGCAGCCCAAGGGATAGAACACAGCTCTGTCTGCTTCCTTGGAGCTCACTGTGGGGCTCGTTGTCTGTGATGCTCACAGAGAGAAGGGGGAGTCACCAGAACTTCACTTTCACCTCCGTTTGTTATTGGAATATAAACCATGTCTACCGTTACTGCTGTTATATGCTTAGCAGATGGCCTTGCTGCAGCATGCCGTGGAACATTAATGAAGTTTTTTCTAAAGTTGCTTTGGGATTTTGTCAAGCTGTTTTGAGTGTCTAGTCCCCTGATTCAATACCAAACCACCCAGGGAAGAGGCATCCCCTCGAAAGCTGTGAGCAAGCCCACCACAAACGGCTGTGGGCAGCTGCATGCCCTCTGCCGTGCCAGGGCTGCTGGGGTCCCTGGCTCCGTGGCGAGCAGAGCTCCGTGGGTGTCCAGAGGGGTGGCCGCTTGATGCTGCTTGTCCCTACGTGCTAGGCTGCCTGGCTGGGATCACTGCGATGGCACATCTCCTCTGGGCACTGGATGTGGGTGGCTTGTTTTGGAGGTGGACAGCGTGTCAGGATGCCCAGATCTGCTGCGTTTCCTCCAGCTGCCTGGCAGGTCTCCCAAGTGAAACGTTGGTGCTAGAGATAGAGCGGGGGCGCTGTGCTTTGCCTCGTTCCAATTTCGGTTTGACAGTAGAAGGGCTGGTACGTCGACGTCGGGGAGATGCCCCATTACCGACACACTGAACCCATGCTGAGCAGTTTGGGATGGGGAAGCCCAGGCCAAGGTCCCAGGCTGCATCTCTGAGGCTGTGAGCAGTGCCTGTTTGACAGCTTGACCTCCCCGCCACAGTTGCCTGGAGGGTAAAATACATCTAACCAAAGTCTCCCTTGCTGTGGCAAACTGGTGAGTTAGTTCAGGCATGCCGAAGCATCCTCCCTGTCGCCTCTTGTGAGGCAGCAGAGACACACCAGAGCAGGGCAAGCTGCCAAGCCAGGCGCTGGGGAGGGATCCCTGTGCTATCTGGTGGGGCGAGCACTTGCTCAATAAGCCCAAGAGCGCAGGGATTGGCTGGGGCAAGGAGGGCACAGGCTAAATCAAGCGGGTTTGCTCTGCCGCACCATACCATGTCCTGCTATCACAGCCCCTCGGGAGGAAGCCAGGAGCAAGGCTGCCCTCAGAGGGACAAGGTGAATGGGGTGGTGGGGCCAAAGGCGACCACGTGGCTTGGTGTTTCTCAGTTATGTGGACACTTCAAAGAATCAGAGAGGTGGAAAGAAATTTTAGCCCTGCCTCAGGACTCGTTAAACACAAACGCAAGCCTGGTTATTCAACAGACCCGAGTGAAGGGGTATTTTTCTGCAGGAGGTTTTAAGAGGTTTGCTGGTATAAGGTGAAACCATTGGTGTCATTGGTAACATCACTTACCACACTGACGTTATCACGACCCGTACCATGCAGGCGACTGACATCTTTAAACTTCCAGCTGTTAATCCCTTTAAGTTCCTTGTGTTCTAAGCAATGCTGTAAATTAGCAGAGTACCTTTTTTCACACATACACACACCCTTTTTTTTATTTTTTCATCTGGAAAACAAATTCAATTCACTTTATTCTTCCAGAACTAAAGGCAATGTTGTGGGAATTGTCTCTGAATTTAAATGTTCCTTTTTTGCTAATATGTTACTGCCAATAGTTGTTTCTTTGTTTGGTGTGTGTTAATTTTTGGATAAAAAATAAAAGTCCAGAGACAGTGGGATATACATTAATCTTAGCTAAAAGCTTTTCAGCAGATTATCCCTGGAAGGCAAAAAGGATGTGAACGCAGCTGGAATGGATGATTGTTTTCTATTTCAAAGGCATAACCAAGAAGCTCTACATTTTGGGGATTCACACTGACTATTACAAAATTATCTCTTTCTGTCTTCCTGCAGACTTTCCTTTACAAGTGTCCCTAGAGTGACTTACTATGTCAGCTTATCTCTGGCAAGCAGCTGAAATACGTTGCCCAAATCCTTCCCACTCCTCTTTTGGGCTATCAGTAGTAGCTCTGATTTCCTAGGGATTTTATCTATTTATGGTAATAATCTTGATCATCTTGATCAAGATCGACTTGAGTGCCATCACTTGGCATGTGCAGGACAACCAGGTGATCAGGCCCAGTCATCATGGGGTTATGAAGGGCAGGTCCTGCTTTACCAACCTGATCTCCTTCCATGACTAGGTGACCCACTTAGTGGATGAGGGAAGAGTTGTGGATGTTGTCTACCTGGACTTTAATAAGGCCTTTGGCACTGTTTCCCACAGCCTTCTGCAGAAACTGGCTGATCATGGCTTGGATGAGTGCACTCTTCTCTGGATGAAAAACTGGCTGGATGGCCGGGCCCAGAGAGTGGTGGTGAGTGGTGTCAAGTCCATTCTGGCTGGTCACAAGTGGCGTTCCCCAGGTCTCAGTACTTGTGCTTGTTCTCTTCAACATCTTTATCAATGATCTGGATGAGGGGATCGAGGGCACCCTCAGTAAGTTTGCAGATGACACCAAGTTGGGTGGCTGTGTCATCTGCTTGAAGGTCGGGAGGCTCTACAGAGGCATCTGGACAGGCTGGATTGATGGGCTGAGGCCAGTGGTATGAAGTTCAGTAAGGCCAAGTGCTGGGTCCTGCACTTGGGCCACAACAACCCCCTGCAGTGCTACAGGCTTGGGGAAGAGTGGCCGGAAACTGCCCAGCAGAAAAGGACCTGGGGGTGCTGGCTGACAGCTGAATAGGAGCCAGCAGTGTGCCAGGGGGCCAAGAAGGCCAACAGCATCCTGACCTTTATCTGAAATAGTGTGGCCAGCTGATAGTGCCAGACTCCAGTGCTGCGATGCAAGCAAAGAGCATGAGGTACCACTGTGATGAAGGCTGACGCGCAGGTTACATCTGCAGTGACCGATGGATGCAGCACTGAAACGTGAATGTCACACGTGGAGAGGAAAGTGGCACTCATCATTTGCACAGATGATGTAGTGGCTCCTTTTGCAGCTTCGTGATGTGGTGCAGGGGATGGATTCAGTACCCCTGGAGCGATGTCTGGACAAACACAATTTAACTGAAATTACTGGGGATTTTTTATTTTTTAAACCAGTCTGCCTGCAAAAACCATACAGGCTGTCTGCTTTTCTCTGTCGTCTTCATCACAGCATCCAAAAGCTTCGTAAAGCTTTCCAGACTGTTCCCTTGTAATGTCAGTCCCAAACACAAGAATTTTGTTGGGGACCTGAGATGGTGAGAGATGAACTGCATAGCCCAAGGGCTTAGAGAGGGATTTTGACAGCCAAATCCCCACCCCACGACCCCTAGTCGTGATCTGGCGTTGGGGCTATAACAATCTCTCCGCCACATTCGTGACGACAGATTGAGTTCTCAGAAAATATTGCTGGCCAGAGTCGGAGAGAGGTTATTTTACATCAAAGTGATATACGAAGTATTCTGAGGCAAACGTCCGGGGATGGCTGGATCTGTAGTTTGTTTTTCTAGAATTTATTGGAAAAACAAAGGATAATAGAAAAAATAAATAAAACTTTTACTGCCTATATGACATCATCTCTCCTGTTAAGCATTTTGATGAAAAATATTTTTGATGAAAAGATTAGGTTTCATGTTATTCTTTAGTGTTGTTTTGATAGGGATTAACCATGGCTGCTGACTGAGGATGCATGTGCTTGATCTCCCACTGCTGTCTGCTGGAGCTGTGGCTGCTGTGGCTGGCAGGGGAGGAGCAGATCCCCTGCCTGACGGACAGTTTAGAAAAATCGGGAGAGCTCTCCACTATTCTAGAGCTGAAGAATGTTAAGAAAGACTCCTATGACATTTGCCTAACCTACGGCTCCTTGTGGTCACCTCTGAGGGAGCTGGGGACCTTTCTTCTCCCGCTTTTCTCTCCCTCCTGTGGGGAGCACATGGGCTATTGCACACCCACTCCCTGGCGCCTGGCTACCCCATCGGGGTGTCTGGGTGCTGCTTCTGAGGGGCAGCTCCCTGACCCACCCTCCTGCTGCCCCAACCAGAGAGCACTGGGACCTTGCTGCCTCGACCCATCGGTAAAGGGGTGAAAACCCCTTACTGAATTTCCAGCGAAGAAAGAAGCCTTCCCTGTCATTCAGTTATCATCATGATAAGAAACAACTTCAGCTCCGTTGGAGGGGAACCTCCCTGTGTTCGTGTAATGGGGTAAGCCCGTAATGAAATTTTGGCTGCAGTTTCACCGTAGGCATTTGCCTCTTCTGTGGGTTTCAGTTTGGGGGAAACGGGGAAGAAAAAACTTAGACCATCTCTTTTATTCTTTCCTGGGGTTTCATTATGAATCACCAGAAAGCAAGCAATACTTCCCGCAGAGTGTGGTTATTAGTGCTTTGTTCTTGCCTGTAATATAAACACTTGTAGGATGTCCCGCTCTTCTGTTTGCATTAAATCAAGAGTTCCACTTTGTTTATTAAACCCGAACTTTCCCTTATTGAGTATTGGTGTGGAATTAATTATGTCTACTGCGTTCCTTTCTTTTTCAGCGAGGGAGAATAAAGCAACTGGGAATACATTAGCCACAGCAGTTTTCATAAAGCTCTGACTGACGCCTTGGATTTTCTGATTTATTATGCATGTGTCTTGACCTAGAGATTGTTCTGCATCAAGGCTTTAGAAGAAATCCCTTATATTTACATCCAAGAAGCCCTACTAGGAGGACCTGAAAAGAAGACCGTGCAATATTCTGCAGTGTGGGCATTTTCTCATTTTCCTGCCTGTGATACAGTTTATGGCAAGAAGTAGCTCAACCTTTTGCTTCATTCTCTCTGTGAGTGCCCTATAAACTTCAGGGCCCATGCCGACCTGTTAAAATCAGGTCACTGCCAAGTATAGTCCCCCCCCAAGCTCTGTGCATGTTTGTCACACCCTGCTTCTTGTGCCTTGGAGCTGGAGAGCATATGGAAACTCATGGGTAGTTCTGCTAAAGCCAATGGCTTCGGGTACTCCACGGGAAGGTTTCTTGGCTGAGAAAATTGGCTGCTTGACTGAAATGCAAATCTTGCAGTTACTTTGGTGAAAGCTTTGTGTTTTTGCAGAAGTCCCACCCATGACATCTGATTTTATACCCTCCCCTGAGTTCTGGCGTTTTCTATGTGTATTTCAGTGAGTAACCATTTGTAAAACCCATTTTCCTACAGCGATTCTGGAGGAGCCGGGGATGTAACTTACACAGGCTTGAATGGGACGGCTGAGCCGATGGCTCGAGCTGGGAGCTGGCACAGCGGAGGTGAGCCAAAGCCCAGCAGACCTCAGCCAAGCAGGCTGAACCTCCCTGGGTTTGGGCCAGATGACACTTAACGCGTCCAGACACAGCCTTGGCATGTGCTTGCACATCCTGGGTGAACGGCTGCTTCTTTTGATCGGAGCCAGTCTGCGGATGTTTGACTTGTGGTGGGAAGGAGCCTGGCTGAGCGATGCAGTTGCTACTTGGATACGCGCAAACAGCTGTGCTGACAAGAGTTGTTGGGTTCCTTCTGGCTTAGCGGGGCCTCAGCTCACAGTTAGCAGGCACACAGCTTGACCTTCCTTCAGACTCGGCTGTTTTCACGTTACTCTGCTCCAAAGTTTATTAGCCGGTTGCCAGCTCACAGAGGTTTGTCTCCTCCAGCGCATCTCAGTGGAGCCTGCGCAGCAGCAAAGCCCCAGCCCAGCCCTGTGGTACAAGCTGGATAGCATCTGGACACCAGAACGTGGTTTTAAATTGCAAACACAAAGCACGCACTTAAAAGTGTTTTTAGTTTCAACAGCCACTTCCTTCTGCAATGCACACGGATGTTTCTGGCTCACGGAATAAAGGAGGGAAATGCATCACTGCCTGGTGATTGAGCAAGGCATGGAAGCAGTGGGGGGGCTGGAAAAACACACCCGTGATACTGGGGAGACCTGGCAAAGGCAATGGCAGTGTTTCAGGAGTTGGACCCTGGAGGAGAGGGCAGCGCGAGGGACCCTGAATCAAGCTTTGGGAAGTGGCCACCAGCAGTGTAGGAATCTGCTCATAGCACTAGGCTGCAGGAATTTATCACAGCTCTGACAGAGCCTCTCTTGGGATCAAGGCTTGGTCCAGAGCACACCGGACCTCCAGATGGGCCATGAGATGAGATCTTATCTAGGAGGTCTGAACCTCTAGAGCCTACATGTGTGGGGCTGCAATGACTGCACGGCGTCTTGCACCAACTGAGGAGATATGGTGAGTAAAGACCACGGTCCAGATAAAATATCCTTCTTTTAACTGCCAGGGAGGAGAAGTGAAATGGAAAACTGGATTTGCCCGATTTGTCCATTCCAGCCAACAATGAATGTGTGTCTCCGCAAAAAGATGGTGGAAGCTTTAGTGCAAAGTGGTGACAAGAAAAGGAGATTCTGTAATGTTGGTGATTCTCCCCTGTAATAGCATGGCCTGCCTGATTTCCTGTTGTCTGAGCACTGGGAAATAGGAGGAGGAGTTAGAAGAGGAAGCCACGCTGTTCACGTAGTCCAAGTATTCCTGTTTTATTGCAGTCCTGCATCAGTTCCAGTTTCGGGCCCTTCGGAATGTCTGTGGTACCCCTTCTGTGGCTGTGAGGCTGAAGTACCAGAGCAAAAGCAGCAGGCACCCAGCTGAAGCCATCACTTAGGACGTCTTTGCTGAAAGGAAAAGCATGCATGGGCAGACTAGGAGAGACAGTGTGAGCGTGGTCGGACCTTGCAGCTAGACATTTGCTCGCTCGGCGCCAAGGAGGCATGGCTATGTCTTGGGGAGGGTGGCTGTACCTGCAGGCATGTGAAAACGCACTGCAAGCCCTGGTTAGAGCAGGAGCTTGTTGTACATGGGCAGTGCTGGAAAAAGGTATGAAATGGAGGAATGATGACTACACGGCACAAACCACGGCAGTCACCTCCTGTACCACACACCTGCAGCCCAGGAACTCCCCAAAAATTTGACTATGGGCTTAAGCCATGCTTTTTATCCATGTGGTATTTGTATGGGTAGTATAACAAAACGTAAAGTCGGTGAGACTCACAGTATTGGGTGATTTCTTCTCCTAGGGTTTGGGGCTCTTTTCTTTCTTGATTAGCTAGAGCTAAGTTGCTTCCATGTGGTTAGGGAAAAGGGAGAAGTTGTGAAATGTCTTTGAGGTCTTGTATCCGCATGATAACAGCAGATATAGCACAGGGATGCTGTGTCTCCTTGCTGGATAAATTCCCAACTGGCTTTTCTGGTAGCTGCTCAGAGTGCGTTCATTCAGGGAAAGAGAAGGTGTACTGTGTGGCTGAAATGATACTGAAGTTTAGACAGTAAACCCCAGCTACCACTGACTCACCAGAGGTGGTACTTCCCACTGTGCCACCACCCACGCCAGCACCATCTGCCTCATAAAATCCTCTAACAAGATCTGGGCATGCTAGAGAAAGGTGGCTTTGCAGTGGACAGTTCGATACTGCACAATACTCGTTGTCAAGAATATAATATACTTGATCTCAGCAAATACTGGAGAAAGGAGCTCTTAGGTCCTGTCCTAGAAAGCAAAAGCTCAAGGTCAAATGCAACACACCTTTTTAGATGCTTCTAGTATTTGAATTTTCAATAGTCCTACATGAAAAAAAAAAAAGGCATTTTCCAGCAGTAACTATAAGGCAGTTAAAACCAAAATTAATTAATAAAAAGTAATTTGAAAGAATGCCTTAAATTAAAAGTAGAGCTTAACTGGCCAATAGGAGAGTAGTCTCAAACATTACCTAGACTGAGGTTTTTGTCTATTGGTTTGTTGTCAAAGCTAAGGATTTGAACCCGGTTGTCACTGGTAGTTCTCACTGCAACAGAGCAGTTATTTGTGTTCAAGTGCTGTCACCCCAGAAGGCAGCCTGAGACCCCCAGCAGCTCTCATCAACGACTTTCCCGATGCATGCAGCCTCTTCGTCTTAAGCGTGCCCTGCCTCAGCAGCTCGTTGTTTTGGACTGTGAACGACTCAGCAGTGAGATGAACAGCTAATTCCAGTGGGACAGCACTGGCAGTGATAAGGAGGCAGAGAGATGGTTGAGAAATGCTACGTTAGTGTTTCCTGGCTTAAAAAAAAAAAAGAAAACCAAAATAAAAAGCAGAGGTAAGCACCAGGCACACGCCTCTGATGAGAGTGCATTGCTTTAGTTTCTGTGATGGGAGCACAAGCCGCTGGGGCAGCACGGACCGCCCTCCCACCGGAAAGCTGGAAGAGCATCGGAAACATTTATCTCCACAGGCATTTCAGCAGGGTGTTTGGTTCCCACTCAGCTGTTTTGTTGGGAAGGTTGAAAGAAGCAAGGTGCAAAGGCTGGCTGATGCAAGCACAGCGAAGAGGCCGCGGAGGTCCCCTCCCTTTAGATGGCTTTACGGCTCTTTGTAATCCCTACTGATTCCTCATTATCCTTACAAACAGCAGCGATGGAACTGCTCTTGACAATGAAACAGTGAATTCAAATTCCAGAAGAGCTTGAGGCTCGGTGCAGTTCAGGTGGTCGGAAAGTTAAAATTCTGATGGCGAAATTCAAGCCATGATACGCCTACGCATGAATCCCCACACATACCTTATACATTAGTGTGGTTTTTTCCTCCAGTCTTAATTTTCTGCACAATTAAAATTAACGGTTGAGAATAACTTGGGTGAGACTGACGGGGTTTTGTTCTCTTGCAAGTAAATATTAAAACCAAGACACCT
This sequence comes from Bucorvus abyssinicus, assembly GCA_009769605.1. NCBI lineage: Eukaryota > Metazoa > Chordata > Aves > Bucerotiformes > Bucorvidae > Bucorvus > Bucorvus abyssinicus. The sequence goes on from CM020025.1 coordinate 79,869,843, forward strand.
TTTCTCTCCTTGTCCTTCTGTACGTGTGAATGACAAGCAGATCAGCATGGTCTGTGCTTTCCAGTAAGAACAATTTAAAGGAGCTGGCTGTGATGCTCCTGTTTGTTTAGATTTGGTAATAATGGCTTGGTAACAGTAGTCTGTAAGTCACTATCAGCATTTTAACACCTCCTATGGAAATCCCAGAGTTATTTAATTTACTCACTTGGTATATAAAAGCTGTTCCTGCTGAGCATAACATGATGAATATAATTCTTACTCAATTAGTAGAAGCGTGCTGTAAAAATTGTTGAAACTTGGCAAGGGAGCCGTTAACACACCCCGTATGTCAATTTACTGTTCTCGTTTGTCTCGCAAATTTAGCTGGTTTTGTAACTGCAAGTGCAGCTTCCTTCAGAAGTGGAATGGGTTGTGATTATTTGCAGTTTTACCTATTTATGTGGTTTTAGAACTGCCTCTTGTCCTCTCTTTCTGCAGTATGGCTCCTAAGTCTTGACACAGTGGAAGGAAACTGTAGTCTCTTAGAGCTGCAAAACCCCCTAAGAATTATCGAAGGCTTGCTTTAATGAAAACGACCCTTTCCATCTTTGAGCTGATGCTCATAGTTATAGAAGCTGCTGGAACAAACCGTGCTGCATGAAATAAGTGACATTACAAGGGATCTCTCTTTTTCCAAAAATTTTACTTTAAAATGTCGCTATTTTGCCTGTTTAGGTGTATTCCTGCAGCACAGTCTCTAGCCTGGGGTCAGTGATCTGATACAGAAAGCCTAATTTCTACCGTGAAGAGGTAAATCTTGTGTTTCTAAGTGCCAATGTTTCACTTGGACAACAAAGATTTGGGATGAGCCAAGGACAACAAGTGCTGCACCAGACAACAGCAAAGGAAAACCTGCACTTGGGAGCCGCAGGACAGAGAAGAGATCAAATTGTTCCTGTCTAGGGAAGCAACGGGTACGGAGAGGTGAGAAGCCCCCCAGGGCTCTCCCTCCTGCCTGGGCGCTCTGTTAGGACCGAGGCTCTCCACATCTATTACCGAAATAAGTTTTTGGAGGAGTGCGTGGATGGAGGAGAACTTGAACGATAAGCAAAGCTACCAACAGAAAACACCAATTGTCTTTTGGCTGTGTGGGTTTTTGTTGTTTTTTTTTTTTTTGTGTGTGTGTGTGTGTTTAATCCAGTTGTCAAAAATCGTTCCCTTTTATTAATCTGAAGGCTGATATTCCAGCTCAACATGCTTAATATTTTTGGAACATTAGCAGTAATGACTCCTAAACGAGAGGTGACAAAGGGACCTGAGAGAGCACAGTGTGTTTCAAAAGCCTAAACATTTCTGGAAAAACTGTCCAAATCCTTCAGCATGGAAGGAAAAAAAAAAAAAAATTCTCCTGCCTTTGTGACTTGTTGGTCCTGCCTTTTTGTAGAGAGCAAGCCAAACCGTATTCGTCCCTACCCCAGCTGGGTAGGCGACCGACCGTAGCATTCGTGTGGGACACGGTACTTTGTGTGTCTGGAGATCAAAGCGTGGCTTGCTTTCTGCTCGGTGGCATGTTTGTCCCTCTCAGCCAGCCTTGAGTGCTGGAAGGATTCTGTTTACTTCTTAGCAGTCTCTGTTCAGCATCCCACGCTCTTCTCTTCAGTATTTGGTATTAGCGACTGCTGGAAATGTGATGCATGGACCATGTATCTAGTCACAAAAGGGCTTTGGCCTTTTTTTTTTTTCGTGGTGTGGTTTGGTTTTTTGGGTCCTTGTTTTTTTCCCCCTCTCCAAACCCAAGCACCATTCTTTCCATTAAAGACACCCTCTTCACTTCCCCTTGTATAAGCCACTTGCATGACCTGTGAAGTACTGGTGTCTGGGGATTTCCAAACAGCTGGAAAGGAAGCCACGAAGTTTGAAGCTACTCAGATCTCTACAGCTATTCCAGACAGTCTTTGAAACACTAAAGCAAGTTTTATTACAGAGATTAGTTTACATGACACTCATCATTTATTAAAACCTAAGGACATCCTTATAAAAACTACTGTATATAAAGACCAGAGCAGTGCAATAGCAGTGTAAAACACATTTTTGGTTTACTTGGCAATCACTTTAGAAAGACAACATGATTCATAACATGGAGTTAGAGAATGCTGCAAAAAAGTAGGACAGGATTAGATGAGAAACTAGATTAGCAACTCACTGGACACTGGCACGTATTGATTTCAAACACCGAGTTTATGTAAACAGTATTATTGTCAATGTATTAATAAAGACTGAGAAATCACTGCAACCCTAGAATTTCTAGTTAGCTTAATTAGCCTAAAATTTGACTGCTGACTATTAAAATAGACTATTGTACTGTATATATTATCCTCTTAGCGATTTACTATTTATGTAAAAGGACGACTAGAAGAAATGCCTATTTTGTACAAGAGAATTTTTGAGGCTGAGAAGAGATGTTTTTTCCTGGCAAGTGAGTGAGGTTTTGTTTTCGTTGCTTTACTTTTCGTACACCATCACTGGTGGCACAGTAGAACTGACTTTAAAAAACACTCTGACGTGTTACTTCATCGCTTCTTCGGGTGGCCAGGCCTCTTATAGGAATTACAGCCATAATAAACCCATTAATCCCAGTTATCTAAAACAGCTGCTACAATATGCTGAAGCATACATTAAGAGGCCAGGTTGTTTTCACTCTGTGTTCTTGTAAGATTGAAAACCAGGCACGAAAGATGGTTAATTACAACACCGAGTCCTGCACAAGCTTTGTAACTTAGCTTTTCACGTCCTATGTTATACACAGCACTTATTAAGAAGCTGGACACTCGATAAAACTGAGAAGACAACATGAGATGGACAAGGAAGAAGGTTTCTGGAGCCTGAAGGTTGTTAATAGCCACTGAGATAGACAGCTGCCCTTGTTGAATAGGGTGTATAATAGAATTACACCCTTCCTTAAGGGTAATTTTAGATCCCTTATTTTTCCAACCGCATCGGGATGGACACAGAGGAAAATATATCTATATTTCAGACCAGGTCTTTTAGCAAAAGATTGTGTTCGAACCAGTCTCTTCCTGTAGAAAAAAAGAAAAATGAAGAATTCATTGCAATTTATCTGGTTCCCCACGATCCCAATCAGGTAAACGCAGCAGGATATCCGAGCACAGCTAAACAGATGGTTGGGATGTTCGGGTGACTGTCCAGCCAGTGCTCTTCTACCGTGTCCCAGGCGCTAAGGAAGAAGGGCCCATAGAGACGGCGGTAGGTAACCACATGTTGTTCGTGATTCACCTTTAGTTTAAGGCCCAGCAAGCATTAGCGTTATTCAGGATCTCATACTCTGCTAAACTGGAGAGGCTATCGGATGATTGTAACCACACAACTGAGGAACAACTGTTCATCAGCTATGACATGGATTTGTCCATAAATTAATTGGTAGGCAAAATCAGAACGTCGGCCAGAGAATATCTACCTGATATTAACTGGCTCTGTACAGACAACAGAGACAATAAACAAACGAACAAGCCCATCAATTACAACGTATACGTGTACTAGAAGTAAAGCATAAAACTGCTCTTAAATAACGCACAATTCCCAAAGGGAAAAAAACCCTTACAAAATACAGTAAGTCACACAAACCAGTATCTAATACAAATTCCTTCCTGAACGTAAGCTTTTTACAAAGCTCTCGGTGGCGGTCATCACCTCGCAATGAAAGTAGGTGCTAGCAGAAGGTAAAAGGAGCAAGCAGTTACCGTGAAGCGCCAAGGTAAGACGGATTACTGTAGATACGTACTTTGTGGGGTGTCTGCAGGGGTTACGGACCTTGCAAGTGTGGAGAAGACGTGATGTTGGCAGAGGCACGGATGGCGTGTCTTACAGCTGCTAGTTTCTTTTGCTTTTCTTGCAAGCTGACACTAGTGGTGCCACCTTACATCTCAGAGGATCAGCTCTCCCACCAGCAGGAGCACTGACCCTTTCCCTGACGAAGCTCCCATCATCAGGGACAGAGCAGTCTGGACTGTCTGCCAGCATCTGCAAGCTACTTACGGCATGTCTTTGTTGGAGCTCCCTTTTGTTCCCAACTGAAGTGCTTTGAATGGTTCTGCAATGCTCTGATGAAATATTCTTTTTAGAAACCAGAATCTCGTAGGTTTAGTGTGAACCAAGGCTCACAAAATACTGACTCTGTTTTATCTGAAGTGCTACGTTTCTCACAGTGTAAAACAGCCCAGTTGCACTGTGGCAGTTCTGTTAGGGCTCTACGAGCTGAGCTGCATGCAGGGATGCGTACGCAGGAGCATCGGTGAAAAGGGAGAATGGGACAGGGTTACCTAGGATAGGGTGGGGTCTAATGCTCCCACCTGTAGCACTTGAATCCTTTCTTATCAGCTGCTCCTGCCCTTACTCAGTAATACCTAGCATTTTGTACAAGCTGGTTTGTAAAGAACGGGGCATGCACATACTCTGTCGATCCCTTTTGAGTTTAACAGAAGACTAAGCGTTCCTCATGTGGGTTATACTGCAAAATATATGGTTTTTTAAAAGTTATTCAGATTTGCAGGACAAAATATTAGGCATGAAGGATTAACCTGGCATTATCATGGCTTTGTGTTATGATTTCTAGATTAACTTCTCTGTTTGGTTGTCGATGCCAGATTTTCCATGAATATATCTTAAATAATTGAATTTCACAGGATTTGCTCCTGTAATTGATACCGTATAATTTTAAAATAAACCGGTCCTGTGGAAAGTAGTCACATATTTCTGTGGTAGCATCATCACCCTTCTGGCTTACGAATTAATTCTTAGATTTGTGAGGGGTAAACTCTGAAGCCAGTTGATGGCTGAGGGAATTGGATTACTGCCTTGTAAAGCAGAGGGACAATGGTATTATTGCTTTAAAAATATACAGTTTGTTAATTTTCTTGTTTCTCTTTCAGCTTCAAGGAGTATGGGGGTGGAATGGGGTGTCTGCTTTGCTTCTTAATAAAGCTCCCCTCTTCAGGATGGTGTGGGAAGCTGAAGCCAAGATGTGCTCAGATATTTGATGTCTTAGTAGAATCATTGCCAAGGATCTTAAAAGGTGTATTAAGGTTGAAACAATTGCTGCCCCGCAGTTTGACTCCATGAAAGGACTTCACTTACCTTGTAATACCTATGACAATATGGTTAACAGTGACGGCAATTGCCAGCATCTACCCTATTGTGACAAAATATTCACCAGAGAACTTTGGAAAAACTCACATTCAGTATTCTGACAAGAGATTAGGCTCAAATGGCAATAGATGGATGGGGAGGCAAAGAAAAGTTATCTACCAAAGGTTTGTCTTGTGATCTTTTTCCACCTTTGTGTGGATTTGCCAGAGCAACTTAATTTTCTTCCTATTGAGCATTTCCTCAACTACGATGCTCCCTTTCAGAGATAATATTGTCGGTGTCTGGAATTAAAATATTGCTTACAAACGACTTTCTTCTGGAGACTCTGAATCATTTGCCTATAGGAATTGTCTGAATGGTGTTTCTCTTCAGATGTCTTGCTCAGTCTTCTTCTCCTAGTCTTTCTCTCTTCTGCTTGTCAATCATTTCTTCAGCTCTTGCAATTTAGTTGATTTTCTCAAAAGCTGCTCCTTGAAGTCTGATCTTACCTCTCCCATCTTGAGGCACATCACTATAACTTTCTGGAAGACATAAACCACAAATATTCCCATAATGTTTCACGAGCACACTACATCAAAGGATTTCCTGTAAAGAAAACCTGGTAGTTTTCTCAGTTCTGGATGTAAGTTGGGGAGGCAAGACGGAGGAAGGAAAAGCATGAGAAAGAAAGGTGTTAGGCGACCTCTACCTTCCCTCATTATCTATATTTGGCCCGGTATAAGCTTGTGTGATATGGATCAGTCCATTCTCCTTCTCCTTTTTATATAGTCCGAGTGGGAGGCTAACCGTGTTTGTCTCTGTTCGTATTGAACAGGTTCTGGTTCTGCAAAACATTAATCACACGGTGTGCAAGTTACTTCTTCTTACCTGTACTTTGGAGGAACATAGAGTGCTGCCTAGCTCCTGGGTCTGGGTGCAAACCTGAGATGCTGATTGATGGGCCAGGCCAACCCCTGGGTGAGCATCATCAAGAGGGAACCCTGGGAACTTAGCAGGGAGCGAGATGGAACGCTTTCCTGCAGGTCATGGAGCCTTGGCTGCTGGAGACAGCAAGGCTGTATGCTGCATGATAAAAACCAGATTTCACCCCAAATCCCTCTTTCTGTATGTGTGCCAGTGTACCCATTCCACATCGTTGTGTTGTCTACTACCTGTGAGATGGAAAGGACAAATACGTGCCTGAAAAGGTGAAAGAGGAAAAGCAAAAAACTGCTAAAAGTTTCTACTGCTTGTAGTCTACTCTGAAAGCACAAAGTACAGAGGGCTTCCTTCTGCAACCATACATTTATTTTGAAGTAAATCTTATTTCCATGGACAATCTTACTAGAGCTTTACTTGAGTAAAGTGTGCTTGTGACCATACGGTAAATACCTTTATCAAATGGCACGGCATCTTCCTATTGCACTCATCACCAAGGCGGGCATCAGACCAAGTGCAAGCGGCTTTTTCGAACCCCTTTTCCTTTCCTATGATGAGAAAGTGAACTTCTATTTCCACATATGTAAATGTGTAACTATTATATTCATGTGCTTTCCTCACAGAAGTGTTGTGAATATTCATCTTTTTTTCCTTGCAGTGCCTCCTGGACATAACCAATGCTTTAAATCTGCCCATCTTCACCTCGTGCAGAGTTGTGTGTATAACCGGCTATCTGATCCGTCCGTATGTGAACTATGGCAGCATGTAGGTAAATCGGTTGAAAGCCCAACTAGGGAAAGTTTTGAGGTAGACCAAGATTACTAATCATAATAAATTAAAGCAATGCATCTATTCGCTCAAGCAGGCAAGCATAATGATACAAAGACAAGCCAACCGAGGCACAATTTGGTAACCCAGTAGCAACAAGACTTACTTTACTACTCCCACCAGAGTGCTTTGCATATTGGGTATTCCCAACTCTACGTGCTACGTTATACATATTGCATTCCATTGATGTATAAAATATAAGGAAACATCTGGTTCAGACAGCAGAATATCTGTGGGAATCAGCATGTTTGAGGTCATCTAGGGTTTTACCCATCAAATCTATTCAGTACGTGAGGCTTAAGTCTCAACTTTCATGTCAACATAACTCCACGGAAATTGTAGTGGTGAATCTGCTCAGAAGTGCAAGGTCGAGTAGGCAGCCACCTGAGCTGTACCTCAACTGTATTCTCTTAATTCAGCTTTAGGCATTTCTCACAGTACTGTTTGTTAGCCAGGGAGGACCCCTGAGCAGAAAATTACAATTCTCCCGTAACTAACTCTGAGGATTTAAGCCTTCGCCCAAGACTCAATCAAATGAAACCTATGCCAAGGTTTGCAGTTAACTGCTTTCTAATAATCAAATAGTCTAGACAGCTTATTCACGTTAGAAATTAAAAAAAAAAAAAAAATTACTTTGCATTGTTTTGTTCTGTCACTGTTATTTTTTTGAGATAGAAATGGATACTAACAAAACATGTAAACATGCCTCTTGTGAGAACTGCAGGCAGACGAAGTTTAAACCAAGCTGGTTGTACCTAGAAGAGAGTCTCCCAAGACGTAGTTATAACTAATTTAAAAAATACCAGGGGAGAGAGAAACTGAAGAGCATGAACACATGTCACATCTTAGAGCCACCTACGTCCTTCACAAGAGTGATATGTGTACTTGAGTTCAGGGGAAACGCTTTACTAATCTACAGACTGCATAATTTAAAGCACTAGATCGTTTGACAGGATGTGGTTTGTTTGTTTATTTATTTATTTATTTATTTATTTCAAATCAACGTTCAGAGATGGAACAGGTAGAGCGAGCATTTGTGTGCCCCAGGACGGAATGCAATTTGAAATGTGTCAGTCCCAAAGTTGCTTCTGGCCAGATTCTTCTTTCAAGGCTAATGTAAAATCAAAAGTGTCACCAAGGTGGGGGGAGTTCCCAGATCCAAAGACCACAGGCCAGTTGAGGAATATTTATATGCAGCCCAGAAGATAAAATATAACGCGTGTGAGCAGGTTCAGTTCTCTGCCAGTTCCCCTAATGTGTGTATGTGTCTACGGGAGAATGAGTGGGAGGATGTCAACCACAGATCCAGTAACACACAGACCACGCTCAGCTCTGGAAGGCTCTTACATCGAGTACAAGGATTCACTGTTTGTCTTGCAAGCTCCTAGCTGAGCCTGGTGCCAAATCAACAGCTTCTGCCTGAAACCAAAGCCTGACAGGACAGATGCCAGGCTAAAAGGCCTTCTCTCTAGTGAGAAGTGGAGTGGGGTGTGTGCCTGGCTGACTGATGGCTGGACCAGCACATTTGAGAGGTACTGCTTCAGATGGCTGTTTGACAACAGTGGGATCGCCGAAAATACTTGCGTTTTCCCAAGAAAGATGAGTGCTCCTGTCCTTGTGCCGTTAGCCGGAGTATCATAGCCCAGCCTCCCAGGACCGTGTGCTTGGCAACAAACCCCTGTACTGGTGACTTCTAGAGCATCTTAACCTATTTAGAGCTGAAGCGTGTGCTCTGGAGGGAGCTCAGGTTGCTCCTGCTCACCCGGACATTGGGCAGTACCCAGACTGCCGTCACTGCTCAGTGAACAGCAGCATCCAGTCAGGCTGCATCGATTTTCACTGTCCAGCAAGGCAGTGGCTAACTGAAAGATTGCCTCCTCTTCCACAGCAATGACTTCACAAGGCAACTTCGTTCCGCTGGAAAAAATGACATCCATTAATAAAGAAGGAATGATTCAGAGCCTCCAGAGACAAGTTTTTTCAGGGTCTTCTGTCATTTCCTGACAAACGAGGTAAACAGTGCTGCATTCACCATTCCAGGGCCTTTTGCTAAGTTAGTGTGCCCACAAAAGTGCCATCAATCACCGCAGCCCCTTCAGAGCTCGCATGATAAAGCAAGCGGTCTCGCTCTGGCATAAAACTGATCTCAGCAGACCTGCACTGATCTGCGCCTGTTGAGGTTCTGCTGCAATGCCTTCAAATCTGGTCATCCTGGGAGCGGAAGAAAAGCTTGTGCTCTCCCTGTTCATAGGAACAGCTTAACCCTCAGGCTAACAAACAGCTTCCTGCAGTGAGAAGCCCTTGGCAGGTACACTCATTATGGTAGGCAGTAGGAATCTCCTCCTCCCCATAAATGGAAGGACAACGGAAGACAAAACACAACGCACTAGATTTTGAGGAAAGCCTCACAAGATTGAAAGAAAGGGTATGAGAAATGAATTGCAGGACAGGCACCAAATGAAAAGCCATTCAGTTGTCTGAATATATTACAAACCAGAAAGAAACAGAACATAATATAATCCCTCTGCCTGCGGAGGCTGCCAAAAAGCAGGGAAATACTTTTCATAGCTTGGCATCTGTAGACTCCCGTGGCTATATTATACACAGCATATAAAATTATATCAAAAAAGTCTGCTCGGGTTACCATGTCTAATTCTTAGAAGTAATCAAATGCCAGAACAAATGCTGCTGGTGCAGACTCAGTTTGGGCCTCTCGTTTCTGGGAAAGAAAGGAGAACGTGTCAGACCTTCTAGGTGAGGCTCGTCATCTTTTTTCTTTGCGAGTACATACAAATAGCTGAATTCTTCAAGTTTTTCCCTTGCAGGGGAAACTTCAACAACAACTAAAATTTGCTTCAGGTTGGCTCAGTCCTGAAGAGGTCGAATGTTTCCGCTTTTCGAATTGACTAGGAACAATTCAACATTAAGCACGGGCATTGAATGTTGCCATCTTGCCATAACGGAGCGGCGGTTTGGCTCTATTGACATCCTCAGACTGAGTGAGCTTTGACTGGGCTACGCTGCCTTTGAGCCAGCACAAATGCCCCTCTGGTCTGGCTGTGAAATGCATCACGGCACCTGCGTGGGGTCAGATGAGAGGACTGCCTTAGATGGGGGCAAATAAATTTTGTCGCAGCCGTTCTGTAAAATGACCACCAACACTGGTAGCCTTTGCTAATGTTTCTAAAATAGCAGCAGGTTCAGGAAGACAGACATTCGGTGCTTAAGAGTTTAAACAAAACCCAGGCGCTGGAAATTTTCAACTCAGGTGTTACTTCTACCAGAGCTGACAGTTCTGCCAAGGTGGAAAGAAATGTCAAAACACGTTTGAAAGCCAATACCTTCAGAAGGTGCTAGGGCTTAAATGGAGTTAATGTGCAACGTGCAGATTCACCAGTTAAGCAATCCCTTACCTGCAGGCGTAAGAGAAGGTGATGGAAACACGTAGGATATATTAAGAACAAAACCAGAAACTTTGCCCTGATAAGCGTGCTCTTGGTTGTTGGGGGACACATAAATGGGGCCAACTGAGAGAATGCCTTTGCTAAGCAGTCAGAAAAGCCTGGGATGCTTCTATCTATCAGTTTTTAAGAAACACTGTGGGACTTCGAACAGGCAGGCACGGGGCAGATAGATAGACTTGTTAAATCCTGATCACATCCCACGGGGACATCTTGGAGGGGCTCCTCTTCGAAGGCAGCTACCAACTGTGTTAAGCTGGTGGGCTGTAACTTACCTAGTGGAGGTGTGAATGGCAACTAGAAAGGTTGGATTAAGCACAGATGGAGAAGAGAAGGCTCCAGGGAGACCTTACTGCAGCTTTTCAATACTTAAAGGGGGCTTATAAGAAAGAGGGGGACAGCCTGTTGTGACAGGACAAGTGGTGGTGGTTTTAAACCAAAAGAGGGGAGACTTAGACTAGATATAAGAAAGAAAGTTTTTACAATGAGGGTTGTGAAACCTTGGCCCAGGTTGCCCAGAGAGGTGGTAGATGACCCATCCCTGGGAACATTCCAGGTCAGGTTGGACAGGGCTCTAAGCAACCTGCTCTACTTGAAGAAGTCCTTGCTCACTGCAGAGGCGTTGGACTAGCTGACCTTTGAAGGTGTCTTCCAACCCAAAACATTCTATGACGCTCTAACTGTGAACAACACCTCACACGAGTCATGGATCCGGGATGTAGCACCAGAGCGCTCAGAAGATCAAGCAGTTTCCTGTTGATTCAAGAGGAGACTTTCTCAGCAGGCTTCCTCTGCCCTGCTGCTTTTTTGGAGGACATAATCTACCCTTTTGCTACCACAGTTTGAGAACCACTACCGGTATTTAAGAGCATCAGGCAACAGATAGGTCAGTTGCAACGAGTGGAAGAACATGCGTTTAGAATCTTCTGGAAAGATGAGGCCTACTTATGAGACTTCTGCGACGTGCCTTGAGCAGTGCTGAGATGTGCTACGTACTTCCATGTACACCAGGCTATCAGGAGAGACAGCTTTTGCTGGAGTGACTTAACGATTATACTACGTTCATAGCAGCCCTACTGAAGCACCAGAAATTCTGCTTTCCTTAATGGAACCATTTGGATTATGTGGGTTTCCCTTGGATTGTGCTTGCAGCAATGTACTTGCTCATACCACAGTGTGTTAGCATCAGTACAACAGCGTACTGAACGAGGACCAAGGCAGACGTGACGCGTGACCGGCGCCAACTCAAATGAGCAGGTTGACTAGGTCCTACCTACCAGTCACCGGAAATGTGGCTGCATTGCAGGGGGAGCCATGTACCAGTGCTGGTTTTGGCACGGTGCACGGTCTTGTTACTGATGATCTGGCTGCTTTTTCGGTAAGCGAAGCTTGGGATCTGCAGATGAATTCACAAGGAGACTTGGCACTTGGAGTGAACCTGGAGAGCTGCTGTAGGCAAGGACTTGCCTTCTCTACCTCCTCCACCAGAACTGTGAATGTTGAAACAGCAGTTGGCTTAACTTTAGGTATTAATGTAGCTGCCTCGATAACAGAGCAAAGCAAAGAGAGAAAACGGATTTCTGTAGAGCTTCCGGAATACCTATAATTTTACAAATTAAATATGTGTTTAGTCCCATCAAATGGGTTGGGTGGGAGAGGAGTGGAACCACACAGGATACAATCTTCTCTTTTTACTAAGGCCATATTTTACAATTCTCACTTATAAAACACAGTGACGTGAAACCCAAAGGGTTGCTAGTGTAAATAAATATTACTTACTGTGAATAACGGGTTCTGAAGTAATCTTATGCTTCTGAAAGTCAAGTATTTTTCAATTAGTAGCAGTGTTTTTCTTTTGATAGTTCCTGTAACGGTTGATACTCCTGAACACAGTTCTGGAAAGTAAAAACATCCAGGAGAATGTCTGAGGGTTATTTTCAAAGGAAGTAAGGAGCATTCAAAGTGATGATTTATGAGTGTTGAACAGAGGAGCAGATGAAAGTATGAGGACATAAACTGAAAGAGGATCACTGTGAAGCTGCATGTCTTCCCTCACTGAAGTGTTGCAGTCTGATTTTTAATGACCTGAAATGTTTTCCTCCTCCTCTTAAAGTTATTCCAAAAAAATGCTCAAAGCGCTCTGAACCTTCCAAAGCATCTTAAAGTGTGGATGACCAATTACAAGCAAATCTGAAAGTGAGCTGGACTTACTAGTTCTTCAGCCATCTATGAAACCCTTGAGTTACTACCAGGGTTCCCAGATCAGATGTGTCACTTGAGGCTGAAATTCATCTGGCTTAGTGTTGCCTAATTTTTCTGCAGGCAACCATTAAATAATTGATATAGCTGAAGGCAAATTAATTTGCATGGTTCACAAAAAACCCCAACCCTGGTTTCGTTATATACACAGTTTGAACTGCTTTCAATTTTTTTCAAGACCTCAACAAATCACGATGCCAAACTGAATAGGGCTATCATGTTATGAACTCAGAATTCTTGTTCCACTTGAGACTGTACTAATTTTCATGTTTTCAGCTAAATGGGGTGTCTAAATAGCTTTAATTGCATTCCTGTCATAAGGGAAGGTGACTTGAGATACTTAGACAAGGACAGGCCAAGAGGAATTATTGCTAGAGGCAAGATCGTAATTTTTTTGCCTACTTCTTTAAGGTCTGGGGCAGGCATGTGGCTTGGGAAAGGAGATCATTGCTGTGCGTAATTTCACAGCTAATTCACCTCAAGCTCCTCTGCTGTCAAGAGAAAGCAAGAGGCATCTCCGCAGATCTACTCTCCTCCTCCTGGGATAGACATTGAGTTGGGTGAGTGATGCTGTGGGGACTCCTCTTTGTCTTTACCGGCTCCAGAAGAAACCTATTGGTAATCAGTTCAGGTGCAGACGCTCACAAGTTCCATGCCTAACTTTCGGAATAAGCAGTCCCACTGCCTCCCCAAACTGAACTATAAACGCGTGTGATGCTAGGGTGGATCTCTGTTACCATTATGTTCAGACTCAGTGCCACTTGCAAATACATAATCTTCTATGTAAATATATCCAACCCTGCACTATCACAATTCAGTACCACTACGTGGCAGTTGTTCTGGAGTCTCTGTGTTCTGGTTAGAAACCTTCTTCCCTCAAATTTGATTCATGTGTTCAAGACCTATAACATACTAAAAGATTTTGACGGTAAACCCAAGGCCCATGGGTATTTCCTCACATACACCTACCCTGGAAAGAAAAGCAGCTTCTTGTCCTACACGTGCATGTCCAGTCCCAAGGATACACATATGTTTTTCCCCCCTCTCTCATGAACTTCCATTGGCTGAGTGGAAGTTCCATTGGCTGTGGCTCATGACTGTAGCACCCCAAGAAATGCTGCACGGTCCTGTGGATGGGGTAATAGATGGGCACTCTTTGGAGCAGGGCTTGATATACACACACACACACCCCCCCCGGTGAAATCTCTCTTGGTACTGTTGTAAAAGCTTTTAAAAAAATCTGTGAACCTTTGAATATTTCTGCATCAGAGGAAAGGGCTGAATTATCTAAATGTCTCTGACTTCACCTCATACCAATTTCCTGAAAGCTGATGTTAACAGCTTTCAAAATCTGTTCCCACAAAGGGGCTTTGACGTACCTAAGATAATAAAGTATTCTTCACATTCACCGAGCTCTTACACAACAGTGTCAACCCATACCTCTAAGATCCGAGGAAACACAATGAAAAGTACAATAGGCTTTACAAGAGCGTGCCCTTCTATGTAAAATCCAGGTACACGATAGGAGAAAAAGGCCTCTTTCATGCTGTCTGACAATTTAACAGATCCACTGCGAAGTGAAAGCGGCTTTAAAAAGCAAGCAGCATTTACGATGTAGCTTGATAGGAACTGCCATGCCCTGCTTAGGCAATCTCCTAATGCACCCAAAAACTTGGCTACGGGTATTTTAAAAACAAAACCACCCAAACTTTGATGTAACAGTAGTGCCTGAATCAGACAGAAGGGCAGTTATAGAGTATTCTTTTATCGAGTCTACTAACTTCGGATTCTTCTGTAATTCCTTTGCCATACAGTGGCCAACAATTTATTTATAACTGAAGGACACAATTTAGAAGGATGTTTATGCAAGCTATACTCAGTGTAGAGCATCTTTACTCACGTGGATGGTCAATTCTAAGAGTTGTAATAAGTCTTTGCAACTCACAGCTGAGGTTAAACGCAGCTTTATTATACAGGATGACGTATGTGATTTGTACCGTGATGTTAATTGAGCTGTGTAGAAGAGTTAGTAAGTGAAGGAGAAATGTGGCCATACGTACGGAATTACGGGAGCACATGTATAGTGACAGGATTGCACACGCACGTGTTTGTGTATACAGGTATCATTCACCTATCTGGATTGCAGTTGCTGTACATAATCTCCCACGTTTCATACATATCTGTAGCTTAGTTTCTTCGTAAAATCCACAAATTAACTACTGAGCTAAACAGCAGGACAACGTGTAGCAGGATAGTATCCTGCTCCTTTTATGACCTCTTTTTGCCCCAGCACTCTTTGCCACCTCGGCATGAGCAGAACCCAACTGCTGCCTAGCATGCCGGAGCGCAGCAGAGCCAGACCCCAAACAGTCATGGAAAATGAAGTGCTGAAACAAGCTGAAAGGGGGGAAAGGGGCTAAGCCAAACATTAGACTCGAGTGTTTTGGTGCCATCTGCAGAGGCACATCTTCAAGGTGCTGACTTTGTTCAAGGCCCATGGAAGTCACTGAGACTTCAGGGCACTTATGTTAGAAGCAGAAGAATTTTTTCTAGATTCCATTTGAAAGAAGGCAGCAAAGTTGGTTTCCAAAGCAGATCAGAGTAATATATTGCTTCGACTGCATCCCAGATGGATCACTCTCAGTTCCTAGTAACCCTACGAAATACTCCAGGCTCTCCTTCCTCTGGTAGCAAGGTGGCTGTTGCAGGAGCAGCAGGGGCAGAACAGTGGCTCTGCAGAGGAAGGTCCCAGCTTCCATGCCCGTATCCACCGACTGCCCGGCAGCAAGGGAGGCGGTGAGCCCTCTGGACGGCGCCGCAGTCCCCACCCAGCCTCTGCGCATCATTTGACTCACTGAGTCACTCCCCTTTCTTCCTCCTGTCGCCAGTTGTCTCTCCTGGGCACTAAAACCCTTCTGTAGTAACTGCTGCTTCTTCCAGGACAGCTGAAATAAGACGCGTGTGCTGCTTGCTTGAGCTTGGCCAGAGGCTGTACTTGCTCCAGCTGCAGAACCATCTATTTAGGAGGGAGGAACCTGCTTCAGCACTTGAATTTTGATCCCCCCTGTGGTTTAACCCTGAGTTGTAGATTTACTCCCAGTTAAATCAGCTTTTGTATTTACCTCTGCAAAATACAGGAAATTCTCTCATTTCTGGTACTAAAATGCGTATTAACGGCATATGGAAAAAACTGTATTTCTGAAATAGCAATTTCTTTTACCAAAGAGCCTTATTTTCTACTTTCACTTTTAGAGGGCTAGTCTTCTGAGTCAGAACTCAAGGAAAAAATACGTAATAATTACTGTGTTGAGAGCTAGATTTCACTGTAGGATGGAACAGTCTTTGTGTTTCCTGTAACTGTGCTTTCTGTGCATTTTTTTCCCCTTCAACTGAATCAGTGTGGCTTTTCTAGCAGTATGAAATCTAAAACTATACCTTTTAAAATATATTTCTGAAGACACTTCAAAAAAAGAGACAGAACAGCTTCTTATCAATAACAAATCTATCAACAACTGAAAAAACAGGAGTAAAAAAGTTGCCGTTTAATCTGGTTACTGTTCAGCTTCCCGTTGTAGATCCAGTGTATACTCCTTTGCACAGAGCTGTCTGAGCAATAAATAATTTTTAACTTGTTTTTTTGTGGTTAGGAGCAGAAGTGTAATACCTGCAACACCATCACGCTCTCCTCCCTCTTTCCTCCCTGTGTTTCTCATTTAAAAAGCCACAGGAGAAGTAGAGGTGTGTTGAGATGTGGGAAGAGGAGTGGCCAAAGGACCCTGGACAATTTTGGCAGAGTGCAACAATCACTATTTCGTGATTACTGAGATACGTTGCCAGATATACAAAGAAACACGCTTTGACGCCAGTAGTGGAACTGTGGTTTATTATTTTTAAATTGTCTCATAGCTGCGTCTAGATATTGGTCTGCTGGGGTGTACAGCATCCTTTGGCTGCAATAGGCCCCTTGTGAACGGCCCGATGACAGTGTTTGGCCCCTGCTGAGCAGCACTTCTGGAGTCACAGCGGAAGAAAATCAATGCTTGCTTGGCATCCTGAGGCTGAGGTATTCCGCTTGGTATGGCTTGGTCTGAATGATCATTTCTGAAGTAGGAAAATCGCTTTGAACAACTGTGACTGCCAGCTGGTGGGTTATTCTCTGTTTGTTCTATGTTATTGCTCACTCTTTACTCTTTTGTTTGCATACGTGTGCACATTTTGTATTGTGGATCTATTGTATTTTCATGACAGAGGTTCGGGCTTCTTGCCGTTGCCCAGTGGTGACTGCAGTTTTCAGGCGTGCACCTTAGTATGAGACCGTAATAATTCAGAATGAATAATTCAACAACAGCTATCACATGCACGCACTGTAACAGAGAATCCTGTGTCAACCTTCTCGTCCTCACTATAATCTTATGGCACTTCCAAATAGAAAACTGGAAGCTAGTTACTTACACACAAAAATAACATTCGCCTCTTCAGCTCTGCCACCACCACCGTCTCGCTGTGCCCACCGAGCATGAGAGATGAGGATTTGGCAGGTGGTGCCACGATGGGACTTTGCCCAGAGATTTCCATTCTTTGGTGTGATTACGCAATCACGGCACAGCCCCACCGGCATCAGGAAGCGTTATGCAGCAGCTGCATAATCAGGCATTTATTGGAAGAGGTGAGGAGGGAGGAGGCCACAAGTTTGTCCTCTCTGTTCCCTAATGGTAGAGGATGGAACAATTGGATAAAGCGTTGTGTGATTTTTGATGTACAGCGGTTGGCCCATGTTTTCTGACTGCTCTGGAAGTCTGACGAGAATGTGATGTTTGGGTCGTAATAACCCCCTGCAAACCTACAGGCTTGGGGAAGAGTGGCTGGAAAGCTGCCCAGCAGAAAAGGGCCTGGGGTTGTTGGTCGACAGCCACCTGAATATGAGCCAGCAGTGTGCCAGGGGGCCAAGAAGGCCAACAGCATCCTGGCTTGGATCAGCACTAGTGTGGCCAGCAGGAGTAGGGCGGTGATTGTCCCCCTGTACTCAGCACTGGAGAGGCCACACATCGAATACTGTGTCCAGTTTGGGGCCCCTCACTCCAAGAAGGACGTTGAGGTGCTGGAGCGTGTCCAAAGAGCAGCAAGGCTGGTGAAGGGTCTGGAGAGCAAGTCTAATGAGGAGTGGCTGAGGGATGGTTGTTTAGCCTGGAGAAAAGGAGGCTGAGGGGAGATTTTATCACTCTCTACAACTACCTGAAAGGAGGTTGTAGTCAGGTGGGGATCAGTCTGTTCTCCCAAGTAACAAGTGGCAGGAATAGACTCAAGTTGTGCTAGAGGAGGTTTAGGTTGGATATTAGGAAAAATTTCTTCCCTGGAAGGGTTGTGAACCATCGGAACAGTCTGCCCAGGGAGATGGTGGAGCCCCCATCCCTGGAGGTATTTAAAGGACGTGTAGATGTGGTGCTGAGGGACATGATTTAGTGGTGACCTGGCAGTGCTGGGTTAATGGTTGGACTCAATGATCTTAAAGGTCTCTTCAAACCAGATGATTCTGTGTGATTCTGTAACTACCTGAAAGGAGGTGGGGGTTGGTCTCTTCTCCCAAGTAACAAGTGATATGATGGAACAAATGGCCTCAAGTTGCGCCAGGGGAGGTTTAGGCTCGATATTAGGAAAAACTTCCTCACCGAAAGGCTTATGAAGCACTAGAACAGGCTGTCCAAGGAAGCGGTTGAGTCACCATCCCCGGAATTATTTAGATTACATGTAGATGTGGTTCTTAGAGACATGGTTTAGTGGTGGACCTGGCAGTGCTACGTTTGCAGTTGGACTTGATGATCTCAAGGGCCTTTTTCAACCAAAATGACTATATGATTCAACGAAAACTGACGTTGGTGTGAGTCTTGTGGGAACACAACCTCACACACTTCCCAGATAAATCTCCTTAGGGGCCTCAGTTGGCCTCCTGTGCAGACCTAGCTTCCCATCCAGCGACTCTTGCTTATATTCCTCTTGCACACTTGCCCATTTTCAAACAACAAGTTACGGGTATTCTGCTGCATGTCAAGACATTTCCTTGGTGAACTGCCAACATTGAAAAGAAATGTATACTTAGGTGAGATGAATCCCACTGTTAAACTTCAGCTGGTTAAATGTTATTGTCTTGTATAAGCTCATCTTTCAGCCTAATGGCAAAAAATCAATATGAGGAGAAAGCTTCCAAGTGATTCGATCCATCCTAAGAGAGATGGGATGAACAGCCCTCTGGAACTGCCTCTTTCAATGTGTTAGTCAGGATGCCTAAATAACTAGTAGATGCTCACCTTCTTTTAGATGGTTAAATTGACTGAAGTTAATCCTGCTCTTTGTCACCAGTCAAGATTTGTATGCATTGATCTTCCAGGTATTGGATCTTTTTTCTGACTTTGCTACAATCCTCTATTATCTGGAATCTCCTTGCCATGAAGAATTTACAGACTGGGATCAAATTGCCTTTTAATGTTCTTTTAGCCTTGAGTTTTTAAAACTTCTCACAGTTTGACAGACTTTCCAAAAGCCAGAAAAGCTCTGCAGCTCTTTCTAATACTTTCCCATCTGCCATAACAACGCTTTCTGCTACAGGCCCTAGCGAACGTGAACGTTTCCCTCTAGCAGTCTCACCACCGCTAGTAAGCTAACGGCTTCCTACTTGTAATTGGAATCTTTTCTTTATACACTCAAGAATTTTGTCACTGTATAGGAAACTGATGGTGTGTAGTTAGTTATTGAATGACTGGGTGTTTCGAATGGTTCCAGGATACTCTATCTCAGTGATGCCCACAACAGAGCAGTAGAGAGTGAACTGAACAGTTACCTGAACTTTACGTCCGTGTTCCTACTACATAACGTAAAATGCGCAATCTTAGTGCTGTGAAGCAGGAACTTTGTTGCCCAGGTAGGTGTGCTTTCAGATATGGTGCAGAGCACGGTATCATCAGTCTTTCAGCCTGTTGTATATTCGATCTTTGTAATGCATTTGAAAATTTTTATATAACTACAGGCAAGACATATGTAGAAATTGGTGAATCCTTTAATGACTCTTCATCATCTCTTAGACTGTCTACTAGAACCTCACCAAAGCACTAGATTACACGCTGCACTGTGTGAGGGAATCTAATCCTGCGCTTCTGTGTGGTCACCTCACAGTATGTCTGGTAAGGTGCAAACCCCAACTAGAAGAATCAGTGTTCCCATATGTTTGTGTGTCGAGCAGGTTGAACCTGGGACTACTGGAGCCCAAACTTACAGACTCTCACGTGCCTCCGCAGTCCAGGATTACTGCCTCCTAGGCATGAAGGAGGTACAATCCTCTGGAAACTGCAATATGAGACTGTGGCGGGGGGCAGTTTCTTGTAAATTACAAAATTTACAAAATTTTACGCATAATTACACAAAATTACGATAATGGAAGTATTGTCAAATACTTTCAGTATGGCCCTCAATAACCAGCTAAGCTTTTCTGTCTTATGTATCAAATGGAAGTAACAAAACTTGTCTAGCTTGCATAAGTTCTGCGCAGATAAATACACCACAGCCTAGTAAGGACTCATTTACTTCTATCGCGTGTAGCAGCAGCGCTAACTTCAGCTCTAGTCAGTGGTCATGAGAACTGCCTTTAGGAAAAGACAGGAAAATGCCAGCCAGTCCCCTAGCTCATTTTTACTGATTTTGTTCTTGAAACGTTCTAGACCCCACTTGCACTAACCTAACTAGAATAAAGGAAAAAAGAACACGAGGCAGAGATTGCCCTCGCAGGTGAAATTTATTAGCGTAACAAACATGGAAGATTAGGATTTAGGATGAGAAGACGTGGATTACTCTTGTCACTCTCCTAATGCTTTACAAGTTCTTTTTCCCCTGTTATCTCACTTGTCCCTAACTCCACAACACCTGCCCCTTACGACCAGCATCACCTTATGGACTTTCTTTAGTATGGCTGTTGCACTGCTTCAGGTATTTTTACTTGTGCTTTACGTATTCCCAGAGAAAAGACAGGAAGAATCATCCTGAGCAAGAGCTGCCAAATGTCAAACCCCAAGTCTGTGGCTTTTTTCTCAATAACATCACACTTAGGTTGTATTTTTAACACATCCACGAGAATGCATCCACATTTTTGTCTTCTTTATTTGCTCGTGAAAGCAGTGGGGCTCTTTTTAACTGGGGCACCATTTTTTGATATGAGCTCTATGAGCCTTCACAGTGAATAGTAAAAAAATAGAAAGTCAACTCCCAGCCCCTCGTGTAATTGTCTTTAAAATGTCTTAAAATGCAAATTAAGCAGGAATTCCATTTGACTTCAGTTGTTAGCTTCAGCAGCTTAAGGGAAGTCTGGGAAGCTTTTGGGGATCAAAAAGGGTGAACTCTGGCTGCTTTCCCATCACAATTGCTTTAGAACTTCTTAGGTGAAACGGTGCTGGAGATGAGCTGTAAGCGTAAGACTGATAAAAAGGTGCTGGGGTCAGCAGCTCTCTGTGACTCCTTGCTCAGAGCTGAGAAGTTGGGAACGCAATAGAAAATAACTCACCTCCCTTCTCTGTGGGATTGATTAAAATCTGCATCACTAATTAACGGAGAATATTGCTAATGACTATTTAATTAATTTACTGCAATTTTGGATGAAGCTCACTGCAATTACTTTTCCACACGCTGCTACATGCTATTAATGATTTCCAACAGAAAGAAGGCAGCCTGCGCAGCGCGCATCAGCTCTCAGAGCAGCATTAGTTTAATGACAGCAAGGAATTCCTCTGATACAGAATTCAGGTCAGAGGTACGATGAGCTAGTCAATAGGCACCATTCCCCTCAACTACGAAGGCTCCTTTGTGCATAAACTACTCAACTATGTACCAGAGCACCAGTCCTTCAGAAAGAAAAACTGCAGCTGGACCTCGACCCGGTTAGATTTGAGCCC
The DNA here is from genome assembly GCA_009769605.1 of Bucorvus abyssinicus. Lineage (NCBI taxonomy): Eukaryota > Metazoa > Chordata > Aves > Bucerotiformes > Bucorvidae > Bucorvus > Bucorvus abyssinicus. Next base: position 79,891,381 of record CM020025.1, read on the forward strand.
AACAGTCACTGTTCTGCCCGGTGATCGCATCAACCGCTGTGCGAACTTGTTCCCATCGCTGCTTCGAACGCTTACTGTGAACAGTTCTGTCGCCACAATCGTTCCACCTTCGAGATTCTTGGAGGCTTAATTAAAGGTTACTAATAGATGCAAACACCAGGAAACATTACCTTATTGGGAAGTAAAGTGAGGTGGCTTATTTATCTCACGCGTAGCCACCTGTTGTATTTTTACCCTCCTGTGCGTTACGATAGGTGCCCAGGTTCCACCATTGATTCCTCTGAGGCTACTCTGTGGAGGCTACACAGTGTGGTCTTGATTAAACTGGTTTCTCTGATGTTTAAAGCAATGTGTCTCACTTGTTCTGTCTTGGGAGCATGTTTTCACCTGACATGGGCCTAACGTATAATATAATATAGTCATATTCCTGCCATTTAAAGTCTTAAACTGGTTTTTATCTCTTTAGCATTTCCGATTTCCAATACACTTTTCATGGTGGATTTCAAAGTCTTTTCAGAGGCATGCCTTTTCTGCAGTGAATATATTTTATTCATGATTATGGTGTACATGTATTTATGACAGTGTTGATCATGTAACCTCTCAAAACCTTTTAAGTTCTTGAAAATTGTTTGCTGACATCAGTGTTCCCCCATGACTTAATGAACAGTAAAATGGCTCTAATGTTTCACCAATTTCAATGCTTTTTGATCTGTTTTTCTTTCGAGACTTAAACAGCCATATATCTGATATCTTTCTAATGATGAACAAACTGACTGTGTCTAATTGCTGGCCTTCTCTTGAACCGTGCAGCGATACATCATTATAAAACCAAGGTCATACAAGCATCTTTTATCACGTTTCTTATGAAATGCCTAATTGCTTGCTGGGGTTTACTTCGTCATGATCTAATCAGGGAACAGTGACACTAGAAGTAACGATGTGGTGGATCCGTGACCTCAGCTCTCACTGCAAGTAATTGCCTGACATTGTTGCCATGTATGGTCATGCATTCAGCATTAGCACATCAGCTTTTGAGGATTTCATTACTGTCTGGTATTCCATAGTATGCCATTGTTTCATGTAGAAATTTTAGCATACTCTAAAAGATCTTCTGCATCCCCATAAAAAGATTATTTATTACATATGGCTTTATTACATTATTGTTTAATAATAACTCTTAGAATAATACTTGGGTCTGAACACAATCTTCAGCTCTACTACCTGCTTGTTACTCCTTGAGATAGGGAGTTATCTGTTTCTTGACATCCAAAATATATGCTGGAAGTTTATTTTCCAAGACACTGAAAGCAATGGGATTTTACCTAAGACTTTTTTTTTTCCGTCTTCCTCCTTCTGACTTCTGTTAAAAGCACCGAGTGTACACAGATAGTTGTTTTGCAGGTGTTTTTAGCAGTTCTCTGGGGCACAGCCTACTTAAGATGGACAGCATTCTGTCCATCTTTTTTTTTTCCTTTTTTTGAAAAGTGCTTTCTTTCTGTTCAGAACTCTGAGTTACACTAAATCTCCTGCTTAGAAATCCTGTTGCAACTTTGCATAAACACAGGCAGGCTCGCATGTTTAGATCATTAACTCCAGCGCCTTAACACCTTCCCTGTTACATCTTCTATCATTCGCGATACCTCTTTGGCCGATGCAGTTTATTCTCCCTGTCATTTGCTTGTCCCTGTCCCTCTGCCTTCTTTAGTCTCTAGAAAACAAAAAGCAATTACTTGAATTTTGTCAAGGTAAGAAACGTTCTGGTCCCTGCCAGTTAAAGCTTAATACAGCTGAGACAGCACAATTCAGTACAAGCTATGGGAGCTACTCACCGCTCCACACCTTTGCCTTTGCTACCCTAGATCCAGCTACTCTTAAAAGCATGTTAGAGCAACTAGGCTGATTTTCAGTTACATTTGTATTTACAGATCTAAATCTGGAATGATTGAGAGGGCCTGACTTTTAGCTTTTTAAATGTAATTGTGAAAGCGAAATCAGCCAGCCTGGACACTTTTGACGGGCTTTTGAGAGGAATGGCTAGACTGTCAGTATGAAGGTATGTGGCTACGAAGCTCAGCTGTACCTGCAAAGTGGCTGGGCTGCTTCAAAGTTTCTCTGTGATATTTCAAAATCTAAGTGAAGAGCTTTAGAATAAACTTGCTGTTTTATTTTTCAAAGCTTATATAAAATGGGTATAACATTCATGTGCTATTACAATTACTACTGAGCATCTGGCACCTCAGAGGATGTAAGAAGTAGGAGTTTTCTGACACCTAAAATAACTACAGAGTCTTTTAAAATTAAGCGGTTTCTATTGTGACAGAGAAGACGGAATTAGTTGCTAAAACTAGGGATGTCACACCCGTTCCTGCGTGTGATGCTATCGTGTTGTGACATCATGTAGTGCAATTGTGGGCTTAATTGAAGTCTTCTGATTTCACATGCATTTTACGCTGGTATCTGCTACTTCATTAGTGTTATTCTGGATTTGTTATAACGTAGACGAGGTAACAAGCTTGCTGCAAAAAACTCTACTCCAAATATATGAGAAAATTTCAACATGGAAGACATTCAGAGCTGGTTTCCAGTATTTATACTAGCTTTCATTTCTCAGTGTGTGGAGTTCACTCAGCAAGAGACTTCAGATAACCTTTTAATCACTCACTTCTAACTGCTATTTTCTGACCATTCCTTACCACATTTAAGTTAAATCACTTCAACTGTACATTCCATTTAAAAGAAAGGCTTTCCTGAAGCTGATGAATGTGTCAGCCCCAGTTTGATGGAAAGGCTGAGGAACAGCCAAAAAGGAATATCAATCAGCCCATATTCAATGAATTTGCAGTTAACGGGAATGTAGAGAAGTAAATGTTGCAATATGGGGTCTATAATTTACAGAGCAAAGGGAAATGGAGAATAAGGCATGAAATGAGCAATATGTATTATGTGTGTATCAACAAAAGATGCAGTGTCCATCAACACAAAGATTGGCTATATTCAGATTGAGGAGGACAGAAACCTCGCATACTGGCCTAACTTCGCATGCTAACAGTAAATTTATAAATGCAAGGAAGAAAGAAAGCTCTCAGAAACCTACATATGTTGAATTATTTAAATGCAAATGATAGAAATCAAAACTACATGTTCCAATTTATTTGCACAACTATAGTACTGAGTCAAGTGAACAAGAGCCTTTCGACTCTCGTTTAGAAGAAAATGCGTTCAACGATATCTGTTATTGCAACCCAATACAATTTGAAGGGAATGGAGGCACATATATAACAGTTGTCTCACACACCTAACGTCTGTCAATAACAGATTCTTCAGATGATGTTAATTCCCAGGCAGCTCTGTCATAAAAGCACTATATGAATATTCGATTTTATTTCTTTCCATTTTTTTTAAAAAACTACTGGTGCTCTGGTTTGCCATATTTAGTCTGAGTATAATGCAAAAATCAAGATATGGGCTGTAAATAAAAACTATGCTTTGCCCTATGATGCAAGATCTTACATCTTTAAAATAGTATCATCGTATTCCTGTTCAATGTAGCAATTTTACAAATGTAAATTTGAGATCTTTCTTATTTTTGAAACACTTGAGGCCCAGATTTTCTTAACTTTGTTACTGCCTTTGCAAAAACCACCCCCTGCCACCCCAGTGTCTAATGTTTTTGGTGGCTACAGTCACGTCCACAGTGCACAGCCAACCCACGTCAGCGCCCATGCCCCAGGCGAGGTGTCACGGGCAGGGCTGCATGCACAGCTCTTAGGAATCACCGAAGCGCAGGACCTGCTGAATGTGGGTATTTCTCTCCAGTGATACTCTGCAGCCTGTTTCAAAATTTGATATCAAAAGGAATTATTTCATGTAGCCTTTTTAGCTACCCACAAAGTATTTTCGCACAATTGCTGTGGACATGCGCAGTTACCTGTTGCCTTTTAACTCTGCCAGTGTTTTATAGGCTTTTTTCTCTCTTTGCTTACAAGTGTTCTGGTAGTCATTTGAAGAGGTGTCAAGCAGCAGGTGAACAGCAGCAGGGAAAAACTATTCTATTTGTTGACCGAAAGACAACGTGACTCAGGAATTCACACCAAAAGCAGACTGCAACATCCAAGAAGGGGAAGTAAAATAGACTTAGCTTTGTCTAACCTGTTCCAACTCCATAAAGGAAATAAGCGTGGGCTTGCCCTGCCAGGCTGATACTTTTCTCGATGCTGGACAACCAGCAGGTTGTCACGTAGCATAACATATATGACCACATACAGAGCAGACATTGACTCTGCGTGCCGTTGTGCAGGAAGGCAGGAAACAGAGAGGCGAAAGTTAAGACAGTATTACCCGCGATTTGCATCCCTGATGAAGGCGGGGAGGAATTTAACATCACCAGAGCAAGACAGAGAGATCACGTTCACATGTTTCCCACTCACATCTGGAACACAGCACAGCCACGGAGAATCTGGAGAAATTCTGCCAGGCTGCCCTGGCCCACGCTTTCTCTTACGTGATCTTCCTTGCTAGTTTGACCATTTTAGTCATTATTAATTAACAATATTCCTGTGGCTGTGGAACAAGGTTTTTCAGTAGTCAGGAGTTTGATTCCTCAACTTAAAAACATTTTGCTTTATTGCCTCGCTGGCTTGTACTCTGTTGAGCAGTAGTAACGATTTGCCTGCTGCTTGCTGCTATTTGATGTCCAGCTGTGAAAAGCTTGCTTGGGCTAACCAGACTGCAGATTCTTACAGAGACCCGAGCGCGCGGAAGGGCCCAGCTCATGCACCTCAGCCATGACCTGGAGGAACCACCATGAGGCAAGCCACAACTGTTTAAGGTCATTCACTTGCAGTCTCTGACGGTGTTTGAGTTGCGGAAGGTACGTCCACCAGGACCTTCAGACCACACAGGCCTTTGGACAGCCCTCAGATGGTTTCCATACTAAAGAAGAAATCAGCATTAGTTGGGCTGCAAAATCCATGCACTACATGATGAAGCAACATTTTTCTAAATCGGTCTTGATGGTTCTGAGATTCATGGTTCTCCTTCCTGACCTTAAACAACACTGCAAGCCCCCTGCAGAGTAGCCAACAGCATGTACAATGGATTCCAGACTTCTTGAGTTATAATAATATTATTTACTTGAGACAAAGAGGACCATGTATAGCTAAAACAAAGCGATCTGCTACGACAACATTTTTAAACAACTTGGGGATGGTTCTTCCCACTACAAACTATGACTTGCTTGATTTTTCTCTCTAACTTATCTGTTTCACTCATTGGTTCCATTGCCAATTCATAATATTTGAAATAGGGCAAGAAAAGAAATTATAAAAAGCACTTAGGTAATTTTTTTAATCCAGGAAGATCCCAAACTGCTTTACAAACTCTAGGTAAATCCTGCCATCTTTCTTGGCATAGTTCTTTACACTGTCAGTTCTCTTTAATAAGGACACCTGAAGTCTACAGTGTTGCTGATATTCTTGATGTGCAGGAATCACTTTCCTATGATCATCATGTACTGTCTTCTAGAATGGGTATGGTTTTTAACTGTATTAGGATAAATGTAGTACAGGAAGCTAACAACTTCAATAACATCTGTCATCATGAAAACTTGCAACACTTTTAAGAGCATTTAAGTTTTTATGGCCTGGGATATATGCATATCTCACAGGATTAAAAAAATGTATTTTGTGTTTTCAAAAAGCTCATCTGTAAACAGGAACTGTTCTCATGGTATGATACCATCAATAAATACATACATAAGTGTGTTGGTGAAGTGCTGAAGAAAAATGCTTATTTTCTCTACAGAGGGAAAAGCCAGGATAAGTTTAGGACACCTTAAAAATGCCAACACAAACAGAAAAGTTGATTTTATAGACTGGAAACCTGCTGTCACCAAAGCATCTAAGAGGTTGGTGTCATAATCTGTTAATGCAGGTATAAATACAAAAAAAGATATTAATACACAGATTAGGGAATTTTAAAACCGGCGATGGAAACTAGAAATCCAATAAATCCATTGCGCTCCTTCACTGACAGGACAATTACATTTTGAGAAGACAGAACTGAGGTCGTTCATCAAATATAGACTGCAGCAGAACCGGACTCTGAAACTACGCTTAAGTTCTATATGGCAAAATTGCCGTATTTTCATGTATATAACCTGCAGATTATCTAACAGAGAAATAAATAGCCAGGCGATCTCCTCTCACTCCCCACTGTCTTAGCAATTGCTGTAGTACACAAGTCTGTCATTTTGTGAGGGCGCTGTTTACTCAGAAACCTCTTTCACATGCTAAACACCTTGCTTATGATCACCAGTGCCTACTACATCCTTATTAGCATTTTTGATGTATTTTTTATGTCAAGCAGCAGGTGAATAGCAGCAGGCTAGAAACTATTCTCTAAGGGGTTGTGAGTTTCAAAAGTTGCAGGTTATAAATTTGAAAATATGGCATCTCTTGCAGTGTTTTACATGCTGAAAAACAAAGGATAAATATGGTTTTGCTAAGGAAACATCTACTTATTTCTTTCATTGAACAATGAAAGGATTAGAAAAGAAAAGAAACAATTTTATGGGAACTGAGTGGAGCACAGACAGACGGTTCACTGGGGAAGGGGTGAGGGTTACTGGAGTGACTTAGCAATGCTCATCTCCTGCGAACACAGGAAAAGGAGCATATGGGATATGCTCACCTGATCCTAACATACATTCCCCGCTTAATGCTTAAAAAACAAAACAAAACAAAAAAACAGAACAACAAAAGTCAGTAATGGAAATGACCAAGAATCCTTCAAGAATTATTGAATAGTTTCCCTTCATTTCTAATGGTATGGTGGAATTACCAGGCAAAGCGTTTTTATATATAATGCAGTCATTACATTTTTATATATACACATGCACACCCTCACATGTATTAAGCTTGAATACAATAACTGTAATACCAATGTTGGTCTTAATCTATATGGCAATTCTGACTGAAGACTGAGAAATCCATGTGCAAAAAAGCTTAAGGAATTAGAAGAAGAAGAAAGAAGAGGAAAAAGAAGTGAAAAGAAGAGGGCTTAGAAATAAACACGAGCAACTTTCTCTTTGATCAGTGCTACTTAAGATGCTTTTGTTTGGACAAGTACTGCTAGAATGATCCTTAAGTCTGACCTGCACTGGATACATCCAGTACTGCCTACCCTGCCCAACGACCTCCTCTTTCACTGATTCTTGTCCGCAGGTCAAACTATCACTACCTTTTCTGTTTTCGAGTTGAAAAATCTTCAACTCAATTTGCTCTACATTTACACTTAAAGTTAAAGAGCAAGTTATGAAATAAAAGGACCACTGCTACCATCATCCTATCTGCAATACAGGGCTATCCAAAGGTTTCACGCCATGATCAACGTTGAGGCTTTACGTACTCTACAGCTTCAGGAACTGCTGTCATCTTTAGATTTTATCCTACTCATCCCTAGATGACTTTAGTTTGCTAAAAGTCAGCACTCAGCCTTCTGGAACACTTCTAAAATACACTGGTGACTGTACCCTCTCTGCCCCCTTCCAAATCTTTATGGTCCTGCCAAGAAGAAAGTCCCTGCCTTTCTTGACACCGTGTTCAGAGCATCATTTTATTCAGCTCTCTTCCTTTCCTTCTGTCTTCCTTGGCAGAAACAGTCCAAAATAATTCACTGTCATTCTGTCCCACGGCTATCAGTATTTAGTTTCTTCTATTTATGTTGCATGCTGTACCTGCTCCTGAAGTATCTGTCTCTCATTCGGTCTGGGATTTTTTTACAGTTGTGATTTGCTTTTGTAGCATTTAACTTTACAGTAGCCTGCTTGTGTCTGCCAAATGAGACCAAGCTATGCTTTTTTGGCTATGCGTACAAAAAACCAAACCTGGTTTTTACATCGTTTCTGTGTCTTGTGCCACCAATAGTGTGGATTTATATGACATCTTGCACTGAAGCTATTTCACCGTTGCTATTTCAACAATCTTTTAGAAACAGATCCACAGATACATAAACAAACATAGAAGTTTAAAAGATTAAAATTAATTTTACAGTGGTTGGTGCAGAACAAAAATTGGTAGTTTATTTGTACCTCAGAGTAGTAAAACTATTTAACACTGAAAATTGGCAGCACTTGTTTCTCTGAGAACAGTATTACAACGTGACTTAATGTATTTCAGAGTAAGAAATCACTCCTAAAAAGTAATTCTGTAAGGTAGTTCATGATATAAAGAGTTCCGTGCTAGAAATGGTGCTGTTCTGCCTGAATTTGCAGGCACTTCCAAATACAGGTGATAGTTCACCCTACAAAACAACTGTCAAAAAACACACCACAATATGGCTTAACTTACTCACCAGGCAGATGTACTCTGAAATGACATCAGGGTTGGGCTTAAAGCATCTCCTTTTAAAGTATGCACTGTCTGTGGTGGTTGAGGCTGTGTCTCTGGCTGAGGCTGCGTCTGTACTTGGCTTGGATCCTGAACAGGGTTAATCCACCGGCTCTGCCCCTGTGTCATCCACTTTCCCTGGATTCCCCACCGTGCCAGGTAAAATTTGCAAATATCATAGTTCATGGACGAGTAATATAAAAGGTCCAGGACCAGCAAGATCACCACAAAAAAGCCATAGATCCACACTCCTAACAGTGCACTGTAGTTGCTGTGAGAGAAAAAAAAAGAGAAAACAGAAAAGTTATTTCGTATCTCAGTACCGGTCATTGTGTTAGTTTATCAAGGTTGTTTGTTTCATTAATTATATAAATATAATATATAGACGGATGAAACACAAATTTTGTTCTAAAGCGTGTGTTCTTAAAAATAATTTATTATTTCAATCTAAATACCGCTATATGCATGACATGGGAGGCTTTTAAAAACTAAGGTCCCCTGCATCACAAAAAATTTCATTTCTCCCTCTCCTCTGTGTATTCATACGAGCACAATTAGCTACAACGCTTTAAGTGAGACCACTGATATGGACATGGTTGATGGGTCGTATGTCTTACGCTGAAAATTCTCACTCCTAGCGAGCCATCTCGCTGAAAGCCACAGGGCATTTATGAGAGTGAGGGTTAACCAGAGGAAAATATGCTGTAATAACTGAGACGAAGGAGTATTTATGCTGTTGAAAATTTTCACTGCTGACATGCGTTACAAACGACTTGTCTTAGCGGGTGTTTGCGCTTGGATTTGCTCTGAATTTAATAATTAATTACTGCTGGATAGCAAAGATACTAGTAGAAGTATAGGCTTTCAAGAGCAACTGCTGAAGATCCCTTAGTTTGCTGGTAATAAATATAGGAAGGAAGAACACTGATAAGCTCATATTATACAATGCAGTCGACAGGAAGGAAAATATGTACTACATCTATATGTACATGTTGGTGTAGTTATAACGTGAATATATAGGTAAAGGCCATGAAAATTATCAGCTGCTGACATGGTGCATGGAGCTGTAAAGCTATGACAGGTGACGAAAGATATTAAAAGAAAGGGAGAAAAACAAAAAGGAGGAAAAAGTATAAGGGGTCAAGAATTTGGAGATCAAAATGGGGAAGAAGTGCTAAAGCTCTGCTGGAGCTGCAGTATTACTAAAAGAAAAATGACTGTCAGGTGTAAATGCAGTTTGGATGGGAAACCGGTGGGAGAAGGGGAGGATGAGGTCAGAACGGAGAGGGAAAGAAATGGGTAAGGATGAGATTGTTAGGTATATCGCGAAGAAGGCTAACTGAGACCTAAGAGCTAATGTGCAATTATGGGCACAAGCAACTGTAAAATCAAGAGCAAGCAGAAGAGCTATTGGTAAAAAGAGGCGTGAGGAAGACAGTCTTGGAGAAAAATGATATAAAAGTAATAGGTGGGCAACCTGCATCTACGTGAACCTGAAATTCTGTGAATAAAATTGAACACACACTCAACTATGCTCTCTTTCACTGAGGGAATTGTATTTGATCAGAACACACTGATCCAAATGGAATTGCTGTGAGAAGAAAAAAGTTGAAAAGACATATTAGAGATGCAAGGCAGAAAGATACTTTGACATTTAAAAATCATGTCCCAAGCCTTTTCAGATCTAAAGCATTTCAGGTCTCTGCTGTGAACTTTCACTTCCCCTTAAACTTCTGTACAACTCGTTATTTTCACACTTAAAAAAAAAAATCAGGATTTGAAACAAGAAATCAGATAAGAAATCAGATTTTTAATTTTTGTGTTGCTGCCTGTCAGCACTTAAGGAGACCGATTCTCCTCTCCAGGGGATGATTTTTCCACTACACAGATATAACATGCTTAGATGAAATCAGGTTCCACCCCGAGTAACTGTAAGTAACAAGAGGAAGGTCAGAGCTGTTAGTGGGTCCTTCCTGTGTAACTCCAGGGTTATGCAAGCCGAAGATTTTAAACACTTTCTCTGTAAATTTCCAGAAGGACTGGAAGTAGACAAAACGCAGCGCTTCTGAAAACCCTGGACTCAAGAGGCTTTGCCTTTACTGAGGACTTACACATGCATGCCTAACTTCACCCAACAGCGGGCAGATCTTCGTAATGCATTAAAATCTTTGCAGACCAGCACCCGAAAACATAACGGGATGTGGTTAATCCAGGCTTCTCATCAGCGCTACACTTGACCTGCAGTGCAGTTATTCCTATCGGCACAAACTCTTCTATTTTCTGCTAACAAAAATAAAAGGGACGTGAAGGCTGGAGAAGTCAGGAAGAACTCCACTGTGACAAATCCTAGTCTTCTTCATCACTAATGCAAGTAGGATCCATTTTACAAATAGGTGAGCTGCACTGGATCCACAGTGAGAATGGAAATATTAGAAAACATGCTATTTTTGTTCTGGCAACAATGTGAGAGGCAGGAACATTTCTTACAGTTAACTCAAAATAATTTGTTTCTATTTTAGGTATTTAGTTTCACCCATAAAAATTTTGGTCTGCAAAAATTAAAGCTATTTTGAGTCTTCTAGTTTAAAGCAATTTATTAATCATGCCATATGTGAGTTATCCATCTGCTCTTTCTAAATAACATCTGTTTCTCACAAGTATAAAAATGAAAGACTGTTTTATTTTAATTAACAGATAGTGGGGCAACAGCACTATCAAAAGGGCCTTGTTAAAAATCACAAGAAAAATTAATAAGTAGTATGTTTTGTACATAGAGGGAAATTCCATACTTTGCTGTTTGCTGTTTCTCAAAATACTAAGATGGTAGAAAATATTAATTTTGCTGATGGCTACTAATTATAGTAAAAATTAAAACTTCCCTACAAATAAGGAGATGTCTTAATTAGAAAATAAACCATCTTACACCGAGGAACAGTAAAGCCAGAGACACAGAAGAGAACCGCGAATCAAAAAACTACTCGGACTTGCTCTCATTTCATTGAATTGAATTATTTCCTTGTAAAAGTTTCATCTTGCAATCTGATCTTCCTGTACCTTTGTGCAGAAGTTTCACTTTAATTAAAAATAAAGTGTGAACAGATTCCACATCTACCGAGGTTCAAATCATAGGAGTTTGTTCCTTCACAGGGACAATCAAATATAAGCAGCTTCTTTGGCGTGCTCCTCTCCCCTTCCCCAGCTGGGAAGTTTGCTCCTGCCCCTCCCTGGGGGTTTCTGTTTAGATTCAACACAAGATTTAGCAATTTAGCACTGAAAATGACTTCTACAGCTATGTTGGCCAGCACTCTGCTGCTGCTGGCACACCGATACAAAAGCTAAATCTGGAATAAAAGTTACAAGACAAGTTCCTTTTAGCTTTTCTGTAAAACAAGGTAATTCATGGAGCTATCAGAAAAGCTTAGTAAGTCATTCTTTTAAGATACTTCATTTTTATAGAAATACGATGTATATATAGCATAGCCTTGATATAGAGCTCACTTGTGTAAATGAACCGGGCTTTCTTGAGATCAATAAATACTTCTATCTATCACGTCTTCCTACTCCACGTGCTTAGACTCCTCTAACATCCCAAGACAGGTTCTTTTACTCCTTCCATCTAATTCATCAACTTTTTGAGACAGGTAACAAGCAGTTTAGGACCAGGCTATGTTTTTTTTAAAAGAGTTCGTTGGGTTTTATGTGTGGCACATGAATAGAATATAACTCATTTTGGAATTCAGTTTTGAAAAAAACAACAAATCAAACCAATTGTGAGCAGAACCTACAGCTGCAGAGCTCACATGTGGGCAGATGGCCATGGAAACGATTTCTCTCCCTATTCTCCTTAAATGGGGCTGTTACTTGCAGTCGTAACACTTTTTAATTGTAGCCCCAAGGAAATGCAAGCTGACATCCTAGCAAATGCCTTGGTACTTCCAACACTGAGGAAATCTGAGCAGTTTTTGCAGGTACATTTTAAATGGGATCTTTTTTTTTCCCCTCCTGTTTTGTTTTTATTATCATCTCAAGGCCTTTGCCAAATCCTGTGTTTTCCTGTAGAATCTGTTACTGTGGTACCTAAGAGGTCTTCCCAGCTAAATTACATCTTTTTGCAACAGTTGGTAGGGAATTGATAATTTTTAGAGGTCTTTTTTTTTCTGCTTTCTGTAAAGGTGACTTTTTGGAAGACATCTAAGCAAATGCTAGCTCTGCAGGGGACGTGCTGCACACGGAGAAAGGTTGTGCTAGTCTACCCTCACAGTGCTTTTGGTGCAATGTTGTAGCACGGTGTGCAAAAGCCACTAAACCCTGAAAAAATAGTGTAAGAGAGAAGGAAAAACACGGATGCGTTACAAACTGCCATAATACTGTTCCAATGCCCCTAACGTAGTACTGCTGATAGTCCACCAAAACATGCACAACAGAAAATCTGAAAGAATAGGAATACTAAATTCAAGCGAATGCTATTTTTAAGAATAACTAAACAACTTAGACAACAAAGCGTTATGGAAAAAATACTTTGGATGGCAGAACTTTTCTTGTCTGTTAGACGTCATTGGTATTTCTATATTTAATACTAAATGAATTGTTCATATTAAAAAATACTATTGACTAATTAATCTGCATGATCGCAAAGATATAATAGCCCAGTACTGTCACTTATAAAAATACAGAAACCTTTTACTAAAGTAATAGAAAAAATGTAAGTAAACCTGGCTATAGTTATATTGTGCGACTGTAGAAGACAAGTTTTTTTTTCAGCTGTGCCATTACAAAGAAGTTACAAGTCACTTCATTAATTTTTTTCCCTCAACTGCATTATAAAACAATAAATTTGTTTTGATAAACAGAAGAATGGCTAAGGGGAAAAATAAACGGAATAATAATACTGAAATAAACCAAATAATAATATTGAATCACTCTTCCCTGAAAACTATAATCCCTTTTTTCCAGTTCACTGCTGTTCCCATATCCTAAATCATTCTCCCCAGCCACAGTACAGTAAGTTTCATCAGAATTTTTTTCAGTGGTGTGTGAAATTAGATCTAAAGAAAGAGCTGACTTTGTTACTGTAAAGTTAACCCTGGATGTACTAGAATTCAAATAAAGTTAAATTATCGCATATGTTAAATAAAGCCAGAGTGTACTAAGTAAGATCCTTTTTACCATGTTTTTAATGTAGGCATCTAGGCTTTACTTCTTTCTGTCCCCCTACAGCCTACTAAAATTATCAAGGAGTCTTCTACCAGTTTCAGTGAGCTCTGGGTGAGATGTCTCTCCCTCTGTCTCACTACCTTGGAGGAATTTTAGGTAGAAAGTTAGAGTCTCTTCATTTTCCCGGTCCTGACTGACTGTTAAATCCAGAAGCTTTTTACTGTATTTAGCATGATCCCACGTGCCTTTGCAAAAGATCAGCACATGGCTAACTTCCACAGGAAATTCTGGACTGAAGACAAATGTGGTAAAATAGTCTGCACGTGGTTCTCAACCACGAGTCTTACCCACAAAGACTACAGAGGTCCAGCACAACTGAATGAGGTGATTTTTTTTTAAAAAAAAAAAAGATTGATAAATGAAAACTAATATAATACTTACACTGCGCTCTAACTACTTTCATTAAAATAAATAATGTAGTTCATAGAACACCAAACTACCTCTTTCCCATGGAGGAACGGCTCACACCCAACAGCCCTCTAACAGAACAGCCACGGCTTTGTTCCTGAGGGGGTATTCACGTGTGTGCACACGTACAGATGCCAGCAGGCATGTAGAGCACGCAAGAGGCAGAGAGATGCTCTACCTCCCAGGGCACGTCGGCCCGTGTCCACTCCTTTGTCTCAATCTGCTTTGGGCAGAGCCTGATGGCCCTGTCCATTTCGGGTTGCTGCTGAAAGGAAGGGCAGCGGGGCCTCAGTAAGCTCTGGCCATGACTACGTGGAGTAGCTGCTGAGATACTGGAAAAAGCCCCAGACGCTGGCTTTCTGCTGTACTGAGTTACACCTGCCCAGCGACACCCCAGCCTCTGCAGCGGAGCCGCCTGTTGGGCAGACCTGGTGGCTCAGCAGCATCGATGCAGGGTTTACAGAGCAGTAAGGGAAGTCATGAAGGAAATTTCCTGTGTGCAAGGCAAAGACCTGGGAAGGCAGGTGGTTCACAGCCACGCGAGTCCGTTCTTGAGAGTGCTTTCGTCGCCCTGAGCGTGAAGCCATTTCTGACTCTGCCGGCACAGGCAGAGTGCACAGAGCTGTACGGAGGGTCCTGTCAGGACCTCTCCTACGACAGGAACCCAACTGCTGCCGTGGCAGCAAAGGGGGAGCGCACCTTACTTTTACTGCAGAGCGTACACAGAGCGCGCACTGCACGGGGGCACGGGGACATACTGTGGTACACACCTAGCAGGCTGCCTGGAGGCATATCTGTTAACCGAGTTGGGTAGCCCCAGGTGAGGGTGCTACCGGTTTCCAGACTGCTCCGAGGGTGGAGAAAAGGGATGGGCTGTGACAGGCCGGTCAGAGCTGAAGCGTCTCCCCGGTGTTCTGGGTGCTATGTTCTCGTGAAGTTCCCAGATGCACTACAAGGCCATGGGCAAGGAAATTTCACCTCAAAGACAGAGCTGCACATACAGTAACAAGACAGCATAGATCACTCTGATTTAAAGGTGTCTTATATTGGTGGAGCCTATTTTGGTCTTTCTTTCACGTTACACAATATACAGACTATCACAGGGGATTGTCACTTTAACACAAGTGTAAAATTAAGAGTATGCACCTTCTGTATCTACGCAAGAGTCCAAGTTCTCTGGGCAGAGCTGTATGAAAAGTGGTTGTCAAGGAAGGCACCAGTTTGCTGACTCCACGAGCTGGCTGCAGCTGGACACAGCTGCACACCGCGAGTTAAAAGAGCCTACACCAGTACTGCAGCACCACAGCCTCCAAGCAGCCCTGCAGCTGCCTCCATAGGAACGAGCGAATGACAACCCACCGACGGGTCTTTGCACTGCAGAAGAAAACACTAAAAGCCCTGTTGTAAATAAAAGTCAATCGACTGGAATTCCAGCTGTCTTTAATCTGCCCTTCATTGCCCTGACGAGTCTGGATACCATAACAGAATGGCTGGGGAAAGCAGAGAGGTCAGATTTCGACCTTGGCAGTTTACATCAGCTGGAAGTGCCCTCTGCATCACGAGAAATTGCAGCAGATTAGGGTGGCCAGAATATCAAATACTCCACAGAGGACAGAGCACAAATGAAGATTTTGTCATCATAAACAGTTAATCAGTAACAACAATCTACTTGCTACTTAACGGTTCTTTGGAAAAAAAGTTGCTGACGTTCTTCTCAGAGGACAGGCCCCAGCAGCACATCGAAGCATCCCAGCTAACAGGCAAGGAGACCACACAGCGCTGATATATAAGCAAATACGTTCTGTCCCCCAAGGACAGGGACCACAAGAGATTTATATCAAAAACAGCAGAGATTCCAAATAGCGCGTTTGGGTTGACGTGGAAAATGCCAGCTCCCCCCTCTCTCCCCTACAGACAGCTTTGGGTCTTATTTTTACTGATACACATTTAAACACAGTTTGGATCAGATTGGGGTTGGGGGAGAGACTTTTGTATGTGACTTCATACGTGTTACATTTCTATGCAACTTTTACACACACGCTTTCCCAGCCATGTTTATAGCCCATGCCAAAGCAAAGAAATCAAAGCTAAAACATCCTTCCTTTTAGGAGTCCTGTGACAGCAAAAAGCCTTTTAGTCATGTTTTTCTGGATGCATAATTATTCTAATTGTTTCCATCATTAAGTACACATCAGACTATGTTATTAGACCAGGAACAGTTTGGTGAAGAGTACTTTAAAACTCGTTTACTTACTTATGCATATATCCATCTGCGTTCCCTGTTAAGTTCATCTGCATAACAGTCTGAAATTCTGTCTCATTGCAGCAGTATTTAAATACTGTGTTGTTATGGTGACAGCAAAAGATGTAAGATTTATTGTCAGAAAGACGGGGGCAGTGAAAACCAAAGTGATAGCGACCTTTGTAGTCCGTATACGGCTCGCAGACCCGAAAATGTGCAGACAACACTGTAAAACAAAGAACAATATTGGCTTTGTGAGTCACTTGCGTAATCTGTATGTTATGAACTGCAATTTTCACTGGTTAAGCTTAAACTATTGTTGTTTGATTTCTGAAAAACATTAATATTCCTGAACTTTCAACATCATAACATTTTGTACTAAAAGATTACAATATTTAGGCTCTGGTTGTATTTTGACTTTTATTATTACTATGTTTCTGATTACTATTATTTCTTCTAAGGGAAGAGAAGTAATGCCCTCCATGCCAAGAAGGACATAAATATTTAGGGAAATGTTTTCATACTGCTGTTCTAAATACGTGGCTATCCAACATAAAGACTCAAAAACGTTTGAGCCTCCTGGTGTGACTTCACAAAAACAAGAAGTCTATGTATAAACTGCAAGAAAAGTTTGACAGCACTTGATTTACAGTCACTGTTCTTGACAGAAAATCTCTACTGTAAAGGTCATTCTTTGATACGGATTATTCTGTCAGAAATAGTAATGACAAATCAGTATAACAGATCTGAACAACGTTTAATTTGCAAGTAGACAGAACTAATGGAAATGCAGCTATTCCTGGTAGTTCTTACATTTCTCCTTTATTAAATTCTCACGTAAAGTGTTTATTCCATCTCTGAAATAATTTTTGTACAGGAATACGTCACACTGAGTTCCCCATCACTTCTCCTGTGGTGTGGCAGCAGGCACACTGTGTTTACATACACGTCGTAAGACTTGGGCAGATGCAAGCTCTCTCCCATGCTCTAAGCGTACTGGTTGCAGACAGCTCTGAACTGGAAGGTGTGCAATTATCTGCATTTCCCTGAGCTAGTCGACCATGCAGAGGGGCAGGATATAGATTCCTTCCAGTACGGTCATCAGCAACGACACAGAACTTCCTAGTTGATCTGGAAAGTCTTGTAAGAGACAGTATTTGGTTCCACACACTGCCAACATTTCAGCTGATTTATAGTCTGTGCTCTGGTAGAGACTTGGGGATTACATGTACTGTACAGACCTCCCAAAGGCTTACACTCTGCGGAAAGTGAGATGTAGAAGTCAACAGTCTGAACACCCTCACCAGTGAAACGTTTTCACTCTGATTAGAAAACAGAGGCACAGTGATGCTGTGGATAGCTGCACTTCATGAGGTGAGCCAATTAATAACAGATACTCACTTTAGGCTGACAGAATTAACCCTTGTAACTTGGGGTATGATTTTTCTATCAGTTTACCAGTACAAGAGGTTACAGATAATGACTCGCATGGATTTAGTTTAACTGTATTACATCTCTCTGCCCATAGTCCCTGTTGATCTGTAATCGCATCCGTACACCTTATCCATCTATTCCTCATTTGTTTCTATGCTGCCTAAAAAAGCCTATTCCCAACACTTCTGTTTCTCAATTTTACAAAAGAAATTCATTTCAAGAATCTCTCGCTCTCTTTCTGTAGGTCTAGTCATATTTTAAGGGTTGTGACACTGGAGATTGCTTCTTTATTTGTGTGTATAGAGGAAGCCTAGAACAAAAACCAGAGTACTAAACTGAGGAGAAAACACGGTAACTTCTACTGCCCTCTGACTTCAGGAAAACCACTCTGAACATTTTACATTTATATATATACATACACACACACATACGTGGCACCATCATTTTATCAGAAGAGAAAATCCTTCTGTGGATTAATTCAGTCAGGAACTGAAAGTGCTAGAAGAACGCTATTTATATAGGAGCATAATATTTGAGAAAACTAATTACAAATCTGTTCTTGCCCTGCCTGGGAAAAATGCGTGTTCCAAATCTGAGGGTGCTATGATCAGTAAAGAAATTGTCCTTCTTTAGACTGCGGTGTTCAGAACCCTCTGTAACTCTTGCGACAAATTTGCATGTTAAAGTTCTGTCACAAAATATGCAAAGCATGTAATGCACAAACATTTATTTATTTGAACAATTACTTCCTTCCCTGCACCCCGCCTCAATTAACATAGCAATAATGAAAGTGTTCCAGGATTGATGAAGTTTTCAAAAAAAACTAAACGGTTGCGTTTGGAAGGGACCTCCGAGTCATCTGGTGCAAGCCCTCTGCTCAAGAAGGGCCACCTCGTGCCTGCTGCCCAGAGCCATGTCCAGATGGTTTTTGAATGTCTCCAAGGACAGAGGCTCTACAACCTTCCTGGGCAACCTGTGGCAGTGCTCAGTCACCCCCACAATGAAAAAGTGTTTCTTGACATTCAGAGGGAACCTCCTCTGTTTCAGTTTGTGCCCATTGGCTCTACTCCTGCCACTGGGCACCAGCGAAAAGAATGTGGTTCCACCTTCTTTATATCCCCTCTCCAGGTATTCATATACATTTATAAAAGCCCCCTAAGCCTTCTCTTCCCAGACTGAGTAGTCCCAGCTCTCTCGGCCTTTCTTTGAATAAGAGATGCTCCAGGCACATTCATCATTCAATGTCCCTTTGCTGAACTATTTCTAGTAGCTTCAACTCTCTCTTGTACTGAGAAGCCCAGAAATAGGCACAGTGCCGAGCTGAGGGGATGGAACCTCTCCTTCGATCTGCTGGCAGTGCTCCTACTAATGAAGCCACAAAGAGCTTTCCAGCCAGCTGTCCCCCAGCGTATACTGGTTCCCGAGGCTGTTCCTCCCGAGGAAGGTGCAGGGCTTAGCACTTCCCCTTGTTGAACTTCATGAGGTTCCTGTCAGCCCATTTCTCCAGCCTCTACAGGTCCCTCTGAATTGCAGCACAATCCTATGGCATATCAGCCACTCCTTCCACTTCAGGAAACTTGCTGAGGTTGCAGACTGTCACATCATCATTTTTGTTTTAACTAAGTCATTTGGTTTTGGAAAAGTTGAATCTAGAAAATAATGGAAGAGACATGTGGCATGGGAGAAATTCACAAGTTAAACTATTTGATTTCTAAAAAGAACAGGAGCTTGATTCAGTGTCACCAGTTTGGCTGAGGTGGGACCAAACCACAGGACAAATCCTCACTCTCTCCAATCAGCCCCTTCTCCATTCCAGGAGGAAAGGGTTAGGAGAGAGATAAAAGGGAAAAGATAAAGTAAGTGGGAGAGGTCTCAGTTGAGTTTTGGAAACTAAACCTATTTTAATAACGACAGAAAAATATTATTCGAACAATGAACAACAACAAGGGATTAACACATATATACAAGGTTCCAGAATCTGGTGCGGCGAGGGTTAAACCGTAGGCAAATTACCAGTTAATGGCTACGGCAGGTAGCCTTGATCAGGTGCTGCTGGGCCAGAGCAGCAGCAGCCGGCGGTGGAGCTGGCAGTCACGGCAGTAACCGCAGCAGCACAAGCAGGACGGCTCTGGGGTGAACAGCCAAGAGGTACCGGCCGGCAGACGGGAGCGAGCAGCAGCAGCAGGAGGATCGCCCCACAGAGCAGCCGACAGCAACAGCCCCGTCCTCCTGAGAGCAGCCACCACAGCCCTCGTGGCAGACAAAACAGCTGCCACCGCAGCAGCTGCTGCCACTGTCACGACGTTTCCAGCACCGGCAGGGCACGGGTCTGTCGCGCTCTGTACTCAGCTTCTTACAGAGACATCGCCCTGCCAAGGAGCTCCACAGCCAGTGAGATGCAGTGATGTGCAGGGGGAGGAACACCTTCATTGGTTTGTTTCAGAAGTCCATCCAACTGGTTTTACATTAAACCAGGACATTCGGTTACTTAAATACAGGTCTCCGGTGCCAGCTACAATTTCCCTAGGCTATTCTGTTTGGTCTCCATCCTTCAGTGGAGGAGATGCAGGTCTCCTGCAGGTCCAGTGCACCCATAGATGATCTGGGGCAAGTTGACTAGCATTAGACGCACACAGCTAGGCACCTATAAAGGTCCCTAAGTGTATTGCAAATGTCTGATAGCAGCTTACAAGGATGCATTACATGTAGGAGAACGTGTGTCGCTCCACTAGTCACCACTACTAGGAAAAAAGGTGAGTTCATGCCTGATGTCAAAGTCAGTCTTATTGTTGGAATAAATGCAAGTGAATGGTAGCTTTCATAGTGCAGTACTGCACCTCCAGTAGTGATGTTTATGCACGGTATTTCTATTTATAGTATTTTTTATATATATATTTATATTATATATATTATATTATATATATTTTTATATATATATTATATATATTATATATATTTTTATATATATATATAGTATTTATAGTATTCAGCAGAAGAGCACCCATGTACTCCTCTGATAAATGGCCAGCTTCAGGTGCTTCAAAGGAAGATACATACGTGCTATATAGAAAAAATCGTGCAATAACCTCTCTAGTAAGAAAAATGTCTTTACATCCTTCTCCTTTAGGGCTTGCTAATGTCATAACACTTATGTTTGGGTTTTTTTCTCCCCGCTTGGTCCCTATCCAGCTGAAAGGTAACTTTCACTGATCCTACATATTTATCAGAAGTAGATGTCTTAATACACGCACTACTTCAGTTGCAGCCATTGAGAAAATATAACTGATCTGATCAGTTTGACAGTTCTCACTTTTTAGTCATCTTATTTCCGAGTGGGAATACCTGCACTTTGATTATCTTGGCTGCTCCTAGGAACCAAAATTTTCTTCTTTTATACCTGTAAAGCCTCAGAGTCCCAAAGAAATTTTGTTTATCATGCACTATCAACAGAATGATCATTTTTTTGAAGATGCAGATATAATGCAAAGATATAACAACTTACTTTTCTTTTTAAAAGTTACATTATTACAACTACTTATACATTAGTCATTTTTGAAGCCTCCAGTATAGATGGCAGTTTCAAGTTAGGGACATTTTAACGGAAGGTATTTATTGCTAGAACTAGTTTTGCAAATAACAGGATAGCAAAAATGTCATTTTTTTGTATCTTATTACAACAACTTAGCTTAGGTGAATTACACCCATGTTAAACGACCACAAATGAACAGCAGCCCTGCAAGATTATACCTGACTTGTGTATGCATCCAGTGCATGCTACGAGAATTAAAACTAGTTCTTCATGTTTCATAAGTGATTGAATATTGACATGCTTCTGAAGTTATTCAGTGCTCTGAGACACACACTGCATTGTGAGAAGGCACTGGAAGGTCATAAGACCCTAAGAAGCTTAGCTTGCTCCTCACTGCAAAGTAGTTTACTTAACAGCATAGTTGAAAGTGTCCCCTGATCCTTAGACAGGTCCTTTGTCCATTTTAAAATGCAAACAAACCCCAAACTTCTTTGGGCATAAAAAACGGGGGAAGGATGACTACAGAATGAAGGGAGAATGAAGACAGCATCAGGTCAGAGAAGGATTGATGTCTGTAATAAAATGTAGTCCTAAGCAAATCCTTAAATAGTAAAATGTGTGTCAGTGATAAAAATACATGCACAAATAAGAACATAACATGATGATTGAATTACAGTCTGAATTTGGTAGTCAGTGTGTGGTGGATGAACCCTGGTAGGCAGCTAAGCACCACACAGCTGCCTGCTCACACCCTCTCCCCGTGGGATGGGTGAGAGAATAGAAGGGCAAAGTGAGAAAATTCATGAGTTGACATAAAGACTGTTTAATAAATAAGAAAAACCACCCCAACAACAGACTACACCGACCCACAAGTGATGCTAAAGCAATCACTCACTACCATGAGACTGATGCCCAGCCAGTCTCTGAGCAATTTCTGGATAAGCTCCCACCTCCGTTTTACAGCTGAGCATGCCGTTATACGGTACGGGATATTGCTTTGAACAGTTTGGGGCAGCTGTGCCAGCTGTGTCCCCTGCCAGGCTCTTGCCCACCTTGGCCTCCTTGCCTGGGTCCACGATGAGAAACAGAAGTGGCCTTGACCCTGTGTAAGGGCTGTTCAGCAATAGCTAAAATACTGGTGTGCTACCAACGATGTTTTGGTCACCAATCTAAAAGACAGCACCATATGGGCTGCTCTGAAGAAAATGAACCTCATCGCAGACAGACCCAGCACACCGTGAAAAACCTTTACCAGTTTATTGTAATCTGTGTAATTGTACTTCCTGTCTTTGCTTCTCTGTGAGAATCAGAGATTCAATTCACAAAATGGATTTTTTTTTTTTTTTAAAAGAATTTTTCCTGAAAATAACTTTGCTTAAATACTCAGGATGAGGAGCCTTATTTCTACAGAAATACATCTGATAAAAGTATGGTACCTGAAAGACTCTTAAGTCGTCTGTTTCAAAGATGACAGCTGTTCCTGGAGTGGAGTTGCATGTGTAAATTCTCACACTATTTTTGAAAAGTATCGTTGAACAGGTAAATGATAACAGATGCTCCTACCTGTTCCTACTAATTTTGAGAGAAGAACAGTTTGTCATACTTCAAATGATCGATGTAAGCTCATCTTAAGATTTATCTGCTCTACCTTAAGAAGTAAACAGCCAGCACACATCAGATGGTTACTTTCCTATCTGTTCACAGTTAGAGATCTCGGTAATGCTGATTACATTTTAACTACTAAATTTTTAAAGCTGCAAGGCTTTCAGAATGCCTGGTCTTTATAAGCCTTCTATATGGATCCACGGAAATATTCACATGTGTGCATTTTGCTTAGCACAACGCCAGTCATTTGAGATCCTCTGATAATTTTGCTACATGTTCATTTCCTACTTCAAAGAAAAAAAAATACTGTAATGTGCAAATAATGTCAATTGTTGCTTGTAAATATAAGCCTTGCTATCATTCCTGATTTTATAATTGCATTTCGATGCATTAAATGTATGTAAGTATCAACAAAGCAAAGTAAATCTAAGAGTTAGTGGTCAGAAAAGGTATTCTGGCATGACTGCATGCTGCTCCTCTATTACGCATTCCTTCTGCGGGTAGTGTAACTAGTAAGTGTTTATGAATCCTAAAATTGCACGCCATTGTGAGCTTGAGAGCATTGAAATAAAATCAGTCTGAAGTTTCAGTATTCTCAATCCAATTTCATCCTTTTTTTAAAACGGAGCCATAGCCTACCAACTCTGAACTGAACCCTTCCTTCTCAGCATTACTTGTCCCTGCCCTGAGAGCATTTTCCCCATGTCAGGCGACTGAATCGCCTTCCTAACCTCCCAGCTAAAGTTGCCAAACTGCATCATCATTCTGAGCCGTGCCCTTGGTACCTTGCCCACACCTCTGCTCCACTGCCACTGTCACCAGTTCTCTCCTTTTCTGACCTAACGAAGACGGGCTCTGAGAACAGCTGCTCTGGGAACTCTCCTGTTACACGTGCCCTTACTTTCATTCTGGCTGTGGAGCCAGCGACAGTTACGCTTTCAATTGTTAAGTGCAGTTTTCAACCATGCACACAGATTTTAGAGATTTAGTACTAAGATTGTGAATCTTAGTATATCAAGGACTTGGAAGTAGAGCATGATCTTACAGACAGGAGCCTGTAAATCTAGGGAACTCAAAAGGAGTCTTGCCATTAGATTTTCACTTCAGCTCAGTTCAGAAATGATGTTCCTCTCATTCCAGTGAAAGTAGTGTCCTTTTTTTCACCTGTCATTCTCACTGCACAAAGCCACTAGTTTTCCTTTGGGGAAGCTGACCTGTCTTGGGGAAAAAAAAAAGTTACATTTATGCTGGCTGCAAAATAATAAACAATAAATTGAATCCTGTAAAATGTGCGTGAGTTTGCAAGACCTAAACCCCCTCCTATAGACATCAGCAGTAAAATTCCCCAAGGAGCAGAGTTAGGCTGGCATGAAAGGCCTGTGATAATTTCTAATTAAGCCTGTACTCTACATGCTAATAATGAATGCCAGGTAATAAAATACTGATACAGCCAAGGAGCCACAAGAAGGTAAGGTACACATTGACAAAGACAATAGTTTGTGATGTTAATAGATAAATTATGTAAGAAGTAAAAGCTATAGATAGTTTTAAATAAAAACATTGGACTTCAGAGGCAGTACTTTTCTTCTGAGAAAAAAAAGTATCCCAACACTGGCTTTATATCTGGATTTGAGGGAGTAAGTGTGTATATATACCAGTGGCTGACTACTACTACTTGCACACACAGTGCAATCACTGTTTCTCATTCCACTGGAACATAGGTATTTATACAACCCTGAGGAAAATGGTTGGAGACATGGGATCTTAGGAGGTCTTCAGGAGAAGTCCCCTATAAAGGGTGGTAAAGTATGAAAACTTAATAAAAACCAACCGAGGAGACTGGAGCAGCTGGAACAGTTTTGTGATGTTTTATCACTGATCAGACATTCACTGAAGTTGTCTTGAATAATTGACTTTATTCATGCACGAGGGAAACAGCTTTCTGAAATTACTTCAACCTGGAAAACGACAAATAAGCTGCCACAACCCCTGTGCCTGATTCTCGTACATAGAAGGAGGGCATTTACATAACTAGGGATGCAGCGCCATACACAGGGGTATTAGTAGAAGGACTCTAAAGGAAAAGAGTGTTTTAAGATCAGGCAGACCAGTAATCTAGTAGATATAATATTAGAACGTTGTTAGCAAAATGACTGTGTCAGTTACAGGTAAATAGTGAACTACCATGAGCAAAAGTCAACTTGAACCCCTGAAAACAAGCAATGAGACTGTGGGCAAAATGCACACAAACTACCTGATGAGGCTCTTCCTTTGGGTATTATTTGCATTACCCAGAAAATCTGTACTAGAGCACGAAGTTACTTTCAGATATAAAATGGCTAATTACGTTTTAAGTATGGAGGTTAGGGATATGGTGTAGTGCAAGGGAATAAGGAGCAGTGACGAAAAGAATCTTTTTTGATTAAAAAGTGTTTCAAGAATGGAAAACAAAAGAGCTTGTACTGAGAGTGAAAAACTCATAAGATCAAACCTATTTGGACTAAGAAGATTTTTCATATTTTTTTAAATATTCATTCATAATTACAGACATCCTTAAGGTCATAACTCTTGAAGAACAAATGCAACTAATAATCATAGCATTTGACTAATGCTCAAGCTAACAACTGGCAGATTTCTGCACAAATCCTTTCTGTATACTAGTAGCAAACATCTAGGGTACAGCTACCAAGTATCAGAAGAAAAATCTCTGGAACCAGTCCCTGGTCCAGTCACTTTGTTAGACTCAGGAAAATAACATAGTATTTGCTTACCATGAAGTCCTGCCTTTTATTTTTTTCCCCTATATATATATATATAAAAAAATTGCCTATATATATATAAAAAAGTTATTGTAGCTAACGTATTAATCTCAAGAATAGCTGAAGTTTCAAGTTCAATCCTTCACATGCTTACATACTCTCGTGTGCACAAATAAAACCACACAACTGGAACCCGACTTGCTCTGCTTCCAACAGGTAGTTCTTTAGTAAAATGGTTACCATCGCATGGTGGTGTAAAGCTTGCTTTTTTTCTTCAGATGAGCTGAAAAATTACCATATCAAAACAGTAGCTTTGCTTCTTTTAAATTTCCATCCTGCTTTACCTTGTCAGCATTCCACCACCCTTTCCTACTTAAACTGAATTTCCAGCTGCATTTTGAATTCCAGCTTCCAGTTCTTAAATACAAAGAGGCTTTGTTTATTTGTTACTCAACTAACAATCCGTTTGATCTCATTTATTCTGTAGGAACCCAGTATTAAATTGCAACTAATTTTTCCTTGTGGCACACATCAATGGAAGATAAATTCAAAGTATAAAAGTTACCTGCTGACAAGAGTAATGAAAGAAGAACCATCAGCACATTCAAGGACTGTTGGCCACAACTTGTCATCGTTGGCTTTCATTGGTCCATTAGAGAATTACCTGTTTGACAAGATGCAACATTATGGTTAAGTGTCTGTTTCATTGTTCAAACTTTTACTTCCCCACAAAGCTTTGGTAAAATGAGATAGATGGCTTTACACAATAAGAAAAAAAAAAAAGTCATACTTTTTTCTGGACTTAGAAGTGAAATAAATTCTCCTTTCTATGAATTCATTAAAGTTCATTTCTCATTTCACCATGAATGTATACAGCTGATTACATACTTTTCATTAATCCAGAGTAGAGATGAATCATATAAAGTCTTTATTGGATATTCACACCTCCTCTGTAATCTACATTCAGCAAAACTGTGCTTGTCTTACTGTCACAAGAACGGGCTGTTGTATTATGCTTATAAGGAATAGAAAGAGATACACAATATAAAAATAAATGGGCTGCTTTGAAAGTCAAGCTGTTTTGCCCCATTAGAGGGTGCAGTCGTTCAGAAAGTGGGTCAAGCAACTGAGATGGTTGGACACATTTCAAAAAATGTCTTTTCATTTGAATCACAGCATTTCACAGGATTATTAATTCTTGTTTTCCTAGAAATAGGCGCGAGATGTGATGCAGTTTGGCTGGCAGTCATCATAACGAGGCTACCCTAGCTTTTTGCAGAACAGCCCCACAACTGAGTGAGTCCAAATGCACCTTATATCCACAAGGATTCAATGTTAGCAGCTGCACATTCGACAACTCTGTGACATGAATGCAAGTATTGTCATCAACATCAGCTGAAACGTCTGGTACCCTATCCCGTTGTCATAGTTCATGCAGACTAATGCTGGACATACAAGGTCTTCAGCATCCTGAACTCACACTGACATTAGAGAATAATAAGGAGGTCATTTACTGTTGTTTTACAGCGACACTGGGAGCTTAGGCTATAAACAGAAAGCCTAGGTTGTGCTACTGAAAGCTGATGGGGTCTAATTCTTGGGATGTCAAAAAAACATCATTCTAAGTTGTTTATAAAGAAGCAACTTGGAAAAAAGAAAGGAAAATAGCAAGATATTAAAAAATGACACTGTTTCTGACAGTTCAAGAGCAACATGATGCCAAATGCTTATGAAATCTATAAATTTAGATTTATATAAATACTAGGAGTTTACTAATAGGTGTCTATTACAATCTACTGAATCAAACTAAAATCCAAAGACAATTGCACCTGCATATAACAAGAGGGGAGGAGGTGAAAATCCATGTCATCATGAAGAACTAAATTGGGAGCAACATATGCGGGCACAGGAAGGGAGACACAGTGCCATCTACAAGGTGTTTAGGGACAAAAGATTTCTCACAAAAAGGCTGTGACTGGCACAAGCAGATTCTCAAAGAAGTCACCTTAGCATATGAGTAACAACAGATCACAGTCCTAAAAATCAGTGTAACTTTGGTAAAAGAAATGATGTTAGCTCATACTGCTATCTGCAAGCATAATTAACATCCAAACTACTGTATTTGCAGCTTTAAAATAAGTCAGGTCTTCCAAGGGGAAAACAATTAGAAACCATAACACCATCAGGAAAAAAAAAAAAAAGGCACAGAAAACTATGAATGCTAATTAAGAATAATCCTCTAAGCATCAATTCTGTTTGAAAAAGCTGCCACCTTTTTTTTCAGAAGGAATACCATATCGATTAAAACACCAAGCACACTTCAAATTAGAATTGCATATAAAAGAATAATACTGAATATAAGCCAGAGGTTAAGATTGTAGGAGTTTAATCAAGAAAAACTGATACTAAGCACAAACTATTGCCAATATCCATAGGAATAAAAGGAATAAGATATTTTCCTGAATAAACCAAAGCTGCAGGAATTCTGATAGTGATTCATTACTAGAGGGAGATCTTGGCTTTAGTAACAGCTAATTAAAAAGAGATCAATAAGCACTTCTGTTGTGTATCTGGGAAGAGACAGATGTTTGGTATAGCTGAGACCATTAAATGTTTCCATTTCAAGAATAATTTAGGATGACATTAATGACTCGATACTAAGGTTCATAACTTGATATTTACAATTCTGTGTAATTTGTATCCAGTTATTTTAGAAGAGCTGGCTGGGAGATATCGTTTTCCCAGTTTGTTGGGAAACAAGGTTAGCTTTCAGAAGACCTGAAAAAAGCTAAGGAAGTAAATGAGATAATCCAGGTAATTACAAGCTTGTGAGCATGATGTGAATCTAGAGATAGTTAATGGAACAGTTAATATAGAATCCAATTAATAAATAATTAAGGAGAGTAATACAATTAATGCATATCACTGTGGGCTTATGGTAAAGTATATTTTATTTCTCTCAGTGTTGTTGTTGAGGAAGGTAGCTTAAAGGTAGTAATAATACAGCAGACTTCGTAAAATATCTCACTTAGTAGTTTGCAGTTTGACCAGGCAGTGAGACTGATGGGAGTGGGGGAAAAAAAAAAAAAAAATCATATCAGTTATGGAAGATTAACTCAGACTGGAAATAAGATGCATTTTTTTGAAAAGTACAGTCTTGCTAGTAATTGAGTATGTGCAGCCTTACTGGTGATTTTTTTAATCAGTATGGCATGCAGAAATCTAGATTTTCAGAGAGGGGAAGATTTATTCGATTATGTCCAACAAAACTGGCAACAATGAAATCAGCATTTTAATCCAAGTCTTATGATGCTTGTATTTGATGAAGTGCCAGCTGGGAAGATCAGAGCCAGAGACTAGAACACCAGAGCCCCACATCAAATGCTAGGACGGTGGCAGAAGGTGTATGTTACATACACATACTTGTGATGATAGGGGTATGCTCCAATTTTATAACTACTGCTTCAGTGATCATTAAATCGAATATGACCCTTTTTAGGGGGACAGCAACACCACTAACCATTCGTTACATGACAATTTTTAATTTTGTTTTTTACATGCTGTTGTCTGACTAAAGCAGTCAGCTTAGTGGAGTGTCATGAGGATACCTCTCAGCTATAAGAGCTCAATCAGACAGGTGGGAGCGATGGGCAGGAGAACAAGAGGCACGCTAGAATAAAGTGCCTAGATTGTACAAGGGGTTTCCTGATGCTAGGTCATAGAATAGAGATGATAGAAACATGGTAATTAGCTGTGATCTACCCGAATAATTTTTTTATGATTATTGTTAGTCAAGACTGACAGGGCACTTTAAAATTAGAGAAATACATTTGAAAGAAAGAGGAAAGGCAGATTTGGTTGTAGTTTCTTTTTTGCTTTTTTGTTTGTGGGTGTTGTTGTTGGTTTTGGGGTTTGTTTTGTTGTTTGTTTGTTTGGTTTTTTTTATAAAATTTGAGCGCCTGGAAGCTAAGAGATTAGGCGCTCTTCCTAGTTTTGTAAATTAGCAATTACAACGCTGGTCTAATGCACCAGTTTTAATTTTTAATGCACCATTGTAAGCTTATTTGTGGTCATTGTGGAGGGAAGGAGGATCCCCAGTCTTTTCCACATCCTTTGAGATTTCTAGCCTCATACCACCTCCTTCCTTCTGCTAGCAATCACAAGTGTCTCTGCAGCTACATCATACAGCAGACTAAAGAAACGGTTGAGAAATCAGTTTTAGAGGCTTTTTTCCCCCCTCTGTGTTTCAACACGCCTACTATGAATTAGAAGAAATGGTCCTTACTCACATTAAGTACCTTGCTATCTTTTCATGGAACAAGGATTATGTTAGGAGTATTGCTTTCCCTTAAAGAAGATGCAACAACGGATGATTTGAAGAGAGATTCAAAGGAAAGGTGCTGTAATGTTATGACCAAGGAGAACAGACCTTAATACGAGACACAGCAGGTGGGTGGATTTTTGTTTCTGCCAACAAAGAGCCTGCAACTCCACTGTAACTTCCAATCTTATCACCATTACAGAAAGCAAACTTGTTTGCTTTTAACCTCCCCTCCTCACCATGGACTTTAGGGGCAGGGTACAGATATATGTGTCGGACCATTACACCAGATTTTACTTTTTACTTACACACGGTGACATTGCAGCTCTTACTCTGCTGCTACATCCATTGTTTTGCTTATCTTGATAGTTTTATCTAGCTGTCTTGAAGTGAATCAGTGAATCATTGCAAAGAAAAGCTGCCAAGAGAAATAACCTTTTCATGTGGCAAGACTTTTATGTAGAAATACTTTCCCCCTCACTTTGAAGGAAAAGAAAAGCTATGTTTAGAAGATACGTTTGAAAAACGTTGCACATTTTGCATTTTTTGGTTATTACAAAGAACAAAAGGAGCTAGCAGGAGAATTTATTAAATACATCAGCACTGCCTCACAAGTTAGCTCTTTGTATAGAATAACCAAAACCAAGGGGGATTCAAGAGACGATCGAATTCGTATTTCCGTCACAGGGTGAAGCACATCTAAACCACTCACGCCACCGCCAAAGGGGTTTTCTAGCCTTCTCAGACAATTCCCTTCCAATGTTTCTCTAACTTTATGGCTACAAAGGTTTTCCCATGTCTAACTTGCAGCTCCTTTGCCTTGATTCAAGCCCATCTTATCCCCCGTGGAGCTGGAGAACGATTTAACTACAGATGCATTAGTTACACCCCTCTACATCAGTCTTTAAGTAACACATACCAAAAGTTCTATATTATCTTCACTCAGCATCTTCTTAGGCTAACAACTTCCACTTTACAGAATCACAGAATTGTTTAGGTTGGAAGAAACCTTTAAGATCACCAAGCACTGCCAGGTCACCACTAAACCACACCCCTCAGCACCGTATCAACACATCCTTTAAATGCTTTTAGTGATGGTGACTCCACCACTGCTCTGGGCAGACTGTTCCAGGGCTTTGCAACCCTTTTGGGGAAGAAATTTTTCCTAATTTCCAACCTAAATCTCCCCTGGTGCAACTTGAGGCCATTTCCTCTCATCCTGTAGCTTGTTATATGGGAGAACAGAGTGACCCCCACCTGACTACAGCCTCCTTTCAGTTAGTTGTAGGATATGATAAGGTCTCCCCTGAGCCTCCTTTTTCCAGGCTAAACAACCCCAGTTCCCTCAGCTGCTCCTTACAGGACTTGTTCTCCAAACCCTTCACCAGCTTTGCTGCCCTTCTCCGAACATGCTCCAGCACCTCAACATCCTTCTTGGAGTGAGGGGCCCAAAACTGGACACAGTGCTCAAGGTGTAGCCTCACTAGTGCGGAGTACAGGGGGGCAATCACTTCCCTGCTCCTGCTGGCCACACTAGTGCTGATCCAAGCCAGGATGCTGCTGGTCTTCTTGGCCACCTGGGCACACTGCTGGCTCATTTTCAGGTGGCTGATCAGACGAGTCAAGCAAGAACCTGCCTTTCATAAAGCTCTTTCGATGAGCCCTGCCAACTCCTGCACAAAAGCTCTTCTCCCCTTTGAGACAGGTGTACCCCGTCTGTTGCCAGCAGGCCTGCTGTCACTTAAACCAACCCATGATCAAAAACCCAAAGTCCTGCTGGAGACACCAGTCTCAGAGCCAGACACTGATCTGGTGGGTCTTCCTGATTCTTCCCACATTAACCCCTGCAACTAGAGGGATAGAGGAGAACACCACTTGTGCTCTCAATCCCTTGACCAGTCATTCCAAGCCCCTGAGATCCCTCTTGATTAACCTTAGGTTTTTTGTTGTGAGTTCATCACTGTCTACCTGAAAAGTCAATAACGGATAATAATCTGAGGGCCGTAGCAGGGTGGGAAGCTCTCTCACCACATCCTTCACCAGGGCCCCAGGGAGGCAGCAGACTTCCTTAAGAAGTGGGTCTGACCTGCATGTTGGGCCTTCTGTTCCCTTCAGAAGGGAATCGCCTATGACAATGACCCATCTCTTTTTCTTTGTAGAAGTGGTTTTGATGCCGGGCTTAGGCCAACTGGACCTCAGTGACACTTCTAAGCTAGACAAATCATCATCCTTGTTATTGATGGGTTCCACTTGCAGGGCCTTGTACCTGTTTTGCAAAGGTACCTGGGAAGGTGGAGTTGTTGCTGAGGAGACATGGCTGCTGCCTCAGGCAGGAATTTGTCACCATTGCCCCCTGTCCTTCTGGTCACTATGTTCAGTCATACAGAGAGGGGAAAGGGCATCCTCCTTGTTACCTATCTTCTCTGACTGTTGGGCCTGTCTCAGGGAAGGCTGGAAGTTGTCCCAGTGCTCAAGCTCTTTCCCTGATGCTCCTCAGCCTGCTCACCTCCTCGCAGAGCTCTGTCACTAGGCAGAGCAGCTCCTCTATCCAGGCACACCTCCCACAGGGGTGCTCACGGCTGCAGTCTGGTACCGGTGTCACAGCAGGGCACAGCCTGCAGCCTGGACGCCGGGGTGGCTGCATGTCTCCACTGGAGCTCTGTCTGGGAAGTTACACCAGTCGTGGTGGTGCAGCCCTTAGAGGTGGTGGCCTTCTGCTGGGTGGAAAGCCCCCCTCCACAGTCAGAGCTACCAGCGCCCTTCCTCACAAACGGTTGCACAAACTGCCCCATCACGCTCTGTTTGCCTGCTCCGGTCGCTGCACCCCCCAGAGGCTTCTGTTATAGGTACGGCTGTGGTCACCATTGCCCTGGGGATGTCCCAGCCTCTCTCAGCCCCTCCCGTGAGAGTTGCTCTCTGCTGCCCTGGCATGTCCCCACCAAAGAAAAATCTGACTGAAATCTCCACTGAAATCTGACTCTACACTTTGTGGTAAGGTTGTGGGTATAGCTTTAATGTTGGTTCCAAAGTGCAGAGAGCCATACAGCTTCCACTAATTCTCACAGTTAATCAAAACATGCATAGGTATATCACTATTATACCAAGATAGGTACATCTATACACCAACATAACCATATAGCTAAAACCAAGCCACCACATGTGACATAACTGAGGATGACTCCTTTTCACACTAATGTCCAGCAGGTTTTCCAATCCTAGAGACTACCAGTGACCTGCAGTGATGGGCTTCCCTCCACTCTTCCTCCGTTCTCCTGGCAAATTCTCATCTTCCACAGTTATGATTAAATGATAACTACAAAATCTCTGATTTCCATCATCTCGTAATCCCCGGTCTCTTCTGGGAAACACCCTCACTAACCTCAGACACATGATTAGCTTCGCTGCACTTCCTACACTGCTGGGACAAGGAGGATCACCAGCAGGGAAACCACTTCCTCTCAACCTCTTTGCTCATCTGAAGGCAACAGACAACACTGGTTGCATTGTGGCAGCAGTAAAGGGATGAACAATGTGGCTGAGACAATCACAGTGGTTGAGAAAGCTGCTTAAAATTAGACAGAAAAGAGAAAGCTGTGATCCAAACCTTACTTCTAGTCCAGCTCTGTTCACTTCTCACATTAAAAAAAGGCTTAAAAATGCATCTAGTATGAGTTTGTGAATGCTATTACAATGAAATTACAGTCTTATTACAAAGGCAGCAATGTAACTGGCATAAAAGAAAACCTGATTATTAAGGAAACGTGGTTTCACACTGCAATAACCTCAAGAAAATGTTTATGAAAAACAGATACCAGTTTTCACTTGACAGTTGTCTTACTTGACACAATTTAAACAACCTATAAAAAGGCACTGCTGGTAGAAAACCTTTTGGATTATAGTGCAGCATTAATACTCAGGGTCTCTTTCCTAAAAACATCTTACTACATATATGCTTGAAGATAAGCATGTGTGAGTCTGCAGATAAAGCACTGCAGTTAGGCCTTTAGTATTGCTGAAGATGAGCAAACTTATATGATGTTAACTTGGTCATTAAGTTTTTTCCCCCTTATTTTAGAAATATGAAAATTGAGAATATTAAATACTTTGCTTTATTTCACCTCCCCATGTTTATTATTCCCCACAGCGACTCTCCAAACAGTTATGAAAAGACAACATGCATGAGTCCTAAAAAAGCAATTAAATAGTCTGAAGAACATTTTGTAAACTTCAAGCAGACTATAGCTGTTATTAATAGGACGAGGCCAAGAAACTGCTACATGCTACAATTGTCAATTGTCAAAGCTGCTCATCCAGCTCCTGCTTCTTCTACCCTTTCCCTTTTCAATACATTATTCAGCCATTGCGAACCGTCCTGCACTTACATCCTGAGAGACACACCGCACACATGGAAATGGATTTTAGTCATTCCTACCCTGACTATCCAGTACATTGCACAGTAGAATCTGATACAGAAGTTAAAGGACTCATTTATTACGAGAGAATTAATTTTAGAGAATCACTGGCACATTCAGACCTTTTAATCACAGAATTTAACTGATGCGAAACTTCTCTAAGATAGCACAAAAATCTTTTCGAGAGCCAAATTCTCACTGCAAAGCATATAGCAAAACTAAAAATACTAAAGATACTACTATAATGTAGTTGAAGTGCAAATAAACTTTAGCTAATTAATTTCTTGATTCAATTCATTACATATTTGCATTTGGTAGGATAAATATTTCCTGGATTTATTGCTGATGAAGGTCAGAAGATTTTAAATTGTTGACTGTCCTACAACTGGCCCTTCACTGTGTACCTCAGGTCTCATTTTGGGGAAAAATACCTAAATTACTTTGGAGAGACAGTCAACTATGTAAAAATAACAGCTGCAGTTGTCACAATTTACTGACAATGATAACTAACTTCAGCTACAAGTTAGTGGCAACTTTCTTGCTTTTCATAAGCAAAATGCCTTCTGCAAGCAAGAGCTACAACCTCTCCTAATGCTCTGAACACCACTTAGTTTTCTTAAGAGACTGCAATATTCATATATTCTCATTTGCATGTGTAGGCAGCTGTTGTAGTCATCCTGAACCCTTACTTTCAATGAACTAAATTCAGTTCAGACGTATACCTGGATTATCGAGTGAAACAGGGCAGCTGAGTGATTTTGTGCAACCAGCTTCTAAGATTAGCCAGCTGTGAGAGCTGAAACAAGTGCTTAATTAATTAATTAATCTAGTAAGATTAAACTATCAAGTCTGATCTATTCATGGAACAAAGTAACCTGAAACAACTGAATTTTGACTCAAACTATGAATGCTCTTGTTCTCCCATGAGGCAGGAATGATAAGGAAACACGCACAGTTTTGTAGTAATTTTCTACAAGAGCTTGAAAGAAGGACAGGGTTCATTTTGAAGAGATTACAAATCTCTATTGTTAATCAAGTTACAATTTCAGCTTTTAAGAAACGCAAAGCTTTTTCTCTAGGAAAACTTCAGCCTGTAGTTTTGAGCTACTTTCAGTACAGAACCAGAGCAAATGTACCTTAATTTAATTTATTACAATTTCCAAGTCTTAAATTATTAATGTAAATTCTAGTAGTTTATATTGAAAGAGTTTGTCCATGTAATTTTCAAGATGATATTGAGATACAAAATAAGCTATGAAGGTAAGATTAGAAGTTTTATAACAGGTACATTTTAAAAATCCCCCAAATCTTACAGACAAATATCGCTCATCTCTGTATCACAGCACAGCTCTAAAACCTGAGAATATGTGGCTCTGTGGGAGCCTTGAACCAACACATGCTGGAGAAAAAAATTGTATGGTAGAAGATGGGAGTAACTTCTTTTCACCTGTTCTTTTGCCTCATTCCTGTTACACACACTGGCCTCACACTGCAGCAGAAAATGCCATTTTTCACTGCTATAAACATAAAGACTACATTTAAAAGCTAGTTTTAAGAGCAGCAGGTGTCTGTGCTACTGCAACCATCCTAGGTCATAGCCCCATTTTGGAGCCCCAAGCACACTGAATTGTTAACAAGAATTTAGTTTGTAAAGTTACAAGGCAGCAGAAGCAAGAAAAATGCGAGTGAGTCCGTTGCCCTCTCCTCTCAGGCAGAAATACATTCAGGACAAAAGGACGGACAATTTTTAGTAGTCAGAACAGCAGGTGTGGAGGTTGCCAAGCATAAGGAGAAAAGGCATGCAGAGAACAGAAAAGTCACTTTCAACAATGTTTGGGGGGTTTTTTGAGCATGCGTTTTTGGAACGGAAAAAAGAGGTAAAACAAAGCTGTGCTGCTGCTGGTGACATCGCAGGCTCCAAGCTTTGTTTCAAACACTGTAAAAAGGGCCTATGTTATCTTTAGCTTGGGGTTTCTGCAGATTTTTTGCTGTGTGCAGAAGCAGGTGCAAAGCAAGATACTTGGAAAGACTTGTATGGAATTCCACAGAAATCCTGATTCTTGACCTCACACGGACCAAGCACTGAACACCCCCTCCCCATTGAACCCAGTGGAGCAAAAATGCAGGACTGTTCCAGAAGCATTAACCACAGATCAAAATTACAATTCATTTAGAAGTTTTGTTTAATATTCATCTGTATGTGCTCCATGGCAAGGCATACATCATACTTACAGAGTGTACTCCTTAGTGTTTCGAGTACCTGTGGAACCTAGTCATGAGCCACTGACATCGCTGTGCTTTGCTCCATACAGCCACGTACTAAGAAATGACTTCGACCTGAAACACTTGCCATTGATCTGTCTAGAATTACAGCAGTACATAGAGAACGACTGGTATGGAAGAAGGCTCTGAAAGACTTATATACAGGCAGGGAGGGAGAGAAGCTTAGCTACACACCTGGAACAGGTTCTGGCATAGTATTCTGGGTCATTCCAGCACAACGCTGGCACTGATTGCATGTGTCCTATTATGTACACTTCTCTCTGCATAGTTACTAGAACAGTTTACTGGGTTGGAAAATTCCAATATTGAGAGGGATTTGTTTTACATTTTTAAACAATGAAGCTTAAAGGCAACATCGAAATGCCTCGAGAATGTGACTGCACTAGGTGCGATTACGAAGACTGATGAATACTCTTGGTGTCAATCACGGGGCTAAGTCCCATTGGATACAGCCAGGTGCAAAATCATGCCACTACTGAAATAAGGTTTTGCTGTCAACTACACTTAAAAACACAGTTTCACCTTTGCTTGATACATATGCAAGTCTGGTAAGAAGTCAATGGGCTCACTCTACACACTGGAGACTGCAGAACAGCCACCCCACATGCCAATCAACAGGAACTGACCCTGAACACAAGGTCACGGCTGCAAAGCAGCTGACAATTGTGCTCTGTGGTGTAAACAAAGTATTAAAAAAACCCAACACTCTAAGCCAGTATTATGTTTCTAGTTTTAGCATCCTTCTAAATCCAGCTCACCTCAGACGGCACTAACAGTAAGCACCTTATACCTTGTGGGTGGAAGCACACTGAGTCCTGCATAAAAAAGCATGACCAAGCCATGGATTTTTATTTGCCTCCATTGGCTTATGCTGTGTAAGTTCCCTCGACAAAGAAAAGGGCATTTATTGCTGCATCTTGTGAAAAGTAACTTTACCGTAGCGTTTTGATTAGCTCCTTAGCTAACTTATAATTCAGTTTCAGGGTACAATACCAGCTTTGCTCAGGTCAGTGGGCATTCTGCTTTGAAGCCAACAGGATCAGCTTTTTGCAACGCATGCTCACAACCACAGTAACAAACCACTACTTGTTTTCCACTTGCAGTACCCAACGCTTTCTGAAGTGGTTCCTCTGAGAGTGACATTCATTTCCTATTTACCTTATAGACCAGTATATAGAACATCATCAACAGAGCATGTTGAGTTCAAATAATTCGTAAGGAAGCAAGCGTGGCATTCACCATATATGCTGGACAGCAAAGATACTACTAGCAAGCAACATTGCAGTAATGCAGTCCATTTCTTCTCACAGATGTTTTAGAGTCCGAACAAATTAAAAAAGAAAAATGGAGAGGTGGCACTATTTCTATTTTACGGAAAAGAAGCTGATACACAGAGCAGTTATGGTCATAATGAAAGAACACATCAGATGTGAGAATGGTATATCGAGTTTCTAGGTCTAATGTCTTATATAGGAAACACTGATTAAAAATGCCATGCTAGGTTTCATGTTATTAAAAAAAACCCCAAACCCAGACCCAATACCTACAAGAATATCAAATGACTTGATGTTTAAATGATCTTCATAAAGTTTATATTAAAAAAGAGAGCATGGCTAGGTAATTCTGCTGTGCCCTATCTAATAACGGTCAACTTTGGAGTCACTGTAAGTCACAGCAATGCCTGCAGTATAGTAAAGGTGAAAAGTGCAAGTCGGAAGTCTAACACAACTTTCTGACGGGAACTAGATGCCAGCCACTGTTTCTTTGCGACACTCCTACAAAGCGTCAGACTCAAAGAACTTAAGAGAACCAGGTAATTTGTGTATAATTAAATTCACCCCTCGATTTATTGAAAGATTGTGATGAAAGGAACAGGGATAGCAATATCACTTTAAATCATTCTTGGAGAAAACAACCTTAGGTATCTTTGAAGGGTCATACTTAACCTCCACATTCAGAGATATGAGGAACAGGACACAAATTGGACATGTTAAAGAAGCAAAATGAGAATGCAGAATTTTAGAGCACAAGAATGATTTTAAAAATGAAATGGTTTGTTTCTGGAAATTCTGGTTGTGTAACTGCATTTCCTCTCTGTAATAATACCACATCATATGCATTACCTCCTTAAAGTCTATATAAAGAATCCTATTGGCACAGGGAACAGTTTCTCACAGTCTGGTCCCAATGACCCATTTTTTGGGGTACTTTAGCAATATGAAATCAGTTACATATTTTAAGTGACAGTTTTATTATCCTGTAATAGATAGTGTCAGCTATTTTGTTTGAATAGGGAACAGAAAATATAATAAAACCCAATCACAAAACATATGACAAAAAAAAGCTGGTGCAAGAGCATCTATAGCAGAAGAGCACAATATACATGCAAATTTTATAAACTGAGTATTATTTTAATCCTAGTATCTCAATGTATTTTCAAGGTCTATCCTAAACATCCTATCTATTGAAAAAAATTTTTCGACCCTCTTGCCTACGAATAATCTAATCCTTTTGGCACATGTCACAAATGCTCGTTCTGCTGTGATTTTCTTTTCACTAACCGTAAGTCCTTTGATGCTCACTATGTAATGTAAGTATGGATTAAGACATACACCCCAATCAACTGTGTCTTGAGACAGTAATTTACACCCAAAATACACTGTATCATGAAATATTTAGAATTCAACTGCAGCTGAACTGTATCTAATGGAGTCTATGAAGAGCAGGGGGCTTTTTATATTTAGGATTAACCCATTTCAGCTACAGGTTCTAAACCTGCATTCCAGCCTTCCCCCACATAAAGATGTTTGATAGAGAAAGAAGGCTTGAAATCTGCCTTCCTTATTTTACCAGGAATGACGACTCAGACATCTCTGGAAACCTCTAGGGGAAAGATGCCTAATAATTTAAGAGACAGAGAAGGGGACGAGATAGAAACTTGAGTGACAGTGTAATGGAAAATGGGATTGTCCAAGTAAGGAAATAGGAGCCTGATGCAGAAGTGATTTCTCTCTTCCTGTACAACCTTATGCTATTCCTTCCCATCTTTTACCTCCTTCAGCTGCTTAAATCATGATTTAGTCCCTCCAGCCAAGACGGTGGGAATAGAAATGACCAGATGACTTCTGAAGTGCCCATTCTGTTCTGGAGTTTTATTCTGCTTTCTTGTTGCCTCTAAAATCCTCCTCTATCTCCCCGTTATCTCTAAGTTCATTGACACAAGAACATTTCTAGACAAAAATCAAAGTCAGCAGTCCACTCCTCAGCTTCCTTGGTAATCAACTGTCTTCTACACTATTAAACATATTGCTTTGGTTTGTGGTGTTTGAGCAAAGGTCATATATTACTCTGTATTCTCCTTGTTGTCCTATTTTCTCTCAAAAAAAAATCCTTATCTTGGTTAATCCGTGTGGCCCCTGAATCCTCATGTTTTAATACAAGACCTCAACATCAGCTAAAAGGGTAAGTAGAGATGGCAGCATGTTTCGGTGTAATTTGTGTCATGTAATTACCATCTAGCATTC
This sequence comes from Bucorvus abyssinicus, assembly GCA_009769605.1. NCBI lineage: Eukaryota > Metazoa > Chordata > Aves > Bucerotiformes > Bucorvidae > Bucorvus > Bucorvus abyssinicus. Next base: position 79,931,499 of record CM020025.1, read on the forward strand.
CTATCCTATTCAGGCAAGACAAAAATGGTAAAGGAGGCTTTTCAGCCTTTTCCAAGGAGTTTTGAACACTCAGTGCATCAGCTGCACTAGTAGGTCTTCAATGCAACCGTAAGTTAAACAAACTTTTAAATATGTTGTTAAGAAGTTTTGCTTTAAGAAAACAATCTAGATTTGTAGTCACAGCAAAACGTAGCAAACAAACACAGTCCTCCCAGGAAGGCTTAGCCAATCCAAGGTCTTTCACGCAAAGGTATCATTTATTCTTATTTAGCATCTTATCCATCCTACACTAATACAATGGAAAAAACTTAATGGTCCTGGCCACAGTACTGCAAAAATTTCTAAGCATTGCAATCTCACTGATTACAGGAAATCATCTGCCCAAAGAATGGTTTACATAGTTTACAAAAGCCAGAATAATGCTCTATTCCCTGTGCGTCAATTTTGAGGCTTTCTTCTGCCTCTTCTTTGCATTGATACACTGTTAACTGTGCTGTCTCATCCTAAAAGGTCTCTTCCAACCAAAATGATTCTGTGATTCTGTAAAATGAGTATTCACAACAGATTTAAACATCGCAGAAGTAAAACATCAGATTAATCACTGGAACTGCAACACAGTTTGGTTTTTCTTTTGTTGACTTTTTTTTTTTTCCTCCTTCCAGGTAGCATTACACCTTGTTTTATTTCTCTCTAATTTATAGAGCAAGAGAAATACACACTGTCCTGGGTCCAATGAAACATTCTGGGTTGATTTAACAGCTGCAGAATTTTTTCCTCCTTGAAAAGGCAAACCCGTTTCTGTTTAACCCTGTTTATCATTACTTCATTCCTCATACAATATGCTTTAATTTTTCCATATGGCCACTAACTCAGAAATCTAATTCTAATGCCAACTTCATTACACTGAAGTCAATGACAAAAGTTTCAATGTAAGAACACAAAATAGAAGTTTCGAGTCGTAACAGTAGATTTTTAGAGGTATTTCAGTAGAAGAGGCTTCAGTGAAATTCCTACAGAAAATTTGGCTGTCCTATCAGTCATAGGTCAAATCCAGTTTTCCTTCTGCAAAACTGACTGCTGGATATTTGAAAGTAGACATGGGCATAAATTTGACTTACAGGTAAATTTCTTTTATATCCCTTTCCTCAATGTTATGAAGAAAAAATTTACTCCTGAAAACTCTTTAAGTAATCATCATAACAGTGATTTATTATACAGTTATTTCATTGTTTCTATAAATGTCTGCTCATCTCTGAAGCTCTTATCAGCATGGGTATCTTTCAGCTCAATGATTTCTATTGATTAGTTGTAAATAAATAATAAATGTTATTGGACCAGTTTAACATTCTCTTGTTCTTGCATTACAAAAGAGCTGATCTTCTCTTCTGTATCACTTCTAATTTTGTATGTCCTTGTGCATCCCATCTTCCAATAAACAGTTCCCATTTTATCAGTATTCTCTCTGGAGCAAATCTTGTATCACTTGTCAAGTGAGAAATATGGGAGAAAATCAAGAGTCCTTGATTAGGAAGCTAGAATTAATAAGGCTTGGATCATAATGCTTATTTCAAAGATGCACATAGAAAATGAAGAGCATTGAAACACCAATTAATTTGAAGAAGCAAGAAAATGTTTTCAAAATGTTTTATATTAGACTGATGTTTACATAGCTTAAAAATTGTGTTTTCTTTGAGAAGGTACATCATAGTAGTTCAGAAACACTATCGATTAGCAACACACTTGAATGGATAACAAAAAACCAGTTTAAATTAGGCCTTTTTCTTAAGGTAATATACTTCTAGCTATTTACTCTCACAGACGCTTTTGGGCCCCATCACCCTCTCCCATCACTACCTTTAACTCAACTGGACACTGAACATGCCAAACAAAAAGGGTAAAACTGCATTTTCATCTGGCTCAAACTTTAAGCACAGCAGCTCCTGAAGGCGATTTTGAACAGACGAATTTCCAAAGCAAGTCAGGCAATTCATCATCTTTGCCGTATTATGAAGTAATTAACAAAAACTGGGAAGGCCACTCTAACTTACAGAAATCTGTTTCTCTCGGTCTAAAAAGGAAAACTCACCTTGAAGTACAGCACTGATCAAGAAAGAATTTAAGGAAAACCACGCTCAGGTTAACACTTCTTAGTTAATCAGGCTTGAAGCTTGAAATTGCCGCACTGTGGGCACAAAGTTCCACTTCAGAGAAAGGTTCATGACCAGGCTAGACATCTGCACTCTAAGTGCCTTTCTGTGTCACAAAGGGGCTCTTCAGATGAAGACTCCTGCAAGATATGCTCAGAAGTGAGACCACAGTTCATCTGAAGAAGTGATAATCTTCTTCAGGGAAGTCAAGAGGTAGCAACCAGAACTTAATCATCACAGTCTGCTTCCTTGCAGGGCAGAGTCATTTGGAAATTAATAAGGTAAAAGTTTCAAAAAGCGCACATCTAAGAATGGCTGATGCGTATGAAAGAGTAAGCCTATAAAAATACCTGGGATCTTCAACGAGACAAAGCAAGCCGTAAAGAAATGCAGAAGGCCTTGTTTGTTAAAGTAAGCAGAAAGGAAAACCTGCTAGAAATGGAGACAAACATGACAAGGTTTACAGCTAAACAAGCAATGAGAAAAGCCAGAGCAGCCACAGGTGACAGAAACGCATAGACTCCTGATCTCTGACTGACTGCTAACTGCGTGCAATTCAAGACAAACAGATGCACTGGTGCAGAGACCGGTGGGGATACCAGCTCAGTGAACTTGAAACAAGCTGTTAGTAAAGTACTGTCTCAATTGCAACTGCACAATACAGCCAGTTCAGAAGAACAACCCCATGAAGGGCTAACAGAACGTTTGCAATTAAAATCATTCACTAAAATCCAGACATTCGTACTGGTGTGACCACCCACAGCCATTTTCAAACCTTCTGTGGGAGCAGGGATCAGCATTTCCAGCACTGGCCTTCTTTGAAGGCCAGTATTACTATTAAAAAGGCAGATCTCCTACAGAAATACATATGCAAGGTTTCAGAGAAATCAGTGCTTGAAAGTGGTGCCAGTTTACCTAAGGCAAGTGTTTGGGTTCTGTTGATTGTCTTATAGGTGGAAGAGAACAGGAGCCAACTGAATTCAGCCTTACTTGGCATTATGAGCATGTCAGCAGGTCTCTGAAGCTCATAGACCAAACTACTCACTACTTACATCAGTACCACCAGCAACATCAGTGAAAACTTCCATCTTGGTCTCATACAAGGGAAAGCATCCCAATTACCCATTTTCTCTCCAGCCAGGCTTCCCATTGTACTAATAAGCTACGAGCTAGCAGGAAAGCAGTATTGGCAAAGTAACAACAGAAAATCAGGTTAGGAAGCCAGCTGAGACACGGTACATGAAGACACAAACCCCGTGAACGTTGGGGGCCTTCTACAGCATGTCTCCTGGCTACAAAGGTAGGTCTTCCAGCACACAAGAAATTTCATGAACAGAGGTAGACAATGGAAGATGTGTGTGCATGTCTTGGGTATTTAAGAAGGAGAATATAATGCAAGAATCTAAAAGTAATTTGGTTTTATTACAAGCAGTTACATAGTGGGCACTACAGCAAAAGCATTTCCACTACAATGGATGTCTCAGCCTGACACACTACATCGCAGCACCTAATTAGCCTGCTACTTTTTTATTCACCTTGCATCATATTTCAATTTGCCGTTGTAGTTGGAGCATGAAAAACATTCTGGAAAGGTTTGCCATACCTTAAGAAAAAAGTCACGAGCCTTAAGTATTTATAATATACCACATATATTTATGTCACCTATTTTTACTACTAAAAGCCAGACTAAAGCATCTTTGGTTTTAATGAAAATTATTGAAAATAAAAACTCTTTACATATTCTGTATAATTCATATTGTTTTGTTATGTGCAAACACATCATTCAGCTTGTTCATTCGTATGAAGATAAACATGTTTACTCTCCCATTGGCTCAGTCCTATGAGAAAACTAATGCGCTCCAGAGCTACCTATAACTCAAAAAACGAGTATTTCAATCTTTCAGAACTTTCCTACTGGAAAAAGGTAATGGGATCATTAAAGGTGGGTGGTTTTCTTTGGGAGAATCAGCAGTTCTACAACAAAAAATAAGTACTGGTACAAACATTAATATTTCCTTCACTGTTACAAACCTGATCAAATTTCAAAGTGTGCAAACAGATAATTTCCCTATATTTAAGCACAGTCTGCCAACAGCACCCGACAGCCTTGAGTGGTTACTCTTTCAGCTATGCACAGGCTAAAAAATCTATCCAGCTGCTTCAGCGCTCCATCACTAACTGACAACTTAGGTCTCAAGTGTGATAACCAAGCACAACAAAACTATATAATAACCACCGCAGTGTTGACATGTCATTGTAAGCACACCGTCTCTCCCCTATACAGGTATAGTTCTGTCAGTAGTGCAAAACATGAGTATGAATGCAATCTGCTTTGTTCGGGGTTTGCGGAGCAAGAGCCAGATTGAAAAAAATCAAAAATCCTACTTCCCTCAACAGACTTGTACATTTTTGATGTTTCAACTCTTTTAAGAGTAAGCTTTTCAAAGAAAAAAACGATTCTGTCACTAATTACAAGCAGCATGACTTCTGTTCAAATACTATGAAGTATTACTTCTGGAGAACAAGTGATGTGAAAGTGTTTCCCTCTGTTATCTGAAAGATTTCTGCAGCACTTTCAGAAATGCATTTTCAGGCATCCATCTTAAGTGACAAGGAATATTCTCAGATACTAATATTATTCTTCTTTTGAATTATTTCTAAGGGTTTTTAAAGCTGACAGGTGTATTCACACCACCACTACAAAAAAGACTCCCCATTTGTGCGTAGCAGCTTGACTCCCACCCTTTGGATTTTGCGAAGCCATCAGTATCCTAGGCCTTTTGGTCACCAAGGATTCTGTATTGGAGAAAGTCAGAATACTTCACGTAAGCAACATGTGGGAGCAGAAACGTATGCCAAAGACTTCAAAACAGTCTTGCCTCTGAAATCTTATAGTTACATGTACTTCACAATGCAATGAAAATGGCATTTCAGGCTTATTGAAAATTATGCAATACATGTGATATATGATACGTACAATCTCATATGTATGTGTCCTGGTTTGAGTTAGAACAGAACTGATTCTGCTCAGTGATTTTACTTTTCAGCTCAGTCTCTTCTAACTAATGGCACTGTCTGAAGTTAACGGTGTATTTTTGCAGACAGTGTCTGCTTCTAGCAGTGACAGCGCTTGATGTTTACGGTTACTGCCAGGGACTGGGGTGCAGAAAGGCTCTGGCTGATACTTGCTCCTGTGAAGATCCAGGTCACTGGTAAGTCCTGTGTACCACATTGGAGGATGCAGTAAGAGGCTGCACCTGCAGGGAGGAGCGGATGGGACAGGTGACCCTAAACCGACCGACAAGGTATTCTGTCCCATATACATCATATTTGGTATAAAGTTGAAGGATCACAAAGGTCATGCCCGCTTCTTCAAAGGCTGGTGTCTGTGGGGGACTCTCTCTGTTCTGCCTTCAATCCCAATCCATGGATTCCTGAATCCAGTTCCTGAATCTGGTCGCCGTTTTTCACTGAGCCTGGTATGGGACTTGTCAAGTGTCTGCCCTGCAGCATCAGTGGTGACGGTGACAAGATTGCCATTGCGGGGGTTGGATCTGGGATTGTATATATATCATTTTACTGTATATCACTGTATTGTATATATATCATTTTATTGTTACTATTTTCATTAAAGCAGTTTTACTTTTCTTTTCCAGCCCATAAGCCTCTGTCCCTTATTCCCTTTCTCTTCCCCTTTGGGAAGGGAGAGGAACTAATAAAGAGCATCTCTCGGTCATCTAGTGGCCAGCCCAGCCCTAAGCCTTGACAGTATATGATATATGGCATATATGATAGGATAGATGAAGTATGATACTTATATGATACAGGATATGATATATAGCACATATTAAATATATGACGCATACAATACATATATGATGAGATAAACAAGATGATATACTAATGATATATGAGATAAGATATAATAGAACCTCGGTTTTTTAGTAGACCCTCATGAGATTAGTCACATTCCACCAGAGTAACCTCTCCTGTTATCTGGACTTTTTGTGTATTCAGGAAGGCACAGAACAGGTTTGGAAAAACAAGAGCAAGTCACAACCTTGTGCAGCCCTGAACCCTGAATAACTAACAGGGCAATGGTTTTCATTACCACAACGCACACTACATGTTCAGTGTAATATAAACTTTAAATATTGGTGAGTTCATTAAGGTGTTTCCACTTAATAGCTTGATCTTCAGAAATCTGACTGAATTAAGCTAGAAATCATAGTATGTTGTCTGAAGCTGCTAAACGTGACAAACCAGGTTTTCGAACCCACTAGAGTATGTTTTAAAACCTATTCCAAAAGCCTTTTTACTGTGTTTCAGTAAAAATCACATATTAACTATGCTGAAACATACCGAACTACATAAATGGAAACACAAAACTAATATGACATAGGATATTAATACAAATGAAGAGTGAGAAGATGGACCAACAACTGAGAAAGCCTCTTGGCAACAAGGTACAGGAATGAGAAGGATGCTGCACATATAAAGCAAGTTTATGTAAACCACAGGCTAGAGTCCAACTGAACACGTATCTGTCTTTGGGTAATAAAAGCACATTTCTTTCAGATGTTTAGGAAAATGTACTTGGTTAAAAACATAAGCACTTACTGACTACTGATAACTGGTCTACCAGGTACAGGGAAGGTCATTTTGAACACTGTAATGGTTAAAAGAGTTTTCTGCCCTAAATATACTTTGAAACTAAAAACAGTAGTGCAGAATGAAAATTCAAAGCCTGTTCCAATTCTTTTAAGAATCAATGCAGCTAAGGAAGGACTTAAATGAAAACAGAAAGAATAGTGGTTTTTATTTTCATAGTTATCGTCATGTAATAATTCACAACTGAGCAATGTTTTAAGCCAAGTCACTTCACAAACTACCTGAACAGAACAATTCCTTCAGCATTTGAAACACTGTCAGTTTTGTTACCTAGCGCCTCAGATCCAAATGACTCTGCTAACATCTGCTTTGTTGTAGCCCACATCTGTTTAACTGGTACCATGCGAAGGGCACCTTTATGGGATTTTCACTGACTCCTATCCCCTCTCCCCAGTTTCTCATCTCCTAACAATTTAAATGTTAACAATCATGACCAACCAATGAGAACAAGCTACAGAATTTAAGACACTTAAAATCAATAAAGAAAATATTAAAATTAGCTACACAATGCTGCATATACTCATGAAGGGCCTTGTTTGAAATGTCAGCCTTGCTCTTGTCAGGCGGTAGCGAACACAAAAGGCTTTCGTTTTCTGTGCACTACAGCTCTGCTGTCTCAGCTTCCTTTGCTTGTCCAAGATCAACTTCATCAAAAGGATGGACTGAGTCTTTATCCAGTAATAGATGTAAAGAAGAGGGGGATACTGGGAACAAGTCTTCTGGGTAAGCTTACCTTATTTAATGCAGGGACTATCTACCAGCCCATGATGATGGATTGACTAGCTGTCATCTATTGCTCTTGCTTCCCATCTCTAGACACAACCTTGTAAAGGGTCCAGTTCTTGTGGAAAGGACTGCTGCGCCCCTTGCTTCATTTCTAAAAATCACGTACAGAATGGTATTCCATGAAGAAAAACAGAACAAACCAAACCACACCAGTACAAGAAATCTGTTGTCTATCCAATTTCTCTAGTAGAAGAGGGGTAAGTTAAGGGTCCCTAAGCAGAAATTCACCTGGCAGATATTTAGACGTTCCTGGGATACATCTCACCTATCTTTAAAAACTTTCTGCAGCACACAGACACTCAGTTCAATGGAGAAGGAAGCACCATCTGCATGCAAATCAATATGAACATCTCCATTTGAAAGATAAGGAATGTGCTGTTGACTTCACAGAATGACGACAGTTAGAAGAACCTGTGCATGAATACGTCTAGTTTAATGAATCATGTTCTATCTACCAATACTGAGCTCCAGCTAAGTGTGAGACAGTTTTAAGAAACTGTACTTCTGACAACAGCTGATTGTCTTTTAGTGAAATCCAGCAGACAGGGCTAACTGTGGAACATTCTTGGAGATAAATGAGGAATACTGCACTGACGAGAGACCAGGATGTAACTACAGTATACAACAGAAACAGAGAAACATCACTGGAAGATGCAGACTTGAACATTCTCAAGGAAATGAGGATGTGCCAAGTGAATCAAATCCAAGTATAGAGTGGACAACCACTATGCAAATTGCAAAGACCCCAAGCTATTATGAACAAAGGAAATCTGATACAGAAAGTTGCCCATGGACCTATGATGCACTGATAGCGAGATTCCTTCTTGCCATATGAAGAGCAATGCAGTGACTATTAGGGGATTACATCACTTAAGCAAGAGCATAAGAACCAGACCTCGCATAACATGAATGAGAACAATGACAATATCATAATTAATGCAAGCATTCTATTTAAGAGTTATGTACAAGGTTTTAGAATAAGATAAACAAGACTATCGGCCTGAAATCAAATAGGCTGTTTATTACTTTTGTATTTGGCATACAAAAGTCGTCATGGTTAGCCAGATCATGATATCGAAACTTTTTTAAAAAAACACCACCAAACACTTCACACAAAGATGTTAAATTGAGGTTCAAGAGTACTTTGTTTTCACAATGGGAGAATACAAAATAAAATGCTTGAGTAAATTAACTGAGAAAGGCACAACACACAGCAATATGGCAGAGGAGGAACTGCCCATCAACGAGTGCAACATGTTGCTCACTATACCTATGAAGCCATTCCTGTGAATATAAAACTGCTAATGTGGGGTCCAAAGACAATGTTAACATGATACAGAAAGGGACAGAACAAAGATCAGAAAGCTCAAGCACTCCGCAGTCTGTGCCTTAAGACACAGATTACAAGAGGAGTCTTTTGTCATATGGCTATTGCAAGAACATGTAAAAACAAAGAGTGAATGCATCTGCAGTACAAAAGAAGGTAGAACTTAAGATACTGGCTGAGAAGAACCAATCAAATATATAAAAAGAGAACAAGGGGAGAAATCTGGAGAGACAAATGATTCCAAAATTTCCTGGACCTTAGGTAACCCAAGATTATGTCTAAACCCGTTAGAAAAATAGAATACTTTTATGGTACCCCTTAAGGGAATGTATTTTGTAGAATACTTTCCCAGCAAATAAGGTAATTAAAGGAAAAACATATATATTTTGATGATATAAAAGGTTAATGATGACAACGCTGATGACTTAATCTGAAAGAAATACCAAAAGAGCATGACTAGAGGGGTCTAAACATCTCTGGAAAGAAACAGAATTCACAGAGTAAATCAAAGCGAGGTAAATTCCCTAAACATAAAAGTAACATTTGGGAATGGAGGCACTTCAAACCATTCAAGGTGACCACAGGAAGGCCACAACAAAGGGCTATTGCAAAAATAATTCCATTTTCTTCAATATCTGATCTGAACTGCTATTCTTTGCTGTTGATGTTCAACAATTGTTCTATCTCCTTGAGACAAACTCCTGTGAAGACTAGCTAGATAGTAGTCCCCTTCCGTATTTTGTCTAAGCGCATTCTCTGACTCCGCAATAACCAAATTCTTTTGCAACACCAGTAACTGAAATTTGCTTTCCCAAAAAGGTAATGATTACCTTGGCGAGGGTGTGGGTAAAGGGAGGGAAAAACCCTAAACATCTGGTGACTCACTGAAGACTTGCTAGTTTCCACTTATTTGTGGGGGAAGAAAGATTTGATAACCGTAAAGATTTTGGTTTGTATTTTGTGAGGAGACACATCTTAAGACTGCCTTACACAGGAAGCCTGACTACTACATCCCTGAGGACACATACTCTAGTGTTAAAGCAGTCTGAATAAGCATGGGGAATTCAGATCACTTTGAAGGTCCCTTCTCTTAGCACCGAGTCTAATTCCTACTGCTGACCGAAACGCTGCATAGTGAGCAAAAAACAAGCACCATTTCTGTCTCAGAAACTTTCAATCTGTATAAGAAACATAGCGTAAAGTCGTAACAGAGAACTGCTTCACTGTTGCCAGTTGAGAAAAAAAACAAACCAAAAATTTAGAGAACCACAACTACCACAGTGTTAGCAGTAGCAAGCCGTATAACATATAGTTTGCTTTATGGGGTCTGTTTTGCTACTAATAGCTAGGCAATTTAATTTAGGCAACATCCTTCCTTCCCCCGCCTCCAAAATGAACAAAACCATCATACTGATGGCTTGCGTTCAGCACGGAGGTAGAAACGACATGTGCAATAACTCCACCACACGCCCAAACAGGTATCTATTAAAAATATTTTTACATTCCATATTAACAGCACTTTTTAAAACTCAATAAAAACAGCTTATGATTCTATGACAAGCATAGCCAGTACAGGCTTAGGAACTGAAGATACCAAGTTCCTTGAGGACCCCGTCTTAGCTTTGTTTTCAAGGAAAGGACATAGGTAATTTACTCCCTTAGAAGCTCTGGGTTTTTTTCAAGTGCTTTCCTAAACTCTTTGAACTCTGAGTCTCTGGCTTTTCAATCATGGAAAATGCTCTTGTCCTTCTCTTCCAGGAAAGAGGACTTGCACTGATGACAGCTCTGGAAACAAACTGATTGTATCATGTGCTCAGGATCTCAATTCACAGAAAACCCCACGTTCTTTCAGGGGGGCACTCTGTGCCAGATATATATTCTCCAGTAAAGCTATGCAACTAACTGGTATTTTTTGTTGTTTTGGCAGCTGAATTGGAAAAAATTAAAAAATATGTTCAGGTTTAAATAGGATAAACATTTGTTTGGTTTTGATGCTTGAAACTAAAATACCAGAACATTCACTTCATACCAGACAGAAAGGAAAAGGAAAGAAAAAGCAGGGGAAATAGGGATTAGGCTCACGAAACAGGGCAAGGATTTTCCTGGTTCAGATCAGTATTGCATGAAACAAAACCACTGCCACTGTTCCTAATACCATTTCCTATGCAAGATACAAAGAGGAAGAAGGCATAATAAATATTTGAGACAGAAGTCTGGCAAATTTTGGAAGTTTGTAGGCAGCTGCTGGACACCCAAGCTTTATTAGCCCAGCCCACGCCACCAGTATACTGCAAAACAGAGTCAACCCTGACTTTGGTCACTACAGTAAATTACAGGAGTTCCATTACTCTCCACTATGTGCCTGCCTAAGCTCAGCTAAAGAGGGATACATGACTGATGAAGCAGACAGAACAGAAAAGGAATAGCAAGTTCAGAAACAAAAGGAAGCGAAATCTCATTTACATTATTTATTTTATACAGGGCTTTTAACTGGTTGCTGTAATATAACTATTATGCAGAAGGTTGCAAAACCAATGCTTGCTTTCAAAGCTTAATTATTAAAACAGACAATAAGATAAACACGTCCTGCTTAAGAAAGGTGCTGACTTCCTTGAGAGTATTGCTCCTCTCATCTTTCCATAAAAAGTACCTCGCACCAACAGTCTTGACCAGGGCTTACTGGGAGTCAGACACAGTACAGCGAGCTTCTGAAAAGCATGCCTGTACTCTTAGAGTTCTTGCTTCACATTTTACGGTTGAGGTATATTTACCATTGACTTAAGACTACTGGATTAAACGTCATACTTCAGAGAAAAATCAAAGAGAAAAATAAACTCCTAAATGTGTAAAAATGCGATGCCTTGTGAACATGTTTATTCTATATTTCATTTCCATCGCTGTAGTAAGTTTAAAGCAATGTTATTTATGTTCAATAAGCGAAGTAATTCTATTCTTACTAGTTCTCAGTCATTTCGACTCCAGTTCACGTTACTGCAAATCTTCCACTTCAGTCCAAACTCAGAATATTTAGGGAGAAGCTAGGTCCAGTTGGAAAATAGTTATAAGAGTTACAAACTCTGGACCAAAATTTAGCATACACATTAACCTTGTTGCACTCCTCATATTATCACTGAGAGATTACACCAATAACAAAAGCATCAAATGAACACACATAATGCAAATTAATTTTAATGACAGCTACACACATATGCCTATAAGTGCATGTGGATACATATTCATTTCTCTTATGTATAATAGATTCTAGAGGTGAAAAAAAAAACCAATGGAAGGAAGCTTTGGACTATGGCCTTAGGGCTTAAATGACTAATGACAAACAGAACTTTCCCCGCTATTAATACGTTACTATAAGAAAGAAGATAAGAGACTGCCTAACAAAGACAATTAACGGACTGACCAGCTCTCTGCTGAGAATGACCCATCGATGATGGATGCAGAAGTGTGGGAAGTTAATGACAAAGCACAGAAAGGCAAAAGAAGTATTAATACTGCCAATTCCCTTCCTCGGAAATTTCACATTGTTTTATTTAGATTACTGGCCAGGAGCACATCCCGATTCCTGCAGAGGGTTTGCAAGGGTTTGCTTTCACAGCAGCATCCCTCATACACACGGGGCTCAACCCTGCTTCCATTCAAATAAATGGGAATTTGCCCGTGGACTGAGAAGTAGGGTACTTGCCTTAAAACAGTTAATTCATATTAAAGAAACATTCAAGCCCTGTTCAGTTACTCTCCACCTGTGCTATTCTCTGAAATAAAGGCGAACTGTTTCGCTGTTGTAAGATGGTCTTGTGATTTATAAATACAGTTCTATGTGTGAGGCTCATAAAAACCAGTCCTATGTGTGAGCTGGTTTCTAATGTAAAATTGGTTTCTTATGTAAAACCTCTAGAGTTTCAAGGGAGCTGCTTTTGACTGTCACTAGTCAAGAGATGAACAGCGAAGCTCACCCTGAGTGAAAAGGAACAGAAATGGAAAGAAGTTAAGAGTGACTGAGGCTGATTTTTGGAGCAAAGATGCTGACTGCATAGTGATTTGTACTCTCTGCTGCTCTTCTAGCAATAGAACAACTTGAGGACTGTCACAAATCACAGGTTAGAAGAGCACCAAGCCCACAGGACCCTTCCCACTTGATAACAATCCTTGAAGGGCTATGGGACAAGTTACGGCTCAGTAAGCCCTGTGCTGGCTAATGCCCCCGCACTCAAGCGATCCCTCTGCAGCCAGTTACCGGCTACTGAGTTACTTCACACAGCAATTCACACATTTACCCAAACACAGACAAGAGAAGCTGCAACACAAAGTCATAATTAACAGTCTGCAACTTGTGGGTATAGAATCTCCTCGCATAGTTGGCTTCAGTGATTGTTTATTTTCTGGCTAGAGCCCAAGTTTCTACATCCCTGCCAATAATATTTCTGAAAATGAAAATCCAGCAATATCGTAATCAAAACAATGCTGCCATGTCACAACGCTTTACAACAGGATCACAATAAATGACTCTTAAAACGCCACACAATCAAAACAGGTAACAAGCACGCTTATAAGGAACTTGCTTCATAAAAATGGTTTCAATATTGAGAACAGCTACTAACGGATTTCTCTCACGACTTTTCAATTCTAGCCCAATCTGTCAGTGAGCAGCTCTCACAAGAAGCCAGATGGGCAACCAGTGTTTTATTCAGGTCAGGGCTCCTGCACTGCATATCTATAAGGGGAATTTAACTGCTGGTGTAACTGTCAACATGGTATTGAGAAGAATAAAAGTTTTAATCTTATTTTTTATTTAGCATCACAAAATAGCAATGAAGACCATCCCATGAAGAGGATGTTCAGTTTCCATCCACACATGCTCTATGTTTCCCTTGTTTTGGATAGTGTTAACTTCTTCATGACTGTAAAAGTTTGGGCTGACACTGTTTCTAACTACAGTCTTAGGTTGTATTCTACGGCTTTCAGGTAAAGCAGTCAAACGGCATTGTATTCAAGTCCTGCATTTTGGAATACTTTGTATCTTTAGAAACAGAAGTATTTGGTATCTTTAGAATAGAAAGTTTGATCTTCTTATCTTGGCAGCTTTCTGTCCAAATGACATGCCATAGTTACTCTGAAAAAACAACAACAACAACACAGGAACAAAGCCAGAACTCTCGATTTTAATTCATACTGAACATTCTTATTTGCCATTCAAGATAACGTGTCTGAAGTGGAAACAATTTCCTTGAAAAAGTTTACCTCTGTAGAATTATGCCTATGTTTTTGAATGTTAAAATATTAATTACCTGGGAAGTGACAAAACAGGAAAGAATGCCAGCTTTACAAGACAAAGCTTGCTTATTTTTGGGGGGAGTTTTTTTGTTTGTTTGTTTTGTACAAGTGTTAAGAACTGAGGAGTAGGTGAAGAATTTAATAAACATTATGCTGTTAGGACACTACAGGGAAAAAAATGCAATCTCCCAAATGTTCACTGCAAAAACAAACCATTCCAAGACAGGAGATAACAATAGTTCACCTGGTAATCAGAGAAAATGGTATTCTGACTACCACAAGCTGCAGACTGTGTGAAAAAGCAGCCCTGGAGCTCTCACATTTGGGAATGCAACACAAATGGCAAATGCACGATCTGTATGACTCAACTGACTACCTTCCCACCGCTTCTTTGTGCCTCAACAACTTCATTTGGACAGAACAGTGGCTTTCTAGTGTCAAAATCAATGGAATACACGCATTTTGGAAAGCAAGCAAGGAACTGCAGACATCTATGAGCTATGTTTCGGAAGACCCTGCCTCCAACAGGCTCTAGGTATTTCATTTCAAATCCTCTTACAGAAAAAGCCTGTAACTGAAGAAGTCCCTCTGTTAAGCGAAACAGGAATGTCAGAAAGGGTAAGATGAGGGGCAGAGAAAAAAATTAACACCCAAAGGAAGAAAAAAAGAAGTTTTAGTTAGGAACTGGTCTGACTAAATTATAACAACCCAAAGCAGCAGAACTGCAGCCTATAGTTGTCCTTGGTAACTTCATCAGCCCCCCATCAGTATGGGAAAGGGCCTTTTGCTTCTTCAGGTAAACTGAAATCTTACTGCCTTTACTTCTTGACATAGTAAATCCTTTAGTAACAGCTATTATGTCACACCTCACTGCTTCTAGAATTCCATTCCTGACATAATCTAAGGGGCTTGAATAGTGACCATTAGAGTAAGTAGGATTTTATCAGTAACATGATCAAGCCTCAATTGTTTCTCAGGGCAGAAGGAGAGCTGGTAATCCTCAGCATTCCTGGCAGACATGCCCTGAGATTTGTTGTTTGCAGCGCTTGGTCTGGAAGTATGTTACTGTTAAGAGCTTTGAAGCCTAGAACAATGCTTGATGTTTTGTGTAATGTTATAGTTTCGTTCTTTATTAGGAAGTTTCTTTCCAGCTACTGAAGTATGTTTAGGAACACATCTTGTTCCTATGGAAATCAGCGAGAATTCTGCCCTTGACTCCAAATAGAGCACGAACAGACTCCCTGTCTGCAGCATCAGACATCCTGGCATAAAGTGACAAAATTGGGTGGGCCTGCTAAGCTTCACTAGTGTGAAAAGGTCAGCCTACAAATCAAGATACTTAAAAGAAGAAGCTTGCAGGCTGTTGCTAGGGCTGCTGCACATGCAAAGGTGAGGTCTCTCCCTGCCTTATCCCCAGAGAATATCACACATCTGCACCTCAGCTTCCACCCTGCACCGACAGCCAGGCAGACCTGTCAACTCCTGTGCTCAGAGCGTACCTCCTGCAAGTGAAACAGCCAAGGCAAACCAGTCCTACCGCAGCAGCAAAGCCATGCCAGCTGAGAATAAAAGGCAGTTCAGAAGCAGCATCCAGCCACTGAGATGCCACCTGAACTCAGAGAAGGACTTGGTGGCCTGTCTTTGTAGATATTACATATTGACAGAGGGTACTGAGCTGTAAGAGGGGAACGTGCTATCTATTTTTCCTGCTGTGTATTGATTTCTGGGGCATGGGGTGTTCTTTCCTTACATTTTGGCAAGCAGTACAGGCACATCTGGGGTACCAACCAAAGCAGAAATCTATCCTCTGTCCTATGAACTGCTAGCAGATAAGTTTGCCTACATTTTTCCAGTTATCAGGAAGAAAAGGAAAAAAAAATACAATAATCATTTTCCTCCAGTGCTTTAAATCTGAACTGTTCCAAAGGCTGCACTATGGTCTTCTTAGATTTTCCAGGATTCTCCTTAAAGCAGAGGCTTCTGAAGCCTACTGGACATTAACCAGATACCAGAGGAAAGATATAAGGCAAAGACTAACCATTTGCCAAATGTTTTTTGCCTCTGTCCCTAGTCAACTTCCATGAATCAGAATTACACCACTGATATTTCCAATCACCAGCAGATGAACTTTTGCAATTGAGGCAAAGGAACAGATAGCATGAAGACTGAATACTGCAGAATCTACAGAGGCCAGCAGACAGCTCTGTCTTTGTTTTCACCTTTGAAATTAATCCTTCTGTTTGGGGTTTCTGAAGCAGTACAGCAATTGGTCTGCTCCCTCTCAGGTATCATCTATTCAAACACTGGTGGTTTGGCTTCTGCTCTTGCTCGCTTTCAGGTGATTATGAACACCACTATTACTACTCGATTCACCAATATCTGGATAACTCTTTTATAATGCCTGTCTCTACTGACTGTCATATTTCTTCCTGAATTTTTAAATCCTTATAAAAACTTCCACGCATTCTATTCCTTCATGCAGGAGGCCACACCATGTTCAGTGTGACTCTGAGAATGAAGATTGACTTTGCTCTTCAGACTTCCTATAGTCTATAGTGCAGTGATTTACAAACTGATCACTGGCAGAGCTCTGCAACTACTGAACTATGTTATTGGTTTGAGAAATAAAAAGATATGGAAGTAACCTGAATTTGGAAGCAATTTGAGCTGATGTCTTTTTCTACTTACAAAACAGATTAAAAAACACACCCAGGTCCAAAATTTCCAGTGACCAGAGAGTTTGTGCATATGAACTCACAGATGTACCTTATTAGGCTTTTTTTTTTTTCCCAGACAGATGTCCTGTGACTGAGCTACTAAAAAAAAAACCCCAAGAAAACCAGAATACAAAAGTCAAGGTCACAGGTTTTGATCATTTGGAATATTTAGTAAAAGGCTGAAGTGCAATTTGCCTACTGATATTAGAGAACACTAATGCATTTGGAATGAGGTTATTTGTTTTAGGACTTGGCTGAAATGAGCTGAACTGGGGATAGACACTTTCTCACAGTATGAAAAAGACAGCAATTTTGGAATGGTTGGTTCACTTCAAGAAAGAAGAAAAACGCATGGTTCTTACTGAAGTTCCCCTACTATAACTTATTGCTCCTGTCATCTAAAATGGTCACAACTGAACGTCCATCAGGAAGTATTTTGGTTTAGAACTACATACTCTAAAACATTTCTTATACACTCACAATGCTTCTCAACAGAACACTACATCTTAAAACGTTCTCGAAAAACAATGAAAATTGATAGAACAGCTTCAGATCTTTAACTACATGTTAAGTGTGTGCTTCCTTGCTTTCTCAAAAAAAAAAAAAGCATTTAACCGCCTCTCAGGTAGCAATGTTAAGCCAAGTGATCAAGACTGTCATTCAATTTTACAGTCTTTCTTTATTATTGTATCTTCTCCCTGGATGTATACTCTTTGTCACAGTAGATACTCCTACAAATTTAAGGCTGCTAGAGAGTCTCCTTTTTACCTGACTCTGATGAAGTTAACCCCGGAAAGCAGTGACCGGCAGTTAGCATAAATGGGATTAGAATCACTGATTTCAGCTGGATGATAACAGTACACATCATTTGAAGAGCTAACTTGTAATTTAACACGATTGTGTTATGTTAAATAAAGTTACATTAAAATGGGGATTTTTCACCTGTATCATTATGGAAAAGGGATATATAAGTTTATTCCTTGTAACAGAAAACAATATATTAAGTTTTAGCAGTAGTCCGTTTTAGGAGAAGTGTTTTGCTCGATCAGCTCAGAGCACTTCACAGGTCCAAGTGGACAACATTTCCTTTTGTTGAGACAGGGTGGAATATAAAGAAATTAAGAGACCTGTCAGGGCCACAGCACAAAGTTACAGAAGTGACAATGGTTAAGTCACTACTGGGTCCCAGCTCTGCTTTAGCAATAAACCTATTGCGACTGCAATACAATGCCTCTCGAAGGGTCCTGTGTTACTGAAAGATACACAGCCAAAAAAGACAGCAGACATCGCACTTTTCAGTACTAACGTGTCCAAGCAGTACTTTGAACAAGAGACAAGTCATACCATGTATTAGTCTCAGCTTTATAGCTAAAGGATATAAGGTAGTAAAACAAGTACTAAGAAATCTGGTGCAACTCACACACTTGCTTAGTCCCATCCATATATCATTAATTAAGGCTGGGGAAGTAACTGAGCATTAGAGGAACACTGAATATGGGCCACAGGATCACGCAGGTTTTATTTGCTTGTTTTTCTCCTTGATGACAAAACATGATGCTAGTACAAATACGCTTCATTAAAAGAAAAGAAAAAAATCGGGCAAATAGATAACCCCGGAGACTCAAAGGGGTCCTGTTGTCATGGAAACAAGTCACCACTAACGAGCTTTCCAAGACTTGAGTGATTAATACCTGAGACCTGTAAATAAACATTGATTCAGAACCCAAACACACACACAATAAACCTACCGCCAGCAGCCTAGATAACGGGCAAACAAGCAGAATAGCCATCCCACGGCTTGCGCGCTCCACCGGGTCTCTGCACCCTGCTGTTTACATACCGCTCTGGTTCCTCTGACACCGGGAGGCACACAAACTTTCGGAAACGCGAGCTGCCGGCGTGCTGCGCCGAGAGAAGGCGGCGGCTGCCCAGTCCAATGCGGGCCGGGCCGGGCCGGGCCGGGCCAGCGCAGCTGCCCTGCTCCCGGCCGGCGAGGCCGCCGCGGCGCTGCCGGGAGCCGGGGCACGGCGCCTGCACGGCTCCTCTTGGGTAGCGCCCGGGAGCGAACAGAGGAGCGCCATCCGAGACCCCTCCCACCCTCCGCAAGCCCCATACGATTCAACCCCAACCTTGCGCTACGTCGCAGCCACTTTTCCCAACAACTGCACGGCGAAACCCCGAAGGAAAGCTCGCCGCCGACGTAAGGCCGGGGGCAGCCGCGCTGCCCGGGGCAGCGGCAGCACCGCCAGCCTCGGGGAGCAGAGCGGAGTGCTGCCGTCTACGAGCCAGGGGACGAGGCACTGGTGCTCAGGAGCCGCCTACCTCCTTCCCCGGCTCCCCGCTCTGCGGCTCCCCCGTCCCTCCTGTCCCCGCCTGCTTCTCCACCTTCTTTCCTCCCTCCGCCCCCGCTCCAGCCCGCCGCTCTCCCTCCACCTGGGGCCGGCTCGCCAGGTACCTCCCTCCTCCCACGCGCGTCGTCTCTACAACAAACGAAGCGCCGGAGCAGGCGCGCCGCTTCCTCTGCTCCTCTCCCCTGCCGTCCCGCCCGCAAACTTCCCGCCCGCCGGGCCGGGCGCGCGGCGCTCCGTGCCTACCGCGGGAGCCGTGGGGCGCGCAGCGGGCTGCTCGGCTCGCCTGGCCTGGGGAGATTGCTGCACGGAGCCCTCCCCCGACTCGGGAAAGGGCAGAGCTGCTCGGAGGTGGCCACTCACCTCAGCAAAGCCTGGCGGCGTCCTCCAGGGGCAGAGGCAGCGCTAGCAGCAGCGATGGAAGCGAAGCCTAGCGGGTGCACGGAGGGCGCCCCGTGCCCTCCTCCCCGTCCTGCGGGACGCGGGACTCGCCGCTCGGCCACTGCCGGCACTAGCCGGCTCGCCGAGGAGCGGGGCCGCCTCTGCGGCTCGCCGCGGCCGCCCCCCGCCCTCCTGCGGGAGGCAGAGCGCTGAGGAGGAAGGGGCGGGGGGGGGGGACGGAATTAGCAGCTCAGGTGCGGCCGGGGCGGGGGCCGTGCGGCCGCGCCCGCCGCTGCCCGGGGGCGGCTTGCCCCTCTGCCGCTGGTCTCTGTCACTGGCGAGCGGGAGGTTCAGCCTCTTTCAGGGGGCTTGGAGGCGAGCGTGCGGCTGCTTCCCCGCCCGGGTCTCCCCAGCGGGCCGGACAGCAGCGAGGCCTTGGCCGCTGCCCGGCTACTGAAGGCCAGCGCGCCGGGGGCAGCGACCCGAGGCCGCTCCCCGTTCCACTGCCCGCCCCCCCCACCCCCGGCTTGTTATGAGGGCGCCGGGGATTAAGTGTACTTTCAGCTTTAAGAGCATTACGTTAATAAAGAGTGGTTCGGTGGTTTTAAATTGCTCTGGGAGCGTTCAGCAGCCCGTGGAGAAGCAATCAAAGGGATCAAAGCCCGGCCGCCGCGTCCTCAGGTGCCTCTGGTGCGGCCCGCCCTTTCGGCGGCCCGCGGAGGCTCCGCGAAGGGTCTCTCGGCTTTGGGTTCCTTCGGGAAATGCACTCCAAGGGAGCTGACAGGCGGCCGAGGCGGCGGCCCTGCCCGCTGCACCTGTGCGTCCGTCCCGGCCGAGGCGGAGGCCGCGAGCAGGCGGGCGCGGCCGCGCGGGCGGGCGGGCAGGGAGCGCGCGGCGGGCGGGCAGCGCGCGATAGGCGGGCAGCGCGCGGCGGGCGGGCGGAGGTACCGGCACAGCATCGCCCGGGAGCGGCGTGCCGCAAGCACCAGCCTGTGCTCGGTAGCAGCGTGAGTGTGAGTCCTGCGTCTCGGCAGGAGTTAGACCAGCCGGCGCTAGGCGGGGTCTGCCCGCTCGGCGGGCGTTCAGCACACGTCCTCAGGCAGTCGAAGGCTGGTTTTCTTACAGGGTGACTCCAGTGGGTGCCCGCGTACCCTCCTGCCGCCGCACCGAGCGGCGATTCCAAAGCACGGCTGCACACCCGCGGTGCCCTGGCTGCTGTGACAGCAGGGCCCGCCCCTCTTGAGATGAAGGCTAAAGCGGCTCCGACAGAGGAAGCGGGCGGTTTATGGGCTCAGCTCTATAAAAACGGCTACAGGTTCCTCTTCTCTCCCTCCCACTTCTCGCACCGCAACTCCGTAGTCCAACAGATGGCTGTGACCTCAGAGGAGACGGCTCTAAAGCGGTGTCTCTACGTGATGTCTCTCATACGCACCCGAATGAAAACCGGTTTTTCATCCACGAGTTACTGCGTAACTAGTGTAGAGCAGGGAGCTCCGCAGCGCTGTGCAAAGAGGGGTGACTCAGCCCACCACATGGACGTTATTTACTGTTTGGGGACGGAGCTGTGCTTAAATTAGGCTGCTTGATAACATAATCTGGATGTTCTGAACGGCTTCCCTATAATTATGATCTGGAGGAAGTAAAGCATCATTTCTTGAACCTAGTCTCTCTCCCTGACGTGCTTTAATTCATAGTCTTGTGTGAAACTACATGTTCTGAATATTCGAGCAGCTGAAGGGTGCTTTCTTCACAGGTGTTGCACATGGAAATGAGCGATTGCAGATGTGTTTTCAGATCAGACCAGAATATAAACTATGACTTTCTTCACATCAGTAAATTCAGTCAGTTGTTTAAAAGCTGTAAATTGTCTGATTTCAAACAGAAATCAAAGTCTCCTGTCAGCTTGTGCCAGTTTCTCATAGTAGGATGTCTCATTAGGCAGCTAAGTAAAACTAGGCTATACTGTCCCATCGGGACTAATTCCGTTACAGACACCAAGTACAACTCCTTAGGGCTAGGTGGGCTGCTTTTATTTTTTCATAAAATAATTGCAGGCACAGGAATGGTGGACCACCAGTTCATCCGTCTGGTTTTTTCTTACAATTCCGTAGTACTGCTGATTCCTCCGTTTCGCTAAACCCTGACAGGACAAGGCCAATAAGCTGTTCGAGTCCGTATTTCTCCCGTTTTTTAAGCAGATGGTATCGAGGAAGCTCCCTCCACATGGACACAAAGATTCAAAGCCGTTCTTGTGAGGTACTCGGGCTTCAGCCACTCCTTTTTTTCCGGGTTTCTCTTTCTGTTAGTGACACACTCTCACCCTCATCCGTTTCGTTGTTGTGAGTGACCAGAGGAAAAGCTATGGCCAGAGTCGCCTTTCACTAACTCACAAATGACGCTGTATTACTCGTGCCCGTTTCCTGAGGCGCAGGCATTTTTGTGTGGCTGTAGGTGTTAGGGGAACGGGCAGGAGAGGGAGAGAGGGTGTTCATCTTTGTTAAGCTCTTTTTGGAGGAGAGAAGGAAGTGCTGGACTTTTATGGGTTTGAGCTTTCAGTTGGTTTTGGCCAGATGACGGGGCTGAAATGCAACAAGCAGTAACAGGAAACGCAAATAAGGACAAGAAATGGAAATTAAATCCTGATCAGTGATTCTGCCATCCCATGCTAATGACAGATGCATCAACCAAATGCTTGTGTCCCAACAGCCTCATCATCATCTGTTTGATGTTGTATGGCTCTTTTGCAGGGAATATAAAATAAAACAAACCTTGTATTTTAGGTACTTAGTAGACACTTATTTTTTTAAATAGCTACAAATTTCCTGCTGTAGCACTCCTGTGTCATAGAATAAAAGCTGTTTAAAATCATGACTTCTATCCCTGTGTAAACTCCATGTCTTGGTATAGAGAGTGACACTGAACAGAAGACAAGTGTGTCTCAATCCAGTGCTGGAGCTGGTATTAGGACCAGGTTTGCTGAGTATGGCAGTGTTACTCATTAAGCCTGTACTAATTCGAGCTTTCAAATTTAAAGCTCTCTACAAAAATACAAAAGACTGTTAGAATCCAAGCAGTGATTGCTTGCATAATTGTGGTATAAGGAAGCCTTGAATGGGAACCTCATTTGGGCCTTGGGATGATACCACAGTAAAGAATATAAACATGAAAAATAGCATAAAGCCTCTATTCAGAGATTCTTCTTTTCCCTCTGAAGTTAGAGGAAAGGGCTATTTTAAAGTTCACAATAGTTGAGTGGCTAATTTACTGTTTTAGCCCCTTATGGGCCAGCTCTGCTGGCTCCCATAACTAACGGCTCACGTGGAAAGTCCCACTGGCTTCAGTGAGGACAGGATCACACCCTAGGCTTTACAGCGCAGAACGCTGCTGCAGCAGCCGTGTCAGAGGCCAAATGCTCTAACAATCTGCACGCATGAGTTATGCATAAAGATAAGGATATGTATAAGCCTTTGTGGGACTGACCCCAAATTTCTCAGGTTTTCAGCACTAAAGATTGTACTTTGCCAAAGCCAACAAGGCTGTATTGTTCCATCCTTGGAATGCCACGTGCTTTCACCCTCTGTAGAACTGTTAACATACTCACTGCTTTTTCCTACACCACGTCAGGAAATCTTAATAATGCATTATGAACGCAGAGTTACAGCACATGCCAGTATCAGATTAATTTTTTAAATTCACCTTTCTTGGTATTTTAAATAGTTTTCATTGGACTATTATGGTATGAAATGCACACTGTTTCCACATAGTATGTGCAAAAGAAAGTCTTTTCAAGTATTGTTTCAGTCATCTTTCATAACTGATCTTTAAATATTATCTAGGGGGAACTTGCACGGTTTTTGCTTGTGAGGGACTTGCATGCGAACAAGGTACACCCAAGGTATCAGAGCCTTCCAGGTGAGCAGTGTTGACCTCAGTAGTGAGTAAGTGCTGACTGCAAACAGGGGAGTCCAAACTCTGGTGATTTTGATGTGGTCCTGGCTATCACCTGGTCCTCAAAGATTGCCAAAATGGTTTTCAGAACTAAATGTTAAGGAAGTGACTCAGGGATAGGCCTGACTGTTGCTGTCCAGGTCGTAGATATATGTGTATATATATACGTGTGTATATTCATTTGCAAGAAGAATCTGGTATTTAAGAAGCGGATGAGAACCAAGAACAGTGGCGTATCCTTCCATAGACACTGCTGGAGCTATGACTTTGGAAAAGACTAGCTACAGCAGAAACGTTTTGTTATTGTTTTAATTAGCTGGGGTTTCCAAAGAGAAAAAAAAGAACGTAACAGAGGTAAAAAAATAATTAATTATGGTGGTGCAAGTATATCCAGCTGTGGGATTTACCCACACACATAGGCACATGTACACAAAGACACACGCTCACTTTCAAGCCCACATCTAGAGAAGCAGAATGGGTCACCACATTACCCAGGGCAGGCGCCTCTTCCGTGCTAGCTTGTGGTAAGGGCTTGTACTGATAAATCCACCTCAGAACACACAAAAACGTGTGGGATTGGCATTAATCCCGGTATCAAGGAGGGAAGGACAGTCACTCCTCCTCCCACAGAGCAGCCTACTGTGAGTTCAGGATGCTCTCTCCTCCGTTTGATCGCTAAGCCAGTCAAACTGCAGCACCTCTCTCCCACTCACATGCACCCCAGCCAGCTGCTGCTCAGAAGAGGAAGACAAGAGGGTACCCATTTTTGTGTAAGCAAATAAAAAATATTGGTTGCTTCTTTGTGTGGACAGTGGGTTATGCCACACCACCTGGCATTTCAAACCCAATAACCCTTGTCATAGAAATATTACGTGACGTGTGGGTTACCCCTCCATAGCCCCGTGAGCCCATCCTCCCTTTTAGATACTTCTTGCTCTTCCGCTTTCTACTGATTGTCTAGGAGAAAGGGTATGACTTCCACTGTTCCCAAAAGTTTAATAGGTCTGCGCTTTTAGACTGTGTGACAATGGATTGTGAGGCTGAGGATGGATAGCTGGAGCCGCATTCCTGTCTGACATTAAAAGCAAAAGTATCTTTGTGGTTTTCTGTAAGGGTGCCGGTTTTTCAAGGAGAACCCGCCCTTCTGAATCATTCAGCGCATGGCAGAGAAGTTGCCGGTTCCAAAAGAGTCAGAGTTGGATGGGACTATGTAATCTTGTGTTAATGGGAAGAGGAGGGAGGAAGTGGAAGAAAGAGAGAAGATTTGCCTCTACGACATCCAAGCGGATTCACAAGAGTGGCCACAGTGTCCAGCCAAACCCTGCAGTTATGAAAAAGGAGACGCAGCTAGATACAGTATTTGGACTTGGATGTGGAATGCTTAATAAGAGAAAAAAGTGGTGGAAGAACAATGGAAATGTAAATAGAGTTATGCAAAACAAATGGGAAGTGTGAACTAAAAAGAGAGCAAATTCTGGGACAAGCTTTATATTCTCCACAATTTACAGTTTAACTTATTCTGCAGTGTATATCAGCTACTATTTTCCCACAAGTTTAATTCTACCCCTGCTCTCTTTCTGTCAGAGGTTATTACACAGAGCTGCATTGTTGAATAGTGGCTACATTTCATTCCAAATACGGCTGCGCTTTAAGGGGTGGGATTCTTATTGCTGACTTGTGTCTGCCACAAATTCGAAAGGTATCCGAGATCCTTGGTATGGCAAGATCTACACAGATGTGCGATGACTGTATTGTACTGGGAAATACTAAACCAGAGCAGGAAGGATAGCAAATAGGGTGGGTTTTCTTGTAGTTGCAGCACGAGATTCTTGGGAATCAGGGTTTTTTCCCAGGCCTTTGATTATCTGGGTACCCTTGACAAGAGGAACACATTTTAATGTAGATAGCTATCCATAACATAAACACAACAATATCTGGTCTCCCAGATATTCTGCGGGATGTATTGTTTATGAAGTATTTTCAGGTTCTCCAAAGGAGAAGGAATTTGTATTGTTGTATTTTGCTTACGATAAACCAGCAGGAGCTCTTCTACAGCTAACTCCCTCCCTGCATGCTCACTCTATGGGATTTGAAGGGTGGTACACATGGGACTGACTTGGGTTCGTATTTCTTAGCTAGCTGGCATAGGTGACCTTTGCAGGATAGATTATTTAGAATTTTTCAGGGAATATAGATTAGGTTTGGGTTCACCGGTCTCTTTCAATCCTCTTATGGCTGTAGGACATTTAAGAATCTGATCCAATGAGGGAGAAGAGGAAGGATGCTTTTCTGTGAGTCAGAAAAGGTTTTATTTTGATGGGTGTGCAAAATGAGATTTCCCCCTAATCTCCCATGTAATTCATTCACATAATCTCTGTGGGCACATCATATTAATCCTTGTTATTACAGAGAGAACCTAAAACATTGGCAGCGTCAAAACATACTGCTCAGCAGAAGAGGCCAAGATGTTGGAACTCCCCACTCTTTATACTAAAATGAAGATTTACATCATTTATGTTTTAGCACTTCGCTGGAAATATTCCCTGAGGTTAGTAGTCACAGAAAGAAAAATGAAAAAAAAACCAAACAAGTATTTGAATGCGAAATATGCAGTACAACACTGAGCCATGCCAGCAAAGGGATTTTTCTACTGTATGGTGATGAACTGCAAAAGCTGGGTGAAAGGGTTTTTACTGGGAACTGAACCCAGAGAGCGAAGCACACTTTGCAGAGTTGCTTATGTTTTCCTTTATATTCAATCTGCGTGAAATCTGTTGGTGAAGAGCAGACACACAGAGAAAATAACCTATGAAACCATCATGTAAATAGGTTTCTCTTGTGCAATATTCCATGCTCATAGATTTTAGATTGCCATCCTCAGGCTAGGATTTGCATACAGTAAATGTGTCTTTACTATTAATGGGCATGGCTCATAATCAAAATCCCCTGTGTACTAATAAGTGATTACATCCAGAACAGTATTCCATCCTCCTGTTTAGGATTTCTTACTGATAGTCTGGAAAAGGAAATTTTTAACTTCACTGCGAAATTTTTCTCCTGCCTGAAGTGGCACCTGGGATGGTCACCTTCCCTGTGGTGGCATGATTCTCCCTCTCTGTACTGATGTATCCTCCCTTCTACGCTTAACTTACTGCCACCATTCACAGAAATAAGTGTGGAGAGCCAGCGTAGCAAAGTGCACCACTGCTTTCACCAGGGCCCGGGGGTTTCCTAGGCATTCTCATGAGCTCATAGAGCATTTTCATGTCTCTGCTATGCGCTCTATTACACTCTCTTCAGGATTTTCTCCTTTGCAAGCCTTTGCAAAAAATGGGCACACCAACCACAGGCAGTTTGGGGGACAGATATTTAGGTGTCCTTCTAAACCATCTGTGCCCATATCCTTAAAATTGTTTAAGCATCAAATTAAAACCGCTGCATATCCTTGAGGATCTGGGTCACAGATGTATTAGGAAATGTTATCTTCCCTGCGAAATGCAACTTCAATACAAATTTCCTTGCTTCATGCTGCTCCTTCCCTTCTGGCATATTTACACCAGACACCTTCTTGTTAGTGAAGGAATCAGAAATAGGTGACTTTGTATTTCAGTCCCTTAACCATGCATTCTTGGGCCACCGTTTATTTTGAGGAAAAAACCCATTTTTTTGAGTGGCACACCTACATTAAGACACCACATATCACTGACCATTATGAAGAAACCATTTTGACTGATGGTCTGGTAGCCAAACCCAGGGAGAAAGCAAGTAGAGGTGACCTGAGTACATTAAAGTTTCTGCTCTTTCTGGAAGCGTTGGTTGGAACTTGTCCACTTCTGTCTAAGCTAGATAAAGGCTGCTCTGCGGGTCTTCCCACAGGAAGGGATTGTAAGCGAGGCTTCTAAAACAAAGGTCCTTTTCTGTTCAACAGAAACTTAATAAGCTGTTGCAGTTTTGCTGTCCTCTGCTAAATGATGGCTGCATATCTATGGTGGTCTATAAGCAGTGACTGGTGAATTTTGTTTTCAGGATGAAATACATTAAAGAGTATCACTGTTTGTAAGTAGTAATTACTACCCATTTGCTGTCATAATATTAACCTTGTATTCCCATAATTTTCATAAAAATAGATAACTGTTTTGCATGCTGCTGTTTGGGGAGATTTTGATTTATCTTGGCTAAATTATTTCTTTTCCCGTCTCACAGCATAAACCATATTTTGCAGAAAGCATATCAGTCAGTATTGAGTCATACTCAGGTTGCCTAACTCACCAAGTAATGTCCACTGTGCTGAGTTGCTCACTGTTTGTAAACAGGGGGAGCAAACTGGACTTCCAGGGAGTATGTGGTAGGGGAGAGGCTCAGGAAAGAGAGAGATGTCAGGTTTGGTGGTCAGCGGAGAACAGAGGTTGGAGAGGTAAGCTGTTTCAGAGCGTCAGAAGAGAAGCAGGTAAGAAGGGGGTGCAGAAGAAAAGGCATGAAATGTAGAAATGCAGGGAGAATCAAAGAAGGAGGAAGAGAAGCAGCTCAACAAAGACCACACAGGGAACTGTAAGAGGTGAAACAGAAACCAGTTCACTGCAAGGATCTTGGGGCTCCTCTATAAAGGATGTGCAGAGTTAGAGGGCTGGAGTTCTTTAATGCCAGCCGTGGTGACAGCGACCGTGGTTGTTGCTTCTCACCCAAATGCCTAGTGACATTTACATGTCAGGCTTTTTTGAATCCTGTTGTGTTGATTTTCACACCAAAGCCCTTTCAATTAGCCAGGGAATGCTACCAGCATAACTGGTCATGCCCACTGGAATACTGGACACTCTCTTGGGGCAAAAACACTTGCAAAGAAAACTGTACAAATGAGTAAATAAAAAAAAGTCACAAATATTTTCAGAGCTATTTCTCTTTTTGAAGGTAAATGTTCAGAAATACATCCTCCTCACCCCTCCTACATGTCAAGAGCTTGTCCCAGCCTCCTAAGGACCAGAAATGAATGTGAGAGGAATTGCAGAGACTCCAGGTGAAACGTAGTAATAATATTTGTTTTAGTTTTTGTCTTTATTTTATCTAGTTCCAATATTTTTTCTGACTCCGCTTATATTTTTATAGTACTCGTGCATTTGAAAGGGTATTGTTTATTCAGTAGCTGCCACTAATTATAAGAGCAATATTCACTCTACATAGCTATGTAAATCAGGCATACTCAAATTCTAATCCAGTATTTCCCCATGCCATTTACTTGCAATATTCTTAAGAATCTTGAAAGAATTATTTAAACTGTCTCTGGTCTTCCCTGCTGAAGAATCACATCTGACTGGGTTTCTCCTGCAACTGAAGCCAGCCTGGCCGCCTTCTCTTGGGCTGTTCGCATCCCAGTTACAAGTGGGAAATAGAACATAAGATTTTCTGGGGAACTGTATCTACCTGCTCATTTTTGCTGCACAGTGGGAAAAATCCGCACGTTATTTTGAGCTATTTCCCTCATGACCAAGGCTCACCTGGAGTTTGAGTGGACTAGGCAGAGCTGCTAACAGAAATACGGACTTACTTGACGATGTCTGCTGTGACTGGAATCAGCCAGTAAAGACTGAGGAAGGGCCTTTTTGAATTTGCTCAAGTGGCAAACAAGAAGGTAAGTATCAACAGCAGAGTCTAATAAACCTCCGCTAAGAACGTATATCCAACTGTTACAGCCTTTTAAGCACATGCAGTTCTGGCAAATCTTGCAGTCTTGATGCAGAGAAAATTCCCACTCGAATGAATAGGAATTTCTCTGAACAAGGATTGAACGACTACAGACTTGCAGCCCAACCCTACAAGCCTTTTCTCATGACAGAATCCAATTAAAATTAATGAAGTAACTTGTTCAGGATCACCCAGGGAAATGAAGGGAGAGACAGGAGGGGAACTCAGATTACATGAGTCACTGCCAGGTTCCTTGATGTTACAAAGTCAAAAATACGTAGAAAACACAAACGCTGAAGAACAGCGAGCAGTGCTAGCCATTAGGTACAGTGGCTCCCAGTCCGTGCGGCTGGGGTGACCAATTTACATATGTATCGCCACTGAGGGATGAAGTCCTGCTTCCTGGCAGTATTTCTAACCTAGCTATCTATCTCGCATGTAATCGGGTGTTATGATTAAAATGGGAGAGTATCTTGTAAAGGAAAAAAAAAATATGTCTTAACATGTCAGGTGGACTGGATGTCTCTTCTCTTCACCTGCCCCCTATTTCAGCTCTCCCTTGCTCCCAGCCCTGAGATGATACTCTTACAAACTGTGCCTGATTTTGCCCCTTGCCCAACTCAAACCAGTAAATCATATTCTGTCCATGACCAACCCTCCCTCCTCCTCTGGCTCATCCTCTGCACTGGATGCAGTTGAAGGGAGATGACATCCCTTTGCAGGCAGGCTGAGAAAGCAGCTGTTAGAACAATTTATCATTACCCATGGTGTAAGAGTGGCATGAGGGGAAGGGGGGGATGTAAGGATTTGACCTGCTATTTATAAAATAAACAAGTTTGCTTGCTTGTGTTTCAAATGCCACATGGGAGTCACTAAAACCAGGAATTGTTTCAGAAATCTAATTTTGTTTTCATTGTGTATGCCGTTAGATTACCCTATACAGTTCTTCCTGTTTGCAATAAAAATAGTTACTTTCCAGTCATTTTTATTTTAGGTCTGTCTCTAGCACTCACACACCAATGCAACATTTGAATTGCAAATAGGATAAGAAATACTTATTAAAGACATTGGATTTTATGTGTATATGCATCTATATGTTCCTAATGTTTTCAGTTACTGTGATGGTTTATTCTGTCTGTCTTCTAGCGGGTGGCTTTTAACTAGCTCTGTGTCTCCAAGTGAGGAAAAGGGGAAGAGCAGTATATTTAAGGTACTTTCTGAGAGAACTGTTCAACCACAGTTATTGAAAGGAACTGCTGAGTATTGTTCAAGAACTTCAATGAGCAGAGAAAGCTCTCCATGACTAGACAGACAGTACTACCTTGTCTGACACCCACGTCATTTAAATGATTAAATGAATTCAAGAAGATGATCCTATAATAAAACTGCACCTTCTCCTATTTTTCCAGCTGCTTCCCCCTCTCCCAGCTTGCCTAACTCAAAACAAGGAGCTTGCTTGCTGTGGTCCGTTATGCACCAAAGGAACAAGAAAAGAGTGCCTGAACCAAAAATGTAAAGCACGTCAACACATGTTTACAAACACCACGGTGGTGATATCCAAATGCATGAACCCCAGAACGTAACAGATTTTTCTCCAGTATGCCAGCTGCTCACGGGAACAGTACAAGAGGAATTCAAAAAACATCTCCCTAACATGCAGTAGAAAAAAATCACATAGGCCATTGAGAAGGGCAAAATGGGTAAGTCCCCCATGGGACAAAGACTTCTTCCAAGCTTCTTCTACGGAGAATGGGAAGCATTTTCCCATTGGTGAGGAGGCTGTTAACCTTTTCTGAAAAGGAACAAAGGCCACTTCGGACTTTTGCTCCCTCGAGCCGAAGATGCAGAAGTCTGTGTGGCTGTGCAGGGACAAAAAAAAAAACCCCAAAAGTCTCCTGATCACAATGGAACACCTTGTTACAGAAATAAGCCTAATAGTCTTAGCTTTCTGCTCAGCTTTGAGACCAGCATTTCAAAATAAATTCTCTTTGCTGCTCAGTAGATACTATTTCTTTTGGAAGCCTGTATGTACTCACTAGTTGTAAGCTGTTGAGGTAATACAGAAGGCGGCAACTGATTTGTGATTGTCTGTAGGATCTGGCTGGATCATGGAAGTCAGCTGCAGGTGCATAACACTGGAATAAACTTTCCTAAGAAGAGTGATTGTTGTGGCATTGCCTGTGGCACGGCCAGGCAGTGAAGTGATCTGAAGCCGTGTAAGTCACTGGCCAATTTCGTACAGGAGTCTACCATTAAACTGAGGGTACGCGAAGCTCCCCAACTCGCCAGCCTTCTCCACTCCGTGACGCTCCTTCACCCTTTGTTACTATCACCTCGTCGCTCTGGTTTCAGCAGAGTTACTCACAACATATATCAACACAAATCAAGTTAGAGGGCCCTTTGATTTCTCTCCGTCTCTATTTTCCCTCTACTCCCTTGACAAAGAGGTTCTGCCTTTTTCTTTTCCTTAAATAAGTTGATGGAATGTTGCAAATTTCGACACTTTATGCTTGATGAGCTGTAAACAGTCATCTAAGGGGCGAGGGGTCAAGAATCCAAATCTGTTGGTGTTAATGTGTCTAGATCCATGTGTCTGAGCGATACAACACAACACAGATCCATTGCTCTCAGTCGCTGCCTTGAGAAAGGACCTTCCACTTTCAAATCCAAAGGACTGCGCTCCTTCCGCTGAAATCCATGAGAATACTCGTTTGAATCGGTACCGGACACAGGGCTTGAAGAGTCTGGTTTTCAGAAATTCTAGAGTCCAGCTTTTCTCATGGTCCGCAGTTGAAATGGAGGAAGATAAAAACTGCTGGTCCTAAGATACCGGGTCACCAGTGCTTTGCATGGATGGTTTGCAGTGATGGAAAGGGGCTTCCCACCCAGTCACAGCTCTTGCACACTGGCTACAGAGAGCACAGGCACCAGGCTTATGTTTGACACGTTGCTGTCAGCTCACGTGTGCTGGCTTTCCAAGCGCACAGCATTTTACATTGCATGATAGGCTGCCCCGTATATTAAATAGCATTGCACCACAGTGTGAAACAGCAGAAAACTAAATAATAATAAGTTATGCTAAATGTCCTTTGAAATTGTTCGCAGTGATGCACTAAAGAAGAGCTGCAGGTTCAAGGGAACAGAATATGCTACTGTCACGAAGTCAGTGCATGAAACACGTGCCACACCGCCACTTATAATTAACTGTCTGTATTTAGGAAATATGGCATGACAGTGCATGGATTGTGAAGCCAAAAAATTCCAGGTGTATCCAATCTCCTGGCAAGTGTTATTTCTACTACAGTACAGCCTAACATCCCCACTGCTGCTGGACTCCCATTGGGTTAGACTGGGCAACAAAAGGTAATCTCCTCATTTAGAATCCCTCAGAACCAGCTAAATAATTTTAATAAGATCAGAGTAGAAGAAGAGAATGACAAAATCTGCTTTTTAGAAGTTTAGTGCTGAGACTAAGGCAGATGAATGATTTTTCTGAAGTTTCACAAGAAATCTGTAGAAGAGATCAGAAACTTAATCCTCTTAAGGCCTCTGTGGTGCCTTACTACAAGACAATCCTTCCCAGAAAGAAAGGACAAACCACGTTTATTATTTCATCATTTGCCAAGCTCCAAGTGTGGTGATGCTGCTAGGCCAAGGATCACATCTGTCTCCGTGAGAGTGGTGCTAACGGCTCAGATGCTGGTGCAGAATAAGGTGAGAGCCCTCAGTCTCGAGTGAACCGAGTGGTTTTCTCATTACAATTTGCTATGTGTGTCTTGTCATGGAGTATAAACCATATATCCAGCTCAGGCTGTGGTAGGCACTGTGCAATCGCAGACCAAATAAAATAGCACTTTTCTCAAAGAGTTCCTAGTTTAAGCACTGCTGGTATCTCCAATACCTGAAGTGCTTATGATTGCAAATGAAATCAGGAGTGTGTAGCCATGACATACGTAAGGCTTCATTATTTTTATAAATAATGACAGGCTTAGAGGCATATGAAGATATGAATTTCAATATGCTGCTGAAAGGTTCTGTGTTTATATTCTCATAAAAAGAAATCTCCTTGGAAGACATCTATCGTAGCAAGTTCTTCTTTTTTCCTATTTGGAATGTTATGGTCTTTGGGAGATTTCAAGTACTGATTTGCAATAAAATTTTCAGGAAGGAAGACAGAAAGGGAGAGAAAATTATTTCTGAAAAGAGAAATTACGTGGAAATATGAGATGAAGGAAAGCTATTTTTCTTCTAACTGGCATGCAAATGAAATGGATATAGTCCTCTCTAATAATATTTATTTTCTAAAAGTAATCCAGCTATTTATGAGAAAATGAAAAATAAGGGAAGAGCATGAGGAAAAAATGAAGGAAAGGAGATTTAGCTAAATTCTTACCTTTCATTTTAATTAATGAGGAAATAATCTGGTAAGATAATAGTCTTTGGATTCTGAATCCAAGGAGACCACACCCCCACCCCCAAAAGAGCAGACTGTATATTAATAAATTTAAATTAGAACATGTTTAGGTCTTTTTAAACCAAGCTACCTTTTATTCTCTTTATTTACTGTCATTAGTTAATGATAATGAGCTGAGCCATATCGCACATAGGGTCACATAGAGAGTGTGTTGAAAAGCTGTTTCAAGAAAGCAGGTATCGTTCTGCTACATAGCACCTCACACTTTACGCAACAACTTACTTATGCAATAACTGTACCTCACCGGCAAAACAAGACCTGCAGCAAGAGACGCGTTTCAGTACAGCAAGAGCCTTCTCCCGGGAAGCAGCAGGCGACTGGTCCTTTCAATAAATATTTGACACCACACATCAACTTTGCTTCCAGTTTTTTAAAATGCTTTGTGGGAAGTTTTTTACTCATTGAGTATTAAAAGGGCAGTAGCGTCTTAGGCAAATGGCCAGGAAAAACCTTTCACTTGCATTTACTCTAGCTGGTTACCTTCCCATAGGAAGTTTCTCCGTGTGATTGCAACAGAGCACTGAGGTGTCTAAAGAGGAGAAGAGAGTGAGACACAAGCTTCAACGTAGCCAGAGCCTGAAAGGGTTTCCAACATCTTGTTCAGCTTCCGTTAAAAGCCCTGATTTTGACCATTCTAAAACATAGAAGTTATTTAACGGTAGAATTGCCATTTTCACCTCACTGACCTGAATGCACATTTGTCTGCCATTATAGAAGAAATGTTTCAAGGGAAATGCTGAAAGAGCCAGCAGCTCATTGGTGCTCAATTCACCACACTGCAATAACCTCTGGGTTTCAGCCTGTGTTGGCAATGGTAAGGGATGTCAAAGACAGTTTCCAGAACGTCGGAAGGCAGGCTGTATGCCTCTAACCATCACTGGAAACGTTTTCCAGCAGGCTGTTCCACCGTTCGGTTTGAAAGAGGTAGACGTAGTTGATTCTTCCTTGGACAGAGTGTTAAACTAAATGACATCCTGAGGTCTTTTGCAGCTCTGTTTTTGTGATTTATGATTAGTCTTTGCTGGTGAATCTTCCTTTTGGGAGCTGTACAAGAACACGTGTTTCTTTTGGTGTTCACGCACAATTCCAAGGCATGCTAAGAGAAGCTGGCATTAGTCCTGGGCCAGGGCTTAGCTGGGTAAAGCCGAGTCGGCACTGGAAAAGGAAGACCTTTGGAGAATACCAAGTTGCTCAGAAACAACAAAAAAGCTGGAAAATGACAGAACTACTGTCTTCAGCCTGAAACAGAACACCATGGTTCCAGTCACGTCTGATATTGCTCAGGGTGTCATCACCCTGGCCGTACTCACAGCTGGTCAAGCATTGCTTGCTCCCTAAGCTCCCTTTGTGATTTAATGGATAAAAGGACTATTCCCTCTTTCTGCCCCAGCTTTATGCTCAGCACGTGACTGAGAACTGACCACTGGGAAGGAAGGTCCACAAACAGCTCTGGGGCAATGAGAACTGCTCCTGGTTTTTATGGCTTCCTAGGAGAGGATTTTTCTGTTGGGCTGTAACACACAACACCGGGTAGACATGCCCTGGCTCTTTTAAAATGAACCAATAAAGTGCCCAAGCGAAGTCCCAGGCTAAGGAAACTACATTGCTTGTAGCACAGAAACCAGGTATCTAGTTCAGGTATCTCTTTATACCACTGCACTGCACTGCACAGGACAGGTTACTTCTGGGATGAAAAGTCACTACTACACATTAAAAAAGTTTATTTTGGAGGGGCTGGCAGGGACCTTAACATGGTTTTCCTAGATAATTGTTATAGCGTGACCACTGGTATTCATCTGAAAACCTGTGCCAGCTGGTAATTTGTGACCATCTCAAGAGAAATGGCCGCTGTCAGTGAAGAAACAGAGATAAGCCTCAATGTATAAATCTGAAGATACTGGAACAGGAGTCTTCTCATCTGGAAAACGAGAATACTTGAACATTGCAAACAAAAGAAACACAAAAGCATCACTGCGAAAAATCCCTTTTGGATAAACCATCTATGAAAACACCGCAAAAAGTATATATGAACCATCCCTTCATGAAACGAAAACTGAATTTGTAAAATCTTGAGAAACAGCATTTAACTCTCACACTCTTTGTGTGGATATTGGCAAAAATGATAAAACGGCACTTACTCATCTAATGAAATTCTTGAGAAGAAAAGTAAAATTCATAATAGTGCTTTCTAGAGTTCTGCTGCTTGTGGTAGAAGCAAAATTGTAAATTCTTGCATGCTTCCAAGAGGAAAGCGACGGTAACTGTATTGTTACTCTGTGTGTGTTACAAGTAAGTATTGTTAAGGGCTCGTCTTTAAGAATCACGTTCCGTTAGATTGCTTACAGGAAACCTCGTTTATGCATCTGCTTTTCTTTCATAGGATAATGCAAAATTAAGTTATCATGACAATATTTTATTGTGTACAAAATTAGCTCTATTACTAAATCTGAAGAGAATTCCAATAGAAACAGATACCACAATAATATGGCAAATAAAATCCTTATGGCTGCTTCTTCCTGTACACAGAAAATGAAGAAGAATTAGCCACATGTTACAGCAGGACCTGGGGTGTTGGCTGTACAAAAGTGCTGATTTTATATGGTATTTTGTACGCTTCATTCTGTCCATTAAATTTCTTCTGTCCTATCCTGAAAATGTTCTTTGTATTTGAAAACTCTCTGGAAACGGAGGAACCCAAGCTCCTTTATTTTCGTTTGTTATCGATTTTGATTTTATATTCAGGTCACAACAGCTGCGACGTGGTTTCTGTAGATGAGAAGTTGGAAAGAGCTGAGGACTTTTCCTGACAAATGCACACAGTAAGTCTCTGAAAGGATATAAGGTACAAGGATAGGAAGTTCTGTTCCTACCTAACTTGAGGCCTTGACAAGTTAGACGCTTAGCTGATGTGCTTAAATTAGCAATAAGGTCATGTTAGGCTTCCTACGTAGTTAATTCATGCTTTCTGAGGGAGATGCAGCCCCCCTATGCCATGAATCACTCACTGCTGGTGCCCAGCGTTCTTCACTGACTGCCAAGGGACCCTGCAGTGACCTCGATCCAAATATAGATTCTGCAGCTAGGTACCTGAAGTTAGTTCAAAGGGATCCAGGACTCTTCAGATAGTTAGTTAAGTTTAGATTAGAGAGGGGTAAAAGGCAAGCTGAAATGGGTACACAATCGGTGTTTAAAGAACCGCAGCACATTTGGTATTTGAAGTTTCGATAGGAAGAAAACCCCAGCACCTCCCAGAAGAACTTCTGTCCCTCTTTCTTTATGTCCCACTCTGGCCTCTGACCTTCTATTCCAGAGAAGAACTCAAGCCAAAAACCAACACCGCGCCCTCACACTCGTTTTAAGGTGGTTACTTGCTCAGGATTGAAAGACCAGCTGTTCTGGGTGCGACCAAAGGTCCATCTCTGCCAGGACCTAGTCTTCAACAACAGCCAGAAATACCTGTCTATGGGGGAGCACAAGTGTTGGAACAAAAACGGTGTGACGTATTTCTGCAATATTCTTCCAATTTCTAACAATCTGTGGCCCCAGGCATCCTTTGTAGTTGACAACCTTCAGTTGTATTTCTCTTATATTAACCTGTCAAACGTCCTCTTTAAGCCATATGGAGTATTGACGCCCACAATTTCCTGGGGCAAGGAATTCCACTGCTAAGCTGCCTGCTGATTTAAGACTTCCCTTTGTTTCTTTGTTTTCTGTAACTTATCCTCTTCCACCCAGCTCCAGAGATCCTTGACAGTCCTTCCCTCCTTGAAACCTCTGGAGGGTGAGCAGGTAACTCTTTGGTGCAAGCTCACGAGCGACTGAAGGACTTGAGGAACAGTGCCTCCTTTTTCTCTCTTAGGCTCAAGAGAACGCGACTGCCCAGCTAGAAGCAGCTAAAACATGAAAGGCCTCGCAAGCACCAGTACTGTGGAAGAACAACATCACAACATCAAAGGGAGAATACTAATGATGGATCCAGCGTAAGAGCTTTGTAGCTAGCTGAAGAGAACCATTCAGAGATATGTTAAATCCAAAATAGTGAAGAAATTCAAAAGAGGTCGTTCCTGAGAAGGCAGAGAAAAGCAGCCCCTGAAACTATGCCCCTCATCACTCCTTGAAGAAGTTTTTACCCTGTAGATAAAAATAAAATTAGTTTTGATAGGTTACTGTCTTCTAAACCATCGTTGAATGCTAAACCTCAGGAATTGATTGGAACATTTTTCAAATTCCCCTTAAAAAAAAAAAAGGTAGTTAGTCTGCGATAAGAAAAGAAACTATGTTGGGGAACACAACATAGTGTGGTAAGACAGTATTAAGACAATTTTTAAAGATTTAGGCAAAAGACAAGCAAGAAGAGAGATCAGACTTTTCAAAGAAATAGGCTAAACATGTTTCTCAATGAATTTTGCAGCCCAGCTTTAATTCAAAGTTGGTTACAAAGCGCATGCTTTGCAGAAACCAGTAAAAAAACCCCCTAATATTCATACTATTGTTTGTTTCACACCAAGCTCCTTCTGATTGTTACAGTCCTCTACCCTACTTGTATATAAAAACCTAACCAGTGGCTGTGACTTAACACATCTAGTAACCTTTTCTGCTCCAAGCTCATGCTTCATTATCTGCTGGAATAGGCATAGCAAGTTTACTGCATGGCTGAATGTGAAATGGTGCAGGAAGAGAGCACAAGGAGTATCAAATTCCACAGGGCTCTTAGGGGGATGGAATACTGGTGTGAAGGATGCATTTAAATGGTGTTATCAGTTACACAGGGTGTCTTTGGTTCCTCTAAGCTGCAGCAGGGAGTTAATGACGTGTTGGCAGGCACACCTAACTGGACAGATCAATGCAGATAATTTGTTTGCAGATAGTACAACGTTATCTCAGCACGGAAGCACACCAAAGAAGTGGCTTCCCTGCAGGAAAGCCCCAACTTTGCTCTTGAAATGGAATGCCTGCAGAAACGCCCTCTGCACTCTCCTGTCTCCTTTCGCGGAGCCCACAGAGGCTTGCGACTCCGCGCGTTGGAAGCACGGAATAAAGTTGCTCTTGCCAAATGGCACCATGTGGTGTATGCACAACCTGAACGAGGCACTGGCGGGAGGGTGGAAAGGAACTGCAGATGATACAGATTGCTGAGCTAGGGGGTGCTGCCATCTCCACCCATCTAGAGATTTTCTTAGTCTGTCTTTCATTATCTTTGATGGTGTTCAGCCTCCCGTGTTCCCACTGTGCTCTTCCACAGGTCCGGCCCCTTCCTCTGTTTTCCCACTACCTCTCACCTGGGATCTTGAGATTCCTTGTCCCTATTTTCTAGTCAGAGCTCCTCAAAAACACTCAGTCCTTGAGCCCAGGAAAGGTACTGACAAGGACCTTAACACAAAAGTGTACAATTTGTGGCAATAGGCTTATTTTTCTTCAGTTATTTGTATGTGCCTTTTCTATGGGAAAGGAAATAATCTTTGCATGTGTCATGGTTTAACACAGCCAGCAACTAAACACCACACAGCTGCTCTCTCACCCCTCCTCCCTCCCAGTGGGATGGGAAGGAGAATCAGAAAAGAAGAAAACTCATGGGTAGAGACAAGAACAGTTTAAGAACTAAACTAAACAAAAATGTAATAAAGAATAATAATAAAATAGAGTAACAATTGTAATGAAAAGGAATATAACAAAAAGGAGATAAACTAAACCAAAGACAACTGATACACAATGCAATAGCTCACCACCTGATGACTGATGCTTGAGCAGCAACCTGCACCCTCCACCTCCCGCTGCCAGCCAACTCCCCCTGGTTTATATATTGGGCGTGACTTTTTATGGCATAGAATATCCCTTTGGCTCGTTCTGGTCAGCTGTCCTGGCTATGCTTACCCCCAGCTTCTCCTGCTCCTGTGCACTAGCAAGACACGGGAAGTTGGAAAGTCCTTGATCCCTTAACAACAACTAGAACTGTCAGTATATTATCAGCATTCATCTCATCCTGAATGCAAAACACAGCACTATTCTAGCTACTAAGAAGAAAAGACAATTAGTTCTATCCCAGCTGAAACCGGGACAGCACGTCCAGTCTCTACATGAGGACATACATCTCCCACAGTGTCGAATGTTTTGGTTCAAGCCTAAGTCTCTGTTTCAAGTACTTATGTGCTGCATTTGGCAAACATACTAAGAGGAATCAATAACAGGCAGGAATGTTTTGACATTGTTTAAAACCCATCAAACTCTCCGAGTTTCCATTTTCATGTCCCTACAAGGTACTTGCTATCCTGCCACGAGAGAAATACCCAATGACTGGAGAAGATGATAAGCGTTGGAAAAACTCCTAACCAGGATGTCACATCTTCTCACCGTATCCCACCCCTGCCTCCATCTCAAATACACCTTAGTTAACTTGTTTGAGATGCTAAAAGTGCTGCTTTTTCATTGCAGTTTTATATTGAGCAGGTGAATGAACAGGTATTACCAAATGCCGAGGAGCAGCAAGGTCAGGACTGAGGAGCAGGGAGCTGAGGGCAACCACAGGAGAGGCTGGGGTGTCCTCACCAGCATTGGGTCAGTCATAGTACCAGTGCAAGGGGAGCTGAGAGAGTCTGCTCGTGTCCACCAGGGTCAGGCAAGCATCCTGCGATTTCCAGACACACTCACAGTAATGGGG
Organism: Bucorvus abyssinicus; assembly: GCA_009769605.1. NCBI lineage: Eukaryota > Metazoa > Chordata > Aves > Bucerotiformes > Bucorvidae > Bucorvus > Bucorvus abyssinicus. The sequence goes on from CM020025.1 coordinate 79,971,915, forward strand.
CAGCTCTGTGGCACCAAGCCAGGAAGTCAAGTCATGAAAACCAAGTCAAGATGAGCAAGGTGTAGAGCCAGGCAGGGCATCCGTGCGGTATGGCTCTAACAAGGACTAAGGCTGAGGCAGCCCTGAACTAAATTTGGCTTCCAAGCAAGAAGGGGAAGCCCCCAGCAAGGCTCCTCACAGCTTTATCCCAAAGCTCACTGCTTCCCAAGCAGCCTGACCCAACATCCCCTGCCTGTGTCACATCAGCCAAAACCCCAGGGTCGGAGAAGAGGTTGCGGAACTTGGTGGTGCCCTCAGGGCCCTGGCATCAAGGTGAAGATGGATTTAATGCATCACTGCTGATCTATATGCATATTATGTATATGCCTTTCCTAGCATCTTTCTTTCTTTCTTTTTTTTTTTTTTAAATAATATATAAAATCACATGCATGTCTGTTGTGGTTGCTTTTTGATTCCTTTTATGGGCATATCTAGCCTTCAAACCTGTAAGCCAGCTACAACTGTGATGGTGCTGGAATTACATTTCAAAGCTCTATGTGTAGGTAACACCTGGAAGCTCAGATTATTCATACTTTTGCCATTATCTGAGTTCTGTACTCACACAAATTACTTTTTGCTTTGTGAGAGCTTGTTAGTTTTTGAGCTTTCTCCTGTATTGCTACAACTTTATTCTCTGACTGAGCATCTGTAACACTCTGAATCAAAAAACATCCAAGGAATAGACGCTCTGGGGATTGTACTCTTCTGTTAGACACACATTTCAAAAATTTTAGGGAGAAAAATAAACTTGCTAATGCAACCTGAAGAAGCAACCTCCCTCCGACCTGTAACATGGAGAAATTTGAAGAGAGCTTGAGAAAAAATTAGAAATGCCTGTGATCTAAGTGACATTGCAGGCTCTATTTCCAGATATGTGGCAAGCTCTGGCTAATAGCAATACGATTTCCAAAAAGTACATCCGGACAGGCTGAATTCTTCTTTCACAGACATGCATTATTTCTGTGAATTAGTTGAAAAAGCAGACATTTCTAAGCTGATTAAGGTTGAAAGGCCTAATTAAACAGCCCTTTTGGGTAGACTAGTAGCCCTCTATATTAAAAAATGGTGAATTTCTAATATTGTCTAAAGATTGCTGAATGAAATGAAAGAATATTTTCAATTCTCAGAACACAAGGACCCACTGGATATAAGCACACTGCTGTGGTGGGTCGACTTACTCAGAAATTCCCAGGAGCTATGGTAGTGCAGCATGGAAGCTTTCATCATCGTACGAGAGGACTGCATGTAGGAATTTGGAAGTGGAGAAAGTAGGACATTGTTACAGGCATCCACATACCACTCCTTAAACTTTTTTTATGAAAAGGTTCTTGGACAGTTTAAGAGTTATTTTTGGAGAGTGGCACCGAGGAAAGCCCTGATACTGTAATGCTCCACGACTAAAGCAGGGATGCCATGCTATGTTTTAACTTCAAACAGGTTTTAGCTTTAAACCTCTTTTCAACAGTGCTGGCAGACAACTAGTTAGAAAATGATACAGACAGAGTGAGTCCTCATTTCATCAGAAATGAGCCCGATAATGCATTTGGGTTCTGTTTTGCATGCAAATAAAGTTGGATTTGTCAAAAATTTGACAGCCATTGTTAACTTATTTGTACCATCGCATGCAATCCAGGGATCCTAATGTGATATTTTAGGCTTACATGGAGAAAAGGATGTTTATCTTCCACCATCTACGAAATTCTGGGTTTCAACCTGTGTTTAATTCCAGCATTCAGATGTATTCTCACCACCTTTTCACATCATGAGCTAAAGAGTCTCTGACACTTCCATTACCCTCAGAGGCATTAAGCCATCATCACGTTATTGTTTTCGATCTGCTTCTGAAGCAAAAACTTTGGGAGTTCCTCTAGGCAGCAGACATTACAGAGTCATCCAATGGGGCATAAATTAATAGTGTATACTGATTAATGGTACATATCTCCAACTCTTCAAACCAGAAATTCAGTCCTATTGTCACTTCATTCCCAAAATGAATCAATATTTGAGTCTGAAATTAACTGGGAAAAATGTGAAGTGTTGGAAATCTCCCAGCAGCCATGTAATGGGGAATCTCTCTCAAAGGAATATCCACAGGGAAATGCATGCAATTAAGGACCAAGGTAATAAACTGCCAAGAAATTTTAACTCGCTAGAGAAGCCTTATTTAAACCCTGAGCTCCCCCCGTGAGGTGATCTGGGAGCATCATCTATCCCTGAGCTGCTGCAGAAAGATTTTTAAGTACAAAATAGAATATTCTACATAAATATCTCTATATTTTCTGTTGCCTCTATGCATATACCCTCCTAACTTACTAAACTAGCATTTGTAGAGGTCTCCTGTGCGATCAATCTGCCTATCGTTTGAAGAAATCCGAATTATTATAGGCAAACTGCCGAATGTGTTGTCCCTTTCCTAATGCTAAACAGTGTTCTGAATTGCTGTCTTTACGACTGTAGCGATAATTAAGAAACCAGATCAAATACTTATGAACTGTCACAGGTCCCAGACTGCCCTACAACACTTTGCTAATGAACAATGTCACTAACCTGAAGCTCTTGATGAAAGCAGGTTCTTCATTGAAGGGGTCCCAGTGGCAGAGTGCACATTGTAATAAGAGACTTCTTTATGGCTTGCAGAGAGCTTCATGCAAAAATATAAATATCAGCTTTATCAGACACACTGTGGAGCTTGAGCTGGCAAAGGCCTTGTTCTCAAATGCCTGAGAGAGCTGTAACGAAGAAAACAGGGCACTGGTAAGTACTGCCCAGGACTGCCCAGCAGTCAGGCAGCTGAAGGAGAAGAGAATTAAAGTGGTCTTTAGTAGACAAACTTCTGCCGAAAAATCACATTCATTATACAGAATCACAGACTCACAGAATCATCTGGTTGGAAGAGACCTTTAAGATCATCGAGCCCAACCGTCCACCCTGCACTGCCAGGGTCCCTAAACCATGTCCCTCAGCACCACATCCACACGGCTTTGAAACACCTCCAGGGATGGGGACTGCACCACCTCCCTGGGCAGCATGTTCCAATGCTTAACAATCCTCTGTGTAAAGAAATTCTTCCTGATATCCAACCTAAATTTCCCCTGACGCAACTTAAAGGCATTTCCTCTCGTCCTGTCATTCCTAACATGGGAGAAGAGACTGACTCCCACCTCACTACAACCTCCTTTCAAGTAGTTGTAGAGAGCCAGAAGGTCTCCCCTGAGCCTCCTTTTCTACAGGCTAAACAACCCCAGTTCCCTCAGCTGCTCCTCGTAAGCTAAGTTTTTTAAACCCTTCACCAGCTTCATTGCCCTTCTCCAAACCAGCTCCAGCCCCTCAATGTCCTTCTTGAAGTGAGGGGCCCCAAACTGAACCCAGTTTTCAAGGTGTGACCTCACCAGTGCCAAGTGCAGGGGGACAATCACTGCCCTGCTCCTGCTGGCCACACTAGTGCTGATCCAAGCCAGGATGCTGTTGGCCTTCTTGGCCACCTGGACACGCTGCTGGCTCATATCCAATCGGCTGTCAGCCAGCAGCCCTAGGTCCTTTTCTGCTGGGCAGTTTCCAGCCACTCTTCCCCAAGCCTGTGGCGCTGCAGGGGGTTGTTGTGGCCCAAGTGCAGGAGTTTCATACCATTGGCCTCAGCCCATCAATCAGCCTGTCCAGATCCCTCTGTAGAGCCTCCTGACCTTCAGGCAGATCAAAATTCCCACCTAACTGGGTGTCATCTGCAAACTTACTGAGGGTGCACTCGATCCCCTCATCCAGATCATTGATAAAGATGTTGAAGAGAACAGGGCCCAACTTTAAGCCCTGGGGGACACCACTGGTGACCGGCCACTGACTGGATTTAATGCCACTCACCACCACTCTCTGGGCCCAGCAATCCAACCAGTTTTTTATCCAGTGAAGAGGACACTCATCCAAGCCATGATCAGCCAGTTTCTGCAGGAGAAGGCTGTGGCAAACCGTGTCAAAGGCCTTGCTAAAGTCCAAGTAGACAACATGCACAGCTCTTCCCTCATCCACTAAGCGAGTCACCTTGTCATGGAAGGAGATCAGGTTGGTCAAACAGGACCTGCCCTTCATAAACCCATGTTGACTGGGCCTGATCACCTGACTATCCTGCGCGTGCTGCATGATGGCACCCAGGATGATCTGCTCCATGACTTCCCCCGGCACTGAGGTCAGACTGACAGTTCCCTGGACCTTTCTTGTAGATCAGTGTCACATTTGCCAACCTCCAGTCGAACGGGACTTCCCCTGTCAGCCAGCAAATGTATTACCTCAGGCCACAACGACTTCACATGTTAACAGCTGCAAGGATCATGCCTGCATCAAGTGTATGAATTTACAGACCACAGATAAATAAGCCTGAGCCCAGCACAGAAAAAAGAGTGTTTGGCTGTTCCGAAGGAGCAGCACATAAGGAGCAGCTCTGCACCCCAGAGAACAATAAGACTAATTCAAAAACACTAGGAGCATGTAGCTAGATGTAATTGTCTAAGAACCACTGAGACTGCTGGAGGAATTTGAGCCCTTCATTTCCTCACCTGCCCCCAATTCACTCCTTCCCCTGTTACGCACATCTTCTCTTTCTTTATAAATGTAACACCCCCTCTAATGTGTTATGTCTATGCTGTATTGTCTGGCCTTGTATTGTCTACAGCTTTGGCAAGCTTTAAAAAAGTGAGTAATTGCATAATTCTACCTGAGATCCTGGAAAACATACAGCATTTGGGAACATGCAAAAAAAAAAAAAATATTTTTGTTTTTCTGATTTTGTAGAAAAAATAATTTTAAAGGCTTCCCTAAACAGGCTAGAATACAAGTTCTCCAAAGAGAATGTGATAACCCTGGTTTGTCATTTTAAAATATGAGTGTATGCTTTTACAGTGCTGTCACTGAAGATCCTTCGTGTCTCTGACTGTAACGTTGAGCAGTGAGTAGCAGCATAAACAAGCAGCATGGCAAAGGCTGGTGCTGGAACAAAGAGGCAAGCAGAGCTCTGATTCTGCAGGAGAACTTGTACAAGGAGGGAGCTACATTTGACAATAACAGGAGAAAGAATACTTTAAAAAGAAAAAGAAAACGGTAAGGGGAAGGTGTATGTGCCTGGAAGCAGTGGGATAAGTGCCAGGTAGAAACTAAAGACAATAGCACTGGAGTAAGGAAGAACTGAGGAGAGAAGCTGCCAGCTTGCAGACAGGGTCATGGGAGACAGAAGTTTTTGGGAAGAGAATGCTCTGGAAACTTCCTGACTGAATGAAGGGAAGACAGAACGCGATGGCCAGCACAGCACAGAATGTAACACACACAAAAATAGATGGGTTAGGAGAACAGAAATAGAATTGATGGTTTGGATGAAAGATGAAGACAGGCCAAAGTGCAGAGCTAAGGAATTCATAGAGGATTTTGCCAACCCAATGGGTTATAAATCTGAGATTGAAAAAAGCTTTCTACATATTTAAAAGAATTCCCATATGTGGCAAGAAAAAAATTATTTTCAAATTAACTGTTGAAATGTGTTCTAGAGCAGGAGTTTCTAAGACTTCTGCTCAGTAAAGCCTCTCAACCGTCTCAATCCCTTGTGAGTCAACATCTGAACTGAAAACATCCTCTATCTGGAAATGCCGTTACCTCCTAGACCCCTCGCCATTGCCTCATGGACCAAACCGTTCAGAGACTGCAGAGAGCACGAGACTGAAGGAAGAGGTAGCCGCAGGAGCTAGGCAAGCTTGAGATAAGGCTAGGTGACTGCATCCTGTCTAGGGGAAGGAGAAACCTCTGAGAGTAGAAACCTAGGGGAGATTTGCTGAAGGCAAGGGAGTGGGATATTCTGATCTGACAGACCGAGCTGGTGGGCCTAAAGCGCGTACAAAGTACAGGGCACAAGGGACAGGGAAAGTTGTATCTAGGTCAGAGATGGGTAGGAAGAGCTCAAAATGAGGAGGGTTTGTCTCCAGATACTATAGCGGTCTGAATCTCAGTATTGATGCCAACAAACAAGGACTTGGGTTGAAAACTTCCATATTTGTTAATGAAACGTGCTGAATCAGTAACCCGCTGTCTTTGATTATGCTCTTGGTCACAGTCCTTCAGTATTTTCATTTGGTGCAGTTAACTGTAGCAAAGCAGGTTTTAAGAAATTACTCACAGAAAATCCAAGACAGGTTTCCCAGTTGTCCCCCTTAGAAATCTCAAAGCGTTTGGATGCTGGTGCTGGTGTTATACTGAAAATGGTACGCTCACACTGTGCTGGGAATGACAGCCCCGAGAGGGCACTGGCTGGCAGAGACATTTGCACTTGGTGTATCTTTAGCATGAGTTGAGGGTGTGCCTTGTGCTCTGCATCTGTTTTTTCCTTTCCAGATCTGGTTTTTCTTTTTTTTTTTTAACTGAAGTTCCCTTTAGAGTGCTTGCAGAAAACTACATGTCAGAACAACAAAGAAGAGACCACCGCACGCAAGCAATACATTATATACTACAGAAAATATTCATTAGGGTCTGGCACTGTGAAATAAGAAATCTAGTATTGCCCTGCAGCCCAGTTATGAAATAATGAGTGTGTACAAAATTAAATGCTATTAGATGTATTACTCCAGATCAAACGGGTGTGAAAGGCCATACCGCTACTGATTTTTCTTTAGCTTAGCGTCCCCATGCTCCTACTGAATTTCTGATGTGTGCAGGATGTGTGACGCCGATAAGCACAACACTCGTAGCAGCGTCACTGTAGCTGTAATTGTCTCCAGCTGCCAGCCACGTACAGTCTGCAAGGAGCAGTAATTGCTGTTATTAGAATAACTGGCATATTTGTGAAAAAAGAGTCTAGACAAAATCATAGGTACCCATTGGGGGTTTTTTATATGTGTCTCATAGCTGTAAATTTGTGATTTTCAGATAAGACGTTATGAACTGGGGATAGGCAAGTCTGAACTTTTCCTTTATTGCTGCTTTTTGAAGGTATTCACCAAAATGAATCACGAATATAAGAAACACTTATGAATCCTGGACAGGAAAACACAGCTCAGTTCACTAAAGGATAAACAAATGCATGAGGGTGAATTAATCTTTACACAATTTCCACAAGTACAAATGGTTGGAGCTCCTAGAATTAATGTTATTTAATTAAGACCAATCTGAAGATCACTGTCATCTGAAGCCATAAATGCACGGAAGCATCAATTCCCTAGATACGATGGAAACCCTACCAGAACATGCCGGCTAGACAATACATGGTCCTTTGTTCTGATTGAATTTAAAATTTTCTTTGTTTGTGTGTTCATAAATCAAACTGAAATGCTAGACTATTACGTTAAGAATGTAACTGCTGAGCCTATGCTACCTCTAGCAGGACAAAAACATAGGGTGAAATTCTGTTTGGATTAATCAGATTACTCAAAAAAAAAAAAAAAAATCACAACCCATTTGCGAAGACAAATCCATAGGTTAAATCTCACCAAGGGAGAAACATGTCTTCACGCAAGGAAATTTATTAGCCAAATCCCTAACGAGATCAAGAATTCAAGTTGAGATTCAACAGTGCAGCTGCAGAGCTATGCTGGCTATTCAGTATGTATGCCAGAAGAGTTCTAGTTCCAAATAAATCCATACGGGCTTGGCCTGCAAAAGAAAGTAGCAGTGCTCTCACTAGGGTTGTTTCTTTAAATCAATCCCATTGAACATGAAGCAAATCCGCATGTGGGCATAGTTAAATTCATTTACAACTGGCTTATGCTGATTTAGCTTAATTCAAGGGGTGGATTTTTATATGACAGTTACACATTGATCTAAGCGCATCTGCAGAAACCGGTGATGGTTCAATTTAAATAGACTTAAGACTTCAGTTAAGCCACTTGTGCAACACTTTAAATAGCAGGTTTGGTCTCACCAAGTAAACACACACAGATGGAGATGAAAGCCACTTTTCAAAGAACAGGAGATTCAAATCAATCCGAGTTAGTTTTTATGGAATAGATTTGAGCTTGTCTGTTTGTACAAAACTACCAAGGATCAGCTAAGATGCTGACTGGAAAATTGTCTGGTTTGACCCATGATCATTGTATTACAAAACTGACCCTACTTTTAGAGGGATTTAATGTCTTCCACCAATCCTTTTTTTAGTCCTTATTTACTTACTTTTTTACATATATGTTCCACATCCCAGCCCATTGCCACAACGGCTTTTCTTCATACTTAAGGAAAACTCATATTCAGTATTCCAGCAGCACTGATCATCTTAGCCAGGGAAGGACACTTAAAACCCGCCGGTTACGATACTCAGAATGCTTTCCTACCGTGCACAGTCGAAAAAAAGGAGAGGATTTGATACACTACTGAGTCCCTTTTCTTGTCAGTATGCCATGTTCCAGAGTCAGTGTTTTTGTCGCATTCCCAGCGGAGGATCTAGGCCATGTAGCAGGGAACAGATTGCTGATCCTCATCTGCTTGTAATTCTGCAGCCAGGTTGTGAGTCTTCATTTTGTTTCATACCTGAACAAAAGGGGAAGAAAATACCAAAGGGAAAAGGTGAGTTCTACAGTATCCTTTTTCATCGGCTGGGGTTTTGTTACTCTCTACTCAAAGGTTTTTTTACAATGTTTTTCACAGATGCAAGAAGACAAAAGTGAACAATGCTCACTTGAGATTTGGCCTGCAAACTGCTATAGCACCATAAACTCTTCCTACAGACCTAGAAAAGTCAGTGAGTAAAAGCCTTTATATGGCCAGTAAATGTGAATTCACTCTGGCGATGCCTGCGCTGACTATGAAAGTTTTTGAGAATCCAAAAATGCAAAGCAGTTGAAAAATGAAACATGTTCAAATAGTGATATTGCTAAACTTGCTAACAAGGTGTCATAGCTGGACTCAGAAAATGAGGATTATCAGTATTTGTGCAAAATACTTCTCACAAAAAACTGAGTAGCAAGCCACTTTCATGAGGAGTTAGAAACTGGTTGCATAACTCTTCATTCAAGGTACCTTCCTCAGTCTGAAATCCATGTTCAGCTGATAGACAGGGAACCTATACAGGACTGGATTCTTCGTGGTTACTAAGATCTTAGGCTGGTTCCCTAAGGAAAAGAAACTTCTTTCCTCCTATTTTTTATGTGCTTGTTTATCTGCTCTTTCCACAGCAGCTTCTGAACAGTCCAAGTTCAGACTTGACCGATAATTAAATTCCTATAAGTTTTGTAAGAGCAGTCAGGTAAAAAGAGCAAAAGAGTATGAGCAACTTGGCAAGGGGGAGAGGTTACAGTGGGAGCTCTACTTTACCTGACACCCAGGAATCCACACAGAAAGCAAACCCCCTAAGTGCCATTGTGTTCAGCCAGACCTCAAACTCACTGCAGGACGCGAACCCATAAAGTGCCGGTTTTATCACCTCTGGCAGTCCCAGAAAGATCTGTTCTGAGAATAGGTATGACAGTGGATGTGTTAGTGATGAGGAGTTTTGCTGTGGTCCCAAGACTATTCCAAACTTTAACCTCCGCACAGAGGTTAAATCCGCAGTGCACACGGACTAGTGCTATGGCTCTACTACGAGCAGATGATATAGCCCAGAATTCTTGATCTGGAATCTGGCTGGGGTCACGGAGTACACGGTCCTGCATTTGTAATAATTTCAGTACTCGTTGATTTACCCAAAGGTTGCAAGTTACCCGATAGCCTTGGTTTTTATTAGGATGCCAGGCTGGAAAACGTGTGGTAAGTTATTGAAAATTCTCAGGCGTGGTTCTGTAAAGCATACTTACTGCAGTGACTGCATAGATGTTTATCCTGTTTCAGACTTGCACGTTGTCGATATTTATGTTCATTACAATAATGCTTTAAAATTATAAAAGCCAATCAGCCAATCTTAAGTAGGGATAACAGATTTAAACATCTAAAATGAATGTATATGAGCTGAATAAATTGGTTTTACTGTACAGACAAACTTCATACTCAGAATCATTTTTGATAACTGGAGCTAAATTACAATATAGTTATTTTTGTTAGGTGAGCTTAATTAGACGACAGGATCCGAGGAGGCAAGCTGAGCTTCGAGAGCACTGCCTGCCGCACTGTGCAGGGAGGGCGCTGGACCGTAGGCATCTTGTGGCAGCAGAAGTGGCTGGTGGCTGAGCTGATGCCAGCACCCAGCAACGCTGCTTAGCAACTTTCCAGGGCTGACTCTGGCCACTAACTTGTGTGTGTGTCAGGTGTGCACCACTGCTTCGTTCAGAACAGAAAAGTACAGAGCCAACAGACCTCCAGAAGAGAGGCCAGTAAGGCTGCACGCGCTCGTCTGCTGCAGGACTTCAGCGGGGAAAGAAGACCTGGTGCAGTAGCTGTTTCTGAACTAGCTCCTTTCCTGGGCACTTTTACTTTCTATGCAAATACACTTTTGAAGAGGATTAACCAATGTCAAACCATGCACACCCGCTACAGAGCAGGAGCATCTGCAGAGGGCATTGCTTCAAAAAGAGCCTGTTCATCTATTTGAACCTGACATGACTTCCAAGTGCAAGAAGTCCTGCTTTAACCTGAACTGTAGACCCATCCACAAGCCCTTTTTGTTTTGCAGACTACGTATTAATTTTGATCCTCATTCGAAACCACCCTGAAGTTGTGCCTGAGTCTGAGGCAAGGTGTCCCAAGGTAATGAGGATGAGTGAAGAAAATGACAAGTCACTGTTCTTGTCTTCAGAGTGGTACCGAGATGCTGCAGAGCTGCGCCATAACGAAGTCCTCTCTCTAGCTTCCCCTGTCTTGGTTCTCAGGGAAAATGGCCCGGGTCCCAGTCTGTGCCCAGCTTACTCGTCATGGTCTGCTCAGCTCTGCGCAGAGCTCAGGCCCTGCTTTTCTGTGGAGGGGAGGGCAGCTGCACTCAGAGAGGGAATAAGGCAGCTCAAAGCAGCTTTTCACGTCCTTCGGTGGTGGTGAAAGACAGGTCACAGGTGAGCCCTGCTCTGAAAGCACTGAACAGCAACGATCTCTGTCTGGCAGCAGCTGGCATGTTTGCATCATTCCTAAGAGGCACCTGCAGTGCCTGACCCACGCATTTATTTTGCCCTGGAACGTGGAAGTGGAAGCAATGCTGGAAGTGTGTGGGTACGTCTGATTAATTTCTCTTAAGCTTTTATGTAAATACATACCACTGCATTGCTACTTTTTCCCCTACCACGACAAAAGAACTTGTTGAAAAAGCTGCCAAAACAGTGGCAGATCTTTTATAAGGAACAAAAAAAGCGTTTCCTGTGTGCTTGCAATATGGTTCCTTAAGAACTCTGAAAGCCAAAGTTTTGCATTACATTGCAGTGAAGGAAAACGGAAGTAAATTTACATTTTTTGAGTTTAAAAAAATCTCTGCAGGACAACTTTCCTTCCTTTAGTAATTAAGAGAAGCTACAGTTCTCTTTCAATCAGGATACAACAGTTTTAATATACTTTACTGTGGAAAGAATTTGATAATACACCTCAAAAAACCAACCAGCTTGTTTTGTGATGGTCAAAAATAGCTACAGGCTTTTCAGCAATTCAAAATTCAGTCATTTAAAACAATATAGAGCTCTTGTTCAGCTCTTGCAGCATGAACAATGCCTTATTACTGCAACTGCTACTTTTGTCTATTAAGTCAATGCATTCAAAAAATGATTTAATGGAAAAAAATGCCCTAATTACAGTGAACATAATTTTGAAAATTCTTTCACTGCACGACGGACTTTACATAATTTATATTAACTGATTTTTTACGTGCCAGTGATTTAGGATCTACCAACCAAAGAAAATACCAGCAAATGAAAATTCCCCGTGAAAAGTGTGCATTTACATTTAATCAGTAGTTGAATGTGCATAACTGCAGCCCTTTGCAGAGGCTGAACTCTGCCCAGGTATGGCAACTACCAGTCACAGTGACTACCACAGACATGCCACAGACATGCCAGCTATCTCGACGTTACATGGGTCACAGTCCACTGCCTCTGCCCTGCAAAAGCACAAAGGAAACTACCCAGCTGTTCAGGGCATGGGCGCTATGACTTGAGCTCAACTGGGGAGCAAAGATCCTTTTACTTTGGAGTTCGGCAATTACAGTGGCACCACTGCTCTCCCTACCGTCATGAACAGTTTGGAGAGAGGAGAAAACATGCAGCCCTCAACTAGGGTTGATCTGATTATCGATCCTCCGGAAAGAGCAATGTGACAGAGCAGCTGTAAGAGGTAAGGTGTAAGCTGGAAAAGTGCCTGCGGGGAGCCTTCCACTACCAGCTCCAGGCTGACAGCATTCCCACAACCTGCATTTCCTTACTTAAATGATTTTTATTTGCTTGGTAAGCATCTTTGTTTTGTTTTGTTTGTTTTTCACAAACTTTGACATGGAGATTTTATCACCTATCACAAATAAATTGACCAAACCCTCGTAATCTCTCAGGTGGAACTTTCAGCTGTTGAGGAAGAGTGAGTGGGCACAGGGGAGCGCCAGGAAGTGGGTCCCTCTGTGGATGCACTCTGAATATCTACTTGTGGGTTCCAGGCAGGGACATCAAAGACAGAAACTCTCATAAGCTTTTGGCTGCAGATATTCGTCCCAAGCTACGTTGAACAAAATTGATTCCAAAGTTAGTTTTTCAGCTATTATTAATGCTCTTGTTTCCTAAAACACTAATTCAAACAGATGTGAAAACCTATGTCATTGCCACATATCCCTCTTCCCACCACACACTGTCGAGCTAGGGATTGTGTTACATGTCTGAAAACTGAGGTAGTTCCCAGGTCGAAGGAGGTTCATAAAACTTCCAGCGAAACTGGGCGGAATTTAATGAGCATGAAGCCACATTAACAACTTGGGAAAGCGATCGGGCTAAGCTCCCTGCAATTGCATGGTTTCACTTGGAAATCATGCCAAATTTTGTAGCTTCAGCTGTGTCTTGCTTTGAATTGATGAATTTTCTGAACTTTTAAATTAAATCTAGGGTGGGAACTTGCCTGAATTCAGTCGGAGAGCAAAGTGTCCCTAAGCTACTCGTTAGTCCCTTGTAGCCCAATGAACACTGCATTATACTTGAGATCCAACTATGTTTGCAGGTAACAGAGAACACTGTATCAGCAATCACTGCAATTTAAAAACTCTCGTCCCATTTACAGAAAAATTCTAGTAGCGAGGAATCTGCTATCTTCCATCCTTCAAAACACAAGCATTGCCTTTTCCTGTACTGTTATTTGTGGAGCTACCTAGAGCACAGCACTGCATTTTTTTTATGGTGATATCAGCTAAACCATAGTGACTACAAGCCCTGCACTGTAAACTGGGGTTCTCCTTCAGCTCGGGTTGAAAGGTGTCTGTTAGGAAAAGGCAGCATGCAGCTGCTTCAGAACATGGGGAGAGAGCTTAACAGAGACCTCGTCCCCCCAGACCTGTGACTGAGGGTACACATGGCACCAAGTGGTCCTCAGGGAGGAAGGAAAGGTGCTGGGATGCTCTTTGGCCCCTCAGTTTATAACCAAGCTCCACACCAGCTGTCACCACTGGCACTGAGAGGCATTTAAATCACTCTGTGGAACCGAAGGAGGACTCAGGGAACAAGCCAGTCAGCCTCACCTCAACCCCTGAAAGGTGATGGAGCAAATCCTTCTAGAGGTGTTTCGAAGACAAGGACAGGACAAGAATATGGTTAGAAGTAGTCAGCATGGGCTTATGGAGGGGGAATCAAGAGATAATGGGCATAAATTGAAACAGAAGGAATCATATTTAAACCTAAGAAAAAAAATTACTGTGAGGGTGACTAAGCACTGCCACAGGTTTCCCAGAAAGGCTGTAGAGTCTCCATCCTTGGAGGTGTTGAAAACCTGGCAGGGCATGGTTCTGAGAAACCTGTTCTAGCTGTCCCTACTTGAGCAGGGGGACTGGATGAGATGATCTCCAGGGGTGCCTTCCAACCTCAGCCATTCTGTGAATTGCTATAAGGTGGGTTATTCTGGGATCAAATAACTGAAGCCTATTGCTGCCGTCACTAGGCTGTACCAGATGTAACCTCAACACATTTGTTACGAACATAGCATAAAACCAGTCAACTGCAGGCCAACAACACTGACTCTCTCTCTTTAAAGGAAAGGTTGGTGCTTGTGAGAAGTAACTTTTCTAGAAGCATTTCTGGAGGAGCACAAGATGTGTATGTGTTATTGAGTTTATCCCCAGGTAACTGACTGATAGGTGGAACATAGGAGGACCCTTTTGTCTGACAGCGCTGGAAGTGTGCCATAGTGGTCAACTGCACCTTGCACAGCCTTTTATTGCACCACAGTCTCAGACTGTTGATTTCAATAAAAATACTCCAAACTCTTCATCTCTGCTAATCAGATTAGGAGGGATGTAATTAAGTATCAGCTGTTACTAAGAGAAGCATTGTCTTCTCAGTCACTGATAGAATAAGGAGCTGGAAAACTGGTTTTTTAAATGTATTTGGTGGAAGGGAGTAAAAGGATGAGGTTAGGGATTATGTAATATCACATGGAATGACAGGAAAGAAATTCAGTCACATGCCATTAAAATCATACGAAGGATCATGCTAAGAGAAATAGCAAACTCTTTTTCTAGGCCTCTCAAATAGCAAAAATACTCAGGACTACATTTAGGATGCATGAAGAATACGTCTTTCCCAGTAAATAAAGCCCGTTGTGTGAGAACCACAGTATATTGGCACGGCAAGGAAAAGGTCATACTGTCTGTACTCGTGTATGATGTTACCCTCCCATGGATGAGAGGCTTGGGTCTGCACAGCTCTCAGTGTGGCAGGCTTCTTACACAGCAAGCCCTGCTGCCCTGGCTGCAGAAGGGGAACTTTTCTATCACTTTCAGTAGCTACCAGGCCCCGTTCCTGTAAAACAAACCCAGGAATCAAGACAGCCTCTGAAGCAGCTTTCACCTCTCCCTGCATCTTGCTCTGTGTCAGGGGCTCTCAGACTATGGTAGACAAACCAACTAGCAATTCTCTGCCTGTGTCGTGCTGCAGCTGTGCTCGTTGCAACTGAATCCCAATTCGTGTAACAGCACAGGAAAGTGAAACGCATCAAGCGCTTCGGCAGCTTGGTGAGGCTGAGCATCCCCGCAAGAGGTGTCCTAGAGAGGGCGAGATGTTCTGCAAATCAGGGTTAGGATAGGTCCACAGTCCATGCTGTGCCCAAGCACAGAGCTTAAGATGGACAAGTTCAGACGAAGATTCCCTGTCCTCCGCTCATCCGTACAGCTGCTTCCACTGCTGACCATGGTACCTGTTGCTGTTGAGAGTGACAAAACCTGGTCAATTTGGTCAGTCTTACTTATGACCAGTGAGAAAAAATGGAGGCAGCAGGGAAAAGTAGAAAATGAATGGTGAGTCTTAATGAATATCTTCTGAGCAGCTTTCATCTCGTACATCACACATTAATGCAGTGTTTAAAGTTTTATTTAAGTCAGCACTAGAAAAATTAATTTATCCATTATTAATAAAGCAGCTTACAGAGAGGCTGAAGGAGGGGAACAGAGTTTTCAGAAGCTCTACTGCAGCAGTCGAGATGGTGGTTCTACCCGTGGAAGAAAGTATTTGGGATGCTTTCTAAAACCTTTCAGAAATGTTTCTGGACACCATCAGCTGCAAAGGATTTACTACTGGGATGATAACTGACAAAGCTGGTGAGAAAATAAAACTGGGGATAAAGCCGGCCAAAGCCAACTGATCACTCCTCAATCACAGCACGTTATGGACAGACGTGGCTTGTACCATTAGGTGAAAGGCAGTTCTGTGGGATTCATCAGTCTGAAGACAAATTTTGTAAAAACTAAGCGCCTTGCTCCACAGCAGCCATGGAAAATGGAAAATCAAGCCCCAGCTGTCTGGAAGACTGTTAGTAGATAGAAAAAGCTCCCCAAGTTGCTATGTCAGCGTTCCAGATACGTGTGAGATTAACCATGCGTTCACGATACCCAACACAGGTGAGGTTAATCATCACACTAGATACTAACCAGTCTCCAGTTTTCGGCACCTCAAGCCCACAAAAACAGTCAAAAAAAAAAACCCAAACCAAATCAGGTTTCACAAAGCTCTATAGCGAGAAATTGTGTGGAAAGTCAGAGTGGGGCTTGGGAGAGCCGATCTCCTGCTCACCCTTGCCACGAGCTTGTAAATGCCTTCAGCACCCACCCTGCTCGTCCCCACTCGACTGCCCGCCGGGGCATGGGCAGAGCCAGGGCACTCTGCTCTGCAAAGACCTGCAGGGTCTTCTCGCCAAGGGGCTGGCGCTGCTCTAACAGCCAAGCTTCTGCTTTGACAAGTATTCCTCCTGCTCCCGTTTAAATGGCTTGCTCACCTGTTTGCACACATCGCACCTGCTTTCACTGCAAAGTAAGACAGGAAGCAGATTCCTTCCTACATCACATCTACCTGGGCGTAGAGATGTTTTTTCAATTATTACTGTTTCTGTAGGGTAACGGGTGAAGTACTGACAAATACTGAAAGGATCCGTACCAAGGTATCCACACTGCAGTAATAAATCATTACTGAACCAAAACAGATAAAAGCAAGTACCAATGATCTTGAGAAAGATTATTTTAATATGGAAGAGAGCGCTGTTAAAGCAATTAAATTGCTTGTATAAAACCCCAAAACTCAGCAGGATTTTAACATCTGCAGGTAGGCAAATCTGTCAACGCTACTGCTGTGTTTTCAGGCAGGCACAGCTTATCCTGTGGTCCTGATCTGTTCCACGGTGCTGCTTCTGCTGGCGTGCTTTGCTGCTCCTTCCCATGGAGCTCCGTGTGCTCTGGCAGTGGGAGGAAGCGATCCCTGCCTACCATAGTGATAGTTTATGCAGCCCTCTTGTTGGCTGTTACTAAAGTCCCTTCGCACCCCACCACACAGGGGAAGTGTGCCTCAAGTTTAGACACGTTTCCTTTCGAGCAGGGATGGAGGTGGCGAATGGCAATGTGTGACAGAGGTCTGGGAGGGAGGGAGGGAGGGAGGGAGGGAAGCTTCACTGCCAGTCACGACATGAGAAATAAAAACTTTCAAAGCGGCAAACCCAGAAGCCAAGTCACAACACTTACCCCTATATCGACTTTCTAAAATAAGGTGTTACATAATTTGAATGCCACAAAGTAATAAAAATATAGGTTTTTGCCTTTTTTTTTTTCCTGTCCTAGCAAGGTCTTAACTCACTTATTCAGATTAGAAGCATGTGGCATTGAACTGAATTTCCTTTATTATGTGAGATATGTTCCTCTCCTATGAGCTACATCGTGGCAAACATTTGTGACTATTTTTCACATATACTTGCACACATATTGTGTGAAGCTTGCGTTCTTTTTCTTTCAGAATTTTGCACATTTGGGTGGGATAACAAGAGGTAATACCCAGACCTGCATGCAGAGTACTCATGCTAGCTGAGTCTTCATGACATCCAGGTCTTCCTGAAACCAGGGACCAGAGAGTGCTTCTTCTCTTCGCACCTATTTCCGGAAGAGGCATCTTGCTGAGAGTTAATTAATACTTGAACATGGATAAATTGATATGCAAAGGAGCACACAAAGTGTTTGACATTTCCAAAGAGGTGGCAACAGAAGTGATTTCCTCGCAAGTGCATTTGCTACCCATGCTCAGCTCATACAGCGAGACACAGGTTCTATAGGTGATCTTACATTATCAGCATCTTTCCGATTAAATTTCAATAGCTTTAAAAGGCTATTACTGCTTATAAGATTCACTTCCAAACCCTGGAACATTGCTTTCCTTAACTGTCTTCTCTCATACTTTTTTAGAGAATTACACTACCAATGATGGGATTAATATGAAGCCATTTCATTATAAATGGGCTGGATGTACTGTTAATATCTTGAATTAATCTGCATTTGGCAGGCATGTCTCTGCCCTTGTCCTTCTTCCCAAAAGAAATTTAGAATGACAGATTCATTAGATGTCACAAATAGACTGTCTGCTAGGTGAACCTGTGAGGTAGGACTGGGTGCCTTTATAAGAGAGGTAATAAAGCATACCTTTCCAAGAATCACAGAAATTAGTCAAACCTACAAGGTTTTGTTGTTTGCTTGGTTTTTCCCACTTTCTAGTAACTGTAATAGTTGCTTTAATCCTGAGGGCTTGGGGTTTTTGTTTTTTTTTTTATTGTCAGGGTGCTCTATGGATGGTAACAATGCAAATGCTCACGTTTCCCTTTGAGCTTGTCCATCTAGTGAGTTTGCTTTTGAGAAGAACTTAGTCTCTTGACTCGTCTTGTCTTGGCCACTGCTCAGGCCGGGACCCCACCGACCCTGGCGACACTGCTGAGAACGCTAGCAGTCAGTCGCCCGCGTCTTTCCCAGCGCCAGCCACCTCGCAGACTTCCACTGCACATGCAGCAGAGCTTGCCCTCAACCAAAGCGCGTTTTGCTTTCTGTAAAGCAGTTAGGGACAGCACTTAAAGGAAGAAAAAAACAGACTTCCTGAACCATCCTCCCCTTTGCAACACAGCCAGCAAAATGCAGCCTCCAGCTGTCCGCTTGGCACGGAGGCATCTGCGCTTGGATCCTGCTTTATGTGGGAGAGCAGATGGAGATGCTGAAGAAGTGCTCCTCCCAAGGAAGGAGCTCACCCTCTGAGGGGAGGTTGGGGACAGGATGATCTCCGTGACTCACTTTTTGATAACAGCACAAAGGAAGTGTTTGGGGAGTCATTATGATTGACCATGTTACTGGCCACGTAAATCAGCAACACTTCCTACCAACAGTGAAGAGCCTGACCTACTGCAGCGGGTATTGCACGGGCTGAACAGCAGCACAGGAGATAAGGGACATTACTTCAGGCTTCTGCCTAGCTTTGGAGTGAACTATTGCAGCCAAGGGGGAAAAAGGAGAATAAAAGAAAAAAAGATTGATTTTCCTTTTGGCAAATATTTGGCTACAAGGATCTGCTCATCTGTCATTTGCCTTGCCTTGAGAATTGGCCTTTGCAGAATGAAACAAACACTGCTACACTGTATGGCATTTTGTATTGACAGAAAAGCCTTGCTGAGGATAACAGACATTTATAGAGCAATTCATATGACTTTAGAATTACATGCCTTTGCCTTGGCTTAGCATTGTTTAATCCAACAGTTTGCAGTTGTTATTTGGAATGTACGCAGAGGAGATTGTGTTGCTGGTGGCTATGGAAAAGCCTACTGTCCGTAAAGAAGACTTGTCAATTTTGTGCATACTAGTGTCCTCACCTGAGGACAAGACTTCATGTGGACCATTACAGGCAGACTATGTTCCCCACTTACTCCTTAGAGGGGCAGAGAATGGCTGCACCAGCACCAATTCCACTGAGGACCCATGTAATTCCCCAGCAGACCCATCCACACGATAGAACGGTCTGCCACTGTACTGGAATTGTGTTGGAATAGAAAGTATAAAATGCTGTACTTGCTCTGACTGCGCCTAGCTTCTCCTGTTCCCTTGAGGGTCGCTGCCAATTGCCAAAGGTTGGCACAATGCTGCAGCTTCTCTAAAGCTGCCTTGTGGACAGGCAAAATTCAGGGACGTGAAGACAACTCACTCACACCAAACTCCCTGACAGCTCATCCTTCACGTCTCCTGCCACCCACTTACACACAACGTTCCCTGCTTTCTACCAGCATGGTGAAACAGGGAATTGGGCTTTAATAGCTGGAAGTCTTATCCTGGGGGTATTTTCAGGGAGATAACAAGTTCACAGCCAACTCCTGTAATGCGCAGCTAGGACTTGGTCACCTCAAAGAGAGAGGATTTTCTTTATCTGTTGGAATAATTTAATTCTGGAAGAATCTCAGCTAAAGGCCATTATCCTTCAGGAAAAGTGAATTTGAACCCATTAATGTCCACATTCTGATCTTCACCATTCCCTGTCTTTGCCTTAGCATCATAAAACAAATACATGGCTAACTTGTCTAGCTGACAACGCACAGATGACAACTCCAGGGACAGACATTTATGCCTGAACGTAGGGTTCACATTCATATTGATGTAGCTGGATAAACATGCTACCATGGTTATTATCACATCAAAATTTTTAAAGGAGGCTGATCCAAATGGCTTCTACAGCGATGCCAACCTGCTCTTTTCTCTTCTTCTGGGGTCCAGGAACCGTTCAGTAAGTAGATGATATAGAGAGTACACCTTCGTGTATGCTAAATCTTAGAAGTTGTGTTTGACACTGAACCAACGTGCTTTACTGACAGCCAGTGAAAAGTGTAAGATTCACAAAGCACGTTGCTATTTTCACGCAAGTTCTAGGCTCTTTTCCAAGCAGAATTAACTTCTGAAGTACATTAAAAGCCAGTGCAAATCTGGGAATGCCCTGGCAATCCAAGGTCTCATGACCATACCCAATAATTCTATTAAAGCTACGCCTGGGAGTTATCAGTGATATTAGAAAAGACAAACAGGGACTTTGACTGAATACCAGTGAAGCACAGTAAAATCTGCCTTTCAGCTGCCTTGCTGTCATCCAGCACCGTGGGAACAGGCCGGTTCTTGGGGGATCTTGGCTAGAACCATGACACAACAGTGCTGCTGTTACAATCAAAACTGGATTTTAATGCTGGCCCCCTGCGGATGGTTCTCTGTAACACATCAACAACGTCTTGAGCTTAAAGCACACATGTGGAGCTCGCTCAGTCCTCGGAGGAAGCAGCTGGCAGCAGAGACACTCCCGAGCCCCAGGTTTACAGCTCAGCAACGGCTCCAATCCCCAGTCCTGCCCAGGACTTGCTGCTGGGCGTGGCTGTGGGCAGCACAACACAGGCGTCCAGAACCCCTTCAAAGGTGGAGTGGGTATGTGACCAGCAAACGCTCGGCAAACGGCTGCCTGCCCCACAGGATGGCTCTCCGGGGGCTAGGTGTAGGGGGGCAGCAGTCACACTTGTCTGATGTCACTGTAATTCAGGGTTTCAAAGAGAAGACACAGTGCGAGAACAAGCCCGGGCTTATGGTTAGGCTTTGGTGAACGCTGTACACGTACTTGCTGGCAGAGACATGCACTGTATGACTTAATGGTGAAGTCTGCCCTCAACAGGGAGGTGAAAATGTGACCAGCAATGGTACACTGAAACTGGAAACTACTTTTTGCCTTCACATAACCCTTTTCAGTAAAGACCGAGTGGTAGTTTCAGTAAATAATGACAGATACTCTTAAAAGAGCTGTTTTCTAGATTTTTGGTAGTAAAAATAGCTCTAACACTACTTGAAGAGCATTTTAGGTTTTTTCCTTAGGGTGCGGGGTCAAAGCAACATGCAATATCACAGAGACAAAGAAAAGATTGTTTCAGGTGATGTTAAATGGACTCCACTCTATGAAAACACTAGTGCTAATGTAGACAAGATTTCGGGCACAAAAGCTCTTCCTAAATTCAGAGGTGGAAGTAACAGCATTTAAAGCTACATGCAAATAGAAGATTTCTGTGTGGTAGACTGAATTTGTTAATTGTTTAGACAATCTGACAGAAAAGGTAGTTGGTACCTGTGAAATCATGTTAAGAAGGACTGAAGCGTTAAGCTGGGTAAGGCTGCTGGGATAGGGAAGCATCACCGCTCCACCAGCCGTGGGACTGCTGATGGCAATTCATCGCTCACCTGAGCCAGGCTTCAAGCAGTGGTGCTTCCTTTTCTGTGTTGCGATGCTCTGGATGCCAGAGATTCAAGGATTAGGATATGTGACATTTTCACAGCAGGAGCCTCAAACCAGCAGGCTCTTAAATCACCAAGTGCCCAAAGAGTTTTTGTTGTGCTTTGATCCATTCCCCACTAAGTAAGATCAGCAGGGAAAAAACTGCCTCCATATATGAAATGAGAATAGCACACCGCCTGCTGGGTTGGAAACTGCATTCATGAGGTACCTAAATGAGTTGACAACAGGAGGATATCGTAACTGGTCCTGCAGCATCAGCTCTGCCACAGCTAATGCGGCTTTCCTAAGATATATGGGGTTCATGAACCAAAACCTGGCTATTATGGAAAGAAGCAGTGTTTGTTGTTCAGAAAGCCTACAGAAGGAAGGAAAATTAGCCTCATCTCAGGCAAAACAAATAAAAAAGATGAAAGCAGCAATTCCAGATTATCAAGATTATGCAAGATTATCATCTTGCAGATGTCCATCAAGAGGCTTGCCGTTGTCCATTCATAGAAGCTATAAAGAGTGTCCAGACCTATGAAGATCAGCCAGTACCAGCCTTTCCAGACCAAATGTACATTGCTTCATAGGTCCAGTAACAGATTTTTACCCACCGTGTTAAGTACGGTATTTGTTCCTGGGCAGAGACACTGCAGAGTCAGGTGTGCTGAGCAGGGTCTCCACCAGCCCCTCCTGCGCCTTCCTTTTCACGGGTGCTGGCTTAGAAAATGAGACAGAGCATGGCTGTGCCAGGCTGAGGTGCCTAAGCTAGCTCTCAGTCAGAAGCCTCATGGACATAACACTCCTTTTCAGCCAGGCTAATGAAGGTTTCACATTAATTCAGCTGCCAGCCCACAAGTTAGGTCCATCTCTGCATGACACTTTATGCTGTAAAGACATGGCCTGAGACCTCAGAGCTGACCCTGAGCAGGAGGCTGGCCGGGGACCTCCTGAAGTCCTTTCTGACTTGAGTTATCCTATGATACTGTGAAACAACCCATTCTGAAATCTGATAATGAAAACGCAAAATTACTTCCCGCCTGTAAAAAAGATGAGCCTGATTTCTGCTATTTTTTCCTCTGAAGAGAATAGTTCATCTCACAGGTACAGGGCAAAGTAAAGCCCTTTTATGTGAAGTCAGATTTTGTAATATACTGTGAACAAGTGGCCTCCATTAATGTAATTTCAGTGGCATTACTGAAGTAAATAAATGCTTATCCAATGGAAGTGAGTATGGTTTTGACCATTATTTGCAAAATGACTTGGAGGAAAAGATCTAGTCATGGATCATATCAGCCAGTGACTAGACAGAAGCTGCGTATCAACAAAAAAAAATCAAGGATTTTATCTGCCAGAAGTAAGTTCTGATTCTAATTAACTTTTTTCCTCCCTTCTTTTTAAAATCTTGTCTGCATGTGAACTGGTACATTGATAATGACACTTGTCATTAGTCCTTTTCTAGGACATTCTTCAATTAAACTAAATATAGCCATAAATTCCTCTGTTAGATAAGATAATAGAGAGCTGCAGCAATAGTCTGCCAGCTGGTAAGAGCTGTTAACTCCCAAAAAGAGTCAGAGGGGCTGGGACTGCCGCTGCTGCAGAACTGTTAAACCCTTCTACAACACCCGCACAAACTTCTAGAGACCAGCCTAGCTCAAATGCGGTTTTAGAAAGCAGCAGGTTTTGACTAGAATAGAATCAGATCACAGCTCACATCCCATAATGGAGATGGGCAAAGGGTTTCGTTACTCTTTGAAGAGTGCTGTCATTATTTTTGTTTATGCTGGTAAATTCCTGAATTAAGTTGAACGTCTGATT
The DNA here is from genome assembly GCA_009769605.1 of Bucorvus abyssinicus. Classification (NCBI taxonomy): domain Eukaryota; kingdom Metazoa; phylum Chordata; class Aves; order Bucerotiformes; family Bucorvidae; genus Bucorvus; species Bucorvus abyssinicus. The sequence goes on from CM020025.1 coordinate 79,995,401, forward strand.
TAGATAATAGGAGATGCTAATTGTTTGCCTTTGGGAAAGGATGAACATGACTGATAAGACACCACTTCTTGTCTCAAGAAAAGGCCCGGACATGGTGGTGGAAGAGAGCGAGCGGGTTAACTCACAGCACTCTGGCTGCTGTTTTGGCCTTGTCTACGCAGCTAATGACGTTCTTGTAGCGTTATAATTACAATGCTGTCATTATACATCATGAAGTGGTACCTACACATAACAGACAGGACACAGCCTATTCACCCAGTCAGAAGCATGAACACAGTGCGAAGGTGACAAATAGAGAAAGAAAAAGGGAAAAAAGAGGAAGACAGAAAGAAAAAAGAAAACAGAAAAGAAAAACTGGAAAGGGAAGAGGAAGAGGAAAGGAATCTTCCAGTAGAATGAGGATGCCCATGTAGAGGATTACAAAGGTGTATGTTTTCCGAGTGTGCATTTCGGAGCCGGCAGGGATCTCGGCAGCTCGAGTGCAGGAGAGGCAGGGGTCAGTTCTGTCAGTAGGCTGGGCAGAGACACTCCTTCCCTTGTATCACACTCTATTCCAGCCATACTAAGCTACTGTAATAATGTATTAATGTAATGCATTAATTAATAATTAATGTGATAATGTAACAGAAGAATGACAGTATTTTAACTTCCCATTCTAATTTGCCACCGTACAGCTTTATACAGACCAGTGTTGAACTGATGAATTTGGTCATGTTGGATATGTTTGGGTACAAACACCTAATCCCCTAGGCAGACTTCTAGCCTGGACTCTGTAAGTAAAACAAAATTCAACCCTGAGAAAATCAAATTCTCTACGGTGCTTCTTCTGAAAAGATGTCAACTGACTATACAGCACTTCTTTCTCCTAACACTGAGGAATTTGAATTGGTGGCTGCCATTGCCTTATGTCACATGGACTTTTAAGGCAGAATGGTCTGAATCTTAAAATGTAGCTATGCAGGATCATGGGGAAAGCTGGGGATGCTGCAGAGCTGAGCAGAGAAGTCCATGGAGAAGATTACACAACCTCAGTGCACAGGACATTTGCCAGGCAGATATAATGGATCTACATGGATGGGTGTAAGAACAAAGAAGGGATTGTGTGGTGCATATCTCCAAAAAGAGCTGATAACCCCTATTTGTGCCAATTTTTACTTTTTAAGTCAGATTGTTTCTCTTATCTGGGCTACCAAACAGTTAAATCTCCATATAAACAGGAAGAATGGTAGCTGAACTGTCTACAGAAGGAAGCAGCAAGGAAAAGGTGGTGAGCGTTGTCCCTGTTTGTAAACTGGATGGGTCACCAGCCAGTACAACCGTTTGTGTAACCACGCTTTGTTGTGCTGGTAGACAAATGGCAGACTTTAGCCTACCCACAGTTACTGCAGTTACTGTTCAGGAAGATGCCACTGGCTGCAAGGTGACCTTTCGTTTGGTGAAGGATGGAAATTCAGCTGTGACCCTTTCTTTTATTTAGAAAGGGAGAAGAAGTGACGTGGGAGAGTCGGGTATGCAATCAGCCATTTATTTGCTAGCACTTCACCGTTCGCTGCTATAAATACATTCTAAGATGGGACTGCAAGTTTAGCAAGCTGGAATATCTATCTGAAGTGCATGGATGTATCATGCTTGATTTACAATCCCGCTGAGTGTCAAGCACGTGCCTTGACACTGTATCCCAATATAACTGTGGGCACTTTGAAGCACCTGGCACAAATCAAGTCAGTCCTATAGATGTGTCACTGCATTAGTCTTGGGCTGCGTCCAGGTAAGAAGCAAAAGTGCTCTCAAAAGATCACATTTCTAAACTGCTTTAAACCTGCAGAGAGCTCAGGCAATCTGTGGTGACTTTATTTCTAATAAGGCCAATGTTTAAGGATTAAATATGGGCATGTCAGAGAGATGTCAGTAACTTATTTGAGGAAGGAGAGCTAGGGTGGAAAAAGAATGAGAGGAAGGAAGAACGTGGTGACTGTGGACTGCCATGGCTTGCCATTTCAAGACTGGAAGCTGCAAAGCACTCTGTGAGTTTCCTTCAGGTAACCTGAACTTCCCTCTATCTACACGGACAGGGAAAGCTCCCCACATGGTCCTCTTGGAAGAGCCTTCCAAGGAGGGCTGTAATGCTATGCATGGACACAGAAAACAACACTCTCCATGTCTCAGGAGCAGGATCACCTATATTTGGTTTAGAAGTACACTGCCTGTAGGATTGTGACTTGGAGAGCTGTTGCCAGAATGCCTTGTGTGATGACCCTCACCCTGTAGGTGCACCGTGCTGTGTTGACGCTGCAGCAAAAGGCAGTAAAAGGGCTTTGTGCTGTGTTGCATCCGAGGTTTGGCAGCCATAGGAACAGATGGGAGGGAGGTATGAGCATGGCTGGGAGCATTTGCAGTTTGCAAGGATGCTGTGTCAAGGTTGTCTCTGAGCAGAGTGTCAGGTGCCCTAGGACTCCACTCGGTAGAGAGCTAAGCGTCTTGCGCTGCACTTCCAGGTGCCCCAGCCATTAGCACGGGTAGCATACTGCCCTCTCGCATCTCGTTGCAGTACAGCTCTGGAGGTCAGAAAAGGCAGCTTTGGCTTAGACAGATGCTCGTTCCTGCACTCCCATGCCCAATTTCACACTGTAGCAAAGACGGTATAACAAAGTCATTATGAAGTTTATGTAGGAAGAGTGTTTGGCACTTCAACTGACTGATGCTTTTCTGCTCAAAGGTTTGTTCATTTTTCTTGAAGGAAAAAGAATGGGGTAAGCAGAATACAAGACCTCAAGACAGCTAGAACCTGTTAGGGATAATTTTCTAATTGCTCTTTGCAGGCTTTGGACAGGATGTGACTCCTGCAGACATCTTACAAAAGAGCTGAAGAAGATTTCACATGACGTACTTGCCAGACTTAAATTTCCCAATGAAAAGAATAAAACAGCTTTGGTACAGTAGGGTTCAATAATCTCAGGTGACTATCTCTTCATTTATTTGAATTTTGAGAAATCACACTTAGACACTGTCCATTCCGGACTTTAAAGAGTTTTTGGAACATTTTAGATAGAAATTGCAGTGAAACAATCCTCAATTTTTATGTCATTATTGCTAAAAATATCAACGCCAACTTACGAATGCACTGAGTGGCTATGATCAGGGTCATCTACTATTTACAAAATATTTTTGTAGTTAACTGATAGCTCAAGATTATGAAATCACTTGAGAATCTCTGGGAAGTGCAATTAGTTGGTTGCCTTAGCTACTCCTCAGATGAATCTGTTACATCCAAATTAAGCTGGAGCTGACATATGTGTTGGGTTGTTGGTTAAAAATGAGGTTGAGATGCTTGGACATGTAGGGTTTAAGCAGTATAATAGAATTCTGATAATTGTACTTACTTGCTTCCTTACTCTGGTTATGTTAGTGGACGCTTTACAGTTGTGTCCAGTATGTTCAACAGTATGAAGATTTTACTTTCTAGCTTTATTTACAACCAGGCACATCAGCTTTTTAAAAAATCTTCTACAAGTTGGTATTTAAATTCAAGACACACTGAGGTACATCTGCTTCAAGAGATTCAGCAATGCCACTTCGCTCTGTCCAAAGCAGTTTGAGGCTTAGCATGGATAGCTTGTTTTAAAGGTCATGCTAAAGAGAATAGGAGATTGGTCCTTCTTCTTCACTCTAATGTTGAAATTATACAGATACAGAAGGTTCAATCTGATTGCACACCAGCTGCCACACCAGAAGATGCCACAACTGCAGGTTCCATGTCACATCTGCCGTGCCGATGTCCCAGACACCCTGCAGCATCACAAATGCGCTAGAGGCTTGGGATGACACATTTGATATTTTTTTTTGGTGCCACAAGGGGCAGCTAGTATATTATTAGATAAAAAAGTCAGATACCTCATGCACATTAATCAAGCCCAGCAGAAGGCATTGCTGACCTGCATAAGCTGAACATCTGGAGCAGGTCTTAACGTGGAGACGTAGAAGTGAATATTGAAAACATTCCAGGGTGGTACTTGCACACTAAGAGAGCTACGCAGTCTACAAAATACTTTGATTTTCTTGGGGTTTTTTTTAGGCAACTAAAAATGTGTGTAATAACAAAGCAGTTGATTGTGTTCAGCATCAGAGTCTGAGCACTTTATGATCATCAAATACGGTGGATTGCTGCAGTTAATTATTCTTAAATACCTTCCAAAGGGAGTGCCCACCTGCCTCCTCCCTACCCATACCCACACATACACACCCCTTCACTCCTCCATACTGTGAATTTACGTCACTGAAACTCAGATTCCAGTTCTGGCAAATACTTGTGGATATGCCTAGCCGCAAAAGTGTGAGTAACTCTACCCAGTTCATGAAAGTACCGTGCACACAGTTTGGACATGCATGTGACGTAGATCTTCTGCTTGAGGACAAATGCAAGCTGGGTGTTTCTCTGCTCACTCACGCCATATAAAATCGTCAGGTTCTTGACCACACTGCTTGCAGTGCCTTTGCTCTCCGTTGTCTTCAGCTATGCATGAAGACCTGTCTGTAACTGAGAAGAATTTGTATCAGACTCAGTATTTCTGCTGATACTGTGATAAAAGCTATCTCTCTCTCTCTCAAAGCCTTATTATTTACATTAGGTTTGATCCGGGCTTTTGTGTCACTTCGGTTACCACAATTTATGAACTATATATAGTATATATCCGCAAATATTTATGTATGCAAAGGTAGATATAACAGTAGGAAAATACTAGGACTTCAATCGACACTGCTTAGGTTAAGTATCGATGTGCTAGGTACATGCATCAATTTTTATCAGCATTCATATTAAAACACTGAGTATATTTTTTGAATTGTAGGTTAGGAAAAAAGGATAAAGAGATGCAAATATTACACATAGCTTTGGTCTAAATCAGGAAAGGACTCTAAATGAGTCTCAACAGCAGAACTCTTCAGTCAGATCATGATTTTTCCCAAAGTCATTTCTCAGACTATAATCGTACTGTAAGTACTATTTAATCCACTTATGTTTCACAGTTACAAATGGTCTTTTTTTCTTTTTGCTTAACATTTTGTGGCTTCCAGCTTACGTTTCTCCTTGACAGACTGAACTTAACATCAAAAGGATCAGATCTTTCTTTTTTTTTTTCCTTCCATGGGAAGCCTAGCAGTGAAGTGTGCTTGCTTCCTAAGCTCCATCACTGACAATGTTGTGGTTTAAGACCAGCTGGCAACTGAGCACCACACGGCTGTTGCTCACAACCCGCCCCCCCCCACCTACCCCCTCATCGCTTCATGGGATAAGAAGGAGAATCGAGAGAAAAAGGTAAAACCCATTGGGTTGAGATAGGGACAGTTTAATAGAACACCACAAAGAGAGCAGAAACAACAGTAATAACAACAATACTAATAAAAAAAAACCCCATAGAGAGTAGAAGATACACAACACAACAGCTCAACACTCGGGCGGAACCTGCCTCTGGGCTGGCCACTCCAAACTGTGCCCAACTTCCATTGCCGGCTCCCCCCTTATATATACCGGGCACGACATCGGGGTGGTATTAAATGTCCCACTGGCTGGTTTGGGCTCAGCCATCCTGGCTGTGGCCCCTCCCAGCTTCTTGGGAAAATTAAGCCTATCCTAGCTGAACCCAGGACGGACAATTACTGGGAAACAAAATCAGTCCAAAGCTCCTTTTCAAAACTCCCATCTGCAGTCAAGAGGTAATTAAGTCGCTATATTGATCCAGAGTTCCTGGAGAGGTGGGCGGGAATCGGAGTAAGTTATCAGCAAGGCTGCTAATGCAAATTTATTTACCAACACTGCTTGCTAAGAAGTACCGCATACTATTAGTGAAATGAAAAATGTGTTGCTTATAAATTTGAAATATCTTAATTTAGAGTTGGCTTTAATGGCTTCTTATTTCTGAGCATCATTATTAATATGCAAATAGGAAAGCAGTCTTGTATAAGCATTGACCATGATTTATGCTACCCAAGCACATTTTCCACTAGAAACAATGGAATTTTTTATCCTGAAAAAAGTAACGTATGTGGAGGTAGGGAAGAGAAACTAGCAGGAAGGGGATCTATTGTGTTTCAGATGTGTAGGGTTGAAGTTTCTGTGATGACAATGAGCAGGACAGAAGTTTTTCAAGATCTCACAGACTCAGTAGCTATTACCGTATCCTGCACATCTGACTTGGTTGTGAGATGGTCCCACTCCTGGTTTTGCAGGGAGGCATGCTCATAGATATTTTGCTAAGATAGGCGATCATGATTGTATGCTGTGTGTACCGGAATCCCACTGAATGGCAGGTCTTTCTGGTTCCTGACACGTGCCAGGGCACCATCCTGAAAGTTTCTGTGCCACCTTCAGTTTCTTTTAATGAACCTTTTTGCTGCCAGTTCGAAAACAGATCCAAATTTACATCTTCCCAGTGACTGAGTGCCTCATGCCGTCTTTACTGGTGGTGACTTTCTAGAACACCTTTTGGGTGAATGCTTGACTGAATACTTAGGAGAGGTGGGACCTGCAAGACCCTTATCTTGCAAAAACGTGTGGGACATTTAAATTTACTCACTGCAATTAGTTTCAGTTATTTTGGCGAGACTATTTTCTTCCACGTTTGACTGGAGGACTTTAGGAAAGAAAACTGGTGTGACACATATCAGATCAACAAGACTGAATTAATAATTTCCTCCACTTTCCTAAACCCTTTTTGACACACGTCCTGCCTGATAAAACGCTTTGAGAATTACGTGTATTTTAGTGTGTGTGAGCATTAGGCTGAAACAACGCCTATCACTCTGAGGGACAAAACACCTCTCCTATCTGGCAGAATAGTTAAAGAGTTCATTTGAAAAAGCTGGTGCTGAAACCATTACTCCTTTTTGGTACTAAGATCCTTACTTCTGTCCTGGGATCTTGCAGGTGGCTTGCTGCATACCTGAATGTCTCCGTTTAATTAAGCATGGCATGATGTTGGTACGACTGAGATGGAGTCTCAAGGCACAAGATCCTGACTCAGAGCACATTAACGTCAGTGCAAAGACTTCCATCAGTTCTGATGGCTTTAGGTTAGGCTATAAATGAGCTGAAAATCTTGAAAAAAACTTCCTGATCTTGTCAGGGGATTTCAAAAGCATGAGATAGACTTGGTTTTGCTCTTTATGACACAGAAGTTGCTTTTCATTGAAATTAAATCGATCGTTCTGCTTATCATATACATCTCAAGACTGTCCAATTTCCTTTATCTTGCATAACTACTGAAACGACTGAAATATGGAAGAGAAGTAAATCTACCAGGAAAAGGAAGAAGTTAGAAACTGCCATGTGTCGTATCAGAATGCAGCACATCTACATCACTTAGAGAAGCTCTTTAACTAAAATACCATGTAAAAAAACAAGCCATGGGAAAGGGACTAAACTAAATGAGAAGATGAACTTAGCCTCTCACGTTCACAGTTCTGCCTCCCTCCTATCATCTTCTTTTGTCCCTTTCCCACTCCTAGACTTCACCTTCTGTTTTGTCTTCCCCAAGCATTGTTTTTCCTTTCCACAGAACTCGAGCAGCTCCTTGATCCATGTGGCCTGGAGAGGCAGGGAGATGACCTTGCCTCTGAGAGCGCTCACGCACAGCCATGCCCTCAGGAAGAGCAGTCACCAGGAGAGAAGTGAGAAGGGCAGGTCACAGCGGCAACTTCGGACGGGAGATGCTTTCCACAGGGAGCCTTAGGGGTGGTGACGTGAGTTTGCTGTGGCCTCACAAACCACAGAAAGCTGGACAGCAGTGAGCAGTGCTGGAGGAAAGGCTGGCAGGGCACAGTAGGTGAAGCAGGTTACTTCATTACAAAGCCTTTTTTTTTCATCCACATCAGTTTGAGGGTTTTTTGGTTTTGGTTTTTTTCTTTTGTTCATTTTCTCAGAGCTGTAGCTAGTTCGGGCTTCCATAATTTCTTCTATGAATTTTTTTTTTAAAGTCATATACAACAAATGAATAATTGATTGCATGCTTTTGTCAACAATAACCAACAAAAGAAAGATTTTACATTTTTTCCTTTCTTCCTCCTTTCCCTTAACCTTCTAGCATTTGCAAGTTTGGAAAATAATGGGGGCAGGGAGAAAAAGGACAAAAAATTGAAACCCAGAGAGGGAAAATTATTTCTGTCACTTGTGTAGGAAAATGAAAAATGGTTAAGAAGTTTCCATCAAATGACATTGAACACTTCAGTTAAAATGCATTTATCATTTGTCATGAGCTCTAGTTTGGGAGCATCTTTTTGATTTATGAACTGCAAAGTTATTCATTGCAATAATATGCAAATTTCTAAGCTCTGAAAACAAAAAAGTGAGCAAAAATTTAAAATTCAGCTCATCATTTTGTTGAGTGTTATTTACTTAGTTGCAACGTTGGTAGATCAGTTTTGATTCTGTGTGGTGACCCCTAGTGCCTGGCTTTTACAGCTTCTCTGGTGATAAGAGACTTGGGCTGGTGAGCTAGAAGAAAACGTGATCTGCAGGGTCTGGTGACACTCTCTTACAGCTTCCAGTTATCACACTGGACTGGTCCAACACAGCATGAGGAAAATTGTTCACTGTGCCGAACTGGCCAGAGAGGGGACTGGAACGAACTGCTGCTCCTCTGTAAAGATAGCGGTGATTTGTTTGGTTAAGTAACCAGGCTTTTTCTGCTGACACCAACATCTCAGGGACTGCACACAGGGAGACAGCATTAATCAGGAGGACAACCAGGTAAAGCCACTTGTAGCTCTTGGGTTCCAGAGGTATTTTTCCAGGAACAAAGCAAATTCTCAGTTGTCATTCTTGGCTTCTTGTCTTTTGTTTTAACTGGGGTTCATGATAAAATAAAAAAATGCCAGATTCGGCCACTGTTTCAGGAAGTTACGTGCCATACAATGTTCATCGAGAAAAAGCTCCGAGGCAGTACTGTCTTTCTGATGGCCATTTCACATTTTTTGAGCTCTCCATCTTCATTTAGTTGGGCAAAGCATAAGCAGAAGACTTGTCTGTCTCTACCAAGGGGCTCCTTAATTAAGTAAGATGGATTGACAGCATGGTACAGACACCGAAGAGGCTTTCTGAAGGCTATTAGCCAAAGCCAACACAAAGTTTTTAACGTTTGTGTGTTTACGCCCCCAACAAAATCACTGTGATTGCAAATACAAAGTACTGAGAGAGAAAAGAGGAAAAGGTGGGAAGATTTGGCAGTAATGTATATGTTTAATCTAGACATGGCTATTATTTAACCATACTGATTATATACAGCATTAAACAGATAACAAAGTCTGGCGCATGTAAGTGAAGCCTACTGTCCCTCTTGCGTTCTCTCTGAACACTTTGCAGAGGAGGAGCATATAAATGCCTCCAGTTTACAGACAGAGGAATGAGCACCTAATGAGATGAAGTGCTTTATTAAGCTGTTCAGCAGACAACCCCAGCACTAGGAAGTAGAGCTCATGCTTCTTAGGGCAAATTTTACTTTCTATCCCAAGGTATTTTATTCTCTGTTTAAGTCTATTCCTCCATAAAACACCCATTGTACAGAAAAATCTGTATTAGGTCAGAAAAATGAATTTAGGGAAAACATCATTAGGAGGGATATTGTTTATTCTGTCACTTAATATACTAGAACTGCAGAACGCTTGCAAGGCATAGCTTTCTCTTGGTACATATAAATGTTAATGGCATTCATTAAACACAGGCACTGAGAGGGAGAGTCACAGCCCAATGAAACGAGTGGAAAAGGCAATCCTTGATCTTCCTAAGCTTTGTATTCAGTTTTGAACGAGACAGGTTGGGCAAAATCTCCTTTCTCTTCTGACCGATGAGCAGAGCCAGCCAAGGGGAACCACTAACATAGTGAAATCATATCAGGCAAAACATCGTGAGAAACCAGGCTGAGCAGAAGTGCCTGAAAGGTTTCTTTTACACATACAAACCCTGTTTCACCTGTGAAACTCACCATTTGCCTACACAACAAGACTTTTTAAAAGGAAAGAAGTAGCAAAAAGCAGGTATGGCTTAATGTAAATCAGACTGGAAGTTCACATAACTGATCTGATGAACATTGCTTTAGGAATTTGAAAACGCCCAGATCTTGTTGTTGTTTTGTTTAAAAGCTACTGTCAAAGCTGTGTCCTGCTGTGTTAGGTTATTTTGCTGCAAAGTAAATGATTCAATACAAAGCCATTCTGCAAAAGGCTCCTTACCTCAGCACGGAGCAAACTATGTCTTCAGCAGTTTACTATTCATAGCTCCTGACTGCGTCAGGAAAAGTCAAGGGCAGAGGAAAAGCTCGATACTAGATAAGGGTCCACTGGCACAAGCTATCAGGTGGGGGTTCGCAGAGGAACGTTTATCGCTCAAGTTTGATGAACCAATTTCAGTTTCATAAGAAACTGCGAAATTTTTCCCCTTTTGAAGGTTAACCAGCAAGTCTATATCGAAAGTACTCTAAGTCTGGTTGCTGAATGCCTTCAAAATAAGTCAAGAAGCCATCCTAGCTGTAGCAACACATTGACATTGTAAAAGGCTATAGGTATTTATGAGCAAAAGAAAAAAGGGAGGCACTTGCTGTGTTGCAGACAGGTGACAATTAAATAATCTTAAATACTAGCTTGGTATGCTATAGGTAGGCTGGATGGCATTTAACACGCTATTCCTATCATGCTAAATACTAATTAAATACTTGTATTTCATACGGTTCTCTCATCCTGCAGTACTTTACCAACCCTGTTCAGCCCTTCAATAAGAATTTAACACTCTCTGCCAAGCTGTGGAAAATTATCTTGCAGCTGCAGCATCTGCTCCCCAGCTAACTGAATCTAGCTGTGTTTATGGTAGGAAAGCCGTGACTTCATACGCTGCTTTGTTAGGCAGGCAAAGGACTGTGGGATCGCTCATTTCCTCACCAGTTCGAATGAGGGGTGATTGGTTAGGATAAATGTGTGGGTTTTTATTATTTTAATGAAAAAAAAACCAACCAACAAAACAGCACAGTGACATTTCTAAGTTGTCCTCTTATAGGAAATACTACCCTTTGCTGCAGAGAGGAGAATGCACTCATTCTGAGAGAGAGGAACTTTAGGAAGGGAACAGCAATGCCATCTTTTTGCCGGTGGTTACAACTTACAACATGTGATGTACTGCTCTTCACTTTTACTGATAGAAACATTTTGGTCTGGGTACTTTTCCGTTACAAAGAACCCAGAAAACAAGGCTGTCTGCTACACTATATTCTTTTTAAGCCTGGAATACCATTCTTCCAAAGCAACTAATAGTGTTTGTTGTCCATCTATTAGTACCTTGAAAGAACATACTTTTCCAAGACTAAAAAGTTAGCCTACTTTAGGTAATGTCTTAGGCTGGCAGAGTTCCCAATCACCTATTTTTTCCAAAACAAGCAAACAAACCAAAGTAACCTGCACATGTGGCTCCCAACAAGCAAAACATCTGTGTGCCATGCAGAACATCCACTTATCCTCAGGTAGGAAATCACAAACTGACAAAATGCTGAGATGTGGCTTCCAGGTGATGAGATTATAGGCCTTCTCTGTCTCCACTGGGTACTCAACACCACATTCATTTTCAGACACTGTCTTTAAGAATTCATTGTTAAATTCATATTATTAATTATTAATTCATATTATTCATTTGGTAGTTCCCAGGGTAGAAAGGAGGACACTGGGAACTACCAACCTGTCAGCCTCACCTCTGTGCCTGGGCAGATCATGGAACAGATCCTCCTAGAAGCTATGCTAAGGCACATGGGAGACAGGGAAGTGATTCGAGACAGCCAGCAGGGCTTCACCAAGGGCAGGTTCTGCCTGACCAACCTAGTGGCCTTTCATGACAAAGTGACTACATCGGTGAACATGGGAAGAGCTATGGATGACATCTACCTGGACTTATGTAAAGCCTTTGACACGTCCCCCCACAACACCCTTCTCTCTAAATAGAAGAGATACGGTTTTGATGGGTGGACTGTTCAGTAGATAACAAATTGATTGGATGGTTGCATCCAGAGAGTAGTGGTCAATGGCTTGATGTCCAGATGGACGTCAATGATAAGTGGTGTCCATCAGAGGTCCATACTGGGACAAGTGCTGTTTAATATCTTCATCCATGACATAGCAGGATTGAGTGCACCCTCAGCAAGTTTGCAGATGACACCAAGCTGAGTGGTGCAGTTGACACATCAGAGGGACAGGATGCCATCCAGAGGGACCTGCACAAGCTGCAGAAGTGGGCCCATGTGAACCTCATTAGGTTCAACAAGGCCAAGCGCAAGGTCCTGCACCCAGGTCAGGGCAATCCCCGGTATCAATACATGCTGGGGGTTGATGTCATTGAGAGCAGCTCTGTGGAGAAGGACTTGGGGGGTACTGGTGGATAAAAGGCTGGACATGAGCTGGCAATGTGCGCTCACAGCCCAGAAAGCCAACCGTATCCCGGGCTGCATCAAAAGAAGCGTGGCCGGCAGGTCGAGGGAGGTGATCCTGCTGCTCTACTCCGCTCTGGTGAGACCTCACCTGGAGTGCTGTGTCCAGCTCTGGAGTCCTCAGCACAAGAAGGACATGGAGCTGCTGGAGAGGATCCAGAGAAGAGGCACAAAAATGATCAGAGGGCTGGAGCACCTCTGCTATGAGGAAAGGCTGAGAGAGCTGGGGTTGTTCAGCCTGGAGAAGGCTCCAGAGAGACCTTACCATGGCCTTTCAGTACTGAAAGGGGGGCTTGTAAGAGAGATGGGGACAGTCTTTCTAGTAAGGGCTGTTCTGACAGGACAAGGGGTGGTGGTTTTAAACTAAAAGAGGGGAGATTTAGACTAGATATAAGGAAGACATTTTTTACGCTGGGGGGTGGTAAACACTGGCCCAGGTTGCTCAGAGAGGCGGTAGAAGCCCCATCCCTGGAAACATTCCAGGTCAGGTTGGATGGTGCTCTGAGCAACCTGCTCTACTTGAAGAAGTCCCTGCTCACTGCAGGGGGGTTGACTAGCTGACCTTTGAAGGCCCCTTCCAACCCAAAGCATTCTATGACTATTTCTGTGGTTTCTAATCATACAGATCTCTTCCTGAAAGAAAACCTACCTTGATATACTTTGGTGATAATTTCTGAAAACCTTAGTATTTATGGCCTCCTAAAAGAAAACTGTTATGTGTTAGGGAGGTAGTTAATTAGGAATGTATTAGCTATTCCTATTCTAACCACAAGTTGTCCTCAGGAAGAACAAATGTAACAATCAAAGCCTGAATCTTCTGTAAATTTTGTACAAAAATTATGCATCTCAGCAAGAAAAAAGTGAGAATAATGTTTTGGTTTTACATGAGATGATTGGATTTTGATTTTGTGAGTAAGAGGTAGGATGGCCTTTACAACAACTAACTGCAGTGGTTTTTTCCGCATTTCACTGATTTTATTTCTCTGGCCTTTCTTAAATAAGGGTGAAAAAATAGGACATTAAGAACTACTCTTCACAGCTTGCTTTCTCTCAGATTTGTATACAATGGCTCACAGAAGCCCTGATCCTTCAAAAGAATTCCATGTGTAGATAATCTTGTAATAAATTATGTCCCATTATTATGTTATTTTCTGTATCTGTAGTCTACCTATAGTAAACCACAGCCGTAAATAGGTATAGCAAATTAGAGCTGGTTAGGCATTATCCATCTTTTCCTCTCCTCCTACAAATGCTGTTTGTGCAAGCCTGAATACTTCAATAAGGGAGTTTTAATTCTGCTGCCTGTGACCTGGTCATGGAGAACAGTGGAGCTACTGGACAGGTTTGGTACATGAGGCCACAGCGAGGAGGTTTTGAGTCAGGTGATACACAGTTAAATATATTCCTTGTCCTCCTTTCTTTGCTAGTGGCTGTACATTTCCCTTGACAATGGCATATTTCTTTCCTTATTCAACTGCCTTGTTCTGCCTCACCCCTTTTTACTGGGATCTTCCTTTGCTCACAGTTACCCTGAACAGTAATTTTTTTAAGGACTCAGCCTGGCATTAGCATGATTTTAATTTTAAAACGACTTCTTCAGTGTGGATTAGGATTTTCAAGACAATGTGCTTGAGGGAGGCCGGCTGAGCTGGACACTTCCATTTTTCTCTCACGCAATATTGCCATATGGATGATTTTGCTTCAAATCAATTTCAAACCCATCTCATATTCATGATTGGCTCAGTTGATGTAAGTTGAAGTCATCTTACCGCGTGTCAGGGGTTAGGGCTGAGCCAGCCACTGGATGAATGACAGTTGCTGTCTATTAAACCCCTCTCCCTCCCCAAAGGGAAAGATAAAAGGAATAATGGAGAGACTTACGGATTGGAAAAGAACACTAAAACTGCTGTAAAGAAAGTAATAACAATAAAATCATATATATCCAAATATATACAAACCCAATACCGAACCCAACCCTCCTGCTTACATCACCATCACCACTGGTGCTGTCGGGCAGGGACTGGGGAAGTCCCAGGCTGGGCTCAGCAGCAGATGGGAACCAGATTCAGAAGCTGGATTCCTGAACTGGAGTAAGCAATGCATGGATTGGGATTGAAGGCAGAACAGACAGAGTCCTCCTCGGATGCTGGCCATTGAAGAGGAGAGCTAGATGTGGTCTCTTACTAATTCCACCTCCAGCATGATACTCAGGATTTAGCAGTGACCTTGGTCTGCACAGGAGCAAGTATCAGCAAGAGCCTTTCTGCACCCCAGTCCCTCTAAACATCAAGCGCTGTCACTGCTAGAAGCAGACACTGTCTGCAAAAATACACCGTTAACTTCAGACAGTGCCGTTAGTTAGAAGAGACTGAGCTGAAAAGTAAAATCACTGAGCAGAATCAGTTCTGTTCTAACTCAAACCAGGACATGATGGCCAGCCTAACTTGTGCCTGGGGAAAATGAGCCCTTTTATTCAGCAAACTTCCCAGATAGGTAGATAGTCTGCAAAGGAACTTTTTCTACTGTGAAGCAGATATGCTTTGCATAGTCTGTAGCGACAGATGTACGTTGTAGCAGTAGTTACTAAAAAGACGAAAGCACCTACAACCCTGTCTATTTGATATCGAAGTGTAAAGACAACAGGAATCAATCCAGCTCATGTAGCAAATTCAGTTAAGGAATTTATAGCGATAGTCAGAGCAGTTAACTATTGAAATGCTGCTAGGATTATATCTTCGGATTGAACTTGATAGAGACACTTGAAATGTTAAAGGTGCCAATAGCAGAGCAACATTAACAGGGCTTGTAGCTGACTTTCATTACGTCACCAAGTTGAACGGTGGGACCATTTACTCAGCCAGGCAATCCCAATGACATGCGAGGGCGGTGAGACGAAAAGATACACGAAGGCTGTGGGAGGAAAAGGTTTGATAACATCTTAGCACTGGATATGGTTGCGTGTTAACCAACTGTGTGATTGCAGCACCATGACAAAGTGTTTTCATTCTTTAGCCAGTGGGAGGAGGCGCTGGCTGGCTGCGGAGCTCCCTGAGCTCAGCCCTGCTGGGAAAGCACTGCACGGGAGATCTCCCGCCCCAGAGGGCGTGGATGTAAGAGATGGAGGGTCTGTCCTGGTATCATCTCCAGTTTCATGAGAAGTGAGACACCCAGAAAGGAGATGCTGAGTTTCTGTTCAGCTAGGAGTTGATTTCTGGGCTGCCAAATGCCCAAAGAGGTGTGCCAAAGCAGCCGACTGCAGATCATGCAGAAACGTGCATCAGAGGCCCAGACCGAGGGAAACCTGCTGGGCGCCGCTCTAGCCCACTAAAAGGAATGTCACAGTCATTTAGCCATTCTTGTGTGGTTTATCTTTGCTCCCTAGAGTGAAATTATTTTCTCCCTGTATTTTTTCCGTCTCAGATATTTGTATCTTATCATGGCCCCTTCATATTTTTTCCCCCATTTACAGTAAATAAATGTAAATCTGATGGATTAATCTCAGAGATCACATCTTAAGATCTCAAAAATTTCAGTTGGACCTTTCCACTTTAAAGCGTTAAGGTAAGTTCCTTCTCGCAGACACAACTCTTCAGGATATATGCAAAGAGAGAGATGGTGAATATTTCTCCTTTTAGTATGCTATCACTATTCTGACAATTTAATTTACTTTCTTGTAATTTGTCTCTCTCTTTATTGCCAGTTTCTAAATGCACAATTAATTTTTCTCCAGTAGACATCACAGCGGAGACCATGGCTTCCTTTATCCTGCACCCAGGATCACCATTCTACAGCACACCATCATGTAGCCTTAGGCTCTGTTTCCATCAGCTATCAACTAGCCCCAGCTGAGAAAGCGCAGCACTTGGCCACAGCACTTGACCATTAAATCAA